>CM035432.1:153320682-153783182 GCA_020310875.1 Ceratopteris richardii
CGGCCACTTCCTAGAGCGAGTACCTCAGATGTAGGTATGCCATGTGGTACACCACATACCCCCTGGGATGCTCATGACCATGATGACTCCAATGTGTATGGTATCCGTGATGGAGCTCTAGTGATGGATGCGGCTTGAAAGGCCATGCATCAGCATATATGAAAGCTTTGCTCCATACATTTTGGACACTCTGTCATGTTGAAATGGAGTGAACAAGATAAAGATCGTAAACATTATATCATAGAGATGATCTATCAGGAGTTCCGACCAGCACATGGGCATCCTCTTGTGAGCTCAGAGTGGATTCAGCACACTGCACGTGAAGTTATGTCCCATCGACGATCCGAGGCTCGTGATGCTTTCAGAGCAGACTTACCAAAGCCTGTATGGTTAGATGCTAAGGAGTAGGATATGATTGGCAACAAGCTGGACTCCTGACCAATATCACTAGCAATGCGATGCTGCAGCCACACGTCTAGATATGGTTGGACCGTCACATTTGGGCAGCAGCGGATATGACATTATGCATTGCTAATTTGTAAGTATCATTTGATTTATTGAATTTGTTTGTGTTAAGCATGTCATGTATGTTCATCTAATGTTCTGTATGTTTGTTGTAGGAGCTAGCAATGGGTCGTCCTCCAACACGAACGGAGGAGGCTTATGGATATCATCATGGATTGATTTGCACTATTAGAGGACTTGGAGGGATGCAGTGCGGTTGTTTCATGGGAGCATTTGCGATGAGGTGATGAATTTAGAAACTTGGTTTTTTACTTGTTGTTTGTAAATATCATGTCAATTTATCTCATTTCATGAATGTTCTTTGTTGGAAGACTGTTGATATAGATGTTTTGATCCTTCTATGCATGTGTATGGGAGTGGTGTGCCACAATTTTGTATTTGGCTCATATATGGCAGTGGTGCACCAGAATTTTGTATTTGATTCTTATATGATAGTGCTTTGCCACATTTTGTATTTGCCTCATATACGACACTGGTTTGCCACATTTTGTATTTGCCTCATATATGACAGTGGTTTGCCACACTCTTGTACTTGCTTCATTTATGAAATATATAACTTTTTTTGTACATGGTTCATGGTTCATTCTGCTCATCTCTTTTGTGTCCGATAGTATTCGCTTTATGAAATCATGTTTCGGTTGCCATTAGAGTACACATCACATGTACTCAATTTTTTTTTGGGGCTGAGTATATTGTCTTTTGCTAAACAACATCATGGTAATGTTGCTGTAGCAAGAGACAACACACTCTGCCCAAAAAAAAATTTGCGGATATGGTCATCGGTATGCACGATGGTACTCCTAGGATGGCCATCGGTATGCATGACAGTACACCCAGTAGTTGCCAGTGTAGGCATCGGTATGAGCATCAGTATGCGTGCCGATATTTTCGATGCTTATATCGTCGCTCATACTGGTGCATATACCGATGCCTATACTGGCGTTTTGGCTCAATGCACATATCAGCCCTTACACCGACGTAGAGGCAAAATCGCACCCATTCATTTTCCTCGGTAGATGCCTCGATATATGCTTGATATGTTGTAGTGCACGAAATTATGTTCGCAATAACTTTAGCGAGGATCTTGTATCCCGTTTGTAGCATCGTGATCGAGCGCCAATTCTCAATCTTGTTTTTGTTTCCTTTTTTGTGAATAATTTTGATGGTGCCCTGGTTTAAACATTCCGGCAGTGCACCAAATGACAACGCCTCTTACCAAACCAAGCGGAGTGGAGTGGCCACCACCTGTTTGAAGGTCCTGAAAATCTCATTGGTAAGGCCATTAGGATCCGGGCTTTTCCCATTAGGAAGCGCATCCATGACTTCCATACTTTCAGTATCTGAAATTGGAGCTTCAAGCATAGTTTTCAAATTATTTGGAATTCTTGTTCATTTAACTTTAGAAATGGTCTCCATGCAATCCCGCCTTTGGAGAGAAAGAGGCGTTCAAATCCCAAGGAGTTGCAAAAAGTGGTTGACAATCATTGAGCTATTTTCTTCTTTCGTCTTGCATTCCACCCCATTGATGTCAATCAAGAAGGTGACAACATCCTTAGATTGTTTCTTTTTTAGGAGGGAGCACATCTCTTTAGTAGGTTTGTTAGCTTTACCAGCCCACCACTCTTTAAAGTATACCTGTAGGTTTCTCCTTTGGATTTCTTCCTCGTATCTCAGCAAGCCTCTGATTTTTTTGTAGTCTCATCTGGTATTGAGAGTTGCCTTTGTTGACTTCCTCCTCAAGACACCTCAGTCTCCGATAGAGTTTCTCTCTATGCATGCGATGAACATTTCATAGCATGATCTTCACGGTCCTAACAAGGATATGGCGAGTCTTCATATCATCGATCCTCCAACATTTGGCTCGCGATGAGGGGTTGGTGAAGGCCGAGTTCCAAGCCTCAGTAATCTCTTGTTGGACGGAGGTGAAGCATAAAGATGTCGAGTTAGCATGAAACCATGGAGCTCTCTTCAGCTTGGTGAAAGGCTTGAAGGAGAGAATAATTGGGTAGTGATCCAAGATGGTAAGATCAATATGTTGGGATATGGAGGGTTGGCCCCACTTGTGGGTTAAGTCTTGTGATATGTAGCTTCTATTGAGCCTTGATTTTCTCAAGTCGTTCCCCGATTGGAGGTTCAACCAAGAGAAACTAATCATGTCTTTAACCTCCACAAGATCTAGGTGGAGTTTGATTTTATCCCAAGCTTCTTTTTCTTGAACATCAATAATTCTCCCTGTACTTTGCCAGTGGTCCAAAGGATCCTCCACCATGTTGAAATCCTCACAAAGCACAACGTTGTGGGAAGATAGACCAAAGAATCCTAGGTCGCAATCCTCTCCATCTCCCAGCTAGGAGCATACATGGAAACAATGGTGAAATGCAAGGGGTCTCCAAAGAACGCAACAATCTAACGATGATTCTGATCTTCGAGGGTGTTGATAAGACTATCAAACCAAATGTTGTTAATTTCGATAGTTGCCCCCCCAACCCCCCTAGGGTGAGTAGTGGAAATCCAGACATGAGACGAAGAAATACGTTTTAGTCTTTAGAAGCAAGAACATGTGCACTAGCAACATGATTCCGATTTCTTGGAGCGAGCTAAAAGATTGGGACTTTGTCTTTGAAGATGAATTCTAGGTTTAGGCTATTATGCCGAAATCATTGGCCAATAATAGCCACTCTTGAGGGGTCAGACAATCCCCTTACATTTAGTGATTTGAATGAAGCTCATTATCGTAGGTTAATTTCTTTGGGGGGAGGAACCTTGTCCCTTTTCTTCTTGTTTTTCTCTTTATCTCTTTTCTTTGAAGTGGAAGCATCTAGAAAATTCCATAAGTCCCATGCTTTCTATTATGCTTTCTTAATGAGATCACCACCCCCATTCAAAGGACACTGGCAACCAAAGGCAATGAGCGTATTTTTTTTATTAGTTGACTTGTAAAGGCTTTTAATTGGGATCCACCAAAGTTGCATTTCCGATATGATGTACACGAGACCATAAACCTCATAACCATACAATAATTGTTTAAGTCAAATCATGCCCCCTTATAAAGTGTAGTGTAAGCTAACCTATTGGATGATTTACACATGCATGATCTATGTGTATCTCTCTCAGGTTTGCTACGCAAGGAGGTCTTTTTCTTCAGTAAAGCTTACACGTAAAAGGGTTTTTATGTCTGCGGGGTTGCTCTTGGCTGTGACCAAAATTTTCCTTCTTCGGAGGACAACATACTTTGGTGACCTTTTCATTCATTCATGAATCGACGGAAGATGTATATGTGTTTGAAAATACATCCCACTCGATGATATATGTATGTTAACCTCTTGAGATCTTACTATTTGGATTACTCCGACATTGAAAATCCTTTGATTTTCTTTCTCTTTCTGCTTCTGTCAAGAGAACGATATGTCTCTTTCTCTCTCTCTCTCTCTCTCTCTCTCTCTATATATATATATATATATATATATATATATGGATAGGTATACAGGGAGAAAGAAGTTTTACGTCTCTTGGTTGTGAATAATATACGCATTCATTGCGTGGGAATGATCTATAATAGACAATCAAACTCTCTTTATCAAGTATAAGCTTCAAGCCAAGGCAGTTAGATACAAAAGGAGAATGATGATTATGAGAGAGATAGATAATGTTAAGAATGGGAACATGGATGATCACATGAAGAGTCAAAAGCTTTTTTATCTCCAGGATAGGTTGAGGTATGAAGACTACCTCTTAGCTAGTGGTGCTCTTGCCTCCTCCAAAGAATTTTGGCTTCAGAAGGTTGATAGACCTAACAAGCATATGTTTGATTTGATGAAGAAAAAGAAAGCTAGGGACTTTGTCCCCATGTTGAAAAAGGAGTCTCGTGATTATGCTACTACTATTAGGGAAAATTCGGAGGAGGTCATTGACTTCTTTACGGATGTTTTCTCTAGGCCTCCCAAGAGGGGGGAGGATATCCAGAAGGCTAGGGCCACTATTTCTCTTAAAAGGAAGAAAATGATTCCTCAGCACCTGGCCTCTATCTTAGACCTACCCCTCTCTGCCGGTGAGGTTAGAGAAATCATTTGTAAATTGAAACCTTGCAAATCTCTTGGCCCTTATGGTATTTCTAATTATTTTTTTCATGAGCTTGTTGATTTTATTATGCCCTTCATTCTTCTAGTGTGGCAAGAGGCCATGAGGAGAGGTACTCTTTTTGCTTTTATCAATTCTGGTGTGATTAAGTTGGATCACAAAAAAGGAGCTAAGGATGACTTAAATAACTGAAACCTATCTCTTGTTTGACTTCTTTGTACAAAACTTTTGCCTCTTCCTTGGCTAGAAGGCTTAGCCATATTATGGACAAGATCATTCTTCCTTAGTAGAAAAGTTTCATTAGAGGTAGGTATATTTTGGATGCCATTATCTCTATATGGGAAGGTTTAGAGTTTGCTAAAGAGAGTAAGATTGATTCTTTCTTTTTTAAACTGGATTTTGATAAAGCCTATGATAGAATTGAGTGGGACTTTATCTTCGAGTCTTTGAATGACATTGGGGCTAGTAAAAGGTTCATTAAATATACTAGTATTCTCTTTCGCAATGCTAACTCCAAGGTGGCTATGAATGGGCACCTTTCTGAATCCTTTCAGCTGTGTAGGTCTATTAGACAAGGTTGTTCCCTTGCCCCCCTCTTGTTTGCCATTACTAGTGATTCTCTAGGCTGGTTGTTTAGAGAATGTATGGAGCAAGGTACTATAAAAGTTCTGGTGATCCCAAGGGTTTCCTCTCAACTTGGCCTTGAGATGTTTGTAGATGACACTAACATGATCACTTTGGCTGATAACTTATCTACTAAGAATTTTTTGCATTGTCTTTAATTGTTTTGTCTTGCTAGTGGTTCTGTGGTGAATCATTCTAAAACTGGGTTTTAGGCTTCTAACAATGTTTTTCCTGCTTGTGTTGTGAACAATAAATGTGACATTATGTAGGAAGGTGTTGTTTTCAGGTTTTTAGGTATTCCCATGGGTTTTCGTGAGACTTTTGAACAGAAAAGCCGGATCTTTAACAAATTCAAAAACAAAGTCTTCGAGTGGATGTCCTTTCAACAAAATTTATCTCAAAGAGTGTTTGTTCTAAAGCACTTTATTCTCCTGGTTCTCACCTTTTTTTTTGTTGGATGCCTAATAAAAAGCAAATATCCTAGGTCATTGCTCTGTCTAGATGGTTTCTGTGGGGTGGGTCTCAAGCTAGTAGTAAGATACCTAAAGTTTCTTGGAAAGTTTGTTGCTTAAGAAAGGATGAAGGAGGTCTTGGCATAATATGTCCTTCTAAAATGGCTATGAAAATGGAATCCAAATGGATATTAAGGGCCACTAATTCTACTGACTTTTGATCCTTTCTTATTAAAAGAAAGACAAGGAATTTTTATGTTACAGGTTTCAAGAGATGGACTAAGATCAATATTTGGGATCTTTTTACTTCTCCTATTCATATTACCCCCAAGGGAAGTAAATTGATTTGCTCTTTTTGGAATGCTTGGATGTCAGTTCATAACAATCACAAAATCCCTATTTATTTTGAAAACAATGTCTCTTTTATCCTGTAGAGCTCAATTTGGGTTGGTTGGTTTTCTAATACTAATCCTCTTAATCTTACCATCAGAATGAAAAAGTGCAGGAAGGTTGGATTTGACTCCTGGAGTTCTATCTCCCTCAACAACCAGGTAGTGAGTGCTAATTTTATTCAAGAGACTAATGGCCTTTCCCCTTTATGCAAACAGGTGCTGCTAGATAAAAGATCTTGGCTCCTTGACGTACAGGAATTTCAAAAAGTCAGTTTGCTTTGTCAAAAGTGTTCTCAACAAACTTAATGCCAAATGGAAATTGCAATGGAATCCTCATCAGTGGAAGTACAGGTTTAGAGCTTTTTGGGCCTTTGCTGCTACCTCCAAACAAGCTCATCTTCCATGGCTTATTTTGCATCAAGGCCTCTGGACTGGTAGCAGGGCAATGAAGCTTAATATCAGTGCAGGAAATTGCTCTTTTTGTGGTCGAATTGAGACTTCCCTCATTTGTTCATCAAGTGTGTTAATGCCCAAAAAATTTTGAGACTGTTGAACTTGTATTGCTCAGTCAATTCTTGCCCTCCTCTTGGCTAGAAGGAAATTCTCCTCAGTGTTAGCAACAACTTGGATATTGCTCTGTGGCAGACCCTGAGAGCTCATATTATTTGGTACATATGGAAGAACAAGAATCAGCATTTATTCTCCAAGAATTCTAAGGATTATTTTTTCTCTTGTGACCAGGGCATTAAGAACATTATTCGACTTTGTAAAAAGTCTATTAGGGATACCAAGTCTAGGAACTTCAACCCCTTTTCTATTTTAAAAGGGTTGAGATCCAATAGATGGAAGGGCTTTTTGCTGGCTATGTATTCCCCTGACAGGCTTTCCATGATGCAATTCTTGAAAGCTTGCATTTGACATCTGTTGATATTGGATTTCTCGATTGTAATTTTCTTTTTCCTGCACTTTTATTAAACTTCTTGTTTTGTCAAAAAAAAATATACCCATTCATTATAATTGTTGTTGCTGGAGTGGCTCTTGCCCTATGCACAGAATGTAAACTTCCTCCATTAATATATTTTTATTGTTTCTTCACAAATATATATATATATATATATATATATATATATATATATATATATATATATATATATATATATATATATATATATATATATATATATATATATATATATACATTCAAAGTCCTTAATGTTTCAGAATTTGAACAACTTTTCACTGCGAAAGCAGTTTCCTTCTTCAGAAAGCAATCTGAAATTATAATGATCAGATTAGAGGGAGAATTACGTTGTCTAGCTTTCCGGCATGTCGCAAGCTCTCAACAATCTGTGGGACACTCAAACGTGCTACCACTAAACCACACTTCTTTGATAAATGTTATCTATCATTTACTTTCCTGTCGTGCCGTACACACAAACACAGAAAGAGAAGAGGGAGAAACCAGAGAGAGAGAAAAAGAAAAACACAGAAAGAGAAGAGGGAGAAACCAGAGAGAGAGAAAAAGAAAGAACAATTTGATTCTGTCCGTTTCTCTGAAGGAAGTGGATGTGTGTGAGAGAGAGAGAGACAGGAACACGTTTTTGGGAATAGTTTTTCTGTGGATATATATCCATCCTAACTTTTTTTTTTTACTTTCGCATTATGTAACAGTCCAGCACATCAAAAAACAAATGATATGCTGCACATGGAAGTCACTTCGTTTAACAAAACTGTGCAACATAAATTGAAAACCCCCCTTCAAAGTATCCTTGGTCTTGTAATTAAAATATTTTCTTAGATCTATTGTGACTCATGATTTCAATTATGAATATCAGCAACTTGGCTTTGCTGTCTCAGCAGTCACATGGAAAATGAGTTATGCTCTTTATTGAGCTTTTCTCTGTCTTTATGTTTGCCTGTCTCTTTCGAGAGACGAAGCTCTAAATTGTACTAAGAAGGGGAGCATTCACGGTCCATTTTCAATAGTGGTGTAACATACTGCAAATAGTCTGAGTGTGCTAGTTGGGTTGGCTGGGTCTTTGCCTCTTGAGGCAAGGGTGAGGGTTCAATCCCCACTATCAGCATGACAGTGTGAACCTAAGGTCAGTGAAAAACCATGATATTGCCATTGAAACTAGTTATCTCTTGTGTTGCTCAAAAAGTTCTCTATTGTGTTGCCTTTGGGCAGCCTAACTCCTGCTTTGTGGGATATGGAAGGTCCCATGGGTATTATGTCCATTCACTTGTACAGTTGCAATTTCAAAATTAAAGTCCGAGAGAGTAAGCTTCGGATGAATCTCCATTTTGAAGAAAAAAAGCATTCCGCAAATAACAAGTATTTACTGAATCAAGTCTTTATTAAAGATGGACATCCTTGTCCATCCATGATGTTCTTGTGGCACCTATCGCTCTTAATACACAAATTAGACTATGAAATGGACCTGCGTTTGAGCTTTTCCTGAGTTTTTTTGTTCGTGTTTTTCAACTTTCTAATTGATAATGTTTTCACACGGATTCATATGCTACATGGGAATATCATGCATTTTGTTTTCAAATTTTTTCCTTGTATTTTTAGCTCTTTCAAGGCGACGTGATGGCTGCTAGACAACGTTTTGGAACACATTCCTTGTCTTCCTTTTTCAATCACGTACGAGCTTTAATCAATAGTGAAGAAATGATCATTAGAATATCATAAAGAATTGCAAACCAGTTTACATTTTTCCGGAGGATAACATACTTATAAAAGTAGTCAATGAAGTGTTTTCCGTTTTGTTCATTCATGAATCGACGGAAGCATGTGTATGTAGTTTGACAATACTTCCCAGTGGACGATATATGTATGTCAACTTCTTGAGATCTTACTATTTGGATTACTCGTACACTGAAAATCATTCGATTTTCTTTCCCTTTTTGCTTCTGGCAAGAGAACGATATGTCTCTCTCTCTCTCTCTCTCTCTCTCTCTCTGTGTCTATATATGTCAAGAGAGAGAGAGAGGTTTTACAGCAAAAGACAAATGATGTCTCTAGGGTCATTGATATCCTGCACATGGAAGTCACTTTGTTAATTGAAAATCCCCCTTCAAAGCATACATCCTTGATCCTGTACTCAAAACATTGTCTGAGATCTATTGTGACTCATGGCTTCAATTTTGAATCAGCAACTTTGTTTAGCTGTCAAATCATCAACTTTGCTTAGCTGTCATGAAAGTCACATGGAAAATGATTTGTGCTCTTTATTGAGTTTTTCTCTGTCCTTATGTCTGGCTGTGTCTTTAGAGAGATGAATCTCTAAATTGTGTTAAGAAGGGGAGCAATCATGGTCCATTTTCAATGATGGTGTAACATACCACAAATAACAAGTATTTACTGAATCAAGTCTCTATTGAAGATGGCCATCCTTGTCCATCCATGATGTTGTTGTAGTACCACAAATTAGACTATGAAATGGACCTGCGTTTGACCTTTTCCTGAGTTTATTTGTTCCCTTTTTTCTACTTTTCTAATTTATAATGTTTTCGCACGAATTCATATGCTACATGGGAAAATCATGCTCTTCTCTTCACATCACTTAAGCATATGTGATAATGGAGAGAGCGTGATGCAACATGGGAAGATCATGCTCTTCTCTTTACATCTTCTTGCTCTTAAAAAGATGGAGTTGGGCAGAGAAGAGGGTCAACTAGTTTTTTTTTTAATCATGTACAGGCTTGAATTAAGATTGGAGAAATGATTACCAGCATATCATAAAGAGCTGTGAAGCAGATTAACAAACCTATCTTCCCCTATGAAAGAAGAAATGATTACTAGCATATCCTTTGTGGGGAATCCATTTGCTTTTCAATCTCGCTCCTTCAAGTACAAAAATCATGGAGTGCTAAAGGGGAGAAGTATCTTTTGTTGCTCTTGATCTTGATCTCTTCATTATACAATTTGAATATTTCTTTGGCAGTTGTGAACTCTCATGTCCTTGACATTTTGCATTTGTGGTGGGGCTCAAACTCTCAACCCACTTGACAATTTGCATTTGTGCCCCTACTTACGCGACCGTGATTTTGCTACTTGTTTTTGTTTTAAGCTAGCTATTCATTGATTTATTGCTGAACCTTTTTTACTTTTAATAACACAATCTTAAATCAAAAAGGAAACTACAACAAGAAGGTTATACAAAGGAGTAAAGGAGGGATAGAGGAGAAGAGGTTATACAAAATAGTGATAAACCTTTCATCCCCTTTTTGAAGGATCCACTTGATTTTGAGCTTACTATTTTTAACACAAACATCCCTTGATGTTTTAAGGAGATGATTTCTTGTACTCTGGGGGGGGGGGGTGTCACGTTTCTTTAAACTTGTATTCCCAAACGATCCAAAACTAATAAGTAAGCCATTTTTTGTTGAGTATGTGATGAATTTTCAAGTTTCTCTTGAATCTAGGAATAGCTTCCATCAGGTTCCCTATTGAATCTTATTTGGAAACATATGATGGAGGAGATCGGATATGTGTTGATAACCATCACTTTCCCTACCACATTTAGAAGCATATCTTTCCAATATTAAAGCTTGCTTTTAATTTTGTTTAGAACCCACTCCCATCTCTAACTCAATAAATTTTCAAACCCTAAGGGAACGAGAAGACAAAAAATATGACCCAAAGCCAACTCCTAGAAACCTTTCTCTAAAAAATTGGGGAGGGAGCTACTTGAGATCCTTGAAAGTAATCTTTGAGTGATTAATTTCCTATTCAAAAGGGATGTAGAAAACTTCAAGGTAGTTCTAGAAATCCATTTGAGTAAGTTAATCCTGTAATCTCAAAAGTTTCCAAAAACTCACTTTTAGGTCATTTGATTCAAGACCATAACTCCATTGGGTGTTCATTAATAGTGCTTTCACATGAGCTTTTAGAAAATATCTCCCATTTAATCATAGCTTTACTTCTTCATGAATTGTGGCTAAAATGACAAGCCCAAGCAAATACGATTCTTTTGGGCAGTATCTAGTCAAAGAACGTTTTTGTTCATTTTCACAATTTCTTCTATTCTATTACCATTTTTCCACCTCATATCTTGGGATCGGGTCACTATTAACTTGCCGCAATCTCACTTCATTTCCATTCCATGCATGGATTTGTTCAAGAAGAAGGCACTAAAAGAAAACAACTCCTTATCCAAAAGGCAATGATCAAATCAAATATTCTGAAGAGATACTCAAAGAGATAAGATTGAGTTATAAAGAGGTTAAAAAGCATGGGAATCCGCTATTTGAACCTGTAATATTGATAGAATTCAACACTCCTCTAAAGATGAGTCATCCTCTTCGACATATGAAAAAATAGAATTCAAACGAAAATTCAACACTACAAGTTATTACAGTACAATTAGAATAGAAGAAGTCAAAGGAAAAAAAGAAGAAGAACCAAAAGAAACAAGAAGTCTCATCATAAGCAATCACATTAGTCACATAATAGCTCATTTCAATGAATTTGTCTGCCAAGGGTAATTTCTTGGACCCAAGGATGAGA
Source organism: Ceratopteris richardii (assembly GCA_020310875.1). Classification (NCBI taxonomy): domain Eukaryota; kingdom Viridiplantae; phylum Streptophyta; class Polypodiopsida; order Polypodiales; family Pteridaceae; genus Ceratopteris; species Ceratopteris richardii. The sequence continues at coordinate 153,332,268 of CM035432.1, forward strand.
AGGGTCAATAAGGATACCAAAATCCATTTGGTTGAGATTACTCAAGCATTTCAACTATTTGTGCATATCATCAAGTATAATTAAGCAAGGAAAAGTGTGCAAGATCAATTCTCGCAAGGACCCACCATGAATTGTATATGGGTCCCTAATATTTTTGTAGCTTAAAGCAATCAAAATCAAATTTGGCTTCTGAAAATCCATGCATGTTAGCTAGGAATAGTGAGCCCACCACAATGCATAAACAAAAGATGCTTAGGAACTCGAAATCCCCTCTTAAGAAGAAAAGGTAATGGACCATCAAAGCAGCATGATTGGAAGCAATATGTAAAGTTTTGAGTGTAGTCAAACTACTTTGGGTACCCAAGTCCCTAATTTAGTTTTCATATGACTCTTCGTACATTGGAGATCAATAAAAAAGCACATGAAATCTCAATGACACAAGAGTTCCAAACAGAATTACATGAGAGGATGATTACAGATGCAAAGGATTCCAATGTGGCAATTGTATCTAGAGTGGCAACATAAAATCAACCAACCCAGTATGTTTCGATAAACAACAAGATGAGCAACAACTAGGAAGATTTTGGTTATGAATCCATTTATCTTCTCTATCTCTATGAAGACTTATCTTCGGTAGTCTAGGAAAGCTTTTCAGTTTGGGAAAAATGTGCTTACTACACAATGAGGAACTTCTATACTTAAATTATGCATTTCATATAGAGAAACATTCCACTTTTATGCACTAGATATCCTTGTGATATCCCATGCATGAGAGAGAGAGAGAGAAAGAGACAATGTAGAATGAGGTCATCAATCACTTGTATACTATTCCTTTTTTTTTACTAATATTTTATTTCAAGTGATCAATAATCCATGGAGAGATACAACCAATATGTGGCTACTAAAGATATTAGTAAAGATGCTAGTTGAAATAATGTTATTCATACTAATGGCATATGATTCATATCATAAGATTTGTTATCCACCAAAGGATCCATACTTTGTATATCCATCTCACTCCAAAGATCTTCACGGTAGGATTCTTGGGTAGGGGTTCCCAAGTTTTGTTTTCTTGCAAGGTTTCAATCTCTTCTTCCAAAACATTCATCCATTATGGCTTCTTCTTGGCCTCCTCACTAAGATGAGGGCTCTTCAAAGTTCAATTTATATGCTATATACATAGAATGTTTAGTCACTAATAATGTTTCATATCCATACATTTTTCCCTGGTAGATCTCCTAATGGTTTGTTGAGAGGATTCTGCAATATCCTTTAACTCTTGTATCTTGGCCTTTCCCTTTGAGTTCCATGAGTTGATCTCATTCCTAGAATTCTTCTGACCATCTTCAAAATCACTTGACGCTTCAAGTGTATGTGTACCCTTGCTTAAGAGTTTTGGAAAGTCTTCTTATAGATCATAGGGTAGCTTGATCTTCGTGCAATCATCTTCAAACCATGTTTTTTTCATCAAACACTACATCTCGAATAATTATGAACCCTTTGGTGTTAGGGTTGTATAGCCTATAACCCTTTTGATTAAGATCATAGCCTATAAAGATACACTTTTTTTGCCTCAAGGTCTAGTTTGCCTTTGATTTGAGATGATATGTGTGCATATGGAATGCACCAAAATATCCTTCAATGGTCCAAGATTGGTATCCTTCCATTCCAAAATTCATAAGAGGTCATACCATCCAATGCTTTAGAAGGTAACTTGTTTACTAGTATGTGGTAGTGGATACTACCTTTGACCATAAGTAATTGGGTAGCTTCTCCTCATTCAACATGGAGCTTGTTGCTTCCATAATGGTACTATTCCTCCTCTCATCTACTCCATTTGGACCAAGAGTGTATCTGGTGGTTATCTCTCTCTTGATTCCTCTATATTGCAAGTAAGAGTCAAACTCATGGGACAAGTATTCCCTTCCCCCCTCAGTCCTTAGTCTTTTTAGGGTTTTACCTATTTGATTTTCAAGAGGTACATGATAACACCATCTTTGTGCTTCATAAAGTAAAGAATGGTCCTTCTACTATAATAATCTATAAATGATATGTAATACCTTGATCTTAAGATGGATGGCTCTTTGCTTGATCCCCTAAAAAATTGTGTGGACAAGCTTCAAGAGGTCTCCATGTATGTAACCTTTTTTGTGAATGTTTGCCTATGAGATTTCCCAAATTGACATGCACTGTACTTGTAAATCATGTGCTGATTTGAGATATTGGGTAGTCCAAGCACACTTTGATCTTGACTGATTTGTTTGAGGGAGCTTTCTCCAATGTGAGCCAATCTCTTATGCAAAATCTCTGGCCCGCATAGTGTTTGGGAACCATAACTAAACAATGCAATGTTTTAAGTGTCCAGGAGTTAAAAGATGAACAATTTACTTGTTTCTTCTCCCTTGGATATCTTCTTGAAGCCTTCTTATGATCCTCTACATATGCTCCATGCTTGGTGAACCTCTCCTACAAATCTTTCTTCACAATCTAATCAAAACATATTAGGTTTTTAGTAACACTTACTACATAGAGAACTCTGCTCAATAGATTCATATTACCATTTGAGGTCTTTACATTTCCTATCTTCTCCACAAGGTGCCTTGTGTCAACACTTGTTTGTACCTCATGCTTATTCTTTGGTTCATCCAAGTCTAAGAGAAAGGCTACATTTCCTGGTACATGGTTTGAGCATCCAGAGTCAATGTAGAATACATTGTCATCATGTTTACCTTCCGTCATTATCATATTCGTAAGTAGAAGTGAATCCTATTGAGATTGATCATGTGTAGTTGTCCTAGCCTCTACTTCCAGATATCCTTGTTGGTAGTTCTTGTATGTGTTGTTGTATCCATATGAGTTGTTGTATTTGCCTTGATTATAATTGTTGGAATCCACCTTCATTTTTTTGTTTTTCCAAATAAAGTAAAAGTATCCAACAAAATGCTTGAGAAGATGGATCAAGAACTTGGAAACGTTAAGCAACACATAAAAGAAGCTCAAAAAAGGCATAAGAAATTATACGATTTCAAGAGAAGACCACTTGAATTTCAAATAGAGGACATGGTATTCCTTAAAGTAAATCCTCATAGATCTAACTTTTTGCTAGGGAAGGATCATAGACTTTCTCCACGATGTGCAGGTCCTTTTAAAGTTTTGAAAAAGATTGGATCTCTCGCATATTTATTGAAATTGCTTGAACATTTAAATGTGCATCTTGTATTTCATGTTAGCTTTAATTAAAAGATATGTACCTAATGTTGCTCATGTTGAAGTAATTTGATGGTGATGCACCACAGTGCACTCTCCTTCTCGAGAGCTTCACGATGATATCCTCGGAGTAGAAAAGTGAGCTCCTAGGGCTGCACACAGTACTCCGCACAGAGGCTTCAGAATACGTAGGAAAAACATAGTACACAGGGAGCAAGAAGACAAACTTCTTAGGTATCACAAATGCGTTTGAACTTACAGTCTGTGACTAACTAGGCCACTATATGTTTTATTAAAGAACATATACAAAGAAGTGTCTAGTGGTCATTTGGCCTTTCACATGGACACTAATGGTAACAATCTCCCACTAAAGTCCAATATGGCCAAAATAACTATGGGAGAAAACTAAAGAATGATAAAGAATACATGAGTGTAAGTATACAAACTATACCTCCCACTTGATGGGTATGTTACATAGTATACAAGTGATGGTGTAAGATCATGAATCAAGTAACCCCCATCAAGTGACATCAGTGTCGAAAGCTATCCTATGGTAGAGTTTTAGTCAAAGCATCTGCAACATTATCTCGAGTGTAAACCTTCTCAAGAATAATGTGCTTAGTGGCTAAGCAATCTGTGATGAAGTGATACCTCACCTCAATGTGCTTGGCCTTTACATGATAGACCGGATTCTTAGCCAAAGCAATGTCACTCAGACTGTCACTTAGCAAACGAGGTACATGCTAAGGTAAACCCATATCACAAGCAAGACAAGAAAGCCACAATGCTTCCTTACATGCCTCACTTGCTGCAACATACTCTACTTCTGTGGTGGAAACAGCTGTACATTCTTGAAGAGGAGATCTCCAAGAGATAGCACCTCCAGCAAAATGAAAAATGTACCCTGATCTAGACTTACAATTGTCTACACAACCACCATAGTCAAAATCTATGTAACCAATAACGGATGCTTCCCTCTACCTAAGCATAGACACTTTTTGTCATGGACGAAGGAAACCATCCTGAACCTAAGATTCCATGTGAACCCTGTATCTCATGATTGGTTCAGAATTAGGAGAAACCAATGCTTCCATTGCGTCCGGAATGTGCCAAAACCCCAAGATCGACTGTCTATTCGCTGAATTCTGACATTGGGAGGTCTTGTTACAAATCGATGACATCATGATGACATCATCAGTTCGCAACCGCCTTGGGAACCGCCCTTGAAAACCTATATAAGGAGGGGTTGGCCACATTCATAATCAGTCTTGCCAATGCCAGTCTTGGGAGCTCAAGGAGTCGTGACCTCCAAGTAAGTACATTCAAGTTCCAGTTCAAGTTCTAGTCTTGTTTCTAGCTCTAGTCTTGTCTAGTCTTGTATTGTGGACATCCTTTCTTGTCCTATTGTAATCTCGTAGTACGAGATCCTTTCTAGTTATTTCTTGTATCCAGTTCATATCCCTGAGGGGATTTCTTGTAATCGAGATATCTTGTTTCCTACCTACGATCCCGGGTTGTGGGATCTCCTGTATCATCTCTAGTCGAGTTTTCCATACCTATTGGTCCCGGGTTGTGGGACATCTTGTATCGATCGTATATTCTTGTAGCATTTTCCCTTCGTGGGTATTCTTGTAATCAGAACTGTGTTTCCGAAATCTTGTCTTGTGTAGTCAGAGAGCACAATCTAGTGCTCCCCTGACATTTTGGCAAGACTATCTTCTATCCAAGACCAGACATCATGGAGAACGCTTATGAACAGATCGTAGCATCACTTCAGAGTCTCCAACAACAAGTCGAAGACCTAAGTCGTCGACAGACACAAGTCGAGATGGGACATCCAGTGCATGTAGGTACACTCCTTCAAGAATTACAAGAACGAATCGGGAGTCTTCAAGCGAATCAAGGGAGTATTCAAGTGAACCAACGGCCCAGTACATCATTTGTGAAGGAACCCAAGATTTGCATGCCAGAAAAGTTCAATGGTGATCGTACAAAGTTTCGAGGATTCTTGCAACAAGTCAAATTGTACATTCGCATGCAGCCTGATAGATACCCTGATGATGCATCCAAGGTCGGTTTTATTGGAACCTTGCTCTATGGTCAAGCTTTATCATGGTTCGCCCCAATCTTGGAGAAGGATATGGCCGTACTTCATAATTATGAGGCATTTCTTGGAGAGCTTGTCGCCACATTTGGAGATGCAGACACGAGTCGAGTGGCAGAAACAAAACTTCGAAAGCTACGTCAAGGTAACCGCCCTGCCTCTACCTATGCATCAGAATTTAGGCAGTTGATATGTGACCTCACTTGGCATGAAGATTATTTCATTAGCCAATTTAGATGGGGCTTAAGGGATGACGTGAAGGACCTTCTACTCACGATGCCAGAGGTGAAGACATTGAATGAATACATCAACCAAGCCATTCAATGTGATAACCGTCTTTTTGAAAGGAAACAAGAAAAACAAGTAGAAGGAAGACCTCGCCAATGGAAACCTTTCCAGCCTACTCCTAGAGATGACACTATGCCCGAACCTATGCAGATAGATGTAACTAGGTTCCAGCCTCTAACACCACAAGAGAAACAAAGAAGGAGGGATAACAAATTATGTCTATATTGTGGAAACCCTGGCCACATTGCAGTTAATTGTCCCAACAAGAGAACAAACTCCAAAGTCGCAGCCACCCTTGTAGAGCAGGGAAACGAGGAAGTCCAGTTGTAAAAGAGACCATACAGCCGGACCATGATATACGAAAGGGTCTCATAATTCCATCCACACCCGTAGAAACATGTCTTGCCCCTGTCAAGTTAATCCTGTCTAAGAAGACCCTTTCCCTCATAGCTCTAGTAGATTCAGGAGCGTCCTCATGTTTCATTGATGAAGGACTCGTTAAGAAACATGGAATTCCAGTACTTCGAAAGAACAGACCAGTAGTAGCCGAAGTAGTAGATGGACGGCCTCTAGCATCGGGGAATATAACCATGGAAACCATACCACTAAGAGTACACCTTGGTGACCATGATTCACACATATGTTTCAATGTAATATCGAGTCCAGCAAATATGGTTATCATCGGAATGCCGTGGTTAAAGAAACATAATCCAGAAATTAATTGGGAAAAGAATAAAATCACCCGTCGAGATATCCAGAAGAACCCAACATATGTTGGAGCTAAAGCCTTCATACATGCAGTAAGGAAGGAACCTACATATATGATCTATGCCATACCAGCTCAAGAATCCAAGAAAGATGATCCAGTACAGCTACCCAATCAGTACAACGGCTTTGAAGATGTTTTTGAAAAGAAGAATGCAGATATCCTTCCAGAGCATAGACCTTATGATTGTCCCATAGATCTTCAAGAGGGAACACAACCACCCTTTGGACCAATCTACAGACTATCTCCAGAGGAACTTACAGAACTACGCAAGAACATTGATGAGAATCTAGCAAAGGGGTTTATCAAACACTCGAAGTCTCCAGCAGGAGCTCCTATTCTATTTGTAAAGAAGAAGGATGGGACTCTCCGGATGTGTGTAGATTATCGTGGATTGAACAAAGTCACTATAAAAAACAGATACCCTCTACCACTCATATCAGAGCTCTTGGAACGCCTTGGAAAAGCAAAATTCTTCACGAAAATTGATCTTCGAGGAGCTTACAACCTTGTCAGGATCAGAGAAGGAGACGAATGGAAGACAGCATTTCGAACAAGGTATGGGCATTTTGAATATGTAGTTATGCCCTTCGGTCTTACAAATGCTCCAGCTGTCTTCCAACATATGATGAATGATATTTTTCGAGAATATTTAGATGATTTTGTTGTAATATACCTTGATGATATCTTGATATTTTCAAAAAATCTAGAGGATCATGAAGATCATGTAAAGATAGTCCTAGAGAAACTAAGAGAAAAAGGATTGTATGCGAAATTGGAGAAGTGTTCTTTTCATAAGACAGAAGTGGAATTTTTAGGGTACATAGTATCAGATAAAGGAATTTTTATGGACCCTAAGAAGATTGAGACAATCCTTGATTGGCAACCACCTTCATGTGTTCGAGATGTACAATGTTTTTTGGGGTTTGCCAATTTCTATAGGATATTCATCAGAGATTACTCCAAGATAGTGACACCTCTTACCAAGCTTACAGGGAACTCCAAATTCTCATGGACCGAAGAAGCAGAGAAGGCCTTTCAGACCTTGAAATCAGCATTCACTACTGCTCCAATCCTAGTTCATCCTGATTCTAGTAAGTCCTTCTTCCTTGAGACAGATGCATCGGACTTTGCTCTAGGGGCCATTCTTTCCCAATATGGAGATGATGGACAACTACATCCAGTTGCATATCATTCAAGGAAGTTTTCCCCTCCAGAAATTAATTATGAAATTCATGATAAAGAACTCCTTGCCATAGTAGACGCGTTTGATACTTGGCGTCACCATCTAGAAGGAGCAGCTCATAAAGTCATTGTATATTCAGATCACAAGAACCTAGAGTATTTTATGACCACCCGAATCCTCAATAGAAGGCAATCTCGATGGAGTAACTTTTTATCCAGATTCGACTTTGTCATCACATACCGTCCAGGACGTCATCAATGTCAGTCAGATGCCCTATCCAGAAGATCTTACCTTGCACCAAAGAAGGGTGAAGAGGCCTTTGATCAACAAGAGAGTGTATTACTCAAGCCCGAGCATCTCCAGTTAGCAGCTATCTCTTCAAGCCATCATGAAGATTCAGCCTTGAATCAGCTGATCCGTGAGAATCTACCACAGGATGAATTGTTTTGTAACGTTAAGCAGAAAGCTCAAGAAGGAAAATTCCAAGAAGTAAACGAATTTCAGGAAAAGGATGGTTTACTACTCTATAAGAACCTATTGTATGTCCCTCCAGGAAAGCCCAGGATCCAAGTACTTCAACAACGCCATGACAACCTTGCAGCAGGACATTTTGGAGTAAATAAAACAATAGAACTCATATCAAGGGACTTTTGGTGGCCTCAGATGTGGAAGGAAGTCAAAGAATACATTCGAACCTGTGATACTTGCAATAGATCTAAGGTACCCCGACATAAACCTCATGGCCTCTTGCAACCTCTACCTATTCCAGAAAGGCCATGGGCTTCATTGTCGATGGATTTCATCACAGATCTACCAAAGTCAGATAAGTATGATGCCATTCTTGTTATTGTGGATAGATTTACAAAGATGGCACACTTCATTCCAACTACCAAGGCAATCACAGGTGCAGCCACTGCCAGACTTTTTCTTAGGTACATATTTAGGCTTCATGGATTGCCTGATGACATTGTCAGTGATCGAGGTCCACAGTTCATATCCAGCTTTTGGAACAGTCTTTGCAAGCTCCTTGGTGTTCAAGTTAAACTATCTACAGCAAATCATCCACAGACTGATGGACAAACAGAACGAGTGAATCAAGTCCTGGAGCAATATCTCCGTTGCACTAGCAACTATCACCAAAATGATTGGTTTGAGTTGTTACCCTTTGCAGAGTTTGCCTATAACAATAGTGTTCATGCATCTACTAAGCAAACTCCCTTCTTTGCAAACTATGGACAACATCCAAGGATGGATATACAACTCTCAAATCATGTCAAGAACCCAGCTGCCAGAGACAAGGCCCAGTACCTGATGGACATTCACAAAGAACTGAAGGAAGAGATCCATAAAGCTCAACAACAATATAAGTACTATGCAGATCAACATCGTGTCCAGAATCCATCGTATCAAATTGGGGATAAAGTATGGTTACTCCGAAACAATTTACAAACTTCAAGGCCTTGTGCAAAGTTAGATCATCAAAAGTTTGGACCATTTACCATCTTGGCCAAGATTAATCCAGTCACCTTCAAACTCCAGTTACCGAGTACCATGAGAATACATCCAGTTTTCCATGTATCCATGTTGGAACCATATCAGATTTCACCATTGAGGGGGGAGAGACCTAGTCCTTCACCACCTATCGAGATTGATGATCATGAAGAATTTGAAGTCGAGCATGTCCTAGATTCCAGAATATCCCGGGGAAGATTGGAATACCTTATTCATTGGAAAGGGTATGACATCAGTGATCGTACTTGGGAACCTGCAGAAAACCTTCAGAGAGCACCAATCAAGGTTCGAGAATTCCATAAGAAAAATCCAACGAAGCCGAGACCAGATAACATGACCGCTCCTCGTGGAACTCGTCGCTTGAGGGGGAGGTGATGTCATGGACGAAGGAAACCATCCTGAACCTAAGATTCCATGTGAACCCTGTATCTCATGATTGGTTCAGAATTAGGAGAAACCAATGCTTCCATTGCGTCCGGAATGTGCCAAAACCCCAAGATCGACTGTCTATTCGCTGAATTCTGACATTGGGAGGTCTTGTTACAAATCGATGACATCATGATGACATCATCAGTTCGCAACCGCCTTGGGAACCGCCCTTGAAAACCTATATAAGGAGGGGTTGGCCACATTCATAATCAGTCTTGCCAATGCCAGTCTTGGGAGCTCAAGGAGTCGTGACCTCCAAGTAAGTACATTCAAGTTCCAGTTCAAGTTCTAGTCTTGTTTCTAGCTCTAGTCTTGTCTAGTCTTGTATTGTGGACATCCTTTCTTGTCCTATTGTAATCTCGTAGTACGAGATCCTTTCTAGTTATTTCTTGTATCCAGTTCATATCCCTGAGGGGATTTCTTGTAATCGAGATATCTTGTTTCCTACCTACGATCCCGGGTTGTGGGATCTCCTGTATCATCTCTAGTCGAGTTTTCCATACCTATTGGTCCCGGGTTGTGGGACATCTTGTATCGATCGTATATTCTTGTAGCATTTTCCCTTCGTGGGTATTCTTGTAATCAGAACTGTGTTTCCGAAATCTTGTCTTGTGTAGTCAGAGAGCACAATCTAGTGCTCCCCTGACACTTTTCCTTAGTGCCACTCAGATATCTCAAAATCATCTTGACCACTTCCCAATGTTTCTTTCTAGGATTAGACATATATCTGCTCACAACTCCCACTGCAAATGCAATGTCTAGTCTCGTAGCTACCATAGCATACATGAGACTACCAATGGCAGACTGATAGGGAATTTTGGTCATGAATTCCTTTTCCTCATGTCATTTGGGGCAATCATCCTTGCTCAATTTCACATATGTGGGTAAAGGCATACTCAATGCTTTTCCACACGAGTAATGTGCATGCCAAGAATATGTTTGGCATCCCCCAAATCCTTCATATCAAATGTGTGACTCAACTTCCTTTTGAGAATTGACAAGTCATAGGAGGACTTCCCAGCAATCAACATATCATCAACATAAAGTATCAAGCATATCAAGCTGCCATCTGAGCATCTCTTTGTGTAGAGACAATGATCCTCATTGCTTCAAGAGAAGCCTTGGGACTTCATAAAAGCATCAAACTTTTGGTACCATTGTCTAGGAGACTATTTAAGTCCATACAAGCTCTTCTTGAGCTTACAAACTAGACTTTCCTTGCCACGAACTACATAACCCTTTGTTTGTTCCATATAGATCTCAAACTGAGTCCAATCAGTAGGGATAGAGTTCGCCTCCTTAAGACTCATCCACCACTTGTAAGCACATGGCCCAAGAGAGAGACTCACCTCTAGCACACGGTACTCTGGTGGGGTGCCCTTCAATTGATGCAAATCATGTCACTTTTGTAAAAGAGTGTAGATTGCATCCTTTTTCCATATCTCGGTCATCCCCCCTAAAGGTAGGTGGCTTCAAGTCTTTCAAGAGGGGAGCTTCCCTAGAGCTCTCTCCTTTGTGCTTAATAGGAAGAGAAGTATCTTTCCTAGTAAGCTCTAGAGGAATAGGAGGGGTTTCTCTTTCCTCCCTAGCTAGGAAAGAGGTGACGTTAGTCTCAAGTGAGATCATTTGAGACTTTGGTTGTTGAATGAGAGATCTAATGCTATCAAGATCTCTCTCTAATTTAAGGGTTTTCTCTTTCAAGCCTACAAATTGATCATGAGTGAAAACTCATCTAAAAGTTCCTTATATGCATATTCTTCTTGTTGAGGCTCTTTCTCTTCTAAGTTTTCTTCTACTTCCTGCCCTAAATTCTACTTCTTCGATTCTGAATCAGGATCCTCTAGTTGCTCTTTAGATGGAGGTGTGTCCAACTACTTGTTTGCCTTTAGATTCCATGTTTTACTTCCCTTCCCCCGTTTGCTAACTAGAGTATGTGAAAATGAATGGAAGTAAAGCTTAAATATGCAAGAAGAAGAGAAATATATCACAAGAGCACTTCTTGTTACAAAATGAAGCTACGGAAGCAAAATCCAAGTGATCCTTGAAGCTTTAGGTCGCTGATTTTGAATCCTCGCCAGGCCCAAACAAAAATTGGAAATGTCCGATTGGTCCGGGGAGGTTCTAATCACCAAAAACCAACAAGAACAATGCCAAAAGCACGTAGCAATAGCCCCAACTGGGCAAATTGAGTGAAACTGAACAACTTTTGAGATTTGATAGTCCTTGCTAGTCCAAGAAATGTAGCCGAGCACCTGTACTTCAAAGATATAATACTATCCTGAGTGAAAAAAGTGAATTCGAACACTGGATGACGAAAAACTAGGCCCTGAAGTGGGTGCCTAGTTCCTACTGAAGCATTGCAAAGAGATTTTGGTTGAACAAATCTCATCCAAATCCAACAATGATGGTCTTTGAGCAAAGCTTAGGAGTGTAGCTTCGTAACATGACCAAGATTTTTGAAATCGGATATTTTATGAGCAAGCTATGGTGTAGAGAAGCCGGGTATGTCACAAGTAGGAAGTGGAAAAGCTAATCTTCATGGAAGGGTGACTTTGAGAAGCTCCAAACTGAGAAACTGAAGCTTTTTTATCAAACCCAAGACCCATATCCCATATCCACAGCCCGTATTACATGTGTGTATCATCAATTTGCCAACATTTTGATCCAAGGCATCCCTTTTCCTCCCCTAATTTCGAAAAAAAACTCAAAAATAAACTTGGTTTTTACTTGCTCCTTCTTCACTTGGTCCTCTCCTCAAACTCACAGACAGGCGTCGATAGAGTAGCCAAAATCCCACATATGGGCATGCAAATGAATCGGCTACCTATAAAATTAAGAGCATGAGTTGCTCTTCTTCATCCAAGAGTGGGGGAGGAGGAGCAAAGCCCCTTCATGGGCTGGTGGATGTTTGTGTGTGGGAGGTCTAGCTGTCAGCTCTGTGACTCTGGCGCTTGTCGCTTTCACATGGGTGCGACTCCGTCTGAGTGTTGATCATTAACTGCTTCGATACCATATGTTGTAGCTCTTGGGATTTCCCCAATTTTGGAATTAGCTCTGCACTCACTTCGAGGTTGATCGCAAAAAAGCCTCACTCTGTACTGCACGGAGATCAATGCATGAATTACCGCCCAGCCGCGTACCCCCCTTGATTTGATCCTCTCCTTAATTTGGAGTGACTAATGTGGCATCTCACATGGGTGCCACATGGCACTCATGTGTGTGCCCTTCTAGTGGAGCCTAAGAGATGGCTCATACTCTTCAATAAGGGCTCCCCTCATAACACAATATGTGCAAGATATCCTCTTCCTTAACATTGACTTCGACAAAGCATATGATAGACTCGAGTGGGACTTCATTGTCCAATTGTTGAAAGACTTGGGATTCAACTAGAAATTCATTAAGATGATCTCCAGAAATGTAACTGATCACATAAACATCAATGACCAACTTTCTTAAATGATTAAATTAAAATATTCTATTAGACAAGGGTGCCCGTTGGCCCTCTTCTCTTTGCTATCATGGTCGATGGTCTCAACTGCCTTGTTGAACATCAAGCAGACTTAGGTCTTACTCAAGGCCTCAGTCTTCCTCTCAATCAAGACTAGATGATCATGAGACTTTTGCCAATGATACTAATGCTTTTTTGTATAACAAACCGATAAGCATTGATACCTTTTGGGGTTATCTAGATACAGTTTGTGAGGCATCGGGATCCAAGATAAATCATGCTAAAATCTCTTTCAAGGCTATTATTGGGCATCCTCTTCAACTGTTAATTGACCATGGATGTCAGTTGACCCCTTGCAGATAAATCTTTTGCCTCTTGGGTATTCCTATGGGATTTGACGTTTTGATGGGGCAACGATTGAATTAGGATCTCTATAAGCTCAAGAACAAGTTGACGTAATCGAAAGGTATGCAGATCAACCTTCCAAGACATGCTCTGGTGGTTAACACATTCCTTCTTTCTTTAATGATTTACTTTCCCTCTTCCTAGAGACTGAAGGACTAAGAGATTATCAAATGGGAAGGAGTTACAGGAACTTTCTCTGGATGTGTGAACCTAATAGAAGGAGTATCCCCAAAATTAAATGGGCTACTTGCATAAGCCAAAATGATCAAGGTGGTTTGGGCATTCTAAACATTGAAGGAATGGCCAATAAGTTGGCATCAAACTATTTAATTAAAGCATGGAGCAACAATGATGCCTCTTGGCCTAAGCTTATTTTTAGAAACAAGAGTGCTCTTAAGCTTGTGGGCCTCCTGGGGTGGAAGGGTATCTAACTTCTCACCCTTTTGTTCTCCCCTTTTCGGGTAACTCCTAGAGGCTTGAGCTTGGTTTGCTTTCTGTGGAAGAGTTGGAATAAGGTTAAACAATTCATTAGGATCAATGAAGATTGGAAATGGGCAACCAATATTAGACAAAATGATTCAATCTGGTTCCTTATTGAGAGCATCAGAGATGTGGAGTCTTGCAACTTCCAAGAGGCTAGGAAACTTTGGAAAAAAGCCCTCCATTTGTGAAACACCTCTAGAACCAAGAAACATGCCAATGTATTAGAATTGAGGACCTTGATATGGATATAAAAGCGGACTATGATGAATGGTGCGTGTTACAAAGTAGATTCAATGCTTGGAAGATCTCAAGGACTCACCTCCTCATTGGCCAGGACCCTCCTCACCATCACGGTCTTAGATGGCACAATGGCAATAGCCTTAATAAAATTTCGAGATTCAAGATGAATGTGGACTTTCAGGTCACACTTAATAATAAGTGGTGTATGGATTGGTTGAGTTTGAGGTGGGATTTTTCCAATCCCTTTTGCACCCCCTCATCGAGATAAAAAAGTCAATGCTTATGTGGCAAATCCTCCACGGGAAATCTAGAACAATGTAAAAGCTAGTAGAATTTGTGAGGCCCCCCCATGGTGCAAACAATGCCTACGTGTTGATGAGGACTTGGGACACCTCTTCTTTTTGTGTCCCAAGTCAAGATTTTTTTGACAAACCTTTGAGAGAATCATGCTGCTATAGGAAAATATCAATTAGAAGCAGGCATAGCAGCCATCCAAGTTTTTGAATGTTATGCTTCATCAAACAAAACTGGCTCATTCTCATCACAAAGACTCGAGGCAGCCATAGCATAGCAATATGATGCAAAAGAAGCACTATGAGAGCCTGAACGAGTATGATATGATAGAGGTGCATTTAATTTGCTATCACGCAAAGTCTGCACCAGACATTTTGGCATAGTTTTTGCCTCCTCAATATCAACTCTTTCATCAACAAATGCATCATGTAAATTTGCATCAGAAATGGAATGGTCTACACCATCACATGAAACCTATAAAGGTTGAGAAGTTGCCTCATTATGACCATCACTAGACTCACCACCTATAAAAAGAGGCAGCAAAGTGTCTTACATGTCTTTGGATCTCACCGATGTCTCCTTCGTACATGAAAGTAATGGCTGAATAGCATCTTCCACAAAAACATCACGACTAACCAAAATGAATTTAGTATGTGGATGATATAGACGATAGCCTTTTCTTTCATAGCTTTACCAAACAAAAATACATTTCAGTACTTTATCATCCAATTTCCTACGTTGTTGTTCAGTCACTAATGCATATGCTAGATAACCAAAAACATTGAGGTGAGCAACACATGGCTTATGACCATGCCAATCCTCATATGGAGTGATAGACTGCAATGCTTTAGTGGGACACTTGTTAAGTACATATGTTGTACACATAACAACTTCAAGCTAGAAACTATGTGGTAGAGCCTGACTCTTGACCATACACCTCGCCATCTCCATGAGTGACATGTTCTTTCTTTCAACAACTCCATTCTGTTGAGGTGTATACGACACTATACATTGATGTTTTATGCCATGTTTAGCTAGAAATGTATTAAAATTAGAAGACATATATCCCCCCTATCGCCGATCAGAAAAGACGGTGCCCATTTTACATGCTGACATATTTTTAGCCAAAACCAAAAACTGTTTCAAGCACATAAACATTTTGGACTTTGCTTTCAATGGATATACCCATGCATGCCTAGAAAAACCATCAATGAAAGTCACAAAGTAAAGATAGTTCCCAAAAGAAGGTGTCTGCATAGGACCACAGACATCACTATGAACAAGCTACAATTTTTGAGTAGCTCGAACTCAACCATCTTTTGGGAAGGATGAATGTTGCATCTTGCCCAAAATACAGCCTTTGCACACATGTTTACCAGGTTCCTCAAGTTTGGGCAAAGAGGACACCATTTTAGATTTCTACAGGTGTAGCAAACTAGCAAAATTCAGATGACCAAAGCGTGCATGTCAAAGCTTTGCATCTAACATAGCCTAAGAATCTTGAACTACACATGCTGAATCATTCACATATTTTGCATAATCTATGAGCTTATACAATCCCTCACATAGAATGCTAGAAACAATAATGATGTTGCCATTTGATAGTCATGAACTGTACATCTATCATCAACAAATTTCACGACCACACCAATCTTGGCTAATGCTGAGATTGATAACATATTTTCCTTGCATATGCATACAAGCATGCATATGCATACATATACATATGCATATGCATACATACATGCATATACATACATGAATGCATATGCATACAAGCATGCATATGCATACATGAATGCTTATGCATACATACATGCATACATACATGCATACATACAAGCATGCATATGCATACATGCATGCATATGCATACATGAATGCATATGCATACATGAATTCATATGCATACATGAATGCATATGCATACATGCATGCATATGCATACATGCATGCATATGCATACATGAATGCATATGCATACAAGCATGCATATGCATACATATACATATGCATATGCATACATATACATATGCATATGCATACATATACATATGCATATGCATACATATACATATGCATATGCATACATATGCATATGCATACATATGCATACATACATGCATGTACATACATGAATGCATATGCATATAAGCATGCATATGCATACATGAATGCATATGCATACATACATGCATACATACATGCATACATACATGCATACATACAAGCATGCATATGCATACATGCATGCATATGCATACATGCATGCATATGCATACATGCATGCATATGCATACATGCATGCATATGCATACATGCATGCATATGCATACATGCATGCATATGCATACATGAATGCATATTCATACATGCATGCATATGCATACATGAATGCATATGCATACATATACATATGCATACGCATACATACATGCATATACATACATGAATGCATATGCATACAAGCATGCATATGCATGCAAGAATGCATATGCATACAAGCATCCATATGCATACATGCATACATATGCATACATACATGCATGCATTCATGTATACATACAAGAATGCATATGCATACAAGAATGCATATGCATACAAGAATGCATATGCATACAAGAATGCATATGCATACAAGAATGCATATGCATACAAGCATGCATATGCATATGCATATGCATACATGGTGTTTGTTGTTACCCTTTGGAGTTGTCCTCTCCAATCATTTAGCATAAAGAATCAACAATACATCTTATATTTGTCAATCCTGGAAGTATACAAGAGACCACAGCCCCTTCTAGATGATAGAATCCAAGAAATAAGAGAAAACTGGCTGGATTTCTGAGAAATAATGAAGATGAAGAGGAATTTCTAAGGTTTTGATTATCTTGAGCAATACTACATCATTTCCAATGATCTTGGTGTATAAAGTGTGTTATTTTCTGAGCAGAACACAATCATGAAGTCAAATCTCAAAAATGATACCTGTAATCCTCAGACGAGACAATCACGATTCTATGGAAACTGATGATTTCCATCTCCAACATCATTCTTTAGCAATTTCTCACTCAACACATCATGAATCAACTCTCTTCATACACATTCATCAAAAATACACAATAGAGGCTTGCAAATTCCATGGATACACATAGAATAGACTCAACAAATCAAAGAAATTCACACAAAAGGAAGAATCACGATTTTCTGCAAGAAACTCCTCTCTTTGCTTGGATAGCATCAAATACAAATAACCAACCCTCTCAAAATAGAGGAAATTGTCTTTTATACATTTTCAAGTGTCCCTTTTCACACTTGAATTTTGGTCCTTTTCCCTTATAATCTAAAAATATGCTATCTAGGAGTTTCCAAAAATTCTAGAAAAAATACATATGATTCTAATCTACATGAGGAAGAGTCCTCCTCATTTTTACATCATTTGCATAAATATTTTTACAATTTTTTGGCATTTTATAATTATTTTTCCATAAAAAATACTTCTTCTAACATTCTTCCCCTCCTAGACCTTTTGGCTCCTGACAAAAGACATTCTTGCTGATATACCATGAATGCTTCCTGCACTTCTTTTTTCTTGGATATACCTATGACAGTAGGTCATGGCTTTTTCTTTCTGTAATGTTTAAGTTGTTTACCATCTCAAATAATGCTTTTCTCCATTGCACAGCAGCCTCTGGTTTATCTATCACATCTTTCTTCAAATATTTTGTGTATGCGGTGCAACAGCGTAACGACTGCAAATGCTCATGAATGAATGACTCTCCTCCCAACCTTATGCCTGTATATATAGCTGCTTGAACTAATGAGGACCACAAATGTAACTAGAGTCCACAAGTGCATGTGCAATCTCCTCCACTCCTTTCATATCCACCACTAGAGTCTATTAGTGGCTGGAGTGATCTCGACCACTACTTTAGTACCTTCCACTAGAGTCCACTAGTGGTTGTTGTACTCACCTCTTGAGTTAAGTCCACTGGACTCAAGTTAACTCACGTTAACTTGAGTTAGAAGGCTCTAGAGCTCTTTGGGCAAAACTCTCTTCCCATGCTCCCCATGGGAGATGACTCTCCTCCCAACCTTATGCCTGTATATATAGCTGCTTGAACTAATGAGGACCACAAATGTAACTAGAGTCCACAAGTGCATGTGCAATCTCCTCCACTCCTTTCATATCCACCACTAGAGTCTATTAGTGGCTGGAGTGATCTCGACCACTACTTTAGTACCTTCCACTAGAGTCCACTAGTGGTTGTTGTACTCACCTCTTGAGTTAAGTCCACTGGACTCAAGTTAACTCACGTTAACTTGAGTTAGAAGGCTCTAGAGCTCTTTGGGCAAAACTCTCTTCCCATGCTCCCCATGGGAGTTGAACCCAAGACCTCTTCCTTCACAACCATGAGACTTAACCACTAGGCTAAGTAGATTACTTGAATATGAGAGCACATGACTTATGCTTGAGTCTACTCTTGAGATCTTTGGTCCTACAGACAAGTGACCAAACGGTATCCGATTTCAGATCTGTCTGAAGCCATCGGATCCCTAGATCATAGACTTACTTTATTACATGCGGCTTCATAAGCAGTGAGTCGAGACTTTGTTACAACTGACAAGTTTCCAAATATCTTTGATTCTCTTTCAAAAAATCCATAATCAAATGCATCCTCAAAAATCTGGAGATAATGGCTACCCAAAAATATTGTTCTGCTATAATAAGCCATCAAACATATCCTGTCTGGTGTTTCACTGAGATCAAATAATAAAGCATCAGTTGGTGAATTAAAGCCAATGTGATTGAGAATTCTGACATCTGTATCTGTAAAAGTCTCTATACATGCCAATACATGCTGGATCATTGACATCTTTATATGTGGATATGACAGACTCTGCTGTGTCAACCATATACTTCTTTGTTGGCCATGTTCCTGCCTTTGGGCCTGCTATCTTTGGAAAATTCAACCATTTTGATGGAATCTGTCCCTCCTTCCTTCTTTCCCAAAAGAGTGTCCAATCCCTTCTCCTTGCTACTGGACAAGATGTTGGATTTCCATATTTTTCTGCATTCTTTATTAGCATCCAACCACCTATTTCTCCATTTAGGATTAGCTTTTTCAAATAACTCCTTTGTCACATTGATGTCTTCTTCATATTCTAAATACTTGTTTGGAGGTAATCCCACCCTTGCCAACTGATAGTTTTTAATGCTTTCCATGATCATGCAAAAGGGTATACCTAAGCCATCTGCAGCCCAATGGTGTTGATCCGGATTTATTCCTTTATTCAGAGCAAAATTAACAATTTGTTCCTCATATTCATTATGTATCTTTCTAATAAATTCCATTCTGGATTCTCTGTCTGTCAGAAGTTTCTGAACAAACTCTTTTGAGTACTCTTCTATTGGTGCTTTGTTTTCTTGTTCACCACCATGTTGGGTTCTGTCATCATCTCCTACTTCATATTCTTCTGCTTGTGTAGTCTCTACCTGCTCCTCTACCTGGGTTTGTGGGTTTTCCAATTTTTTTTGTAGCTCTTCTATTATCAACATGAAACTTTTATTTTGAGAGGTCCACTTTCTGATTTCCACTCATTTCTTTCCTTTTCCATACTCAACTGGCAATCACTTCTCTCTTTTTCTATATCCATATGTAACTTATTATATCCCCTCATAGAAGTAGCAGCATGTATACTTGCTTGTTTTTCCAACTCCTTGGCTTCTTTCAACTCTGTTTGCAATCTCATAATTTCCTTGTTCAGATCTTCCTTCTCATCCTGTGTCACCTGAACACTCTTGCTTTCTTCCTTCAACTGGTTTTCTTCCATTAATAACTTGTTTATTTCCTCATTTTCTTTGACCATAATTTGATATGAACTCTGCAAGGTTCTATATCTCCCTTCAATTTTCTTCAACTCCATCTCCATTTTACTACTATGCTCTGTCTGTTGTGCACACTTCTCTTCAAGATATTGGATTTTGTTTTGTTGTTGAACCTCCAATTCCTCCAAGGAAATTATTCTGTGTGTTAATTCCTCATTTTTCTCCTACACAATCCTCAACTGTTCTGCTAACTGTTCCTTTTCTTTCTTTTGCTCATTAATGATTCTGCTACCTTTTACAAACTCAGATTCAGCTACCATGCCTGATATGATCATGTTTCTACTTGATGGTCTAAATTGTTCTATATTGCTCATAAAAACCTTGCAGGCAGATCTTATGTCTTTAGGTATCCTTTCCAACCCAGCTTCTAGTTCCATTTGTTTTACTTCTATCTGCTTTTCTTCTTTACAGTCATTCTCTTCTTCATTGTCTTCCTCATACTCTATGACCTGGTTATTTTGTTCTTCATAGCTCTTATCTGCTTCCATTCTTCTTTGTCCTCAGATTCTAATATCTGATCCTCCTTATTCTCATGTCCTGATGTGTCTTTAATTGTCTTTGTTTCTTCTGCCTTCTTGTTCTCCATTACTTGTTGTTCTTCTTCAAGGAGATGTCTTTCCTTTACCTGTACTTCCTTTTCCTGAATTAGGGTTGAATTAGTCTCCTCAACAAGCTTTATCTGATCATTAATTATCTGCTCTTTTTGTCCTTCCTCTTGCTCATCTATATCCATGAGATCCAAATCTTCCTCTGGTTCCTGATTTTCTATAGTTGTAAACTCTTCATTATGATTCAAGTCATATAGTATGTCTTCTATGCTTTGGTTGATCTCTTTTCCAGTATCTCCTTCTTCTACTTCTTGAGCATTCTTCTTTCCCACTACTTCCTCTGTTTCCTTGTTTTGATATGTCTCGTTTTGTTTGTGTACTGAACAGCATAACTGAACTTCTTTTTCTGCTTCTACTTTTCCTTCATCCAAATTGAAATAGGTTTGATGTAAAGGTTTTGTCCATATTGTCTTTAATCCTGAATCCACTAATCCACAGCTGAATGCCTTCCTTACTTCACTCTCTTCTTCCATCATCACTGCCTTACCTTTCAATATCCTTCTCTCTTCTTCAGAACTAACCTGCTTTGCTACTTCTTCTTGGACTTGCTTTCCTTGTGACTTCTCACTCAAGTCTTCTAGTGTTTTATTTTTTTTAGAGACTTGTGTTATCACATTTGGTGTACTCGGCACTGATAAGTTCAAACTTTTAAACAAGAAATTTTCAATACCACTTTCAGAATCTGAAGAAAATTGTGAAGAGCCTCCTATTCCTGATTTATCCATTCTTGGTTCTTTCTCAACAATGGATTCCTCCTGCTTTTTTCCTTTTACTATCACTTCTTCTATTTCCATCCTTGGTACAGGTTCTGCTACTGATTTTCCTTTACTTTTCCTGGTTAACTTCCTCTTCTGTACAGGTTTCTTTTGAACCTTCTTCTTCACTACAACTGTAGTTCTGGTTTCACGAGGTCCTTGTAGCTCTTTGAAATATGCTAACAGTTCTACTTCTTTTTTGACAAAAGCTTCCTCTATCTCTGCTGCCATCATGTGATCATGCAGTTCTTCATAGTGTTCTACTTCCTCTTGAATCCAATCAGTTGTTTTGCAAGAGTAGTCCTCCAACATCTTTTGATATTGAGCTTCATATACTGCCCTTTTATTATTTCCTTGAGTCAAATAGGTATATAACTGCTCTTTACTTGTCTGAGGTGGGTGAGGGTCATTTGAAGATTGTACCTGCTTCTGAGCAGCTTCATGCTCTACCTTAGTTGCTTCCACCTGTTCCAACTCCACTTTTCTTGGATCCAATCTTCTTTTCTTTACCGGAATGACTTCTTCTGAAATTCCTTTTCTTTTCCTTTCTGCTCCCCTCATGCTTGATTGGCCTTCTGCTTCTCTTACAGCCATCTTCCTGGAAGGATCATAAAAGAAAAATGAAATGGATAATTTTTCTCTCTTTTCGCATAAAAGAAAAATGAATAATTTTTCTCTCTTTTCTCTTTTATTTCTTTTTTTTAATAATAATATTATTTTTTTCTCCCCTTTTTTTTTAATAATTTTTCTCAACTTTTCTCTTCTTCTTTTTTTTTTAATAATTAATTTCAACTTCCTTTCTTCCCCTCCTATTTCTTTTCTCAGGAAAAGGATAAGGTAGAACAAATTGCCATTATTTCCAAAATGTCATAATTTTCTTCTCTATAACACTCTGATTTTCTTATCAAGATCCTATTTGCATATCAGATACTCATGTTCTTTTCCATTGAATCAAATCTGATTTTTTTACCCAATAATATTTAATCCTTGCTCACCCTGTTCTAGAGATACACCCATCTTCTTTTGATAAGTTGTTCTTGAAATTTTTTGGCTTCCATATCCATTGTGTTCTGAGAATTTGTTTTGATGAGCTGGGCTTGTGTGTACTTTGTTTCCACATCCTTCTTGTTCTGATGCCTTGATACTTCTGACTATGCCATAGTTGCCACCTTGCTTCTATCTCTTCACCATCTTTTGCTCCTTCAACTTTTTCCTGGTTTTGATTAAGTGAAGCTTGATCATAAAGTGATTGTATTGGTAATGTCTGTGTGTCTTCTAATGAAAAAGTAAATCCTTCCAGCTCTAAGTCATGAATATCCTGTTGATCTACCTGTTCTTCAGTACTCCACAAGAACATTAAAAACCTTTTGTCATTTACTGTTAATTTAAGCTTCATTTTTTCAAAATCCAATATTACTTTACCTTCCCTTAACCATGGTTGTCCCAAAATCAATTTCTCAGTCATCAAGTGATCTGACCATTCTTCACAATCTATTTCCATATATTCTTCATTGAACTTAACTTCAATAGAAGGTGAAGACATGCTTTGTATGATTTGCCCTTCCAAAGTTTTGATAAAGGTTTTGCTTTTAGTCCTTCTTAGGTTAAACTTTTTCAACAAAGCTGAACTGATCAAATTTACTTGTGCACCTGAGTCTATCAAGACCTTGATTTCCTCATCCTGAAAATTCATTGTTATAACAGGCAAATGTTCTCTTTCTTTTAGAGGTGTTTCACACAAAAGGACTTCTCTAAGATTTTTTATTTTTCTTATCCTTTCTTTTGCCTCCTGTTGAGCCTCCTTTCTAATGTTTTCCTCTTCTTTTTTCTTGTTTTGAGCTTGATGTAATCTTCTCCATTCAGAAACAGTTAATGGAAGATCATACCTTTTTACTCTACATCCACTTATGTAGTTTGGCATGATTTCTCCATCTATATTAGCTAATTGAATAGCTCCACTATTACTGATCTGATTGATAATATATGGTCCATGCCCTTTCTTTTGAAATTTCTTTTGATGTTCCTTTACTGTGTATGCCAAAACTAAATCTCCTTCTTGTAGATCCTTTTCTTTAATGTGAACATCGTAATAAGCTTTTTGTCTTTTCTTGTCCGCATATATACTCATAATTGCTTGGAGTATAGAAGCTCCCAGTTTTTCTAATTCCATTACTCTCTCAGATAATTCATGTCTACCCACCTTTAGTGTTGGAATGAGGAATTGCAAAGGTAGAACTGCATTTTGTCCATATACCAAATTAAATGGTGTGGTTCCTAATGCAGTTTTGTATGCCAACTCTATAGGCCCATAGGACATGATTAAGTTGTAAATCCCAATCATTCCTGTTTGTGTTTACCAATTTTGACAATACATTGCAAAGTACCTTATTAGTACTTTCTGCTAACCCATTGGCTTGTGGGTGATATGGGGCTTACTTTCTATGACTAATCATGAAATATTCAGTTATGTTTTCTATGGTTTGGTTCAAAAAATGAGTTCCCCTATCACTTACCAATTCAATTGGTAGTCCAAATCTGGTAATGATATTCTCATAGAGAAATCTGGCAGTAGTATGAGCATCATTCTTTTTTGTAGCTCTAGCCTCTGCCCATTTGGTCAAGTAATCTGTGGCCACTATTATGTATTCAGCATGGGATTGTCTTGCTCACAGATGTATGGGTCCAATGAAATCCAACCCCCATTTACTAAATGCTCTTGCTGAAATCAATGGAACTAATGGCATATTGTCTTTTTTTATTTGGTTGACTCACCCTCTGACAAATGTCACATCTTTTCACATATGTTCTTGCATCAGGGAATAGGATTGGCCACCAAAAGCCAGAATATAATATGAGTTTAGCAGTTCTGTCACTTGAGAAATGTCCTCCTGCCACTCCAGAATGTGCCATCTCCAACATTTCCAGATATCTATCTTTAGGAACACAAATTCTTAAATATCCATCCATCCCTCTCTTATACAATTGATCTCCTATGAGTTGATACTCTTCAGAAATCATTTGTAGATTCTTTGAGTCTGCACTAGCTCTTACTTGTTTTCCTTTCTTGTTCCTTTTCAACTCTTCAATTATGTTCACACTCCATTCTGGGTTTTTCTTAAACCAATATAAAGTTATAAGTTCTGAATTTTGCAAGGATTGGCATTCCCAACAGCTAGCAATATATTTTGTTACATCTTGAATCTTATTAGGCCAATGTACTCCCATCCTATTGAGATTACTTAAGGTGACTATTATGGAAGCATGAGTACAAGGGTTCCAACAATGAGCTCTTCTGAGATATTCCTGTTGCTCCTCTTCTGGAGTCCAATATTCCAGTATGCCTTTATGGATGAGGTGATACAAATGCCCAGTTAGCAGTATAAGATTCCTGCTTTGTAATACTAAATGTGTGTTGTTTCCAAATGTTCTGCAAGGTCCCATGGTTAGCAAAGTTACTAAAGTCATGGCCCACTCAGGAACACTTTCTACTTTGAAGAGATATGTATCTGGCAGGTCATCATCTAAGGGTGAACTTGGTTCTTTAGCCTGGATTGTAGACAAATGATCTGCTCTCAAATGTGTTTTTCCTTGTCTGACCACCACCTCAAACTCAAACTCCATCAGTAGAAGAAACCATCTGACTATTCTACCAGTATGACAAGGCTTGTTTACTAGATAGACTAAAGCTTGGTGATCCACAAAGAATTTAAACTTGTTGGCCAAAAGGTAATGTCTATATTTTTTCACAGCAAATATCATTCCCAACCCTTCCCTCTCAGTGGCTGTGTAATTTTTCTCTGTTGAATTCAGTTGCCTACTAGCATAAGCAACTGGGAAATCTAATTTGCTCCCTTCTATTGGTTGTGCTAACACACATCCCAAAGCATGATTTGAAGCATCCACATGGACATGGAAAATTTTATCCCACTATTACCAAACAAGTTTTTAGAGTCTCAAAAGCTTGGTCACACTCTCTGGTCCACTCAAATTTTGTGATCAAAGCATACAAAGGTTTTGCTATATCAGCAAACTTGTGTACAAATTTTCTATAATACCCACAATGTCCCATGAAAGTTTGAAGTTCCTTTACATTTGTTGGTCTTGGAAGTTCCACTATGGCCTTAATTTTTTTCTCATCAGTTGAAATTCCATTTTTGGAAACTATGTGGCCTAACATTCTCCCTTGTCTTACAAAGAATACACACTTCTCTGGATTTAAACATACTCTGTATGTTCTGCATTTCCTGAATATGTTTTCTAAATCTTCCAACTGATCCTGTCTTTTTAATGAAAAAGTACACAGATCATCCACATAAATTTCCATTACATTCCTCAGGAATTCTTTGAAGATATGACACATCAATCTTTGAAAAGTTGCTGGGGCATTAGTTAACCCAAAGGGCATAACCCTAAAATCATAAATTCCCCATTCTGTGGAAAAGGCAGTTTTATGTTGGTCCTCCAAAGCTATAGGTACCTGATTGTATCCTGAAAAACCATCCAAAAAACTATAAACCTCCTTCCCTGCAACTCTTTCTAGAAGATGGTATGTTATAGGCAATGGGTAGCTATCCCTTATAGTTGCAGCATTCACTTTTTTCAAGTTAATGCATACCCTAAGTTTCCCATTCTTTTTTGGTACTACAACTATAGGAGATATCCACTCTGTGTATTCAATCTCATAGATGAAATTGGCAGCCAGCACCTTGTCAATTTCTTCCTTTATTTTAGCAGAGTATTTATCATTGAATGTGTAATGTCTTTGTTTGCTAGGCTTTGGCTCAGGTGTAATGGGAATCTTATGCTCACAGATTTTAGGATCAATACCTTTCAAATCCTTGTAGCTATAAGCAAACACATCCCTATAGTTCTTAGCCAGTTTTCTTAATGCTTCCTCCTCTTGATTTGTCATGTCATCAGCTATTACAATATGTATTTCTTCCCCTTCTTCCTGGGTGATCACTACCTTTTTAGTTTGTTCCTCATTGTCATATGCCTCTCCTCTTTTCTTTTCCCTCTTTGGTTTCATTTTTAAAAGTAGTATGTCTTCTACTTCATAAGTCTTGAAATTTCCAGGTACATCAAATTGTTGATCCTTGTTTGTGATTTTCTCAGTTTTTCCATCCTCTTGATCTTTTTCTATTTCTTTGTGTTTGTTTTTTCTATATTTGCCTGAGATTTTATCTTTTATTGCATCTGTAGCTTTTATCTCTTCCAAATATTGTGTTTTTCCATTTGTCAATATCATATCTTTTTCCTTGTCCTCTTCTGTTTCTGATACCTTTATCATTTGTATTCCTATGTGAAAAACATCATATCCTTCTTCATTTTGGAATCTCACTCCCACATACTCATCTTTGGCTGGATCCATGGTGGCCAAAATCTGGTTCCAACCATAAGGCTCAAATTCTTCATCTTTGAATTTTTGTGGTATATAGCTCTCATCTTGTAATTTTCTCCCTTCTATACAATCTTCTCTTCTTAGTCTTCCTTTTCCATTTCTAAGGTTTCTTAACACATTGCACTTCCATATTGATGATTATGTTTCATTCTGATCTTCCAACTCTGATTCTTCACTCAATTCCTGATTTTGATGTATTTTGAACCATTCTTGAGGGGATATTTCACAATAATGACCATTTCTTAGATTCACTCTGGTTATCCTTCCTTTGCTCTGAAGGTATAGGCAATCATTACCCCAATCTTGCACAATTCGCATTTGTCTCATAAATGGTCTTCCTAGGATAATTTCATATGAAGTGGATTGTGGAAATTCAACTATGGCAAAAGTATGCTCTATTTCTATTCCACATATATCCACAATCACCTTTTCCCATATTCCTAAGGGTTTTTCTATATGTCCATCTGCCAATTGCAATCTCATTTTAGTGGGTATTAATTTATTTTTTCCCCATCTTTCCCAAGTTTGTTTAGTCATGATGGCCACACCTGATCCACTATCCAATTATAGCTTTGGCATGATTTTTACCAAATTGTATTTTCAGGGTTGAGTTTCCTTCTTCTCCTTCACAATATCCTCCTATTTTATCAATAGGAATGTACCACAATTCCTCCAATTCTTGTGGCTGTGGATCAAAATTCTCTGGTATTGCTTCCTATTTTTTCATTGTGTATTGTAAGTGAGGATTCTGTTTTACCAATTCCTCCATTGTAGTGTGGTATAAGATTGTACATTGTTTGTCTATATTTACCTGGAATGTAATTTGTGAGTTATCTTCTTGATCAATTGTTGCCTCTGTTTCCCCAACTGTTGTTTGAGAATTGTCTAATTCCCCCATTTTGAGTTGTGCTTCTTGTATGATTTGTTTGCATTTTTGCATCCTTTCATGCTCTATATCCGGCATAGGATAAGCCATTACATGGTCTGTAGGATTTGGTCCCTCTTGAAGTCTCCCCTTGTATGCTTTTATCAAGGTGTCTAGACTCTGTGAATTTCTTATCTCTGGCTGGGTTTGTCTCTTTTGAGGTGGACTATGGTTTGACTATTCCATATTCTCTTCTTCCAGACTTTTACCCCTTCTCATTTTCCTTTCCCATCTCCCTTTTTGTCTGTTGTTCTTCTCCTTTGAAACTGAATTCTTATTTTGTTCCTTAGTTGTTTCCTATTGTTTAGCTTGTGCCCTTGTTATAGTATTTACATTTACTTGGTCAAGGTCACTCAATTCTTCTTGCTCCATGATGTTGATTGTTTTTAATGGTATGTTATTAAATGTGTTTTGTTGATTTTGAGGATTTCTTGGACAATCCTTTATTAAATGTTCCCTACCACAATCCTTGCAATAGGCTCCTTCTACTCTTAGTGTAGGAGGTTGTGGACAGTCTCTAATGAAATGTTCTCCCCCACATCTATAACAAGTTATCTTTTGAATCCCTTTGAACTGAGGTTTCTGATTGGACATATAATTTATTGGTTATATACATGAATGTGGTTGTATCCATCTCAATTCTCCTATTCCCCAAATCTAGGGCTTGTAATTCTGGTTCTCTCATCTCATATCCTTCCCACTCTTCCTGATATCCTTCATACCAATGATAATCTTCTTTGTACGGTGATCGTATTCTTGAGTTTCCTTCTTCTTTTGGTGTGTATTTGACTGGTACCACATTTGTTGGTAATGGAGGTTGTTGCCCAAGTACAGGTCTTGGTTGCTCAATAAATCCAGATTCTCTTTGGTTTGCATATTCTCTCTCCTTAATGGGTTGTTTATTGTAAAAGCATTCTTCTCTGGTATGATTTGTCCATTTTCTTTCTAGTGTATAGTATTTGAGTGTTTTCCTATCTTGGAAATGTTGTGGTTTTTGATAGGGACATTGTTGTACCAAATGATTTTCTCCACAGTTATAGCATTTCTTATTTGTAGCTATCCTGGTGTTTATCAGATTTGTCTTGGTGCTAACTTCTAGAGCTTTGGCAATTGCCTGTGCTAATTCTTCTACTGGTGGGATTTTATCTTCATTTGTTCTTGATTGATCAAATGCTAATAGATCTTGTCCCCGATTATCCTCTAAGTCTATTGCTTCTTTAACACATGCTCCTAGGTCTGGACACCTTCTATAATACACCAAGGTCCTCAATTGGGCACTTCTCAATCCTTCTATGAATAGGGGTACTTGTCTTGCCATGGATGGTACCTCCTCTCTAGGACATCTATCAATATACTGCTTGAATCTCCTGGCTGCCTCTCTGACATTTTCATCTTTTTGTTGTTTAAAGCTATGTATCAAGGTAGCTGTGCTATGTTTTATTCGAGTTTTTGAGAACTCCCCTATGCAGGCTTCAAGGAGGATTCAATCTCTGGGTACATTTCCCTTCTCAAGGGAATGAACCAGGATAATGCAGGTCCTGTTAGGGTTAGACCAAATGCCTCAAATTGGACTTTGTAATCCTCTACTTCTTCTGCTCTAATTAATTGTCTAAATTCTGTAGCATGGGCATGAGGATCAGAATATCCTTCATATTGATTTTTCATGCATTTGGCTACTTGATAGGGTCTAAGCATTCTGCCCTGATTTTGCCAATGATGTCTTCTTCTCAATGGAAAATCATTAAATCCTTCTACTTCTTTTTCAAAAGGATTTGGGGAAGTATGTGTTCTCCTACCTTGTTGTTGTTCACTATTATTGTGAGTTTCAATGTGGTCTTGGCAAGTCTGATTGCCCTAGGTTCTGTTCCCAAGGTCTCTTGTCTGCACATTGCCCTAGGTCATTAGAATTTTCTGGGTCTTGTGAGAAGATGTATACACATCCCTGCCTATCCTCATATCTACCATCCTTGAATTGTGCTACTGGTGTTATATTCAAGGGAACTTCTAAGTTTCTCAATCTGATGAGAAACTTATGCATTCCATCCTGATATATGTAG
Source organism: Ceratopteris richardii (assembly GCA_020310875.1). Taxonomy (NCBI): domain Eukaryota; kingdom Viridiplantae; phylum Streptophyta; class Polypodiopsida; order Polypodiales; family Pteridaceae; genus Ceratopteris; species Ceratopteris richardii. The sequence continues at coordinate 153,362,266 of CM035432.1, forward strand.
GCTCCAAACCTGTTTGTATACATGTATTTGAGAATGTTTCTATAATCACCAGCTTCAGAGGATTCATTGGTTTCATTTAAATTCTCCATATTAATTTCTTGCCCTAAATCTTTTTCTTGCAATTCTCCTATTACTGACTCTACCTCTTTCCTTCCTAACTCTTGTTTAGAATGTGTGTACAATTTATTACCAGACCTAAGGATCATTCAATTAATTTCACGATTCTGTGGAGAGGATCGTGTTTTTCACGACTCTGTGATGAGAATCGTGTTTTTCACGACTCTATGGTGAGAATCGTGTTCTTCACGATTCTGTGGTGAGAATCGTGTTCTTCACGATTCTGTGGTGAGAATCGTGTTCTTCACGATTCTGTGGTGAGAATCGTGTTCTTCATGATTCTGTGGTGAGAATCGTGTTCTTCAAGTCTTGATTCCACGATTTTACTGATTTCTAAGCTTTTTTGTGTTCTAAACATAACATAAGAACTTGAGATAATTCAAAAATTTATTAGGAAATCCTTACCTTGCTTGCTTGATCAGAAAATGTCCAAAAGCTCGTGTTTGTAGAAAGTCGCGATTCTGTCTACTCTCACTCTCTCTCTTCCTCACTCAAATGAGTTTTCTTCTGAGATTCCAGGGTTTTATAGATTTCCCACAATCGCGATTTTGCTCAATAATTTCAAAATCTTCACTTTTCACTTGTTCAAATTTTTATCCTTCACAATTTTATGATGTTAAGTCCCAATTCGTAACTTTTCATCACAAGTTTCTCCCTTTATCCTACTGATGAAAATCGCGATTCTGTACTTAATTTCCACTTTACCCACTTGATGCTCAATCCTCACTGATTTTTTAAAATTTTATTTTCTTCACTTACTCAACTTAGTGAAGCCTCTTACAATTACCTACGTCAAAACCCACTTATGCACAATAATTCAAATTTTTTCCTTTTACCGAGATTCGCGATCCTGTGCAGAGAATCGTATTTTTTCTGTACTTCCTGTTTTTTGCAATTTTGAGTCTTCTTTCCTCTTAATCCTCTTCAAGATTCTTCACCAACTCCAAGTCACTTGTCACCTGCAATTTTACACCATTAACAAAAATTAGCGATTTTGTGAAGAGAATCGTGTTTTTCTGAACTTCCAGTTTTTTTCATTTTTTGACTTTTCTTTCCACTTGTTCCCCTTTACTTTTATCAATAACCCTTCAGTCCATCTTCCTAAGGAAAAAAGAAATTTGTTTGAATGTTTTAATGAATTTTATGAATTTTTTTAGTATTTTGCCCTAAATTAAGGTAAACACTTCACTTAGGGTTTCTTGTTTAGTGATCTATTGATCCTGTGTTCCCTGATTGGTTATACTCTTTTATGCTTTGCTATCAAAACAATTCATGAGCAAAACTTCCGAAAGAAAATTGTGCTAAGAAGTGCAAATATCAATTTTTGCAAAGATAAACTCAAACATTTTTCTTTTCAAGATGCAAATAAAATTTGTCTCAAGATTATTGCTTTGCCTTGATTAACAAATGGATCTTATCTACTTGCATCTAGCTACTTTACTTGACTTTCCTCAATGCAAGCATGTCATCTTCCCAAGATCAACAATTTTGCTTCGTACTTGGTCAAAATGCACTCTACAAATGCAAAGATAAACACATTTTATCTTATCTTCAGCTCTCTTGATTTAGTTTTTTCACACACCTGCACTTTACTTATAAAAAATGTTAAGAGCAACTATCAATTTGCAAGAATTTCATCACTTCTATTCTCAAAAGGCTATCTATTGCTTTCTTTTCCCAAAAGACAAACAAAGAAACCTACCTTTTCATGTTTCCATTTCTTGATTAAAGAGTATTACCTTTTCAATGTGTTAAATACCATCAACAATACAAGATCCAACAAGATCCAACTTCAATGAAGCTTTTGCTATACTCCCCGGCAACGGCGCCAAAAAATGTTTGTTGTTACCCTTTGGAGTTGTCCTCTCCAATCATTTAGCATAAAGAATCAACAATACATCTTATATTTGTCAATTGTGGAAGTATACAAGAGACCACAGCCCCTTCTAGATGATAGAATCCAAGAAATAAGAGAGAAACTGGCTAGATTTCTGAGAAATAATGAAGATGAAGAGGAATTTCTAGGGTTTTGATTATCTTGAGCAATACTACATCATTTCCAATGATCTTGGTGTCTAAAGTGTGTTATTTTCTTAGTAAAACACAATCATGAAGTCAAATCTCAAAAATGATACCTGTAATCCTCAGACGAGACAATCGTGATTCTGTGGAAACTGACGATTTCCATCTCCAGCATCATTCTTCAGCAATTTCTCACTCAACACATCATGAATCAACTCTCTTCATACACATTCATCAGAAATACACAATAGAGGCTTGCAAATTCCATGGATACATATAGAATAGACTCAACAAATCAAAGAAATTCACACAAAAGGAAGAATCACGATTTTCTGCAGGAAACTCCTCTCTTTGCTTGGATAGCATCAAATACAAATAACCAACCCTCTCAAAATAGAGGAAATTGTCTTTTATACATTTTCAAGTGTCCCTTTTCACACTTGAATTTTGGTCCTTTTCCCTTCTAATCTAAAACTATGCTATCTAGGAGTTTCCAAAAATTCTAGAAAAAATACATATGATTCTAATCTACATGAGGAAAACTCTTCCTCATTTTGACATCATTTGCATAAATATTTTTACAATTTTTTGGCATTTTACAATTATTTTTCCATCAAAAATACTTCTTCTAACACATGCATGTATATGCATACATACATGCATGCATTCATGTATGCATAAACGAATGCATATGCATACAAGAATGCATATGCATACAAGCATGCACATGCATACATGCATGCATATGCATACATGCATGCATATGCATACATGCATGCATATGCATACATGCATGCATATGCATACATGCATGCATATGCATACATGCATGCATATGCATACATGCATGCATTCATGTATGCATACAAGAATGCATATGCATACAAGAATGCATATGCATACATGCATGCATATGCATACATGAATGCATATGCATACATGCATGCATGCATGCATATGCATACATACAAGCATGCATATGCATACATGAATGCATATGCATACATGAATGCATATGCATACAAGCATGCATATGCATACATACAAGCATGCATATGCATACATGCATGCATATGCATACATGCATGCATGCATATGCATACATGAATGCATGCATATGCATACATGAATGCATGCGCATACATATACATATGCATATGCATGCATATGCATACATACATGCATATACATACAAGCATGCATATGCATACAAGCATGCATATGCATACAAGAATGCATATGCATATGCAGAATGCATATGCATATGCATACAAGAATGCATATGCATATGCATACATGCATGCATATGCATACATGCATGAATATGCATACATACATGCATGCATTCATGTATGCATACATGTATGCATATGCATACAAGAATGCATATGCATACAAGCATGCACATGCATACATGCATGCATATGCATACATACATGCATGCATTCATGTATGCATACAATAATGCATATGCATACAAGAATGCATATGCATACAAGAATGCATATGCATACATGCATGCATATGCATACAAGAATGCATATGCATACATGAATGCATATGCATACATACATGCATACATATGCATACATGCATGCATATGCATACATGAATGCATGCATACATGGATGCATATGCATACATGAATGCATATGCATACAAGCATGCATATGCATACAAGCATGCATATGCATACATGCATGCATGCATTCATGTATGCATATGCATATGTATACATGAATGCATATGTATTCATGAATACATATGTATACAAGCTTAAGCATGCATATATATACATTGGATGAGATGAGATCTTCATATTGCATCAGATGGGATCTCCATGTACACCTTGGGGTGCGCATGATCATGACGACTCCAAGATATATCATATCCATAATGGAGCTCCAGTTATGGATGCGGCCGGAAAGTCAATGCGTGAGTGCATACGACAACTCTGCTCCATCGAATTCGGTCATTCAGTAATGTTAAAATGGACCGAACAGGATAGGGACTCTAAAAATCATATCACACAATGCATATATGAAGAGTACCGGCCAGCACCTGGGAATCCTATTGTGAGTTCCGAATGGATTCAACATACAGCATGCAAGGTGATGTCTCATCGACGATCGGAAGCTCGCGATGCTTTCAAAGGAGGCTTACCGAAGCCTGTATGGCTAGATGTCGAAGAATGGGAATCAATTTAGGATGAGCAGCAACATACTCCTGATCGGTATCGTCAACAGAGAGATGCGGCGGCCACACGTTTAGATACGGTTGGAACGTCGCATTTAGGTAGCGGCGGATACGACAGTATGTGCTACCAATTTTTAAGTATCATGTTAATTATTGAAGTAGTTTGTGTTAAGTACATTATGTATGTTCATCTAACATTTTGCATATTTACTATAGGAGTTGGAAGTGGGTCGTCCTCCAATGCGAACTGAAGAATCATATGGATATCGACATGGACTGACTGCACTGTTACAAGACTTAGAGGGACGTGGTGCAATCGTCTCATGGGAGAATATTCTTGATTAGGTAAAGTTATATCTTGGTTTCGTGTTTTTAGTTATTGTTTATAAATGTCATGTTAATTGGTCTTATTTTATACATATGTTTTGTTGCAGGATTGTTGGTGTAAATATTTTGATCAATGCCACAATTTTGTATTACACTCCTATGTGGCAATGATGTACCATAATTTTGTATTCGATTCCTATATGGAAGTGCTTTGTCACATTTTGTATTTGATTCCTATATAGAAGTGCTTTGCCACACTTTTGTACATTTTTCATTTATGGAATATACAACTTTTTGTACATGATTCATTGTTCATTTTTGTTCAAATAAGTTTATGTTTTGGTTGCCATTAGAGTACATAACACATGTACTCAGTTGGGCAGAGTGTATTGTCTTTCGCTAAACAACATCATGCTGTAGCAAAAGACAACACACTCTACCCAAAAAAATTTGTGCAGGTAGGGTCGTCAGTATACGCGTTGGTAGCTCCAGTATGGACGTCGGTATAGGCATCAGTACGCCCAGCGCGGACGTCAGTATGTGTTACACTTATGTGTTCCTCGAGTAGCTTTGATGTGAACCTTTTCCCTATACATGGGCACTTTTTACTCTAGTGCTGGCTAGAGGTTTTTTCCCCATGTTACCACATACTTGATACTCTCATATGTGGTGGTACTTTGTACTTAGGGATATTATTCAGCTCTTAGTTCAGTTCATCGATCAATAGAGAGAGCTATTCCAGCCATCGTCTTCTCTGTGTGTCTTGCTGCGTTTGTGCTCTTGTGTGTGCTTCTTGTGTGTCTCTCGCACTTCTACATACACCCAACAGTGGTATCAGAGCAGGTTCAGCTCCTTCTCAAGTTTTGGTTTTTTGCGTCGCGGCGCGCGCGCACTTTAACAGTGCAAATCAACTTCGAAGCATAGAACTGTGAACTTCAGCTCAGCAGCCCGAAAACATTTCCACTAGGTGTGCTGGGGTTTTACCCCCATTTTAAAGCCATTCGTGCATTCAGAATCGCCATCAGAGTGACGGTTTGTGAGCTGAAATTTCAGCACTCATTTCAGTTTTCGAAGTGAAGATTTTGTCACATTCTTGTTCCTTAGTGAAATGGCGGGCAACAATGACTTGTTTGGCATGCTTCAAGCTGAAGATAAGCTTGATGGGACCAACTATCCGATGTGGTCTTACATGATGAAGCATGTTCTTGTTGCAAAAAAACTTTGGAACATAGTGGCAGATGTAGATCGAAGACCGGCAAGAGCTTCTACTTCACAGTCTACTGTCACAGATGGAGCTTCTTCTTCGACTACAGTGGTTTCTCCTTCTCCACCTACACATGAGCAGCTTAGATGGGATGGAAAAGATGCTCAAGCTCATGCTTTGATTGCGCTTTCAGTGAAGCATCATATAGTTCCACACATTCGATCATGTTCTACATCGAGACAGGCATGGGACACTCTTGCTTCTTTGTATGCCGTGCGTAATGAAGCACGTGTTGCATACTTGAGGAAGCAACTTGAGGATGTATGTATGGCTGAAAATGATTCAGTGGATGTGTATGTGACACGCATCAAGGACTTGAAAGAGCAATTGGCAAACATAGATGAGATCATTCCGGATGCATCACTCATTTCTACATTGTTGAAAGGATTACCGGAATCTTTTCAAAGATTTGCTACTACACTTCGTTTGGTTGCAAAAGGAAATCCTAATATGTATGCATTTGATGAGGTTGTGTCTCTTCTTTTGCAAGAAGAACAATCTAGAGTGAATAGGAGTGGTTTGATTGAAGGAACGCAAGCACTTGCTATCTCACAAAAGGGGAAAAGCAAGTATGGTTCAGCTTTGGGTTCATGAAAACCAAAGCCTCAAGCTTCCTCTTCCACTCATTCCTCTAATGATGGTGATTTGCAAAAGAAGAAGAGATGCCAATATTGCCGGAAGGCTGGTCATACTATTGATGAGTGTAGAAAGATTGCTAATCGCAATGAAAAGAAGAAGGAATCGGGCATGTCTATTGCTGAAAATTCAGCAAATGCAAAGAATGATGAAGCTAACATGGCTCAAGATTTTTGGGCATGTGTTGTTACATGTCATTATGATGCTTCTTTACATTCTAAATTTATGGTTATGAGTGAGGCTGATTCGGATTGGTTCTTTGATAGTGGTGCTTCAAAGCACATAATATCATGCAAAAGATTTTTTGCCTCTTTGAAAGATGCACCTAAAGGAGGACATGTGGTGTGTGAAAACAATGCCTCTTATCCTATCATTGGAGTAGGAGAAATCGAGCTTACGGCTGCAAATGGAGGTTTGATTCTCTTGAAAAATGCATTCTATGTGCCCGGTATCAAGAAGAACTTAATTTCAGTTCCGTTGATTGCCAAAGCTGGACTTCATGTACACTTTGTTGATGATAAGTGTATGGTTCATGATTTCAGCAATGGCGATGTTATTGTGATGTCCGGTACATTATGTAATGGTTTGTATTGCATGGATACATATAAGAGGGCTGCCTCGAATGTCTTAGTTGCTCATACTTCTTCCATGGCTGAAATGGAGCTTTGGCATGCTCGTTTTGGTCACTTGAACTTCAATAGTTTGCTCTACTTGCAAAAGAAGGACATGGTTATTGGCTTGCCTACACTTGAGTCCATTGAAAAGCATGCATGTGAAGGTTGCATTCTTGGAAAAATGCATCGTGCTTCTTTTCCAAAAGATAGTCACACACACACTACAAGAAAATTGCAACTTGTTCATAGTGATGTATGTGGTCGGGTCAAGACTCCATCTTTTGGGAAGCATGTATATTTTGTTACCTTCATTGATGATGCTACTCGCCATACATGGGTGTATCCTATGAAAGCAAAGAATGAGGTATTTTCTTGCTTCAAAGCATTTTTAGTTATGGCTGAAAATTTTTCTTCACAATAGCTTTTGACTCTACGCACGGATCGTGGTGGTGAGTACATGTCACATGAGTTTAATGCTTTTCTTCATGAAAGAGGTATTTCACACCAATGTATGGTGCCATATACACCTCAACAAAATGGTGTTGCCGAGCGTAAAAATAGAACTCTACTTGAAATGGCACGATGTATGGTTAAAGGAAAGCATCTTCCTCATAAGTTTTGGATGGAAGCAGTCATGTGTGCAAATTATGTGCTGAATTGCTGCCCTACAAAAGCATTGAGAGTCATCACTCCTTATGAGGCTTGGAATGGTCATAAGCCTATGGTTAGTCATATGCGTGTGTTTGGTTGTTTGGCATATGCTCTTGTGCCATCACAACAACGTCACGAACTTGATGACAAGGCAAAGAAATGTATATTTGTTGGTTATAGTGCTGAAAGTAAGGGATATCAGTTGTACCATCCATTGACGAACACAATTATTGTGAGTCGTGATGTGATATTTGCTGAAAATTCAGTTTTCCCTCTACTTGAATGCAAGAAACTGCCAACAGTTAGCTCATAAGATGTGTTCGATACACTCATGCCTTTGTTCCAAAATGGTGCGCTTGACTATGGCCATGTAGAACAGCCAACTGAGGTTCAAAGGGCTGAAAAATTCCAGCCAAATAGGGATGAAAATGCAGATAATTTCCAGCCAAACATGGCTGAAAAAATTCAGCCAAAAATTGTCAAAACTGTTGGAAATTTCCAGCCACATATGGCTGAACATTTGCATCAAAATATGGCTGAAACTGAGCATGAAATTCAGCCCACGCATGATGTACATATTGAAGATGTTTTACATAATGAATGCATGTCTATCAAGAGTGCACAATCTATGCCAAAGTGTATGAAACAAACTTTGCACGACAGCAAATTGAGTGCACCTTTACTTGGTAGAACAAGATCAAGCTCTCACCATGCATCAAGTAATTTTGTGGATTATTCTCTTATTGCTACAGCATGTAATGAAGAGCCACTTTCTTTTGAAGATGCATGTGACGATCCACAATGGATGAGTGCTATGCAATCAGAAATGGATTCCATACATAAGAATGGTACTTGGGAGTTATGTGAATTGCCAAAAGGAAAGAATGCCATTGGTACAAAGTGGGTTTATAAGATTAAGAGAAAATTTGATGGTAGCATTGATGGCTACAAAGCTAGATTGGTTGCCAAAGGATATGCACAACAATATGGCATTGACTATGAGGAAACTTTTGCACCTACTTCACGCATGACTACCATTCGTACCGTGGTTGCATTGGCTGCCCATCGAGGTTGGAAAGTGCATCAATTGGACATAAAAACAGCCTTCTTGAATGGTGATTTGCAAGAAGAGGTTTATGTGAAGCAACCTCCTGGATTTGCTATGAAAGGGAAAGAGCATATGGTTTGTCGCTTGCATAAAGCCTTGTATGGTCTCAAGCAAGCTCCACGTGCATGGTATGACAAAATACATAAGCACTTGATTGCTCTTGGCTTCACATGTAGTCCGATTGAAAGCACACTCTATGTACGCAAAAATGGGGCTGATCTTATAGTGCTTGTTCTTTATGTCGATGACATACTCTTGACTGGGTCATGTGATGCAAAACTTGACATTCTTATGGCTGATTTGCAGCATACTTTTGATGTCACTTATCTTGGTCTTTTGAGCTACTATCTTGGCATCCAGTTTGTATCCGTTGAGAGGGGAATTGTTATGCATCAAGCAAAGTATGTTGAAAAACTACTTCAGCGTTTTGATTTTGAGGATTGTAAGCCAGTTTCCACACCAGTTGAGACAGGATTCAGGTTCTCAGTTGAGGATTCCAGTGATGCATTTGACACTTCTCTTTATCAACAAGTTGTGGGATGTCTTATATATGCATGCAACACAAGGCCGGATATACAGTATGTAGTTTCCCAGTTGAGTCGATTCATGCATAGCCCTAGCACTAAGCATTGGCAAGCGGTGAAACGCGTGTTTAGATATCTTCGAGGCACTTTGAGCTTAGGTCTCTTTTATGGCAGAGATGTTCAGCCATGCTTTTACAGATAGTGATTGGGCTGGTTGTTATGATACTCGTGTGTCCACTAGTGGTAATTGCTTTTTCCTTGGAGACTCATGCATATCTTGGTTGAGTAAGAAGCAACCTACAGTGGCAACATCGAGTTGTGAAGATGAGTACAGGGCAGTTTTCACAGCGACAGTGGAGTGTATATGGCTGAGACGCCTATTGATGGATCTTTGCATGGAGATTGATGCTGCTACGCATATTCTCACAGATAGTCAGAGTGCTTTGGTTGTTGCACGAAACCCAGTGTTTCATGCACGGACCAAACATATTGAGGTGCATTATCACTATGTGAGAGAGCGCCTTCATGCAGGAGATATTGATTTGGTATATGTGCCTACACAAGATAATGTGGCAGAAATATTCACCAAAGCTCTTCCACGGGAAAAGTTTGAAGCTTTTCGCAAAGCTTTAGGCTTGTTACCTTGTGGGGGCTGATCTGTCACTCCCTGTATGTGTTCACATCATTTGCTCTAGGGGGGTTTGTTAAACTTATGTGTTCCTCGAGTAGCTTTGATGTGAACCTTTTCCCTATACATGGGCACTTTTTACTCTAGTGCTGGCTAGAGGTTTTTTCCCCATGTTACCACATACTTGATACTCTCATATGTGGTGGTACTTTGTACTTAGGGATATTATTAAGCTCTTAGTTCAGTTCATCGATCAATAGAGAGAGTTATTCCAGCCATCGTCTTCTCCGTGTGTCTTGCTGCATTTGTGCTCTTGTGTGTGCTTCTTGTGTGTCTCTCGCACTTCTACATACACCCAACAGTATGGACGTCGGTATAAGCGTCGGTAATACCAACGCATATACCGACGCTTATACCGGCGCTTATACCGGTACTTTCTTTCTGACGTGTATACCGATTGTAACACCGATGTCGCGAAGAAATCACGCCCGTTCATTTGCCTCAGTAGCAGCCTCGGTATACCCTCGATATGTTGTAGTGAGATTTCTTTGCATTGGCTTCTTCAAATGAAGTAGGTTCTTCTATCATAGAGTCTTTCGTGATGTACACAGAGTGCTTGGTGACTAGTGATGTGTCATAGCCATACCTTATTAGTTTCTTACTCTCCCTTTTGGGATCAGTACATAGAAGAAATAGAAGGGAATTCGGGAGAATCATATTGTCTAGCTTCCCGACATCTTATTCTTTATTTATTTATTAATCGATGGAAGAATGTATATGTAATTTGCCTTTTATTTATTTATGAATCAATGGAAGGATGTATATGTGTTTGACAATACTTCCAAGTGGATGACTCGGACATTAAAAATCATTCGATTTTCTTTGTCTTTGTTTTTCTCAAGAGAACTCTCTCTCTCTCTCTCTCTCTCTCTCTCTCTCTCTCTCTCTCTCTCTTTCTCTCTCTCTCTCTCTCTCTCTCTCTCTCTCTCTCTCTCTCTCTCTCTCTCTCTCTCTCTCTCTCTCTCTCTCTCTCTCTCCGGAGGTTTTACACGATTTGCTTGTGAATGCTATAAGATCTTAACTCAGTGTTTCATGAGTTGAAGAAGTTTGATTAAGAAGTCCGTGCGCGTTGGGCCTATCGGTTGAGTACCTCATCTCTTGAGGAAAAGGCGAGGGTTCCACCCTCCCCACTTGCAAGACATGTAAGCCTTTGATGCTAAAACAAGTTGAAGCCTTTAGATCGTTGTAATCTCTAGTCTAATCAGTGCTCTATGGGATAAGGGGGTCTCGTGGGTACTATGCCTATTCACCTTGTATAGTTATAATCTCGCGACTTCGTGTGAACCTCCATTGGAAAAAAAGGTTCGACTGAGAAAGCTATTCTTTTCTTCGAAAATTCAGTTTAAATTATAAGGATGAGGACATAGTAGTAATAGAAACGAATTCGGGAGAATCACATTATCTAGCTTTCCGACATCTATGAAGCTCTCGACTTTTCGTGAGGCACTTAAACGTTTTACCACTAAACCACAGTTGTTCGACTACTCTGAAACAATTTCTGAAAATGAATAGCTTCTACTAATTACTTTCCTCTCGTGCTGCCTTTTACCCTGTATTAACACAGAGAGAGAGAGAGAATGTTTTCTCTTTACATGCTCTTGCTATTAAAACAAGGGAGTTAGGGAAAGCACACCAGCCTAAAAGTCCAGTAAGTTTCTGCCTTAATGATGTACATTGCCGAAAGAACAGGGGGCTTGACAGCCGTCATGACAGTACACACCCACTAGCTCCGTGTACCACTTGATACATATTGAGGAACTATCTTTTAACCGCTGGATACCAGCCAACAAGCTCATTGACATAGGCCAGCTTATCGTGAAGCCTTCATGGTACCAATTTACCTTAACTCCAGAGCCTCTATTGAGCTTGCTGAGTACGCCATAGTATTCTTATCTGACCACTTCGGGGGCTGTTGCGTATGTCTTCTGATGTGAAGTTAAACTCAGTTATTCTTTTTAGTTTATCTTCTGAATTACAAAGATCATGTGGACCACTGTTATTATAGCTCTTGATTCTTTTGCCAAGCAGGGCAAATGGTCTCCCGATGGATAACTCTTTCGGGGTTATGTCAGGTGAGCTGATGAGCTTGCTCGGCGGCGCTTTGAAACATACAAGAAGACCATGAAACGTTAGAAAGCATGTTAGTAAATATATCGTCCCCTTCGTGGGAAATCCATTTCCTTCTCAATTTCGCTCCTTGAAGTACAAAAACCATGGAGTGTCGAAACGGGGGGCACCTTTGTGGTTCTTGACCTCGATCTCTTAATGCTCGTTGAATTGTTTTTTGGCAATGTGCTCTCGTGTCCTGTGCAAAATGGAGTGCACATCTGGTCATTTGGCGCGATTGTGAGCATTACCTACATAACATCAGAAGGCATTAAGCGTTTATGTCGATGGGCCTCGAAATTCTTAAGCCACTGCCGAATGACTGGTGTGATATCATGAGCAGCTGCTTGCTGGAGCACGCTTTTGCTACTTGTTTTAACTTTTAGTTAACTATACATGGACTTACTGTTGTAGCCCCTCTATCTAAGATTCTTCGGAGCATTGGTTCTGTTGAAAGCTTGCGAGCTTTGCTTTATGTAGAAGTCAAAGTTTTGTCAGAAATGGCCGCAGACTTTGCTCAACTTGCGAGATTTTGTCTTTCAGTCCAAATTGGGTTGATTGAGCAACAACGGAATGGGATTTCATGCGTAGTGGAAGCATCATGATGAACGCATGCATTCTTCCTTTTTCAGTCGAGTTTCAACTCCGGCAGAGAGGCTTTCGCCGCTTGCCACGTATCTTTCTTGCAAAGCGTAAAAGGTTTTGCTTTGGAGGCGTTAGATAGCAATGTCGTTGTTTGTTTGAATAGTTATATTAGGCTCATTTCACATAGGGACACTCGAACAAACACGAAGAAACTTCAATTTCCACCCGGAAATAAAAGCATTTGCACACATCCACCACCTCTGTATTCACATATATGGCTGGAAAATTACACACTGATTTATGTGCCTTCGCTCTATGTGAATGCAATAAGAGCTACAAAATAGAGTAACAATATTTATTCTATAAAATTTTAAAATTTATGTTTCTTACAAAAGAAATGATCATGTTCCACGTGGTGGGGAGCTCTCTCAAATCTTGTAGGGGCAGAAGAGAAGGGCCAATACGTTTTTGAGGGAATAGTGCCATGATGTGGCATTGAGAGAAAGGAAGGGCTCCACCTTATGTGAATGTCAGGGTCCACATGGCATACATAGAGTGGAAGTTCACGGAAAAATCACGCTACAACCATGGTATCTGAAAAGGCTTTTATATGCTAATATATTTAAATGAAATCTTTTTTTGTTCATGAATTTCAAAATGTTATATCCGTTAACCTCTCCTTCAAGACAATATACTCTCCTCTATCTACTACTGTTTTACACCTTTAGATTTTCTTTTTCTGTGACAAAAGCACTTTAAATTAATAAAAAAATGGTGTTCATATATTTCACTACTGATGTGCGTGAACACTAGGATTGCCTGGGTAGTTATTTCCTGCTTTAGGAGGCTTTTTTCCCTTGGCTTCTATATATGCATATAACCCGAACAGGTCACCTATCTTTGTATATTCACTTGATAATACATTCAGTATTGTGTGTTGTGCGTCAAGCTTCTTCTTCTTCCTTGTGATGTTCGTGTGCTCTTGTAGATCTCAAATTCCAACAATTGGTATCAGAGCAGGTCGTCGCTTCATCTAGGGCATCATCAACACCCCTCTGGTCACAATCTTAGAATCACACAAAAATTGGTCAGCATAATCAAGCTGAATGTGAGTTCAAAACAACTTTGCTGTGTGGTGTGAAATTTTTATCTCGGCTCATTTTGGCCTCCGAATGCACTATCATAGTGCCTATGTAGGAAATTTCATCCCTTTGTGTCAAACATATATACAAGTTTTTGTTCACCAATACAAGTGCCTCAAAGTCTACTATAGGTTTATCAGAGCTCGATAGGATAGCTCTATCCAATTTTTGTGATACAATCATTTTTTTGCATTAGGGTATTTTAGTCAGTAGCCATGGATGAAAGCAATGATATATTTCATATGTTGGCTATTGAGGACAAGCTAGATGGTAGTACCAATTACCCATTATGGGCATATATGATGCTCATGTATTGTTCACAAAAGGATTGTGGAATATTATGCAGGGTGTTGAAAAACGACCTACTACACTGGTAAATACAGTTATTGAAGGTGATGCAGATGGCGTTGAAGATGACGATCTTCAAATTTCTATTTGTGGTATGGTTCCTGCTGCACATACTATAGAGCAACTTCAATGGGATGGTAGAGATGGTCAGGCACACGCATTGATAGCTTTGTTTGTCAAACATGCCATTATCCCTCACATTCACTCTTTCAAAAAAATCAAAGGATGCTTGGGATACACTTACCATTTTATATCAGGCAAGAAATGAAGCTCGTGTTGCTTACCTCCAAAAATAGTTGGAGAGTGAGCATATGAATGAAGTAGACTTTATGGATAATTTTTTTATCAAAGATGAAAGATTTGAAAGAGTAATTGATTTCTGTAGATGGACAGATAGTTCACTTGTGCATTCTATTCTTAATGATCTATCAAATTGATATGAGAGTTTTGCTTCTACTCTTTCGTTGATGATAGAAACTCTAAATGTCTTAACATTCGAGAACTTAGTCTCTATTTATTGCAGGAAGATCAGTCTAGGCAGAATAGGTCCATTATGCATGTTGTAGATCAAGCTTTCTTAGCTAGTCAGAAGGGCAAAGGTAAATGGATCTCATCTACTAGTAAGCAAAAATATGCTAATTTGCACAGTAAAAAAGGAAAACAAAAGAGGAGATGAAAAAATAAAAGCAAAAATAGTTTTGCAAATACTTGAAAGGAAATGATACTTTCATAAAGAGTTGTCCAAAACTCGCTACAAAAGAGGCAAAGAAGAAAGAGGTTGGAGTGGTTGTTGTAGAGGCCTCTACATCTTAATTAGAGTCTGCTAATCTTGTGCAAAATAAAGAATGGGCATTTACTACTACTTTTAGCTATGGGCATTTACTAATCTTCTAGCTATGATAGTGGGCAACCAAACATATTACCTCACAACTTGGATGTTTGGTACTTTGATAGTGGGGCAACAAAACATATTACCTCGCAACATAGTTTCTTTAGTTCGCTTGAGCCTGCCCCTACAAGGAATACTGTCACATGTGCTAATAACTCCTCTTATCATGTAATGGGAGTTGGTAAGATCATTCTAAATGTTGGATGAGATGGTGGATAGTCTTCAGAGATGAAGTGGTGTTGCTAAAACCTGCTTCACACCAGCCAAGAACAAGTGACGGAGATTGTAGTGGGCCTCTTTTACTTGCTAATGATCATAAATAATGGCCTATGTTCTTTGGAACTTGATCCACTAATCAATGGATCAAAACAAATGATTAGGAAATCAATCCAAGGTCATAGACTTGCTATTTTAGTCTCTATAATTTTTCAATATAATGAGCTGTCTCTGAGCATGATAGCAATTAGTCTAATTCCTTTTGATGATGTCTAATTAACTTAGATAGCTACCAATCATGAGTGATTTGAATAAAAAAGATGAACTACATGCTGAGTATGATGTTTACCAAATCATGGGACCTCCTCGATATTTTTGAAATGCATGAGAGTACAGACCAGAGAATAAAGATATAATGATATCTCATGATTGAGAGAACCAATGATAATGAGATTTTGTAGCTATATTTTGGATAGTATATTGAGTCTATGGTGCTTTAAATCATGATAAATGATCAATCATACACTGAGAAAAAGCTATGAGAAGATCACTATACTGATGTAGTCATGGCAAAGAAGTGAAGTAGAGATATAATAAAAATGTATGCATTAAATCACATAGAAATACAATGTCATTGACAATAATCTATTGCATACTGTGAGGGGTAGTGATTGAGCTATGGAGTGAGCCCTCAAATCACCTAGGATCTCTCTCTATTGCTCAAATGGTCGGGCATTCACATAAGTCTTTCGATCCACTGTTTATAGCTGATTTTGGAGCCAATCTTGAATTCAAATTTAAATGTTCACCTAAAAGTAAATCCTAAACTATAGGATGTATTCTCTCATCAATCATCTACCAATTGAATTGATATTTTAATGCTTCCTAACTCCACGTGGAAGTAAGATACTTTTACAAAGGTAAAATGCATTGATTTTACAAGGGATTGATCATATAAAGCTCCATGAGAAATATGCTAATCATCCAAGTATGTGGGCTTGGATTCTCTTGCACCAATAGCTCCCCTCATGCCTAACATGGTTGGTCTTCATTATTCCTTTATCTCTTGCAAACCAATCATCAATTTGAACCTATTCAGCTTAGTTCCATCTAAAGACTTTGTGAGTATATGTGCACATTGCAATTGAGTTGATACATAGGACAATTGAATATCCTTGCTAAGCAATTTCTCCCTTACATAATGATAGTGCACTTCAATGTGCTTAGTCCTTGCATGATATACATAATTAGTAGCCAAATGAAGTGAACTAGTGTTGTCTTCAATTTGCAGGTAATACTTTAGTTTCATGGAGTTCTAAAAAACAGCCTACAGTAGCATTTTCAAGCATAGAAGTTGAATATAGAAGCTTTACAAATGCAGCATGTGAGATTATGTGGTATTTGAAGCTTTATGAAGATATGAATCTATCTACAACACGTCCACTACTCTTTGGAGATAATGTAAGTTCATTACAGCTCGCGTCTAATCCAGTGTACCATGCAAGAACCAAACACATTGAAGTATACTACCACTATATCCGCGAGAAAGTGGTGAATGAAGATATTGATATTCAACATGTTGGAACTAAAGATCAACTAGCAGATATACTCACAAAAGCAGTGGATGCTCAGAAGCTCAAGCGAATCAAAGTTCTACTTGGAGTCAAAGCTTTGGATTTAGAGCTTGAGGGGGGCAATGTTACATAAAAACAAGCTCTAAAGTATTATTTTTTAGGCTTATGGAGTTTATTATTCATGATAAATAACATGTGGAGGCATTTACATCTCCAAATTTAGAGTAAAAGTAGATAAAAGTAAGAAGGAAAGGGGAGGTGTCTATTTTTAGACAAGGAAGGCACTTCTGTTGATAGCCTCTCACTAAAAAGAGTGGTTCTCTTAATGTAGGTGGCCAAATTGAGTGATTCTTGTTGTGTTGTGAAGCTTACAACTTGTATTATATAAATAGATCAGTTTTTCTACAATTTTCAATGAGAAAACCCCGTGCAAGTTGGCGTTTTTGCATATCTTCTTTCTTGTGTCTATCCGGTGTCTCATCAGAGACATACCTCTCTTCGAACTTTCATATCTCAGTCGTTATGAGGTTTTTTTGAGTGATTTCCCTTGGAGAAGTTTTGTTAGCTCTCAATTTTATATATATAGCAAAATTCTGCATAGATCTTTGAGTTTTCTTGTTGTCGTACATCAGTTTTCAATTCAGACAGTTAGTCATACCTTGCTGTTGCAGACCTCCATATACCTTGACTTCAACCTATTCTTTTGGGAGCTATACTCCACCTTTTTGTTTCTAAAGCATGCTACTCAGAGTCTAGTTTCAGAATATATGATTTGTTTTGAGAAATTATGCTCAGAGAGTTTCTGGTGGTTATTTTGCTACAGTCACCTATTTCTATTTTCTTGAAAGTTTGGAGGAAAGTTTGATTTCTAAAGTTTGGAAACATTTGTTTGTTGTGTAATTTGATGGTGCGTATAGACTATTGACATGGAGAGAGAGGCACAAAGAGATAGGAAAACAGAAAGAGAGAGGGAGAGAGAGCACATTCATACCAAATTAGTCAATTATATACCCTTGCTTATGTTATGAATTGGCAACTCATGATGATGGATACATTAACTTGTGATGAAACAATTTACATACTTCTACAATATAAATATAAGCTTTCATATAGGTCTTGGATTTTTCAGTGGCACAACCCTACTTTGGGTGCTCATGGCACAACCCTACTTTGGGTTCTCATGGGATGTTTTAGATGTTTGAACCCTAGGTTGCATTATTCGTTATTCGACAATTTGTTTATTCATGAATAATAACGTAATTTTATGGCAAACCCGTATTATTCAATTGAATTATTCAGTGCCATGTCAGCTTATTTAGGCATGAACAAATACTTTTTGCATGATAATTCGATGCTTTTCGATCGAAAGCGATTTCGATTGAAAAAGTTTTTTATCGAAAAGTTTTCGATCGAATAGTTTTATGATCAAAAAGAATTTAATCAAATATTGTTTTATAAGAGAATACATAATGAGTCATTTTCATAAGAATTATTTTGTTTTTAATGAACTTACAGTGTTTTACAAGAACAAGGTATAAGCTCTTGTTAGAAATATTAAGTATTTTAGTATTAAGACTAAAGAAAGATATTTTTGTTTGTGAGGTAAAAATTATTGTGATTGTTTGACTCAACATTGATTCTTACTTCACAATAGTATATGTATGTGTGTGTATGATGTTGACTAAAATTGTATTGTGATTGTTTGAATCAATATTGACTCTTACTTCACATCAAAAAGATTCAAAAGCATGAGTAGTTCATAGCACTTTCGAAGTAGTCCAGGTGTAGAGCAAGAATGAGTAGATGCATCACTAACAACAGAGGATCCTCATGATATGTCTACTCAAGTATCTCAAACTATTTTTGAGAATAATCGAGATATATGTACTCCATTTTCTCTAGCTACATCAAAAAAGAGGGGACCTAGTGAATGCGGCAAAAATGGTGGATCTAATAATGTTTTGGATGGATGGACAAGTTATCAGAAGAAGCCATTGATTTATTTCATGGTTATATGTCCAAAGGGAAGCATGTTTTTGGAAGTTGTTGATACTTCTCTTAAAGAGAAAAGTTTAGCTTTTCTTGTAAAGATATATGAACATGCTATATCGCATGTGAGTGATCCAAAGAATGTGACTATGTAGTGACTGATTATGCATCTAATTTTTGAAGTGTTGGAATTGTGATTCAAAACAAGTATGAAGGCATTACTTGGGTTCCATGCATAGCTCATATACTAAATCTATTATTGAAATGTATAGGTAGATTATCTTTCATTAAACAAAGCTTATTAGATGCAAATCTTGTGGTCAAATTTATCAGAGATCATCAATTTTCATATTCACTCTTTTGCTCAAAATCTCCCAATAAAGCACTTCATATCTTTTGTGCGACACGATTTGCAACTGCCTATATTGTGCTCAATGGATTATTGGAAGTCAAGCCAGCTCTTGTCGAAATGATTTCTGATCGATAATGGGAGGCATGGCTAGAGAAGTATCTTTCTTATCGAGTTGCGGCTTCTAAGTGTACGTCTCTAATACAATCATAAAATTTTTGTTGTAATCTTGAAAAAATTATCGGTATCATTAAATCTTTTGTGCAACTTTTATGAATTGTTGATACTAATAAGTTTGTGATAGGAAAATTTTATTGGATTATGTTAGAAGCTATTCAAAAAGTGAAAGACTTTAATCAATTTTCATTACAGGAAAAAGTAGAGATTGTGTTGTTAGCAAAGAAAAGATGGATGAAAATGCATACTCATTTACATGGAAGAGCATTCATCTTGGATCCAACATTTCAACTCAATGTTCAAGCATCAAACAAAGAATTCATGGAAATTTTTAAAACCACATTTTAGTTATTACTTCTAGGTATAGATAGACGAGATGCATTCCACCAAAGAGTAGCTTATGTAAATCGAGAAGGACACACGAGAAGCACACACAAAGAGCACAAACACATTAAGACACACAGAGAGAAGACGATGGCTGGAATATCTTTCTCTATTGACGATGAACTAAAACTGAAGTAAGACCTTAATAATATCCCGAAGTACAAAGTACCACCACATATGAGTGAATCATGTATATGGTAACATGGGGAAAAAACCTCTAACCAACACTAGAGTAAAAAGTGCCCATGTATAGGGAAAAGTTTCACATCAAAGCTACTCGAGGAACACATAAGTGTAACACGACCAAGATAGCTTGTAGAGTAGCACTTCAAACTTTTGGAGAATTTCGAACTCATGAAAGTTTAACAAATGATTCATGGAGTGATCATGATTTAGATGTAGATCACAATGATGGTTTAGACATGGAAGAAATAGATGACATGGTACCTGTCATAGATGATGATATTCAAAATAAAGAAAATGATGTACTTTGAATACTTTGATTAGATTCAATTGCAAAATCGATGGCTTTATAATATAGTTATGTCTTTCATTACAAAAAGAAGCTTTTCTATTCAATGTTTTCTTGATTGAATAATTCATCAGTAGTGAACCGATCAAAAGATGATGCTGCCTCTTCCATGTCCACTACAACAGATCGGCCGTATACCGAGGCTTTTACTGAGGAAATTGAACGAGCACATTTTTGCCCTGACATAGGTGTAGGTGTCGATATGCACGTCAAAATTAAAGTGTCGGTATAGACATCGGTATAAGCATCGGTATAAGCATCGGTATAAGCATCGGTATAAGCATCGGTATGAGTGTCGGTATAACTGTCGGTATGAGCATCGATAATACTGATGCGCATACCGACGGTTATACCCATGCCTGTGTTGGATGCACCATCCTGTATACCGACGCCCACTGGGTGTACCGACGCTTATTCCGATGGCATTACTATGACTACCATCGCTTATACTGACAACCATATCTGCAAAAAAAAAATTGGGTAGAGTGTGTTGTCTTTTACAGCAACATTACCATGATATTGCTTAGCAAAAGAAAATACACTCTGCCCAAAAAAAACCGAGTACATGTGATGTGTACTCTAATGGCAGCCAAAATATGATTTCATTAAAAAAAATATTATTGGACACAAAAGAGATAATCAGAATGAAACCATGTACAAAAAGAGTTATATATTTTATAAATGAAGCATGTACAAGAGTGTGGCAAACCAGTGTCATATATGAGGCTTTTACAAAATGCGGCAAAGCATTGCCATATAAGAATCAAATACAAAAGTTTGGTGTCCCACTGCCATACACATGCAAAGAATGTTCCATTTCAACAGTCTTGCAAGAAAGAACATTCATGAAATGAGATAAATTCACATGAGATTTACAAACAACAAGTAAAAACCAAGTTTATAAATTCATCACCTCATCGCAAATGCTCCCATGAAACGATTGAACTGCATCCCTCCAAGTCCTCCAGTAGTGTAGTCAATCCATGACGATATCCATAAGCCTCCTCCGTTCGTGTTGGAGGACGACCCATTGCCAGCTCTTGCAACAAATATACAAAATATTAGAGGAACATACATGAGAAGCTTAACACAAACAAATTCAATAAACCAAATGGTACTTACAAGATCGTGACACATCATGTCATATCCGCCACTACCCAACTGTGATAGTCCAACCGTATCTAAACGTGTGGCTGTGGCATCTCGCTGCTGGCGATATCGGTCAGGAGTTTGCTGCTGCTCGTCACGAATCATATCCCACTCCTTCGCATCTAACCGTACAGGCTTTGGTAAGCCTTCTCTGAAAGCATCACAAGCCTTGGATCATTGATGGGACATAGCTTCATGTGCAGTGTGTAGAATCCACTCTGAAGTGATAAGAGGTTGCCCATGTGCTAGCCGAAACTCTTGATAAATCATCTCTATGATATAACTCTTCCGATCTTTATCATTTTCACTCCATTTCAGCATAGAGTGTCCAAACTATATGGAGCAAAGCTGTCGTATATGTGCACGCCAAATTGATTTTATGGCCGCATCCATCACCGGAGCTCCATCTCGGATACTATACACCTTGGAGTCATTGGGGTCATGAGCACCCTAAGGTGTACGTGGTGTTCCACGTGGCGTACCTACATCTAAGGTACTCGTTCTAGGATTAGAAGTGGGCGACACAACATCCATCGCACTGCCTCCACAACAATCACCTCCTCGAGACCTACCTGTAGATCCACTCCTAGAACCTCTTGCTCCAGAGCGTGACCTCGACCTACAAGACGAGCCAGCACCAATATCGCGCTGAGATGTCAAACGCACATGTCTACTACTAGAGGTAGTAGGGGATGGTTGAAAAGATGGTCATGGTGGAGTCATAAAGCTAGGAGACATACCCCCGGTGGGAGTAGCACTTGGTATACTAGTTTCTTCATAATCATCATCTATTGCTTCATCATGTATTTCGTCTTCTTCAATGACCTCTTCTTCTCGAACAATGATCTCTTCCTCCTCGACTATCGAATGAATCTCTCAGTCCACTACAGATGGACTTTCTTCTATATCTATGTTCTCACAAATTTGTCTACTACGTGGGGTAACTTGTAAAACAAATGGCCACTCTAGTTCTTTCGAATCTGGTATAAAAACAACTTGCTCATAGTGTTTGAGAAGTACAAATGTATCTCTTTCATCCGTCCATAATTTTGTGGAATCGACTTGAAGCAAACCGCTTTTATCCTGCTTCACTGTTGCATTTCTTCCAAAGGTGACTACTTTGAACCATTTCACATCAAAACTAAAGTAATCAAACTTCCTAAAGGATAATTTCAAGATATCTTGAATGACTCCACAATAATCTAGCTGGCCTTCTTGAGCATTATCATCTCTTGCACTCGCTGTACTTTTCTACAAAAAGTTCACCATCACCCCACTATCAATAGTAGACCTATTTTTATTGATTCGTGTGATCTGAAAGTGTCTTCCATGAGACCATAGTGCACCGTATTTAGTATGCTCCCAATCACATCCCTTTGCAAGTTCTTCTTCTTCTTCTTCAGAGATATCTTCACCCGTTGCCTTTGCTTGTGAAACTGTTGTATCTAGCCATCTGCTCATTGGAAAAGGTGGCATTAGGAAAAAAAGGTGAACTCTGCATGGGCCTTGTAAGGATCCCTAATTTTTAGGGATTAAGCCTAATTCTGTTGTTGTCTAAGGGGACAAAATGCATTTAATAGGGCACTTTTTAGTAGGCTGGAGTAGGCTTTTTTAAGGCTTACTAGGCTCCTCTCTCTCTTCTATTAGAGAGATAGAAAGGGAATCTACTTTCCACATCATCAAACTCGAGCATGTATGGGAATAAAAAAATGATTTTTTTTTCAAAGTCTCAATTTCAGTGTTTATTTACTTGAAAGGGCTCATTTTTTAGTATATATGTGAGAAGTGACTTTTTTTTAGTTTAGTTGTTAATTTTCTTTTTGAAAAAGTAATATTTTTAAAATTCCTACAAAAGTAGAGTGCCACATCATCAAATCCGTAACTACTCTTCACCCAAAAAATGACTTTTTCAAAATTTCATCATTTTTGGCTATTCTCAATGGAAAAACACACTGTGATCCATCCACATCCAAGAAAACAAAATTTTCCTGAGAAAATCATGCTCCAGTATCTCTTCCAAACAAATTTTTGGTCTCTTTCTCAGTATTGTTTAATTGTTGGAAAAGATGGTGTTGACACCTATTACAAACCTCACATTAGGACGTCCTCATGCCCCAGCATCAACAAGTATCCATGTTCGTGTGCCTAGAGAGTTTGCTCCAAATACACAATGCAACAATGATGTGAACTCTCAAAATGAGCGTCGTGAAGCTAGAGAAAAGAATATTGATCTTTGGACTCATGGTTCATTATACCCTCCAGATCCAATGTCTTCTTACCATCCAACATTCCATAACCTCTCAACTTTACTTGAGTTCATCGATGCCGGTAAAGCTGGGCTCTTAGGTTATTATCAACGATTATCTACACATTCAACTGTTATTACTAAGTATTGGATTCAACAATATGAACTAAATCATACAAGGTTGGTCACTTTTGAAAGCACAATCATATCTTTACAAGAAAAGCTTGCAGAGCTTGAAAAGCATATGGAAGAAAAGGAGAGAACAATTGAGAAATTAAAAAACATTGTCCAACACTTGAGAGAAACTCCACTTGGGATGCGACGTAGGAGATGATCATTAACATCCTTTGACTCTCTTTCAATTGGTGGTGGAGCACGCAAATGACGAATTTTTGCGATAAGGTTTGGCTTGTATTTGTTTCTCTTTTTGGAAGACTTATATATATATATATATATATATATTCTTGTTATGTAGGTCATTTGCTGAAGATGTTAGTGCATCATCAACAACAGAGGATCAATTCAAGTTATTAAATTCTTGTTTGACCAACAAGCAGGTGGTTAGTATTATCAAGAAGCAAGTGATTAAAGATTTCACAAAAAATTTACAAGATATTATCACTCCTAGAGACGTGCAGGTGGTATGTGATGTAGCAAGAATTAGTACTAAAGGATACAGTGCATTGTACAACCTTTTGAAGCATTCATTACAAAGAGAAGGTATTTTGCAGAATATGTTTCCATCTCCTTATAAGGTATCGCTAAAGAAGTCAATGTCCAATGAAGATATAGCTAGTATTCTTGGAAACTACTTATATATAGAGGATATTATGCCTATGTCTATTTATCAATTATCTATATCCAAAAAAGAGTTGAAAAGCGCAGCTGGAAATGGATTTCCTTACACAAAGTACAACAACATATTTGTGGATTTTGAGAGGCTTCAACAGGCAATGGTTCGATTTTACAAATCTATTATACCAGGTATATGCACTATTGTTACCTTGATATACGTTGTATATTGATGTTATAAAAATTTTGCTAATTTATGCCAGTTGTAATACCAAATTACAGTTTATATTGAAGTTCGATGAATGCCAGATCATAAAGGGATGACGAATGGAGAGATTGAGTTTGTCACTCATGAATGAAGCTATGAAAAATGCCATATCTGATGAAAGTAGTAACTCTAGCTCTAACTCTACATATAGTGTTCAATCCGAGAAAGAAATATGGTGGTTAGGTGCTATTGAAGTACCTAAAGAATCCAATGATGTTCTTTCATGGATTTTTAGTAGGACCCCATGGATCACTAAAGTAATAGTTTCTCAAATTCATGGTGCAAAGCTCCACATAGAAAACTTTGGTGATTTTGAGATAGATTGGCACTTGGGTGGGGATTTAAAAACTATCAAATGCATGTTAGGTTGCAAGCAAGGTGCATCTGCTCGTTATCCATGTCCATTTTGTACTCGAGGCTACAAAGTAACAAAGGGACAACAGAAAGTACTATCTAGCTTAGATGAATACATAGATGCACCTACTTCCACGGAATGGGATAGACCTTTGTTAAGGTGTCCAATGTTAGAAATACCTAACCGTGACACATTAGATAAAGATTGGAATCCCATTATTCCATTTCCATTAGTTAATGTTCACTTTTGCACATTGCATGCTTTCATGAGAATATTTGATAGATGATTGAAGCTCCACATAGAATATGCATTTTCCATGAAGCCAATTGATAAATCTGTACAAGCAATCAAAAAATTGGAAGAGTTGCTTAATTCAATTAGTTGTCATGGCGGTAATGTAACTCTAGTTGTCAAAAAACCTGGTGAATCGCAAAATAGTTTGCAACAAGTGTCAATGATAGGGAAGAAGGCAAGAAAATTTTTCAGAAGAGGTGTAAGCCCTAAGAAAAATGAATGCAGGGAGTTATGGAAAGACTTGTGCATGATCACCACTGATAATGATTCTCAAATTGACCTTAGTAATAGGCGAAAGAAGGTTTGCTCATGCTTAGATAAGTTGGTAAGCTTAATGAGTCTTAATAGCTCCAACAAAAATGACCGTCAGTTGTTTCAAGATACATTAATGGAGTTTGCAAAGTGTTTCATCCTATCTTGGGGAGAGAGCAATATTACACATTACATTGTACGTTTTCTTATTTTTTCAATTTTCTTGTTGATAAGATTGTGTTATATGTACTTATATCATTTCAGCATATTTTATTTGCACATGGAGCATTTTTTATGCATCGATATGGTTCATTGGAGATTTTTAGTACACAAGGAATGGAGAAGTCACATTACAAGGCTAGAGGTGTTTACTTCAAGAACACACGACATGGTGGTGGTGCAATGCAATCAAACTATATGGAAGAGATGTTTAATTGGTTTTATTGTACTGCATTTTCAAGGACATATGCAATGGATCGAGCCAAGGAGTCGAAAGTTGCAAAACTTGCAAGATTTAATCAACACAACTTAGCTAGTGAAAAATGGAAGTCATCATTGGGACCTTTACGTCATGCTCAATGGCGGGCTACAAGAACACAACAGGGTTCATCATGGAAGTGAAGTCATTTAATACATTCATGGCATTTTTTGAATAATTCATAAGGTTTGCTACACACTAATCTCTTGTTTGCAATTTTTTAAGGTAATTTTTAATTTTTTAACTATTTTTTGTCCATTCAGATGTGAACAAAACCTTTTTAAGTGAAACATTATAAAAGGAGACTCATTGTCTCATTTCAACATTTTAGCACTATAGAGGATGGCACGAACAAAGCAAACTACAAGGAAGGATCCCATTAACTTTCCTACCTATGTGCAAGGCACTCAAAAGCCACCATGGATGAATCACCACAAAAGGCGACGTAGTGTCTCGCGCTCTGCATCCCATCGCGAAACAGGTGGTGTTCATACCTCTGGGAGTGAACAGTTGTATGAACAAGTGGAACATGGGCAATCTAGGGAAGAGGTCGTAAATCAACCCCAATCACCACCATCATCATATGATGAGCCTCCATCACCAAAGAGACCAAGAAAGACAAGGGTGAAGGAGCGTGCTCACAGACAGGTAGTTTCTGATGATGATTTTGATGAATTGCATGAGGATGTGTCTCAAGAACGTTCACAATCAAGTGGGGAGAGGCAAACATTGCCACCATGGGGTAACGAAGAAATACCTACAAATCATAGGGTTACTGTAGCGAGAAAGACACTACCAACAAATCAGGGGGCCATACCCAATGATCAAGAGAGGGAGCAAAACCAGCAACAACATCCTAAACGAGGAGAAAGTTCAAGACGCGTGCAACGGAAGAAGAAAGTCTTTCAACCCCGTCGTAGACCACCCCAACCAAGACCACAAGAAAATGTCCAATGAAGACCACCACCACCACAAGCTAGAGCACCACAACGAAGAAGAAGATATACGAAGGCATTTGCAGAGATAAGGCACTATCAAAAGACAGCTGAGCTTCTGATACCTAGAAGACCCTTTGCAAGGGTGGTCAAAGAAGAGCTACAAAGGTATTATGCAGGGTTAAGGATCCAAGCTCTAGCTTTAGAAGCTTTACAAGAGGAAGCTGAAGCATTTTTGATATCAATGCTAGAGGATTCCAACCTATGCGCCATCCATGCTAAGCGAGTCACTATGCAACCGAAGGACATACTGTTAGCTAGGAGAATTAGGGGTGATCGTAGCTAAGTTTTGTAATTGATCTCTACAGATGAGATTTTTTGTAAATATTGCCATTTTCAATGAAACATTAGCACTTTTCCTCTATTCCCTTTATAGTCTCATTATTTAGAATGAAACATGAGCAGTCATTTTACATTTCCATGTGTTTTCTTGTGATAATCTCTCATATATCAGTGATTGTTTTCCTATCTTGTCATTTTGATCTAGTGATAATATCCATCTAGTGAAATTTCTTTCTCATTTAAGGTCATGTACGTTTTGCAGGGCCTTCTCCCGCGTTTCTGTGGCAGGGCTTTATTTGGCCTCCCAATGCACTACAAGACCTTAAATGTGAGTAATAAGGTCCAAAAGAATGAGAGTAAAGAAGGATCATGAGGAGTAAAGCTAGTTCATGAGGAGTGAACATGAACAAATTTTGACCTCCCTATACCTTTGAAACATATGAGGAGAGCATTTTGAAACTTAGAACATTTGCATTCTTGAAAATATCCATCTAGTGAAGTTTCACTCTCATGTAAGGTCACCTAGGGCATTTGCATTCTTGATAATATCCATCTAGTGAAATTTTTCTCATTTAAGATCAAGTGGGGCATTGGGAGGCCAAATAAAGCCCTGCCACAGAAACATGGGAGAAGGCCCTGCAAACGTTTTGCAGGGCCTTCTCCCGCGTTTCTCTGGCAGGGCTTTATTTGGCCTCCCAATGCCCTACAAGACCTTAAATTTGAAAATTTTCACTAGATGGATATTATCAAGAATGCAAATGTCCTAGGTGACCTTACATGAGAGTAAGAAGGTCCAAAAGAATGAAAGTAAAGAACCTCCCAATGCCTCCCAATGCCCTACATGACCTCAATACATCACATGCAGGTCCAAAAGAATTTTAGATAATATACTCAAAAAGAAAGACTTGAGACGATTGTAAATAAAGCAAAGTGAAAATTTGATATTAATTCAATTGTTTACATCAATTGGCTTTGAGTTTCTCAATGACTCTCTTTCGACGCTCCAAAGCCATGGGTAGGGTGTAAGTCAAAATTGAGGTTGCTATTTCATCAACATTTCTAACTCCTAGACCTAGAGATATACCTATTTGACCTAAGACCTTTCCACCGAAGTTGGAACCTAAGGTTGTAGTTACAAGGGATTTCTTAACTAAAAAGATACAATTACTCCCTGCGTAATGGTTGATAAACAAAGCAATTTACTTAAGGCCTTTAGACACCATGTCATGAAGTGGCCCTGCGGACTGAGCTCTTTATGGATAATTACAAAATGTTCTTTGGGAAGTTTCCCAATGTATTTTGCAAGGGATAAGCCACCTCCACGAGCCACTCGATCACCTCCACTCCTTGCTGCAAACCTTTTCGACTTCAAACACCTCCTGCACAAAGTTTTATGATTAGTAGCTGCATGTGTTTGTAAGAATTAATGACATGAATTGAAGATACTTACATCTTGAACTCTATCTTCTTCTTCTCCTCTCTCTTGAAGATGTAAATTAATGCTGGAGTGGGACATCCCACTCTGCTCGATTACTGGTGAGGCGGGAACTTCTGATTCCAATATCCTTTCTTGTGCATTACTAAATTGTTCTTCTATGATATGTTGATGTTCACTTGTAAGTATGTCATTGCAAACCAATTTTATTGTGTCGGCCACTGAGTCACCAAATGGCAAACACTTTTTCTCCAACAAGTCAGAGATACTATCCAAAGGACACTCTGACAAAGTACAAAACAAACTTAGGCATTCATCCAGTCGTAGCCCAAATGCCTTCTCTACATCATGTAAAAACAAATATTCTTGTCCCTCGACAAGAACCAGTGAAAAAGTTTCAATCTCCACCTCTGGAATAGTTGCTTCTGGCTCCGAAGAGGTGGATGGCTTAGGCACTTCTTTCAACTTATCATCCACACCAAGAGGGTAAGTTTTCTCAATAGATTCTCTGTCTAATAGGAGATTCAAGGGTTCTTGAGGTGGTTCCTTTTTATCCTCGACAAAACCACCTGTAAGAAGATGAGGGATCTCATGAGGAATTGGTTCTGGTTCCTCATTCACAAAGAAAATTGTGGCAGCAATGAATGAAAGATATTTTGCACCCATCTTGCATTTCCTATTCAATCTCCTTATAAGTGGGACACTTTCATCAAGAAGGTGCCCTGCTTCCTCTGCAATTACCTGGAACCGTTTCAATCGTTTTGCAAATGCCTCATCACCTTTGTGAATGTAGGTGAGAAGGCCACATGGAACCCAGGTTCCATCATATGGTGGTATTTCAATGGAGAAACGCAATATATGAACTTGAATATATTGAAGTAGCTCCTCCAAAGCATCGGCATTCATTTGCACGGTTCCATGGAGGTCAGGAACCTTGGAGAGAAGATCATATAGGTCATGTTGACCTTTATAATCTCAATCCTCCAAAAATTCTAGTGCACTCTTAGTAGGTACAGAGGTGGAAGCCATAGCTTGCAAATGCAGACTGCTTTAACACTCAATGTAGTTGCAAAAGTGAGAAATGAGGAGAGAAGACTCCTATTTATAACTTTTCTAGAATTTTTAAGTGATGGGTCCCACTTTTTCATAGAAGTGACTTTTCCTTAAATTAAAACATAAGAGTCTTGGAAAGGAAAACTTTGACATTTGAGATCACATCAAAGAAAATAAACAATAAGAATGCTCTTTCAAGAAAAACCTTGAGAATGTACAGATACAAGTAGAATGTGGCCAAAATATCCTTGAAGCAAATGTGAAAAATTTTTCATTGCAAAAATAGGTTTGTTTATAGGTTTCACAGTATCTTTACAAAAAAGAGTTATGACAATGAAATTTCAGTTCCATCCATGCTCCAATTTGCAAGAACCTTGATTTTGTCTTCCAATCTGTGGACAATTCATAAAAGAGTAAAACATTTTCAAATCATGAACAATAGTGATAGAATAAGATATATATATATATATATATCTATACGTATATATGGAATACAACTCTTACCTTGTTCCCTCGTATTCGAAATTTGAAATCATGAAGATCATCATATCCCATGATAAGTAAGTGCTCTCTCAAGTTGGCCAAGTTCCAATGTTGATTAACTAAAACCACCTCCATATCATTGTTTGTAACTTCACATTAATTTCAAATGAAGCTAAAGATCCCTCCGAGCTTTGCAAAGGTATCCACTCTCCTAGTTTACACATCCAATGATCATAATAAAATCTGATGTACAATGAGGTGCGATGTTTTAAATAGCGAAACCTTATACCTGTGTCACCAATTCTACAACAATATCTATCCCCTTTTGACAATCCTTCTACATAACCCCTGTTTTCCCCTAACAATCCTTCTACTGCTTCGTATGTAAGATCTTTACATAGGAACATTGAAGGAGTTTCTACAAAAGGAATGCCTTGAAATATGAAAACAAAGCAATCGATTGGTAGAGTCCATGAAGACCTATTGATCTAGACACTCGTGTGAATTTCAAAGAGTTATGTATGTCCATCACCATTTTACGCGCGAAAGATGATATGGACCAAAAATCAGGTTTTTGCCACTCTAAACTAAGAAGAGAGTCAACTTTGATAATCTCCAACCTTCCATATTCACCATCTGTGGAAGGAACAATGTACTTGTGAGTGTAAAAGAAGATCCTTTCACGAATAAGTTTAGCAGGAGGTACATCTGGAAACACTAATGCCCCAATGTCTGCATGTAATGCTTTGAAAGTTCTTGTAAGACGTGATTGCTCTTCCACTAAACTAGAAGGAAATATGACTGTAGCAATGAAAAACATATGAGATGAGTAGTTAAGACATTCAACACCATGAAGCATTGAAAAAATAGAAATACTCACAATGGATTGGATATCTAATTCTATTGGAGTTTTCTAACTTCATGGTTGAAACTGTGAAGACATGTTGTACAATAGCAACCATCCCACCATGCAAACCTGCTTGAAGCCTAAGAGCTTACCTTTCCAATGAAGATCCAAATTTCCACGATCTCATACACGATGAGGACCAAGTCCAGATGGCTACATGTACACCCATCCACCTTTGCAAAACTCTTGTGGTAGCCAACTTCCTTCCATTGTTTTGATGTTGTGGCACGTCATTGTGTGAACTTCGTCTTTTGGTCTTCTATGAGCTCTGGAGCTTTCCATGGGAGTAAGAGTTGTTGTCATTGCTGCAGAAGTTGGGAGAATGGTAGGAGGATAAACAACGCTTCTGTTGTATGGTATGGAGGGAATAGAGGTGAAAAATATGACTTTTTGGGTTTTGGGTATGAAAATGGGAGTTTGAAGAGGAAAAATAGAGTTTTTTGAGTTATTTTGAAAAAAGTCACTTTTTTAGTTCAAAAACATGCACGGATTTTGAATTAGAAGTCAAAAATAGCACTTTTGACCCTAAAAAGTGATATGGAGGTCATTTAATGGTATTATGATGAGTTTTACAACTTTTAAAAAATTTTGAATTTTTGGGCCCAGCCTGATTACGAGATTTCTTCTCTCTCTAGAAGACAACTTCGAACATAGAGGAATCTTGTCCCCTCTTCCCCCTTCAGCCTAGTATTTTATAGGGTATAGACTGTGGCCACCACCCTCTTCTGATTGGTCCATCACTAATCACTCCTTAAGCTAAAAGGCCCATCCAAGGTTCACCTTTTTTCCTAATGGAAGAGGTTGAAGATTTTCTGGAAGAGGCAAAAATCAAGTGGAACGATTCCTTCGAAATTGAGCTCTTTCCTTTGCATTGGTCTCCTTGGAAAGCTCATACTTTTCTAACCACTTGCGTTAGTCTCCTAAAACCCTAATCCTAAAGACCTATATATGTGTATATAGGTTATATGTATTATATATATGTGTTATATATATGTCTATTTCTTATATAATTAAGATCCTATTTTTATATATTTAATTATATATAATTGATTTATTTTTTTAAAACACTACCTCTTTTCATATTTATTTATATATATAATTAACCCATTATATATATATATATATGTTTATATATTCAAATGTTTTTCTTAATTTTTCTATATTTTTTCTTTATATAAATTTAATTGAACTATATGTATGTAAAAACCATAAAACCCTAATCTTAAAGATCTAGACTTGAAATATGTATATTTGTGTATGCATGTGTATATACATGTATATATGTATTATATGTGTATGTGTATGTGTGTATATATGTTATGCATGTGTAAAAACCCTAAAACCCTAATCGTAAAGATCTAGACCTAAAACATGTATATGTGTGTATGCATGTGTATGTGTATATATATGTGTATGTGTATATGTATATATATATATATATATATATATATATATATATATATATATATATATATATATATATATATATGTGTGTGTGTGTGTGTGTTTAATCTGATTAAAAACCTTAAAATTAATCCTATTTTTATATATTTAATTATATATATCTAAAATATTTATTTAAAACACTACTTCTTTTCATATTTATTTATCTATATCATTATCCTATCTTATATATATATTTATTTATATATTCATTTTTTTTTTATTGTTTCTATATATTTTCTTTATATAAATTTAATTAAATTATATATATGTAAAAATCCCAAAACCCTAATCTTAAAGATCTAGACCTAAAATATGAATATTTGTGTATGCATCTATATATACATGTATATATGTATTATATGTGTATGTGTATGTGTATGTGTGTATATATGTTATGCATATGTAAAAATCCTAAAACCCTAATCGTAAAGATCTAGACCTAAAACATGTATATGTGTGTATGCATGTGTATATATATGTGTATGTCTCTCTCTCTCTCTCTCTCTCTCTCTCTCTCTCTCTCTCTCTCTCTCTCTCTCTCTCTCTCTCTCTCTCTCTCTCTCTCTCTCTCTCTCTCTCTCTCTCTCTCTCTCTCTCTCTCTCTCTCTCTCTCTCTCTCTCTCTCTCTCTCTCTATATATATATATATATATATATATATATATATATATATATATATATATGTGTGTATATATGTGTGTGTGTGTATGTATGTATGTATGTATGTATGTATGTATGTATGTATGTATGTGTATGTGTATATATATTTTCTCTGATTAAAAACCTTAAAATTAATCCTATTTTCATATAGTTAATTATACATAATTTATTTATTTATTTAAAACAGTAGCTCTTTTCATATTTATTTATCTATATAACTATCCTATTTTATTTATATATTTATTTATATATTAAGATTTTTTTCTTAATTTTTTCTATATTTATTCTTTATATGAATTTAATTGAATTATATATATGTAAAAATCCTAAAACCCTAATCCTAAAGATCTAGACCTAAAATATGTATATTCGTATATCCATGTACATATACATGTATATATGTATTATATGTGTGTGTATGTGTGTATATATGTTATGCATGTGTAAAAACCCTAAAACCCTAATCGGAAAGGCCTAGAACTACAACATGTATATACGTGTATGCATGTGTATGTGTATATGTGTGTGTGTGTCTGTATATATATATATATATATATATATCTGTGTGTGTATGTATGTGTATGTATATGTGTATGTGTATGTGTATGTGTATGTGTATGTGTATGTGTATGTGTATGTGTATGTGTATGTGTATGTGTATGTGTATGTTTATGTGTATGTGTATGTGTATGTGTATGTGTATGTGTATGTGTATGTGTATGTGTATGTGTATGTGTATGTGTATGTGTATGTGTATGTGTATGTGTATGTGTATGTGTATGTGTATGTGTATGTGTATGTGTATGTGTATGTGTATGTGTATGTGTATGTGTATGTGTATGTGTATGTGTATGTGTATGTGTATGTGTATGTGTATGTGTATGTGTATGTGTATGTGTATGTGTATGTGTATGTGTATGTGTATGTGTATGTGTATGTGTATGTGTATGTGTATGTGTATGTGTATGTGTATGTGTATGTGTATGTGTATGTGTATGTGTATGTGTATGTGTATATATATTTACTCTGATAAAAAACCTTAAAATTAATCCTATTCTTATATATTTCATTATATATAATTAATTTATTTATTTACAACACTAAGTCATTTCATATTTATTTATCTATACAAGTATCCTATTATATATATATATATATATATATATATATATATATATATATATATATATATATATATATATATATATATATATATATATATATATATATATATATATATATGTATATATATATATATATATATATATATATATATATATATATATATATATATATATATATATATATATATATATATATATTATATTGAGAATCTTTTTCATAATTTTTTCTATATTTTTTCTTTATAGAAATTTAATTGAATCATATGTATGTAAAAACCCTAAAACCCTAATCCTAAAGATCTAGACCTAAAATATGTATATTTGTGTATCCATGTGTATATACATGCATATATGTATTATATGTGTTATGTGTATGTGTGTACATATGTTATGCATGTGTAAAAACCCTAATCGGAAAGACCTAGACCTAAAACATGTATATATGTGTATATATGTGTATGTATATATGTGTGTATATATATATGTGTATAAGTATATGTGTATGTATGTGTAAATAGCCTAAAAACCCTAATCTTATTTTTATATATTTGATGTAAAAAAAATGAAAATCGTAATTTTATATATTTAATTATATATATTTAATTAAAACACTAGCTATTTTTATATTTATTTATCTATACTGAAATCTTATATGTGTGTGTATATGTGTGCATGTGTGTATGTGTGTATCTATGTGTGTGTGAATGTATGCATGTGTGTATATGTGTATGTGTGTCTATGTATGCATGTCTGTGTAGATGTGTATGTGTGTGTATGTATGCATGTGTGTGTATGCATTCATGTGTGTATGTATGTTTGTGTGTGTGTGTGTATGCATGCATGTGTGTATGTATGTGTGTGTGTGTGTATGTAGGCGTGTGTGTGGATGCATGCATGTGTGTATATGTGTGTGTATGTATGCATGCATGTGTGTATATGTGTGTATGTATGCATGTGTGTACATATGTGTGTGTATGTATGCATGTGTGTACATGTGTGTGTGTATGTATGCATGTGTGTATATGTGTATGTATGCATGTGTGTATATGTGTGTGTGTATGTATGCATGTGTGTACATGTGTGTGTATGTATGCGTGTGTGGGTGTATGCATGCATGTGTGTATATAAGTGTGTATGTATGCATGCATGTGTGTATATGTGTGTATGTATGCATGTGTGTATGCATGTGTGTATATGTGTGTGTGTATGTATGTGTGTATGCATATGTTTGTATGCATGTGTGTATGCATGTGTTTGTATGCATTTGTGTGTATGTGTGTGTGTGTATGCATATGTGTGTATGTGTGTGTGTATGTATGTGTGTATGTGTGTATGCATGTGTGTGTATGTATGCATGTGTGTATATGTGTATGCGTGTGTATGCATGCATGTGTGTATATGTGTGTGTATGTATGCATGCATATGTATATGTGTGTATGTATGTGTGTGTGTGTGTATGCATGTGTGTATATGTGTGTGTATGCATGTGTGTATGCATGCGTGTATGCATGTGTGTGTATGTGTGTGTATGCATATGTGTTTATATGTGTGTGTATTCATGTGCGTATGTGTATATTTGTGTATGCATGCATGTGTGTATATGTGTGTGTATATGTGTGTGTATATGTGTGTGTATATATGCATGCATGTGTGCATATGTATGTATGTAATGTGTGTGTGTGTATGCATGTGTGTATATGTGTGTGTGTATGTATGTGTGTATGCATGTGTGTGTATGCATATGTGTATATGTGTGTGTGTATGTATGTGTGTATGCATGTGTGTGTATGTATGCATGTGTGTATATGTGTATGTGTGTGTATGCATGCATGTGTGTATATGTGTGTGTATGTATGCATGCATGTGTCTATATGTGTGTATGTATGCATGTGTGCACATGTGTGTGTGTATGTATGCATGTATAGATGTGTGTGTGTATGTATGCTCTATCTTTCTATTTCTATCCTCCTCTCTTTCATCTCTCTTTATCTCTCTCTCTCTCTTTCTCTCTCTCTCTCTCTCTCTCTCTCTCTCTCTCTCTCTCTCTCTCTCTCTCTCTCTCTCTCTCTCTCTCTCTGTCTCTCTCTCTCTCTCTCTCTCTCTCTTTTTGTCTCATCTCTCTCTCTCTCTCTCTCTCTCTCTCTATCTCTCTCTCTCTCTCTCTCTCTCTCTCTCTCTCTCTCTCTCTCTCTCTCTCTCTCTCTCTCTCTCTCTCTCTCTCATCTCTCTCTCTTTCTCTCTCTCTCTTTCTCTCTCTATCAATAGAGAATAAAACAATCACTTATAGGTATGTCCCTTGTTTGGATCGTTGTCATCAAAGAGTAATGTATGTCATCTATCGTCAAATTCCATAGAATCGACGCCAAAAAACTTCTGCAAAATCAAAGAGAAGAGAAATTATAAAACATAAAGCATAGAGAAAGACAAAGACTAAGAGTACGTACACCACTTACCAAGATGTGTGATCTAAACAGAGAGAGTGTGTGTGTGTGTAGAGAGAGAGAGATCTCTGTATGTGTGTGTGTGTGTGTGTGTGTGTGCACAAGACAATGCAGGTCACAATTTGGTTCGCGCACGCAAGTTCGATAGAAGCAAGTAGTACTCAGTGCAAAACATGCGCAAAATGTTGAGTTTTGCTCTCGAGATCCCGATATGTTTAAAACACGACCTCAAGAAGCAAGTAGTACTCAGTGCAAAACATGCGCAAAATGTTGAGTTTTGCTCTCGAGATCCCGATATGTTTAAAACAGGACCTCCGTATACCCGTTGGTATGGGCATCTGTAATTTCCAGTAAATTACCGATGCTTATACCGACGCATGGATAAAAAGTATCTCGTGTAGCTTTGTAATATTGGTATCGGAGCGCGATTTGGGGCAATTGTAGCCAGCGCTACAGGGAGGAGGTCTTGAACCCATGCCACCTCTTTGGGAAGCAATTACTTTATTCATTGCACCAAGGCTCTTTGAGTGCCTTTGTTTGCAACAGCAAATACATGTTCATTGATTGTCTATTGCTCATGAAGACCTGCATGCGCCGATGCCAAAATGCCATTTAGATGTTGTGTTGGAGGCAATTCGAATGCTCCTGTGAAGCATTTGTTGTACTATTTCAAGATCCACAACAAAGATAGGAATGATATTGGAGGTGTACATTGCTAAAGAAGGTCGATTGGGCATGGACAAAGAGTCAGATAATCAAAACCCTCAGGATATTGAGAATCGAGAGATACATGACAATTATCAATGCAACGAGAAGTGGCAAGAGAAGATGATGCTCTCCTCTACGACATCCTACATTATTTTTGGAGTTAGACGTCTACGGTAGCACGCAAACAGCACAAGGAAGAAGAAGAAGCTTGGAGCTCAACACACAATACTAATGTATTACTAGAGAATGTACAAAGATAAGTAGCCCATTAGGGCAATAGGCGTATATACAAGCTGGGGGAAAAAAACCTCCTAAAGAGGGAAAAAAGTGCCCCGGCAGTCCTAGTGCGTTCACACACATCACTACCTAAATATATCAACAAATCCCCCCTAGGAGTGATGCGGTGAACAAGGAGCTGGCACTCATGTATAAGGAAGTGCCAAGCTATGTGGAAATCACTCCACAAAAGGAAGTAAGAACCAAAGCTTTGCGGAAAGCTTCAAACTTCTCCCTAGGCAGAGCCTTCGTGAAAAGGTTTGCAATGTTCTCGTGCGTGGGCACATATGCCAAGCTGATCTCCCAAATAGAGAACCTCTCCCTGACATAGTGATAATGCACCTCAATGTGCTTAGTGCGAGCATGGAACACAGGGTCCCTCGCAACTGCCAATGTGCTCTGACTGTCAGTGAAGATGGTGGTGGCAGAAGACTGGCCAACACCCAAATCAGGCATAAGGCGTCTGAGCCACACACACTCAACAGTCACTGTGAAAGCTGCCCTATACTCAGCCTCACAACTGGAAGTGGCCACAGTAGGCTGCTTCTTGCTCAACCAAGATATACATGAGCTACCAAGCATGAAGCAAAAACCACTGGTCGACACACGAGTGTCATAGCAACCAGCCCAATCTGAGTCAAAAAAAGCATGCAAATGTAGCAGTAGTGATCCCCCTTGGGATAAAGCAACCCAAGTAGCCGAGTACCACTCAAGTAGCAAAAGATGCACTTAACCGCCTTCCAATGCGTGACTCCTGGGCAATGCATAAACCTGCTCATCTGTGAGACAGCAAACCGAATATCTGGTCAAGTAATGCATAAGTAAATCAAGCATCCAACAGCCTGCTGATAGAGAACAGCATCAAATGCATCTCCTGCATCATGAAGACTCAATCGTAAACATGTCTCCATAGGAGTGGCAATAGGCTTACAATCTTCAAGGCCAAAATGCTGCAATAATGTGTCAATATATTTCGTTTGACACAAAGCCATTCCACCATCAACTTGCATAAACTGAATGCCCAAATAGTGATGCAAATGCCCCAAATCAGACATCTCAAATGAGGCATGCAAATCAGCCTTGAAATCAGCAATATGTTTCTCAATAGGACCAGTGAGCAGCATGTCGTCAACATAGATAACAATGATCAAAAGCACATCATTAGCACGCTTAACATATAAGGTGCTTTCAGTTGGACTGTTCTCAAAACCATGTGCAACCAGATAGGCATGTATCTTCTCATACCAAGCACGTGGTGCTTGCTTTAAACCATATAATGCCTTCTTTAATCTGCACACTTGGTTTGCATGCCCTTTCTACACAAAGACACGGGGCTGAAAAATATACACTTCTTCATGCAAGGCACCATTCAGAAATATTGTTTTAATGTCCAACTGATGTACATTCCAACCATGATGGGCTGCAAGTGCACAAATGCTCCGAACAGTAGTCATACAGCATGTAGGTGCAAAGGTCTCATCAAAACCAATGCCTCTTTCTTGTGCATAACCCTTTGCAACAAGCCTAGCCTTATACCTGTCAACTGTACCGTCAGGTTTACGCATCGGCTTGTATACCCACTTAGTGCCAATGGCCTTCTTGCCAGGACGCAAGTCACATACCATGTACCATTCTTCATTATAGCATGATATTCAGATTGCATAGCAACCATCCAATTTTCTGAATTTTGTGCTTCATCAAAAGAAACAGGCTCATTCTCATCACACAGACTAGATGCAGCCATAGCATAGCAATCTGATGCAAAGGAGGCACTATGAGAGCCTGAACGAGTACGATATGACAAAGGTGCATCTAATTTGTTGTCACGCAAAGTCTGCACCAGCCATTTTGGCATAGTTTTTGCCTGCTCAATATCAGCTCTCTCATCAACAAGTGCATCATGTAAATCTGCATCAGAAATGGAATGATCTGCATCATCATATGAAACCTGCAAAGGCTGAGAAGTTGCCTCATTAGGACCAAGACTAGACTGTCCACCTGTAAAAAGAGGCATCAAAGTATCATGCATGTCTTTGGAGCTAACAGATGTCTCCTTAGTACATGAAAGCAATGGCTGAATAGCATCTTCCACAAAGACAACATCATGGCTAACCAAAATGCGATTAGTCTGTGGATGATACAGATGATAGCCTTTACTTTCAAAACTGTACCCAACAAAAATACATTTTACTCCCTTATCATCCAATTTTCTGCGATGTTGTTCAGGCACTAGTGCATATGCCAAACAACCAAAAACACGCAGATGAGCAACAGATGGCTTGCGGTCATGCCAAGCCTCATATGGAGTGATAGATTGCAGCGCTTTAGTAGGACACATGTTCAGTACATATGCTACACACATGACAGCTTCAAGCCACAAACTATGTGGTAAAGCGTGACTTTTGACCATGCACCTCGCCATCTCCATGAGTGACATGTTCTTTCGTTCAGCAACTCCATTCTGTTGAGGTATATACGGCACTGTACACTGGTGTTTTATCCAACGTTCAGCCAGAAATGCATTAAAATTAGAAGACATATATTCCCCCCCTCAATCAGAACGGAGGGTGCCCATTTTACATGCTGACAGATTTTCAGCCAAAACCAAAAACTATTTAAAGCACATGAACACTTCGGACTTTGCTTTGAGTGGATATACCCATGCATGCCTGGAAAAACCATCAATGAAAGTCACGAAGTAAAGGTAATTTCCAAAAGAGGGTGTCCGCATAGGACCACAAACATCACTATGTACAAGCTGCAATTTCTGTGTAGCCCGAACAGAACCATCTTTTGGAAAGGAGGAACGCTGCATTTTGCCCAAAATACAGCCTTCACAAACATGTTTTCCAGGTGCCTCAAGTTTGGGCAAAGAGGACACCATTTCATATTTTTGCAGGTGTAGCAAACTAGCAAATTTAAGATGACCAAAGCATGCATGCCAAAGCTTTGCATCTGACATAGCCTGAGAATCATTTACTACACATGCCAAATCATTTTCAGATCTTTCATAGTCTATAAGCTTGTACAGCCCACGACATAAAATGCTAGAAGCAATAATCACATCGCCATTTGATAGATCATGAATTGTACACCTGTCATCAACAAATTTCACAACCAAGCCAATCTTGGCTAATGCATAAACTGATAACAAGTTCTTTTTTATCCCTCGCACAAATAAACCATCTGACAATGGGAAAGAACTACCATCAGCACTAGTCAAAATGATCTTACCAACTCCCATAACAGGATAAGAGGAGTTGTTGGCGCATGTAACAGTATTCCCTGTAGGGGAAGGCTTGAGTGAAGAGAAGAAACTGCGCTGCGAGGTAATATGTTTGGTCGCCCCACTGTCAAAATACCAAACATCTGAGTCTACTGCAGACATGCACTGCTCATGAGAATATGGGTCAAAACTGCAGACAGTAGTAAACGCCCATTCTTCTTCCTGCACAAGTTTTGCAGACTCTGTTTTTGGTGTAGAGGTCTCTGCAACAACCATTCCAACCTCTTTCTTCTTTGCCTCTTTGGCAGCCAGTTTTGGACAGTTCTTTATGATATGATCATTCCCTTTACAGTACTTACAAACAATTTCTGCTTTTCTGATTTCTTCTCATCTTTATCTTCCTTCTTCGAATATGCAGAATTAGCATATTTCTGCTTACTAATTGAAGAGATCCATTTTCCTTTGCCCTTCTGACTAGCCAGGAAAGCTTGATCTGCAACTCGCATAATGGACCTGTTTTGCCTGGACTGATCTTCCTGCAACAGAACAGAGACTAACTCCTCAAATGATAAGGCATTTGGATTGCCTTTCATCATCAACCGGAGAGTAGACACAAAACTCTGATATGAATCAGGAAGACCATTCAGAACGATCTACACAAGTGAGCTATCTAGTATAACCTCATCAGCAGAAATCAATTGTTCCTTCAAGTCTTTGATCTTCATTAGGAAACTATCCATAGAATCACCTTCATTCATGTGCTCACTCTCCAACTGTTTTTCGAGGTAAGCAACACGAGCCTCATTCCTAGCTTGGTACAATGTGGTAAGTGTATCCCAAGCATCCTTAGCTGTTCTGCAAGAGCGAATGTGAGGAATAATGGCACGTTTGATAGACAAAGCTATCAATGCATGTGCCTGGCCATCTCTGCCATCCTAGCAAATCTGCTCTGCAGTAGGTGTAGCAGAAACAGTAGCACGAACAGGAATCTGCGGAATATCATCTTGGACACCATCTTCATCAGCTCCAGCACTTGTATTTGCAGTATTTGTAGCCAGAGGTGTAACAGGACGTCTTTCAACACCCTGCACAATGTTCCACAATCCTTTTGCAACCAATACATGTCCCATCATATAAGCCCATAATGGGTAGTTGGTACCATCCAACTTATCCTCAACAGCCAACATATGGAATACATCACTACTTTCAGCCATGGCCGATGATTAAAAGACCTTGATGCAGAAAATTAACTGTATCTCAAA
Organism: Ceratopteris richardii; assembly: GCA_020310875.1. Lineage (NCBI taxonomy): Eukaryota > Viridiplantae > Streptophyta > Polypodiopsida > Polypodiales > Pteridaceae > Ceratopteris > Ceratopteris richardii. Next base: position 153,404,834 of record CM035432.1, read on the forward strand.
AATTTGAACAGAACTTCCCAGACGAGTTCTACTAGACCTATAGCAGACTTCGAGATGCTTAAACTGGCGAACAGAAACTGGTATATACCTTTGGCACAAAAAGACAAAATAGCCTGCACAAGCGCTGCGATAGTGCGTTTGGAAACACGCTGAGTATGCTCACCAAAATTCGTGCGATTCTGAGACTGCAAACGGAGGAGTGTCGACGGCGTCCTAGATGAAGCGACGACCTGCTCTGATACCAATTGTTGGAGTGACGTCTGTGGAAGCACACGAACAACACAAGGAAGAAGAAGAAGCTTGGAGCTCAACACACAATACTGAATGTATTACTAGAGAATGTACAAAGATAAGTAGCCCATTAGGGTAATAGGCGTACATACAAGCCGAGGGAAAAAAACTCCTAAAGAGGGAAAAAAGTGCCCCGGCGGTCCTAGTGTGTTCACACACATCACTACCTAAATATATCAACAATTATCTTGCAAGGAGGATTTATTTCCTCATTTCCAGGTTTGAGTATTTTTAAATTTTTGTAGAACCTTTATTTTTGAGAAGGGCAAAGAAGGGTTTGCAGCCAAGTTCTTGGACAGAAATCACATGTATGAAGAGCTTGAGATATATACTCTCATTTTAAGTCAAGGATTCCCTCATAATATAGCAAAGCACAAGATGTAAGTAACTCCAAAATAGCCTACTTTCATGCATTTTCATATAAATTTTAGAGGCTATTTTTGATAAGTAGCCATTTTGGAAAAGGGAAATGAAGTGGGATTTTTCTTAAATTGATGGAAAACATCATGCATACACATAGTCTAGTGTATTTACTTCCATATACCATTAATAAATCCAAAATATAACTCAGTATGTTGGGATTTTGGAGCTCCACAAAACCCCCTTCCATCACAGTTTGAGAAAAAATTTCAGCACCTGAATCTAAGAAATTCCCATTTTCGAAGAGGATTAAAGGGATAAGTTAAGGAGGAATTTTAGTTCCTGAAAACCCCCTTCCCGCTCTTTTTGGAAATTTCATATGCTAAATTTTGCCAAGCTCCACTTTTGGGAGTAAGAAAAAAGACCATTTAAGAAGTTTCTCATGGATTAGAGTATACATACATAATGTATGGTGTACTTATTACCATGGAGAATAAAAAAATCCAAGAATGATCCACATTAAGATAGATTAGAAGCTTAGTAAAACCTCCCATTTAAGTTTTTGCATGAAAGTAAAAATCTTGATTTAGGCCTATTTTGGGAAGCAAATTAGCATGCACAAAGGGAGGATTTGGTGAGGTGAAAATAAGCCCAAGAATCTTAATATTTTTCTCTCTGAGATTATGGGGAGAATTTTAGGATTTACTTGATGGAAGAAGGCTTTAGGAAGTTGCATATAGGTACAGGAGATACATATATGATACTCTCCAAAGAAAAGGAGATTTACTTATCGTCACAAGAGTCTCACAGTATGATTAGGAGACTACGGGGTATTATTAGGAATACCCAATAAGTGACTAGTTTCACTCATGCACATCACTTGACCAAGTAGTGAAGCATTTCTGCTACACTACTAAGGAAACCAATTAAATGGGATCATAGAGATGGGTTTCATGAGACAGCATCAATGGGTGCTTATATGATTCGAGTGATGGTTAGGAAGGCCAAAGTTATGGCACAAGCTCTATGATTTAGAGCATAGATCCGTTAGTAAGAAATCGTTGGGGTACCCAATACATATATGTATATCGGGATCTACAGAGAGGTACTTAGACTTAGTCTTTGCGCCTAAGAACAAGTTGGTTTGGAACAGAAAGGGATATCCATTGTCGTATATTGACTAGAACGAAACTAACTAGTTCAAGGACATGGGACTCATTTGAGTCCACTGATACGAGTTTAGGATATGGGAATCATTAGATTCCACCTATATATTCCATTACATATATATGGGATATATATTTGGTTTAATGTAGGTATGACACCGTGAATTGGAAGAAGTTTTCACTGGTATGGGATGGTTGAAATGACTTCCTTTGAGCGCTCTTCTTCTATGGCCAGGGAGAAAAGGACTCATCATTCATGGTGTCATGTCTCACTAACTGGGTATACAAGCTCAAGCGTAAACCTGATGGTACAGTTGACAGGTATAAGGCTAGGCTTGTTGCAAAGGGTTATGCGCATGAAAGAGGCATTGATTTTGATGAGACCTTTGCTCCTACTTGCCAAATGACTATTGTGCATAGCATCTGTGCACTTGTGGCTCATCATGGTTGGAATGTACATCACTTGGACATTAAAACAGCATTTTTGAATGGTGACTTGCATGAAGAAGTGTATGTTTTTCAACCCCATGGCTTTGTGCAAAAAGGGCACGAAAACGAGGTGTGCAGGTTAAAGAAGGCATTATATGGTTTAAAGTAAGCACCACGTGCTTGGTATGAAAAGATACATGCCTATCTGATTGCACATGGTTTTGAGAACAGTCCAATGGAAAGCAACTTATATGTCAAACGTGGTAATGATGTACTTCTAATCATTGTGGTGTATGTTGATGACATGCTGCTCACTGGTCCTCATGAGAAGCATATTCTTGATTTCAAGGCCATTTACATGCCTCATTTGAGATGTCTGATTTGGGGCATTTGCATCATTATTTGGGCATTCAGTTTATGCACATTGATGGTGGAATGCCTTTGTGTCAAACAAAATATATTGACACATTATTGCAGTATTTTGGCCTTGAAGACTGTAAACCTATTGCCAGTCCTATAGAGACAGGTTTACAACTGAGTCTTCATGATGATGGAGATGCATTTGATGTTGTTCTCTATCAGTAGGCTATTGGATGCTTGATTTAATTATGCATTACTCGGCCAGATATTCAGTTTGCTCTCTCACAGATGAGCAGGTATATGCATTGCCGAGGAGTCAAGCATTGGCATGCGGTTAAGCGTATCTTTCGCTACTTGTGTGACACTCGGCTACTTGGGTTGTTTTATCCCAAGAAGGATCACTACCGCCAGATTTGCATGCTTTTTCTGACTCTTATTGGGCTGGTTGCTATGACACTCGTGTGTCCACTAGTGGCTTTTGCTTCATGCTTGGTAACTCATGTATATCTTGGTTGAGCAAGAAGCATCCTACTGTGGCCACTTCCAGTTGTGAGGTTGAGTATAAGGCAACTTTCACAGCGACTATTGAGTGTGTGTGGCTCAGACGCCTTATGGTTGCTTTGGGTGTTGGTCAGTCTTCTGCCACCAACATCTTCAATGACAATTAGAGCGCATTGCCAGTTGCGAGGAACCCTGTGTTCCATGCTCGCACTAAGCACATTGAGGTGCATTAACATTATGTCAGGGAGAGGTTCTCTACTGGGGAGATGAGTTTGGCATATGTGCCCACACAGGAGAACATTGCAGAACTTTTCACAAAGGCTCTGCCTAGGGAGAAGTTTGAAGCTTTCCGCAAAGCTTAGGGCTTACTTCCTTTTGTGGAGTGATTTCCACATAGCTTGGCACTTCCTTATACATGAGTGACAGCTCCTTGTTCACGGCATCACTCCCAAGGGGGATTTTTTGATATATTTAGGTAGTGATGTGTGTGAACACACTAGGACCACCCGGGCACTTTTTCCCTCTTTGAGAGGTTTTTTCCCCCGACTTGTATATACACCTATTGCCCTAACGGGCTACTTATCTTTGTACATTCTAGTGGTAATACATTCAGTATTGTGTGTTGTTCTCCAAGCTTCTTCTTCTTCCTTGTGTTGTTCACATGCTTCTGTAGACGTCTGGCTCCAATAGTATACTCACCCCCATTATCTGAACATAAAGCCTTAAACTTAGTTCCTTTTTCAGTCTCAACTGAAGAAAGCCATTTTCTAAAAGTAGGGAATACCTCATCCTTCAATTTGATAGGATAACAAAAACTTTTCTAGTAGCATCATCTATGAAAGTTACAAAGTAAAGAGAACCACCTAAGGACCTACTAGGCCTAGGACCACACACATCTATATGAACGAGATCTAAAGGCTGAATTGAAGAGTCAATGTGCATTCTATGAACATTTTCGGTTTTCTTTCCATATTTACAATGCTCACAAAATGAAAAATTAGAGAAAGATAAAACAGATAAGTAGCCAGAACGAGAAACATTTTCCATTCCACTATGAGATATATGGCCCGAATGACCATGCCAAATACAAGCCATAGGCTATTTAGTAACAGCCAACATGTGTTCTTTCTATGATACAAATAAAGGATAAAGTGAGCCAAGTTTGCTTCTTTTTGCAATGTCCATATTGCCATTTGATATATGAAAGGAGTGAGCATAGAAGACCACCTTGTAACCAAGGTCATCAAGTTGACCAACTGACATCAAATTGCATGATAAATGAGGTACATGGCATACATTATGCATAGTAAATTTTGAACCATCAATGAACTGCATAGCCACATCTTCAATCCCCACAACATCATGCTAGTAAGAGTCACCAAGTCTCATGGTACCAAGAGACTTTGCTACATAATTAGAGAACCATTCTCTATGTGGTGTCACATGGAAAGAAGCATTAGAATCTAGCAGCCACGTGTGGGAAAGAGAATCGGCCATAACAGCCTCAGTTGGCATAGTACTATCGAGTGTCAACACATCAACATCATCAAAAACATAATTAAGTTCTTCAATCTTCACAGTCAAAGTAGATGGTGGAGGTAACTTTTTAACACGCCCATCAACATTTTTTCCTTTACCTTTAGCATTCTTTAATGCATAAGAGTCTTTCTTCATGTGTCCTTTCTTATGACAATAATGGCATTCGATATCCCTCTTCCTTGATTTACTTCTACTCTTATTCCTTTGACCATTCTTTTCCTTGTTCTTGCTCATGCCACGTTATTGATTCTTTCTTTGGTAAGAATCACAAACATTATATGCATCTCCACTTTGAATGCCAACCATAGATTTTCTACGGATCTCCTCACTCAAGAATGCTCCACATTGTTGGTGCAGATCAATCACCAATTGAAGATTTGAAGTAAAGAAGGTGGATACATTCACAAGAGTGAAGGACATGTACACATATGTACATTAGTTATGACATAGGTTACATATACTTATGCTTTGATAAAAGTTTGTACATAATTGCCTATAAATACTTTTGGAAAATGTCGGGGTATAGAGAGAAGACAAGGAGAGACTATGTATGAGCATAGGAATAGAGAAATAAGTGATTGTAAATGTCAGTAGACACATGAGAAGTGAGTTGAAGTCTCTCTCTCATTGTTAGTTGTAGTCTTCTCCAGAAATGAAAGAAATATTGCGCCCGATGTTTCTGTGTTTGCTCCGTCTGTGGTAAATCATTTGTGAAATCCTTTTGAGGATATCTAAGTTCATAGTTAATGAGTCTATGGCTTGAGTTTCAGAGCCTAATTGAAAACAGGCTAGGAGAATTGTTAATAGGAACATTCATATGTGTTGAGAGTTCACAGTCTTCTGAAACAGGCACAGATTTCGAGTCTAATGAAATGAGTAGTGCTCAGTGCACAGTGTAAAGTTTTACACATATGATAGCTCAAAATCTAAGTTGAGAGATAAGCTATCTACAGCCAAAAGGATTTGGTAAAACGGGTTCGACATTGTGAGAACCAAAGTTAAGAAGTTAGGGGTGTCAAATTGACTTCTCAGAAGTGCAGATTTGGACATAGGTAACTTGTGAAGTTGATTTCTCAAGTTATACTAAACCTTTTGAAGAACTTTAACTTGGAGGAGGTGCGCAACTTCTAGGCAACACTCCATACAAAATTTCATAGAAAACTTTACATGTTTGATAGGTCAATAAGAAGAAATTGTGCAGCAGACTTTCTGTGTTTTATCTTCTTCACAGAATTTTTCAACTTTTGATAATTTGGAGATTGGACCTCTAATTTGGTGAAGGTTTTAACTTACTCTTGATATAGAGGTGTTCTAAATTCAAGAGTAGGTTGTTCTTTTGGAGATTAACACTCTCCATCAGTGGTATCAGAGCAGGAGACATCAAAATCAAGGAAAGGAGGATCTCGACTGCTGCAGATTCAAGAAATTCAACAATTGAAGAACTAAAAGGTGAAAGCTTAAAGGCAAAGCTTGAGGAGGAGACCATACGACATCAAGAAGGACAAAAGGAGTCTAATTCGAAGTAAAGGTACATATATTGTTCATAAAGCTTGAAGATTTCAATACACAGGTGGACACAAGATGGGAGATTCTCTACAGATAGAGAAATTGGATAGGGAAAACTATCCTGCATGGTCAATGAGGATGGAAGCTCATCTTATGAGCAAAGATTTAATTGCTTACATCACAGGAGAAGAAGAAAAGCCACAGTTCAGAGATCCTAGTGTTCCAACTAGGGAAGAGTTAGTAGATTTGAAAAATTGGATGAAGAAAGATGCTCAAGCTAGGAGCATTATATATATGGCAGTCAATGATTATTTGTTACCTCACATTCGAGGTCTTGAAAGTGCTACTGATATTTGGAATGCTTTGGAGGAGCATTTCCAGAATACTACCAAGTCAAGGAAGGCATCCTTATGGGCAGAATTTACAACCTTTAAGAAGAAGGCTTCTCAATCCATTTCAGACTATGTAACAAGGATGAAAGACATTGCAGATGCCTTAGGAGCTGTTGATGAAGACATTGAGGAGGATAAATTGGTAAGACAAATTCTTACAGGTTTAAGAGGTGATGACAAATGGAAGCCATTTATTTTATCTACAGAGTTATCACTTGATCATTTCACTCTTGATTTAAATCAGTTGCTAGGTCATATGCTAACATTTGAGCAGGATGTTAAAGGAGATAGTGACAAGAGTGCAGGTCATGCAATGTACTCAAAGGACAAGAAGAAGAATAGCAAAGGAAAGCAACAAGCAAATGAAGAAGAAGGCACAACTAATCAAGCCAACTTCCTAAGAGGAAGAGGAGGTGGCAAAGGTAGAGGAAGAGGCAGGAACAACAAAGATGGAGGCAAAGCTTGTTGGATTTGTGGTAAGACAAATCACTTAGCTAATGATTGTTGGCATAATAATCAGAGTAATGGTGGATATAATTAGAACTATAATTCAAGAGGAAGAGGAGGCAGAAATCAAAGAGGTAATTTCAGAGGCAGAGGTGGTAGGAGTTACTTTGGAAGAAATGCAGGTAGAGGATTCCAAAGTCAACAATACAACAACACCTACTACAATTATGCTTCAGATCAAAAGGAAGATTCAACATTGATAATGAATGCAACTTCTGAAAGGCAGAGTGAAGATCAGAGAGTCTTCTACATTGACTCAGGGTGTAGCAATCACCTGAGTGGTAATATATCTTTGATGACTGATTTGGAGAATAAGGTTTTTAATCATGTTGTTCAAACAGGTGACAACACAAAGCACAATGTGAAGTCAATTGGATCAGTAAAGGCCAAGGATGGTAGTACCTTATTGAGTAAGGTCTTGTATGTTCCTACAATTCCTAAGAATTTGATAAGTGTAGGACAAATTGTTGAAAAGGGATATGAAGTAAGATTCACTAATGATGGAGTATATGTGGAAGACCCTAGCCAAGGGTATAAACAGATTGTTTCAGGAAAAAAAGAAGGAAGGTTTTTCACATTGAAGATTCAAGGTAATATTGGTCATGCCATGTTCACATATGGAGGACATAAGATCTCTGAGTTAGATCTTTGGCACAAGAGGCTTGGACATTTCAATGAAAGAGGTATTAAAGACATGATTAACAATGGTTCAGTGCTTGGTTTGCCTAATGTTGCAGGTCAACATATGACATACAGATGTGAGGCATGTCAATTAGGTAAGGCTCATAAGCTTTCCTACTCCAAGCATGGTTTTATGTACTCAGAGAAGCTTGAGTTGGTACACACAGATGTGTGGGGACCATCAAAGGATTTCAGTATAAACGGGTCAAGGTATTATGTGATTTATGTTGATGATGCTACTAGATGGATCACTATTTATGTGATCAAAGATAAGTGAGAAGTGTTTAATACATTTAAACACTATCATGCATATGCAGAAAGAATTACAGGTCATAAGTTGAAAAGACTAAGGTCAGATGGAGGGGGAGAGTATTTCTCTAATGAGTTCAGTGATTACTTGTGGAATGCAGGTATAAAGAGGGAAGTTACTTGCAGGTACTCTCCTCAACAAAATGGTGTAGCAGAAAGGAGAAATAGAACACTTGTTGAGTTTGCAAGATCCATGATGAAGGAGAAAAATTGCCCTAATTATTTGTGGGTTGAGGCTGTAAATACAGCCACTTATTTGGTTAATAGGTTACCATGTAAAGCCTTGCAGGGTATGACACCATATGAGGCTTGGTGGGGTAAGAGACCTACCTTGGATCATTGCAGAGTTTTTGGATGTGTGGCATATGCATATGTGCCATCACAATTAAGGCACAAGTTGGAGCCTAAAGCTGAAAAATATGTTTTCATTGGTTATGATGATAAGCAGATGGGTTATAGATTGTGGAGTCCATCTACAAAACAATTCATGGTTTCTAAAGATGTTACTTTTTATGAGCAAAGCACTTGGTATGCAGGTACAATCAATATCAATACAGGTGATGAAGAAGAAGTGAGCCAAAGGAAAGGTAAATCAAAGGTTCAGATATTTGATGAACAAGAGAATAATGAAGTGCAGGTTGAAGTGGAAGAAATACCAAGATTTGATCCTGAATATGAAGAACCAGAAACCTCAAGAAGTGGAGAGCTTAGGAGGTCTACAAGGAATAAATGGCAACCTACAAGGTATAGTTATGATACTTCATTTTTGGCCACAAAAGATTATGCTTATATGATGAAAACAGATGAAGACCCTTCTACATATGAAGAGGCAAAAGGTAAGGAAAAATGGGAGAAAGTTATGCAGGAAGAATATGATGCACTATTGGAGAATCAAACATGGGATTTGGTTCCAAAGCCAAATAGTCAGAAAATCATTGGATGCAAGTGGGTTTACAAGACCAAGAGGTTTGCATATGGAAGTGTGTCTAGATACAAAGCTAGACTTGTTGTCAAAGGGTTTGCTCAGACTTATGGTGTTGACTATGATGAGACTTATAGTCCTGTGGCAAAGATGACAACCATCAAGACACTTATAGCTATTGCTGCATGTAAAGGTTGGAAGTTATGTCAACTTGATGTGAAAAATGCTTTTTTGAATGGTTATATTTCAGATGATGTGTTCATGGAGCAACCTCAAGGGTTCAGAGATAAAAGGTATCCAGATCATGTGTGCAAGCTCAAGAGAGCTTTGTATGGCTTGAAGCAGGCCCCAAGGGCATGGAATTATAGACTTGTAAAGTTCTTGAAAGAACTTGGATTTCAGGTGTCTAAAGCAGATAGTAGCTTGCTTGTCAAAGCAAGTGATAATGGTTTCATATACATGTGCATATATGTTGATGATATAATTCTTACAGGTACAGATGAAGAAGGAATACAAAGACTCAAGAAGCAAATGGAAAAGGAGTTCAAAATAAGTGACTTGGGAGACTTGTCATACTTCTTGGGCATGGAGATTACATATACTCAACATGGAGTATTTGTGACCCAAGAAAGGTATTTGAAGAACTTGTTAATCAAGTTTAAAATGGATGATTGCAGGGTAGCACCTACACCAATGGAGGTGAATCACAGATTGAGTAAGTTTGGAGGTGAAGAATTCAAGGACATGAGACAATATCAGAGTTTGGTTGGTAGTCTTATCTATGCTACTTTAACTAGACCTGATTTATCATATGTAGTAGGGGTTTTGTCTCAATTTATGCATTGTCCTAGGAAAGAGCATTGGATTGCAGGTCAAAGAGTGTTGAGATACATTAAGGGTACACTCAATGAAGGTTTGTATTATGGGTTTACATCAGATACAAATATCAAGATCTATAGTGATGCAGATTGGGCAGGTAATCTAGATGATAGAAGGTCAACTTTTGGATACATGTGTTATGTGGGAGATAAACTTATCTCATGGTGTTCCAAGAAGCAACATACAGTTGCTTTGTCTTCTACAGAAGCTGAATATAAAGGCATGGTTGAAGCTGCAAAGGAAGTGATTTGGCTCAAGACCTTGATGAAGAGTTTTGATATTGTGCATGGGATACCAATTATATATGGAGATAACATGAGTTCATTGTATTTAGCTGCTAATCCTGTTTTTCATGCCAGGACCAAACACATTGAGATTCAGTATCATTTTCTAAGAGAGAAAGTGATGGAAAAGGAGATTGAAGTTATACATACTTCAACTAAAGATCAGATAGCTGATGTGCTTACAAAGAGCTTGGATGGACCAAAATTACATAAGTTTAAAGACATGGCAGGCATAAAGAAGATAAGAGAAACCTCAATTGATGATTGAGGGGGAGCTGTTGGTGCAGATCAATCACCAATTGAAGATTTGAAGTAAAGAAGGTGGATACATTCACAAGAGTGAAGGACATGTACACATATGTACATTAGTTATGACATAGGTTACATATACTTATGCTTTGATAAAAGTTTGTACATAATTGCCTATAAATACTTTTGGAAAATGTCGGGGTATAGAGAGAAGACAAGGAGAGACTATGTATGAGCATAGGAATAGAGAAATAAGTGATTGTAAATGTCAGTAGACACATGAGAAGTGAGTTGAAGTCTCTCTCTCATTGTTAGTTGTAGTCTTCTCCAGAAATGAAAGAAATATTGCGCCCGATGTTTCTGTGTTTGCTCCGTCTGTGGTAAATCATTTGTGAAATCCTTTTGAGGATATCTAAGTTCATAGTTAATGAGTCTATGGCTTGAGTTTCAGAGCCTAATTGAAAACAGGCTAGGAGAATTGTTAATAGGAACATTCATATGTGTTGAGAGTTCACAGTCTTCTGAAACAGGCGCAGATTTCGAGTCTAATGAAATGAGTAGTGCTCAGTGCACAGTGTAAAGTTTTACACATATGATAGCTCAAAATCTAAGTTGAGAGATAAGCTATCTACAGCCAAAAGGATTTGGTAAAACGGGTTCGACATTGTGAGAACCAAAGTTAAGAAGTTAGGGGTGTCAAATCGACTTCTCAGAAGTGCAGATTTGGACATAGGTAACTTGTGAAGTTGATTTCTCAAGTTATACTAAACCTTTTGAAGAACTTTAACTTGGAGGAGGTGCGCAACTTCTAGGCGACACTCCATACAAAATTTCATAGAAAACTTTACATGTTTGATAGGTCAATGAGAAGAAATTGTGCAGCAGACTTTCTGTGTTTTATCTTCTTCACAGAATTTGTCAACTTTTGATAATTTGGAGATTGGACCTCTAATTTGGTGAAGGTTTTAACTTACTCTTGATATAGAGGTGTTCTAAATTCAAGAGTAGGTTGTTCTTTTGGAGATTAACACTCTCCATCACACATATGTCATAATAGACGAGTTTACCACCAAGTGCACTATTGCTAATAGCTATGCAAAACATATCCCATGATGATGGCAAGGTGCATAATAGCAATATTGCTTTCATTTCATTATCCATATCCATTTTCTGAGCCTATAATTGGGAGAATATAGAATCAAACTCATTTAGATGAGCAGCAACACTATTTTTGTCCTTCATTACGAAGGTCAAATAATTTCCTCATCAGATACACTTTATTTGATGTAGTCTCTTTTTCATATGTATTGCATAACTTCTTCCAAAGCTCCTCTGCACTTCCACATCTAATATTATAAAGTAAACATTATCTGCCAAGTGCAATCAAATTGTAGACGTGGCCATTTGATCTAACTCATCCCAATCATCTTCATCCATGTATGTAGGCTTCTTTGAAATTCCATTCACTAGCTTCAATTGCCTCCTCTGAATCAACACATCTTTAATCTGATTCTTCCATATAGCAAAGTTTGTGCCATCAAATTTTCAAATCTCAAAATGTTCTTTGCCCTGCAAATCAAAGCTCCTTCTCGAAACACTGGCACTAGATCCTGATCCACCAAATATGCATGAGACCTCTGATGCTATGATGGTAGAGAACTGAATAGAATGACAATGGAGCTAGCAGAGCCCAAACACCAATGGATAACTGTATCAAGGAGTAAATCGACCACTGTAGTTGAGAAAACCAAAAATCTAGAAAAAAATTTATAGAATATCCTCTACAAAATGAGCATATGACTTGTGTAAAAATATCATAAAACTGCAAGTACTGACATGTTTACCTACATAGTGAGTCACTAACTCCACTTCATATAATCTGTTACCCAATAGAAGCCAACAAGGCTTATCAAGCACCTATGAACAACTATCATACATCTCCTATGGCGAAGTTGGGTAAGTCTTCCACCTGCATCACCGAAGAGACCCCAACGCCTGGGTGTCTCCCAGTTAAGAAAACCTCGCCACAATCCTCTTTATCAAATGTAAAAGGCTTTATGCAAAAAATGTAACCGTTATATTAATGACCACATGGACATACATAAGGGATATCTAGAGAAGCATATGTGGTGTGTATGTGCTCAATATATGCAGTAAAATGACACTAAAAGGCTGAATGCACAGTCCAAAAACTAGCCAATAACACCTGCAACTATCGTCATCTCTGATGTTTTAGGCTCAAAAACCCGCATAAATTTGTAGCAGCTCCTCCCACCAAAACTAAAAACCGTTCGAGGAACCTGTAGTTTTACGAGTGTGGTTGAAAACACAACCCCAAGGGTGGATGTTTATTGTCAAAGAAGCTTCTTGATGTTCTTGGACCTATGTGAAGAGAACCCTGTTCGAAAGTGCTCCAAAATGGCTCCAAAAGACACCCCAAAAATGCTTCTAAAATAGGATTTGAAAGCAAAGAATGAAGCTTTGAGGGACCAAAATGCAACAACCTAAGGATTATGACCACCACATGCTAGAGAGATGACTCTCCTCCCAACCAAATGCCTCTATATATAGCTCTTTCCAGGGGACTGCCTGCTTGGGCAAGTGGATACTAACCATCCATGTGTCGGCCATGTAACTGCATGTGCGCCAAGTGTCCTAGTTAAATCGAGTTAACTCAAGTGGATGCTTCTAGAAGGTGCTAGATCTCTTTGGGCAAAAACACTCTTCCCATGTACCCCATGGGGGTTGAACCCAAGACCTCCTCCTTCACATCCTTGAGTCTTAACCACTAGGCTAAGTAGATGACTTGGTTACAAGAGTAAATGACCTTCTAGTAAGTCTAGACTCGAGATCTTTGGTCATCCATACGGATGACCAAACGGTGTCGGATTTCAGAAATGTCTGAACCGGTTGGACCCCTAGATCATAAACTTACTTTATTACATTCTTCCCCCCTTGGAAAATATTTTTATCCTCGAAAATAGAGCCATATATCTACTATAGGCAACCCCCGATCCTCATGTTCTAAAACTGGAAGAACATGGTCATGTTCTTAAAACTGAAAGAACATGTCTCATCTCTATGGTGGCATCCCTGCCCAAATGATTCAAAACACTATCTCGCTTTGCACTGATCAAAGTACAAAGTAGTGAATGAATAATAAGGGTGGATCTAAAAACATCCCTAGCCAATTCATAGTTTCTCGATGTGCAATCTAGGCACAAACATGTGAACTGGGTGGATTCAAATTACTACTCCATTTTTGGGCATGACTGGTGCATGGACTTAGTAACGAAGGTGGGATTCTTATCCCTCATAAGACTTTGAGAACTCTTGGTTCACTTAAATTTATTTTGGAGATCTTGAAGTTTGGTTGTCCTAAACATCTAACTTAAATGTTTGTTCAATGGTTTACTTTGATCCAACAGTTGATTTTTTTACCCGACTAGAGGACTACTTTATCCTAATGGGTTCAAAATCCTATGTAAACTATAGGAGAAAGTTTACCATTTCTATTGAGTCAACCATACTATAATTTGTCCAACTCAAATTCAAATTGAAAATTGTCCAAATTAGGATACTTTTCTCAAAGACTTTAACTGAAAGTTCTTGGGAATTCTCAATCAATTCTTAACTTCTCTATTCTAGAGTATACGAGTATACTAGACTCTAGGAAATCATTTATGCTATAACTTCAAACTCAAACGAATAAGTTAATCTTGAACTTATCATCTTTTCAATGTTTGAAAAGGTTTTGGTACCAAACATCTATCTAGGATGTTTAATTTAGTTACCTGGTTCTATCCAGCTAACTTTGACTTTTGTGAAAAGAATCAGATACTATATCTGAGTCAAATCCAAAAGATTCATAAAGCAAAAAGAAATAACTAAAACTCTGATCAACCACTTCAAACTTTGAAGATACATAAACTTGCTATGAGTCAAAATCTAGATGACGCAGGACTTTAACTTCTCAAAGATATGAAGCATTTTCTTTATCTTTAAGAGAAATAAACTGGATTCTCAAAAAGATTAAAAGCAACTCAAAAACATCATCCAACCACAAGATACTAGTGTGGTAACCAACATCGGTGTGTCGACTGTTGATATATTTAGGTAGTGATGTGTGTGAATACACTAGGACCGCCGGGGCACTTTTTTCCCTCTTTAGGAGGTTTTTTCCCCCGACTTGTATATACGCCTATTGCCCTAATGGGCTACTTATCTTTGTACATTCTCTAGTAATACATTCAGTATTGTGTGTTGTGCTCCAAGGTTCTTCTTCTTCCTTGTGTTGTTCCCGTGCTTCCACAGACGTCTAAATCCAACAATTGGTATCAGAGCAAGTCGTTGCTTCATCTAGGATGTCGTCGACACTCCTCAGTTTACAGTCTCAGAATCGCACGAATTATGGTGAGCATACTCAGCGTGTTTTCGATATCAAAACAGCTTCGCTTTGTGGTGCCGAAATCACGATATGAGCTCGTTTCGACCTACAAATGCATTATCGTAGTGCTTGTGCAGGCTATTTCGTCTTTTTGTGCCAAAGGTATATACCAATTTCTGTTCGTCAGTTTAAGCGTCTCGAAGTCTACTACAGGTCTAGCAGAACTCGTCTGGGCAGTTCTGTTCAACTTTTTGAGATACAGTCAATTTTTGCATCAAGGTATTTTAGTCATCGCCCATGGCTGAAAGCAGTGATGTATTTCGTATGTTGGTTGTTGAGGATAAGTTGGATGGTACCAACTACCCGTTATGGGCTTATATGATGCGACATGTATTGGTTGCAAAAGGATTATGCAACATTGTGCAGGGTGTTGAAAGACGTCCTCTTACACCTCCGACTACAGGTACTGCAAATATAGGTGCTAGAGCTGATGAAGATGGTGTCGAAGATGCTATTCCGCAGATTCCTGTTCGTGCTACTGTTTCTGCTGCACCTACTGCATAGCAGATTTGCTGGGATGGCAGAGATGCCCAGGTGCATGCATTGATAGCTTTGTCTATCAAACGTGCCATTATTCCTCACATTCGCTCTTGCAGAACAGCTAAGGATACTTGGGATACACTTACTACATTGTACCAAGCTACGAATGAGGCTCGTGTTGCTTACCTCCGAAAACAGTTGGAGAGTGAGCACATGAATGAAGGTGATTCAATGGACAGTTTCCTAACGAAGATCAAAGACTTGAAGGAACAATTGATTTCTACTGATGAGGTTATACCAGATAGCTCACTTGTACAGACCATTCTCAATGGTCTTCCTGATTCATATCAGAGTTTTGCTTCTACTCTTCGTTTGATGATGAAAGGCAATCCGAATGCCTTATCATTTGAGGAGTTAGTCTCTATTCTGTTGCAGGAAGATCAATCCAGGCAGAACAGGTCCATTATGCGAGTTGTAGATCAAGCTTTCCTAGCTAGTCAGAAGGGCAAAGGAAAATGGAGCTCTTCAACTACTAAGCAGAAATCTGCTAATTCTGCATATTCGAAGAAGGAAGATAAAGATGAGAAGAAATCAGAAAAGCAGAAAATGTTTTGTAAGTACTGTAAAGGGAATGATCATATCATAAAGAACTGTCAAAAACTGGCTGCTAAAGATGCAAAGAAGAAAGAGGCTGAAATGGTTGTTGCAGAGGCCTCTACACCAAAAATAGAGTCTGCAAATCTGTGGAGGAAGAAGAATGGGCGTTTACTACTGTCTGCAGTTTTGACCCAACTTCTCATGAGTAGTGCATGTCTGCAGTAGACTCAGATGTTTGGTATTTTGACAGTGGGGCAACCAAACAATTACCTCGCAGTGTAGTTTCTTCTCTTCACTCGAGCCTGCCCCTACAGGGAATATTGTTACATGTGCCAACAACTCCTCTTATCCTGTTATGGGAGTTGGTAAGATCATTTTGACTACTGCTGATGGTAGTTCTTTCACTTTGTCAGAGCTTTATTTGTGCCACGGATCAAGAAGAATCTGTTATCAGTTTCTGCATTAGCCAAGATTGGCTTGGTTGTGAAATTTGTTGATAACAGATGTACAGTTCATGATCTGTCAAATGGCGATGTTATTATTGCTTCTGGTATTTTATGTCGTGGGTTGTATAAGCTCATAGACTATGAAAGATCTGAAAATAATTTGGCATGTGTGGTAAATGATTCTCAGGCTATGTCACATGCAAAGCTTTGGCATGCACGCTTTGGTCATCTGAATTTTGCTAGTTTGCTACGCCTGCAAAAATCTGAAATGGTGTCCTCTTTGCCCAAACTTTAGGCACCTGGAAAACATGTTTCTGAAGGTTGTATTTTGGGCAAATTGCAGCGTTCCTCTTTTCCAAAAGAAGGTTCAGTTCGGGCTACACAGAAATTGCAGCTTGTACATAGTGATGTCTGTGGTCCTATGCAGTCACCCTCTTTTGGAAATTACCTTTACTTCGTGACTTTCATTGATGATTTTTCCAGGCATGCATGGGTATATCCACTCAAAGCAAAGTCCGAAGTGTTTATGTGCTTTAAACAGTTTTTGGTTTTGGCTGAAAATCTGTCAGCATGTAAAATGGGCACCCTCCATTCTGATCGAGGGGGAGAATATATGTCTTCTTATTTTAATGCATTTTTGGCTGAACGTGGGATAAAACACCAGTGTAGAGTGCCGTATACACCTCATCAGAATGGAGTTGCTGAACGGAAGAACAGGTCACTCATGGAGATGGCGAGGTGCATGGTCAAAAGTCAGGCTTTACCACATAGTTTCTGGCTTGAGGCTGTCATGTGTGCAGCATATGTACTGAACAGGTGTCCCACTAAAGCGTTGCAATCTATCACTCCATATGAGGCTTGGCATGATCACAAGCCATCTGTTGCTCATCTGCGTGTTTTTGGTTGTTTGGCATATGCACTAGTGCCTGAACAACATCGCAGAAAATTGGATGATAAGGCAGTAAAATGTATTTTTGTTGGGTACAGTTCTGAAAGTAAAGGCTATCGTCTGTATCATCCATAGACTAAACGCATTTTGGTTAGCCGTGATGTTGTCTTTGTGGAAGATGCTATTCAGCCATTGCTTTCATGTACTAAGGAGACAATTGTTAGCTCCAAAGACATGTATGATACTTTGATGCCTCTTTTTACAGGTGAACAGTCTAGTGCTGGTCCTGATGAGGCAACTTCTCAGCCTTTGCAGGTTTCATATGATGATGCAGATCATTCCATTTCTGATGCAGATTTACATGATGCACTTGTCGATGAGAGAGCTCATATTGAGCAGGCAAAAACTATGTCAAAATGGCTAGTGCAGACTTTGCGTGACAGCAAATTAGATGCACCTTTGTCATATCATACTCGTTCAGGCTCTCATAGTGCCTCCTTTGCATCAAATTGCTATGCTATGGCTGCATCTAGTCTCCGTGATGAGAATGAACCTGTCTCTTTTGATGAAGCACAGAATTCAGAAAATTGGATGGCTGCTATGCAATTTGAATATGATGCTATAATGAAGAATGGTACATGGTCTTTATATGACTTGCCTCCTAGCAAGAAGGCCATTGGCACTAAGTGGGTATACAAGCTGAAGCATAAACCTAATGGTACAGTTGACAGGTATAAGGCTAGGCTTGTTGCAAAGGGTTATGCGCAGGACAGAGGCATTGATTTTGATGAGACCTTTGCACCTACATGCTGTATGACTACTATTCGGAGCATTTGTGCACTTGCAGTCCATCATGGTTGCAATGTACATCAGTTGGACATTAAAACAGCATTTCTGAATGGTGACTTGCACGAAGAAGTGTATGTTTTGCAGCCCCGTGGCTTTGTGCAGAAAGGGCATGAAAACCAGGTGTGCAGGTTAAAGAAGGCATTATATGGTTTAAAGCAAGCACCACGTGCTTGGTATGAGAAGATACATGCCTATCTAGTTGCACATGGTTTTGAGAACAATCCAACTGAAAGCACCTTATATGTTAAGCGTGCTAATGATGTGCTTCTGATCATTATTATCTATGTTGATGACATGCTGCTCACTGGTCCTATTGAGAAGCATATTGCTGATTTCAAGGCTGATTTGCATGCCTCATTTGAGATGTCTGATTTGGGGCATTTGCATCACTATTTGGGCATTCAGTTTATGCAAGTTGATGGTGGAATGGCTTTGTGTCAAACGAAATATATTGACACATTATTGCAGCATTTTGGCCTTGAAGACTGTAAGCCTATCGCCACTCCTATGGAGACAGGTTTTACGATTGAGTCTTCCTGATGCTGGAGATGCATTTGATGTTGTTCTCTATCAGCAAGTTGTTGGATGCTTGATCTACTTATGCATTACTCGGCCAGATATTCAGTTTGTTGTCTCACAGATGAGCAGGTTTATGCATTGCCCAGGAGTCACGCATTGGAAGGCGGTTAAGTGCATCTTTCGCTACTTGAGTGGTACTCGGCTACTTGGGTTGTTTTATCCCAAGGGAGGATCACTACTGCCAGATTTGCATGCTTTTTCTGACTCAGATTGGGCTGGTTGCTATGACACTCGTGTGTCCACCAGTGGTTTTTGCTTCATGCTTGGTAGCTCATGTATATCTTGGTTGAGCAAGAAGCAGCCTACTGTGGACACTTCCAGTTGTGAGGCTGAGTATAGGGAAGCTTTCACGGCGACTGTTGAGTGTGTGTGGCTCAGACGTCTTATGGCTGATTTGGGTGTTGACCAATCTTCTGCCACCACCATCTTCACTGACAGTCAGAGGGCATTGGTAGTTGCGAGGAACCCTATGTTCCATGCTCGCACTAAGCACATTGAGGTGCATTATCACTATGTCAGGGAGAGGTTCTCTGCTGGGGAGATCAGCTTGGCATATGTGCCCACGCAAGAGAACATAGCAGACCTTTTCATGAAGGCTCTGCCTAGGAAGAAGTTTGAAGCTTTCCGCAAAGCTTTGGCCTTACTTCCTTTTGTGGAGTGATTTCCACATAGCTTGGCACTTCCTTATACATGAGTGCCAGCTCCTTGTTCACCGCATCACTCCCAAGGGGGATTTGTTGATATATTTAGGTAGTGATGTGTGTGAACATACTAGGACCGCCAGGATACTTTTTTCCCTCTTTAGGAGGTTTTTTTCCCCCGGCTTCTATATACGCCTATTGTCCTAATGGGCTACTTATCTTTGTACATTCTCTAGTAATACATTCAGTATTGTGTGTTGTGCTCCAAGCTTCTTCTTCTTCCTTGTGCTGTTCGCTGGCTTCCGCAGACGTCTAAATCCAACATCGATCCGCTGAAGTTCTGTTGATGAGTTTAGTATTCAAATAATGCTGCACTTGAGACTAAGCTTCAATCTTTATGATTCCTTACTAAGAATGTAATTCTTGTGTATTCCTTTGAATCAAACGGATTGAATTTTCCAAGTTATACTAGGAACTTCATGTTTAACTTAGTCAATCTATCCTTAGTTGAAAGAATCAATTCAAAGTCAAAATCTCACTTTTCCAGAAATTTATCAAATATTTCCGAATTAACAATACTTTATCTTGAAGTGTTTCAAGAAGATCTTGGAAGTTACTTACTTCATATCTTCTATTTACTTTATCTTGAAGTTATCTTGAAATATCTTGAGATACTACTTTTATCCTTCTTGAATTAAACTCCTTCTTTGAAGTCTTAATTCCCTTGAGGATCAAACCTAACTTCAAGATCCAATCTAGGACTAAAAGATAATTATCATCCACAGTCCGATGTCCCATACCATCTTTCCTACATCAATCTGAGTATAAAATCTGGTGTCCCATACCACCCTATTTTATATTCACATTAATGTGTGGGTGATACTTATCCTAAAGTCTAAACATATCTTGATAGAGTACCATATCTCTTCAATTCAAGTTTTAGGCATTACCTCTAACTTGATATTCTAGGTTTTGATCCCTTCACGTGATCGTTTCATGATCTTGTGCAATCCTTTAGGAACTTGAAAATCTTTTGATGGAACATCCATCCTTCTTTGCTAGGGTTTTCAAATGAAAACCAGATAGAATTCCAAGTACTTGAATTTTCATAAATTCAAGTTCAATTGGTTTATTCTTGACCAATCTGTAGTGATAAGAACTTTTAACTTCTTGTCTTTAGATTCCTTTCTTTACTGATGCTTTTAGGTACCTATCCTGGCCAGGACTTTACAGGAATCTCTCTACTACATAAGTCTAAGCATCCGCTCATGCTTTTGGATTTCACCTTTAGGAAATCCCTTTAAGGATAGATAAATATTTTTACCTTCCACAAACTTAAGTACCTTATTCACGGTTGCAGACTACATTCTTGGAATTTCTTCACTCTGTTCATACTTGGAACAACTTAATTTTTTCACAATTTTCCATTGGATAAATGGAACCTGAGTGAAAATTTCCTAAAAGGAATTTTATTGCCAGAACTTGGGCAATCTACATAGTAGTTCCTTTCGCACATTCTTGGACAATCATGGCCAAGCTTGATCAATTCTAGTTGATCTTGCGACTTAAATAAAGACTTAGTCTTTACCCTTAAGATCTCTTGAACTATCAAAAGCTTCTTTGCTTACCCATGGGCTTTTAGAGATCTTTCCCCCTCTTAAGTCCACGCATACACTGATACCCCTCAGATTCCAAAGCTAAGAATCTTTGATACACCTTTAGGTTATATCAGTATTTGGACTTAAGTACCAATACTGATGGTTTGGAAACTATTGGGAACTACTAGCTATCAAACTTACTTGAAAGATTCCAGTCTCGCATCAAGGGAGATTTTTCTTTCAAGAAGTTAAGATTCATGTCAAGGAATCAAGTAATACTAAGCCAGCGATTCATCTTGGAATCTTTTGCTTTCCAGTCCAATGATTCATCTTGGAATCCTTAGTTTTACTGGAATAATCTCTCTAAAAGAAATCTTGACTATTGAATAAGAACAAGACTTAAGGCTTTTTTGCTTGTCCAAAAGATATTCCTTTTTAAGTAAGGAAATAGTTAACTAGGCTACATCTTTTATTGGCTTAACTTTTAGGAAGTAGCTTAATTCCTAAAGATTACTTTGACATATCTTTTCGAAAAATATCTTGATTCCTAAAGATTACTTGGGTTTCTTCATTAAGCTCTATTTAGCTTAAACAAAACCAAGTATATTCTTCTCATTCTTAGAAAAGTGCTTAATAAAGTTTCCATGCTTTTTTGGAAAACTTTGCATCTTGACTAGAGATGCAGTCATGGAACCTAACATCCTCCTATTGAACAACAAAGTTCAATTGATGCTAAGGTTCAACTTTTGATTTCCATCACTCCTTGGGATGAAATCAAATAAAAACTTGTAAAAGCTTCATAGTTTTTCTTGGCACTTTGCATCCTCACCAGGTTAAGTATTCAACTACTTAACAAACAGTCATGCATATACAAATGCATGTTCTTGCATGCAAATCCATGTGAGTGCATGCACGTGTTGGCATTCTCCTTTCATGCATCAAACCTAATTCAAGCAATTCTTGAGCTTGACATGTGTGCATCCAATCATCCATGCACAAACAATCCATCTTCTACCTTACAAAAGATTATAAATATACATGTGCACAGACTTGAGTGCATCCTATTCCTTTCGCAAGCAAGAAGAAAATGTGTATGGTGCATGAGAACATTCTTTTGAAAGGAGAGACACCAACAATCTTTCTTAGATGCATGCCTATACTTGTGGTTAATGAGTGTTTCAATATCTTTATGCTCTTTCATGTAGGTTTTCATAATTTGCATCAAGATTATCAAGAATGAAGTTTACTACCATACTTCAATGATAAAAAATGCATCCTACATGAAAGCACAGAGCAAAAAACAAATATTGAAACCAATCATTAAGTTGAAAAATACTTATCTTGCAATTAGCTACGTCCTTCCCTTGATCCATATGAGAAGTCATTCCCATTCTCATCAACTTCATGAATCTTGAAGCATGTCCTTCATCAAATGTCTTTCATCGTGTAAAAAAATGAAAAGTTGAAAAGCTTGTAGAGCCCCTTGTCATGTTATCGTGAGATCAAACTCCGTTGATGTCCTTCTACTTGCTTAACTCAAAAAGAGTAAGCAGGTGGCTCATAGCAACTACGGCCTTGATTAGCTAAGTTCCATTTTGAATGGCTTTAGCGTTTGAACATCAGTTATTCTTAAACAAATGAATAGTTCATCTGCCATTGAACCTTGTTGTGAGGGTTCCATTCCCAACTTCAGCAACTTCTGAGAAGATAGGTTCTTACCTTGGCTATAGCAAATAATATGCAGAGCACAAATTTTACAGCATCGAAATCTTGTTACTATACTGGTTTGGGCCCTTCTTATGGATGACGGTGGATACAGATCGATCCCTGTCTCCTCCGACTGATGAAGGAGCTCTTTTGCTTTGATAATCAAAGATCAAAACTTTTGCAAGGTTATGACTTTCTGTATTCAATAAATTCAGACATATGCATCGCGCGAGTTTGATGGATCGATCTATAAGTATCTTCGAGAAAACAGGTCTTGAGCTCGAATCTGTTCTGAGTCCCCTTGAGTCCGATCTTTTGCTCCAATGATCCCAGAAAATTTCGACAGTATATGCATGTATAATCAGTTGATTGGGATATCTTTTAAATGGAAGCAGTGCTAAGCATGGCATTGATGTCTGCTCCGAAAAAGAAATCAACAAAAATAAATCGCAGACATGGTAGATATACGCTGAAGCTGAACATAGTACAGCAGTTGATATTTGATTATGGTTTTCTCAGCGCTCGCAACTCCACATAAGGAGATAAATACAGAGATGCTACGTAGTTGCAACATGGCGACTTGGTTTGGACTCTGCCTATCCTTGGCAGAGGTCATGGAATGAAGGCTTCCAGCAGCCCCTTGATGGAAAGAATTGCTATCCTTTAAATCTCCAGTATAGGACTCTTGGCTGCACCGTTTTATCATTGATTGTTTTACTGTCGTACTGTCGTCGGAATTGAAAGATAGAGAGAAAACAATATTCGCATGAATAATGAACATTTCATACGGTAGGATCCCGGTATCTGAACACGATCAGAGGAGCGCCCCTGATCAATAGAGGATCTGTGCTCCTCTTTGCCTCAAGAAGATTATGCTGATGAATTTAATTTTGTGAATTTAATTCCTCCAGGCGTCGATGATTAGCGTTGTGATATCTTAATTAGCGGATCCTGGGTTCAAGACCCATCTGCGGCCATCCCTCCTTCTTTTACTGGTGTAAAGTTGTACAATAACTTGTGATATATAATGTTATAACAGAATGAGCAGACCGACGTCGATGATCATTGGATAGCACAGATGACTTATCTGGGCGACGTCGCGAGGCTGGATTGCTACAACTGATAGAAGCTCCAACAATTTTTCTCTCTAATCTTCAAAGATCAGCGAACTTCAAGAGATGAACACGCTGTGTTCCCTTGGATAAAGGAATC
Source organism: Ceratopteris richardii (assembly GCA_020310875.1). Taxonomy (NCBI): domain Eukaryota; kingdom Viridiplantae; phylum Streptophyta; class Polypodiopsida; order Polypodiales; family Pteridaceae; genus Ceratopteris; species Ceratopteris richardii. The sequence continues at coordinate 153,428,654 of CM035432.1, forward strand.
TCCGTCATGTCAACATCTTGAGTTCAAAACCTCTTGCAGACGTTTTGCCGCCATGGATAAGCTTACATACGAATCAATAAGGAGGAGATGCGCATATTGAGATAGAAATAAGAAAGAATATGCAGAAGTTTGAATAGCAAATAGCAAGATCTGATGAGAACTTATGAAGAAGGTGATGATGATGTGCCCCAAGGTCTCCATGAGAACTTGGCTCTTATACCAATGCAGCAACCTAAGGATTACGACCACCACATGCTAGAGAGATGACTCTCCTCCCAACCAAATGCCTCTATATATAGCTCTTTCCAGGGGACTGCCTGCTTGGGCAGCTGGATACTAACCATCCACGTGTCAGCCATGTAATTGCATGTGCGCCAAGTGTCCCAGTTAACTCGAGTCAACTCAAGCGGATGCTTCTAGAAGGCTCTAGATCTCTTTGGGCAAAAACACTCTTTCGATGTACCCCATGGGGGTTGAACCCAAGACCTCCTCCTTCACATCCTTGAGTCTTAACCACTAGGCTAAGTAGATCACTTGGTTACAAGAGTAAATGGCCTTCTAGTAAGTCTAGACTCGAGATCTTTGGTCATACATACGGATGACCAAACGGTGTTCGATTTCAGATCTGTCTGAACCGAACGAACCCCTAGATCATAAACTTACTTTATTACTCAAAACATGTTCAAGCTAATGTTAACTTTAGTCATTTCACTTCTTGAGATGCCACAATAGTGTAGCTTAGTGGCAAGAGATTGCCACGGTATGCCAAGTTCTATGCCTTGGTTGCCACCTTGGTCATAAGCCTTGGGTAGGTGGGTAGATGTTTGCTTTGCTCGCACAAAAGGAACAAATCTTTTGCATCGAAATGCTCTGATACTAGTGAATTATTTCGATGGCGATGTTGTTGGAGTTAGACGTCTGCCGAAGCACGCGAACAGCACACGGAAGAAGAAGAAGCTTGGAGCACAACACGCATTTTGGCATAGTTTTTTCCTGCTCAATATCAGCTCTCTCATCATGTAAATCTGCATCATCATATGAAACCTGCAAAGGCTGAGAAGTTGCCTCATTAGGACCAGCACTAGACTGTCCACCTGTAAAAAGAGGCATCAAAGTATCATACATGTCTTTGGAGCTAATAGATGTCTCCTTAGTACATGAAAGCAATGGCTGAATAGCATCTTCCACAAAGACAACATCACGACTAACCAGAATGCGTTTAGTCTGTGGATGATACAGACGATAGCCATTACTTTCAGAATTGTACCCAACAAAAATACACTTTACTGCCTTATCATCCAGTTTTCTGCGATGTTGTTCAGGCACTAGTGCATATGCCAAACAACCAAAAACACGCAGATGAGCAACAGATGGCTTGCGGTCATGCCAAGCCTCATATGGAGTGATAGATTATAGCACTTTAGTGGGACACCTGTTCAGTACATATGCTGCACACATGACAGCCTCAAGCCAGAAATTATGTGGTAAAGCCTGACTTTTGACCATGCACCTCGCCATCTCCATGAGTGACATGTTCTTTCATTCAGCAACTCCATTCTGTTGAGGTGGATACGGCATTGTACACTGGTGTTTTATCCCACGTTCAGCCATAAATGCATTAAAATCAGAAGACATATATTCCCCCCTCGATCAGAACGGAGGGTGCCCATTTTACATGCTGATAGATTTTCAGCGAAAACCAAAAACTGTTTAAAGCACATGAACACTTCAGACTTTGCTTTGAGTGGATATACTCATGCATGCCTAGAAAAATCATCAATGAAAGTCACGAAGTAAAGGTAATTTCCAAAAGAGGGTGTCTGCATAGGACCACAGACATCACTATGTACAAGCTTCAATTTCCCTGTAGCCTGAACTGAACCATCTTTTTGAAAGGAGGAATGCTACATTTTGCCCAAAATACAGCCTTCACAAACATGTTTTCCAGGTGCCTCAAGTTTGGGCAAAGAGGACACCATTTCAGATTTCTGCAGGCATAGAAAACTAGCAAAATTCAGATGACCAAAGCATGCATGCCAAAGCTTTGCATCTGACATAGCCTGAGAATCATTTACTGCACATGCCAAATCATTTTCAGATCTTTCATAGTCTATGAGCTTATACAACCCACGACATAAAATGCCAGAAGCAATAATAACATCGCCATTTGATAGATCATGAACTGTACATCTATCATCAACAAATTTCACAACCAAGCCAATCTTGGCTAATGCAGAAACTGATAACAGATTCTTCTTTATCCCTGGCACAAATAAAGCATCTGACAAAGTTGAAGAACTTCCATCAGCAGTAGTCAAAATGATCTTACCAACTCCCATAACAGGATAAGAGGAGTTGTTGGCACATGTAACAGTATTTCCTGTAGGGGCAGGCTCGAGTGAAGAGAAGAAACTACGCTGCGAGGTAATATGTTTGGTCGCCCCACTGTCAAAGTACCAAACATCTGAGTCTACTGTAGACATGCACTGCTCATGAGAAGATGGATCAAAACTGCAAACAGTAGTGAACACCCATTCTTCTTTCTGCACAAGATTAACAAACTCCGTTTTTGGTGTAGAGGCTTCTGCAACAACCATTCCAGCCTCTTTCTTTTTTGCCTCTTTTGCAGCCAGTTTTGGACAGTTCTTTATGATATGATCATTCCCTTTACAGTACTTACATCACAATTTCTGCTCTTCAAATTTTTTCTCATCTTTGTCTTGGTTCTTCGAATGTGCAGCAGTTGCAGATTTCTGCTTACTAGTAGAAGAACTCCATTTTCCTTTGCCCTTCTGACTACCCAGGAAAGCTTGATCTGCAACACGCATAATGGACCTGTTCTGCCTTGACTGATCTTCCTGCAACAGAACAGAGACTAACTCCTCAAATGACAAGGCATTTGGATTGCCTTTCATCATCAACCGAAGAGTAGAAGCAAAACTCTAATATGAATCAGGAAGACCATTCAGAACGGTCTACACAAGTGAGCTATCTAGTATAACCTCATCAACAGAAATCAACTGTTCCTTCAAGTCTTTGATCTTTGTTAGGAAACTGTCCAAAGAATCACCTTCATTCATGTGCTCACTCTCCAACTGTTTTCGGAGGTAAGCAACACGAGTCTCATTCCTAGCTTGGTACAATGTGGTAAGTGTATCCCAAGCATCCTTAGCTGTTCTGCAAGAGCGAATGTGAGGAATAATGGCACGTTTGATAGACAAAGCTATCAATGCATGTGCCTGGGCATCTCTGCCATCCCAGCGAATCTGCTCTGCAGTAGGTGTAGTAGAAACAGTAGCACGAACAGGAATCTGCGGAATATCATCTTCGACACCATCTTCATCAGCTCCAGCACCTGTATTTGCAGTACCTGTAGTCAGAGGTGTAACAGGGCATCTTTCAACACCCTGCACAATGTTCCACAATCCTTTGGCAACCAATACATGTCGCATCATATAAGCCCATAATGGATAGTTGGTACCATCCAACTTATCCTCAACAGCCAACATACGGACTACTACTTTCAGCCATGGCCAGTGACTAAAATACTTTGATGCGGAAAATTGACTGTATCTCAAAAAGTTGAGCAGAACTGCCAAGACGAGTTTTGCTAGACCTGTAGCAGACTTCGAGACACTTAAACTGACGAACAGAAACTGGTATATACCTTTGGCACAAAAAGATGAAATAGCCTGTACAAGCACTGTGATAGTGCGTTCGGAGGCCGAAACGAGCTGAGATCACAATTTTGGCACCACACAGTGACGTTTTGATCTCGGAAACACGCTGAGTATGCTCACCAAAATTCGTGCGATTTTGAGACTGCAAACAGAGGAGTGTCGATGGCACCCTAGATGAAGCGACGACCTGCTCTGATACCAATTGTTGGAGTTAGACATCTATCCAAGCACGCGAACAGCACAAGGAAGAAGAAGAAGTTTGGAGCACAACACACAGTACTGAATGTATTACTAGAGAATGTACAAAGATAAGTAGCCCATTAGGGTAATAGGCATATATACAAGCCGGGGGAAAAAAACCTCCTAAAGAGGGAAAAAAGTGCCCCGGCGGTCCTAGTGTGTTCAACACATCACTACCTAAATATATCAACAGATGCATCACAGTGCGCTCTCCTTCTCGAGAGCTCCACAATGATATCCTAGGAGCAAAAAATTGAGCTCCTAGAGCCACACACAGTACTTCGCACAAAGGCTGCAAAATATGCAAAAAAACACAGTACACAGGGAGCACGAACACAGACTTCTTAGGTGTTACAAAATGCGGTCGAACTTACAATCTGTGACTAACCAGGCCACTATATGTTTTATTAAAGAACATATACAAAGAAGTGTGTGGTGGCCATTGGGCATTTCACATGGATACTAACGGTAACAACTCTTTTGATGGCCTATAAGCTCTAGAGACCTCCTTTAGAGTTCAAGCTATTGAAAATGTAATAAAGATAGGATGAAAAAAGAAGAGTCCTTTCTACTATGGTATGGATAGATTCTAGTGAAAAAATAGTTTTTAAAGTATGTGAGTATTAAAATATGAAAATTTGGACGAAAATAAACATCTTCTAAAAGATTTTGGAAAAAAATAATTTTTATGCTATAATTTTGCATTAATTTTGAATTATATGAGAAACCATTACTTTTGATCAGAAATGATGTCAAGAGGGCCATTCGAATCAAAATTTTCATCTTTTATTAATGAAAGATTCCTATCTCTTTCTAAAGACAAAACATTAAGTAAAGTAGAAACTTATTCTTGACTCCTCTTTCAACCCAATAGACTATGATGATCACTCTTTTCCTGTCAATACGTCATTAATTTAATCTAAAGACCCCGTCACGGTTCATTTTCTTCCTAGTGAAATATTAATAATTCTTAAATGTGTATACATAGACACATCTACATCAATAAATATATGCATAAATGTCGGCAGACTTATTAATAGATATACGATGTGCATATTGTAAGTAACTTCCAACAGATAAGTCAACACAAATACGAATACTGACTCATATAGAGTTAAAAATATTCAACTAATCACATTAAAAAATTAAGATCCATGTATGATCCATAATCACACATCAAGAAGTTAAGTTCCATGTATGATCTATAAGTAAATGACGTAAAACATATAGCCATGTATCTTCAACATAGTAAGACATCTCCACATATACATGTATGTAGAATATAAAAGTATGCCAAATTTGCACCGTTTATAGAGCCCTATGTCTGCACCTATTGGATTGAATTAATAATTGATCACCTCGTAAGCTTAAGCAGTCAAAACACACCATGCCAGTGTGCACATTGTCACCATGCACGTGTCAATATGACAACAAGCTTCACTTGAGGCTGGTCAAAAAAGGAACCACCTCACCTTTAGGCAAGGAGAGGAGTGTGCATTAGTTCCCAATAAGGTCTCACATGGTCATTTAAGGAAAAACGCTGCACTTCCTACTGAACGTTCACTGCATGTGCCCACCACGAGAGAGAGAGAGAGAGAGAGAGAGAGAGAGAGAGAGAGACGAAAATTTGACTTAAAAACAAAAGACTGTTGTATGCTCGAGAAACCAGCTCATAGAGCGCTACCGAGCGACCTAATTTAAACTTCTTTACAAGAGAATTACCAACTCTGAGAGAAGCTCGTTCTAGGAACTTGCTAGTGTATGCGCTGCAAGTGAATAGCATGAAACTGAAGCGGTCTTCCCCGAATCTCCATCTAGAGGACGAAATATCCTCCTTTCGTATTTCTAAATCACCCAGGACAAACGGACAGAGACACTTTATAAGCTTTCTTCCGTATCGCTCCCCATAACACTTGTAAAGTTTCTTTAATTAACCCACAACGGTGATAAAATGGTCTTATGGAATCAAAATCACTTGGAGAGATTAAATCGTGTCATTAAACAGATTATGCAAGTTTTAAAAACGCAAAAAGAAAAAGCAGAAAAAGCGGTGCAAAATGAAATCAGTTTTGGCAATGGAAGAAAGCTGTTCAGTATTTTCAACAAATGGACCTGTGCCTTGCTATTCTAGTCTCCGTACAGACTCCAGGATTTCTATCTTTTGTATTCTTTCTGCCTTCGTTTTCATGAAGTAAAAGCCTGATTTCCCTCTAGCTTCATTCGCATCTCCTTTACTGATCGAGCCATTGTCTGTTGTCTTTAAGCATAGTCTGCAACCTCTCTAGGAGAATACGGTGAACTTTTCTGTAAAACTAACTACGTGACTTATTTTCGTGTTTGTGCAGCATTATGCAGACAATAACACTGCGGAGAAGTGAGAGGAAAGAAGGAAACATTTCCCCTGGAAAAGCACCTCATTAGAACATGGTAGCGACATCAATTGAAAAAAAAATAGTGAAAATAAGCCAAATTATAGAGCCACAACCAAAACAAAGACGCAAGATCACTACACTCATGTACAAAGTGCATGCCTACAATATGATCGCTTCTGAACATTAAAATCTGCTTAATTTCTCTACGTCCATCTGCTTGTAATTTCGTTCTTTGAAATATGGTTTTAAGTTTCATCAAAGAAATAAATAAACATTAAGACATTCTCCACGAACAATTTGAAATCATAACAAGAGCTACAAGAAGCAGCCGAAACGAAATTGTGGAATAAGTACAGTGATTTTTTATTTCGATGTAAAAAATCATATAACACTGACAGTGGTTGGGTGTACAATGGCGGACGACCCATTCACTTTCCTGTCTGAACCATGGACTATCCTCTCAGATGGTCCTTGGAAGAGGCTTCCAATTACCCTCTCCAAACTCTGAGCAGAATATTTGACATGCTTGCTCTTGGTGCCATCTTGTTCCAACAATGGCCCATAGCTCTGAAGATATGTTCTGTAGGCTGGAACTACTAATTTCAGCACACTAATTCCAATTCTCTCTCTCAGTTCTGCGTCCACGATTACCCATTTTACATGTTTTTGATATAGTTCCTCGAATGCCATATTGAATGCCTTGAGCTTCGTCTTTAGCAGATCTCGCGCAGCAGCACGACTACCTGTCAAGGTCATGACACCTGGTACATTGAGAAGATGAACTATCTTGGACCAGCCCTCCTTCATGTACATAGAAATGTTAGCCTCCGCTTGCTGCCGCTGTTCTTTGAGCCACGTATCTCCCACTAGGACCTTCAGCTCGGGTGTGCGACAGTTAACTGACAGATACCAGAAATTGTTGCAAAGAAAGAGATGGTAGAAGACAGGCTCATCCTTAAACGAACTTGCCCACTCATTGATGTTCAGAACAAGGGCATTCATGACATTCAGCACAGCCTTCGAAAGAAGACTAGTGTTAGTTTTCTTCACGAGGGAATCATCGCTCCAGCTTCGGTGAATCATCAGCACCTGAGCCATAATGGGTCCATAGAAATCACCCACCAAATGCTTGACGTACCCGAGTACAAAACTCAAAACCTTTGGCAGGCTCTCATCAATGGGGGCTTTTAGGCCTCGTTGATTGTCAATCTGCTGCTTTAGCTCCAGAAATATGTCATATGCCCCTTGCACTATCAGCTTTAGAAGACCCTTCACTCTCTGTTGGACTTCCTTAGATCCAGGGCCTCCAAAAAGCTTTCCAAACAATGGCCTCAGGTTGTTCATAGCCTCAAACATATCAAGCAACTTGAACAGTTTTTGTGGTTCGTCTTTGCTCCGAACTGCCATCTCCCCGAACTCTAAGAGCGCCATCACTCCTCCACCTAAAGCGATTTTGCCGAAGCTCTGCTCCCAATAATCATAACCAAGCTTTTCAAACACCTGATTACAGAGATTGTACTCTGGTTCGCAGAGTGACCTCATTACTACATCCATGTGCTGTGTCCAGGGGCCAATGTAAGCTCCTACACTTTTCCAGTCATGTTTTGAACTGGACCTCATCTGTAAGTAATTCAGAGGCAGAGCATTCAGATTTCTTTTAAGTAGTAGTGTCCGAGACTCCACATAGAGTTCCATGATCCTCTGATTCCGTCCATTAGAGACCAGCTTTTGCAAAATGAGGTGCAGGTGCTTCAAAGCGTGAGACGATATCGTCCTCTTGCATTCAGGATCTCCTTCCTTAGTAACATCACTGGGAATGGAGGGTACTAACAAATTTTCATCAGAAAGAAGTCTTTTGAATTCACACTCTAGCTTATCCAATGCTGCTGCATGAAGTCCGCCATCAAGCTTTGAATGGTCACCGCTAAATCGCCATGCCTGTAAAGGGTCCAGATGAGATGAAATCCTTTGCATAGGGGTGTCTTGAAGAACCTGGTTTTGATCCAAGAAATCAATAAATTCTTGAAGCCATTCTATGGCCATGGGGCAGTTCTCCGACAGAAAGGCAGTAGCCTCCTCAAGGCGGGAGATGAGGCTAATGAAACCAACGAGATCGTGCTGGGGATCACCTAAAAGCAACGGTTCAAGATCATGCATGGCATCGAAAACTTTCAGCACCGCCAAGGACGGAGCAACGGCCTTGTCAATGCAAGCCGGGAGATCGTCCAGAATTTTTCTGCGGCAGCGAAGAGGTTCAAACGCTGTTTCAAGCGAGGGGATACGTGTGGCTATCCTCTGGAGACGCGGTCCAGCCTCGTCTAGATCATGTCCAAGAGTGCGGCACTTCTGCAAAGCCTGTTGCAACCTGCCCCGCGTATTCAGAAGCTTTACAAGGACTCCGTTGTCGAGAGAAGCTACAGAAGCTGTACTGGTGCCTTTTGCCTCTGTCATATCTTGCGATTGATGCGCCCCTTGGTATACATGCAGTTTCATAAGCATGAGCTGAAAATGAGAAACTTTGCTGGCGTTCCATCATTCAGCATAATGTAACCATCACCACAATTTTTCAACAACATTCTGTCAGCGAAATCACAAACAACGCCGGATTAGAAGCGCCTTCAGCTTTCTACAAAAGCTACTGCGGAACTCAAAGAGAGGACGGAGCAAAAATAGATTTCTCGCGAAGAACCGCACCACGCACTGATGACTGCTATTACCAGCGGATTGCAAGACAAAAAAGAAGAAGGTTCATTGCCCGACAAGACTGCGGGAGGTGCATTGCTCTACCTCCCTTCCGCAACCTGCAATCTTCCCTTACAGAGTCAAAGTTTTCTGACTGAAGGAGATCTGAAGCAATGTCCGCCTTTTACTTCAGAGACATGTTTCCTTCGTCCTCTATTCTACGTCCTCCAAGGTCGTCAGCATATAATCTCGATTAGAGACTTCCACAATCACTTTCTCCTGTAGCATCCGTTTCATTCACCATAAGATTTATCCTAACTGCGTTCGACAGGACATAACCAAGTATGACACAGGAAACAACCCGTTCTACCTATCAGGGAGATTGGTTAATCACAATGCTGGAAGCCGATAAATCTCTCCTGCACTTCAGGGTAGGTCTCGTCGTGGTAGGCTTTATGATCGTTTTCGAGCTGCTCAGCGCGACGGCTATCCTGCTTTTATAAGTGAGCTCGCATCTCATCATTGCTATGTCCGCTTGTAATGCTGCGATTCCTCGGGCAAGAAATGGCGCTGGAGTCCCACTGAACAAACAAAGAATGATGTTAGTCTATTCAGAAGCGAGAGGCACCTTGTGTAGGGCGAAAGCTGAGGAAGGGCTAAGATCCAGCTACAGCTTCGATTCTGGATTCTTGGATGTGAATGGAGAGAATGGAGATGGCTTTGGGCGTATGTGTGTGCGTGCGCAAATGACGTGGAGTGTGGTGATAAGCTGAGGCATCATGCAACTGCAATACACATCATGCAAGACCCCCATACACGTAAAGCGTATGCCTCCGCTCGCGGCACGCCCATTGGAGTTCCAATTCAATGACCGCAAGCAGTGACATAATACAAAAGCCTTTTGTTATGATCTGTTCTGCACTCACCCGCAGCAGCAGTGAGACTCGAGAGGGCCGAGTCCTAAGCGAGTACATCTAATTGAACCCGAACTACCAATGCACAAGGGCTGACTCCCAAGAGAGTACATGTAATTGAGCCGAAACTATCACTGCACGGTCATGCAAGATTTAAGGCAGCAAGCTCTGTTGGAGAGGCTGCTGATTGTTTTCTGGGTTTTGATCGGAAGGTGTAGAAGAGAAACTCTTTGACAAATCTTGGAAGGAAAGATGCATGAGAACTTCTAAACGGACTCTCTCATGCTACAACCCTAGTGCATAAGGAGCTCTTGACTGATATCCATACATAAGCATAAATGGGTTATGCATAGTGGAAGAGTGCTTGGAACTATTATATGCAAACTCTACTATAGGTAAGTACTCTTTCCAATTAGTTTGCCATTCATTTACATATGCTCGGTGCATATCTTTTAGGATTCAGTTAACCATCTCTATTTAGCCATCCGATTGTGGGTGCTTGGCCGTACTCATGTTAAGTTTGGTATCCAACCTTTTGAAGGTTGCTCTCCATAAGTGATTAGTAAACTTCTTATCCCAATATGAGACAATGTCCACAAGAAGACCATACAATCGGTAAAGGTGTTCTACAAACAACCGAGCCAGTTCTTGAGTCTTCATTGTGTTATGATAAAATCCATGGAGATAACCTCCCATTTCCCATCAAGAATATCCAATGGGTGGCGAAGACCTCGTCAAGCTTTCAACTTTATTGACCTAGCATTTTTTCATTTAAGCACATACTTAGGCATCTTATGAAGTCTAGGCCTTTAAAACTACCTCTTAACAAAATCATACGTGTTGTTAACTCATGGGTGTCCCACACTAGGAGTATCATGACATTCATAAGTGTTGTTCACGTGTCTTTCAAACTCCAACAATTGGTAGTAGAGAAGGTTGTTGCTTCATCTAGGGTATCATTGACACCCCTCCAGTCACACAAAAATTGGTGAGCATACTTAGAGTGATTGACAATTCAAAGTGGCTTCGCTTTGTACACTCGTAAGTGTTGTTCACGTGCCTTTGCAGACCTCAAACTCCAACAATTGGTAGTAGAGCAGGTTGTTGCTTCATGTAGGGTGTCGTTGACACCCCTCCAGTCATAGTCTCAAAATCACACAAAAATTGGTGAGCATACTTAGGGTGATTGGCAATTCAAAGTGGCTTCGCTTTGTGGCATCGAAATTTTGATCTAAGCTCGTTTTGGCCTCCGAATGCACTATCGCGACGCTTATGTAGGCAATTTTTTCCTTTTGTGCCAAACATATATACAAGTTTTTGTTCATCAGTACAAGCACCTCAAAGTTTACTTTTAGCAGAGCTCGACATGGTAGTTATGTTCAACTTTTTGAGATACATTCATTTTTCTGCATAAGGGTATTTAAAAAGTGGCCATGGCTGAAAGCGATGATGTATTTATTATGTACGTTGGCTATTGAGGACAAGTTGGATGGTACTAATTACTCGTTATGGGCATATATGATGCATCATGTATTGTTAGGAAAAGGGCTATGGAATATTGTACGATATTGAAAAATGCCCTACTACAGCTATGAATACAGTTAGTGAAGGTGGTACAGATGGCATTGAAGATGATGATCTTCAGATTCTTGTTCCTCCAATGGTTTCTACTACATCTACTACAAAGAAACTTTGATGGGATGGTAGAGATGCTCACGCACATGCATTGATAGCTTTTTTTGATATACGTCTCCAAAATTTTGAAAGAGCATGTGGTAATTTTGAAGGGTGAGCTATCACTATATTTTCAGGACAATGAAGATGAAAATGTAGAATAAATTTTGGGTGCCAAAAAGTGTTAGCCATCAAAACCATACTATTTAAATTATTGTAATTTTGAAGTGCTTCCATGAATCGAAAAAGAAAAATTTAACTATTGTACTTTTCTATTATTAATGAAGAAGAAGTATAATAGTCTGTGTAAGCACCATTCTGGCCATGACACATAATTGTACTATGACTCGTGATCTCTAGTCTATGGTATCATTGATTAAGTTTTTTATATTTGAGTCTTTCTAACTTAATTTCTTGAAGTTAGAAATAGTAACTATTATGTAAAAGTAATGCAAAAAATGGTTAAAGGAATTTATAGTAATTACAACATTCATGTTCGTGTGATCAAGTAGAAGAATTAAGTTCGTATTGGCAGAGTGTATAACCATATTGAATGCAATGAAATTGCGATAAAAAGAATGACGGTGAGAATAAATCAGAATGCACGTAATAGTAGTCTAAAGTGAAAATAGAAAACCATTAATAGATATCTATGAAACACTACTGACCCAATCTACATCGATGCATCCATGAACATGTGATTCTACACCAACTTCATAAAACAAAGCATAATCAAAAGTAGCACTCACATAAAGTAGAGTGTGTCTCAACACATTTAAATTTGGTTTCTTGGGAACCTGCATAAATAGACTCCGAAGTCCCATAGTGTAGCTTAGATCTAAGCTCAAAATTGTGAGATGTATCAAACTTCTCGCAATGCTCTTGTACATAGTAGCATTTTCCAATATTTCACATAAATCAACCATATGAAACTTTTGTAGCATAGTTAAGGCATATTCCTTTGGGACAACCATAAACCCATTTCTATATGTATAAAAGAAGTTGATTTACCTCTTTAATGATTTCTTCAATATCACCACCTAAAATCAAGTGATCAACATAAACAACCACAGTATTCCAGAATCAACCTTCCTTGCATATAATGAGTTATTTGAATTACACATAGAAAATCAAATCAACATTAAATAATCTACAATCCTTGCATGTTGTTTTAGTAAAAGTGTGTGTTTAAATATAAAAGTTTTCAACTTAGCATCGAGTTGCAACAGAATTCGATGCCAGACATTGAATTGGTGTGTTTTCAGCCACTTCTTCAGCACCTAAAATAGCCTCATAAACATAAATATGAAGAAAACCACATTTATGTGGGAATTCGATGGCAAGCATTGACTTTACATTGAAAATTGATGCCGGGCATTGAGTTGCTTCAGAAACCTCATGATTTTAACAAGCTAAACCAACATATGATGCATAGGGAAGAAGAAAGTAACTTATCAGCTTCAAACTCAATGCCAGGCATCGAGTTGCTTGGAAAAATTGAACTTTTAACTCATTACCACAATAGAAAAAGTATGGAGATGGAGGAGAGAGTCTCATACACAGAACTTCTATTATTTCTTCTTGTTGGAGTTAGACTTCTGCGGAAGCACGCGAACAACATAAGGAAGAAGAAGAAGGTTGGAGCACAACGCACAATACTGAATGTATTACCACTAGAATTTACAAAGGTAAGTAGCCCATTAGGGCAATAGGCATATATACAAGCGGGGGGGTAAAAACCTCCTAAAGAGGGAAAAAAGTGCCCCAACGGTCCTAGAGTGTTCACACACATCACTACCTAAATATATCAGCAAATCCCCCCTGGAAGTGATGTGGTGAACAAGGAGCTGGCACCCATGTATAAGGAACTGCCAAGCTATGTGAAAATCACTCCACAAAAGGAAGTAAGCCCAAAGCTTTGCGAAGAGCTTCAAACTTCTCCCTAGGTAGAGCCTTTGTGAAAAGGTTTGCAATGTTCTCTTGTGTGGGCACATATGCCAAGATGATCTCCCCAGCAGAGAACCTCTCCCTGACATAATGATAATGCACCTCAATGTGCTTAGTGCAAGCATGGAACACAGGATTCCTCGCAACTGTCAATGCGCCCTGACTGTCAGTGAAGATGGTGGTGGTAGAAGACTGACCAACACCCAAATCAGCCATAAGGCATTTGCATAGCCGCCATGCATTTTTTTGAATTTTGTGCTTCATCAAATGAAACAGGCTCATTCTCATCACAGAGATTAGATGCAGTCATAGCATAGCAATCTGATGCAAAAAAGGCAATATGAGAGCCTGAACGAGTACGATATGAAAGAGGTGCATCTAATTTGTTGTCACGCAAAGTATGCACCAACCATTTTGGCATAGTTTTTGCCTCCTCAATATCCGTTCTCTCATCAACAAGTGCATCATGTAAATCTGCATAAGAAATTCGATTATTTACATCATCACATGAAACCTGCAAAGGCTGAGAAGTTGGCTCATTAGGACCAGCAATAGACTGTCCGCCTGTAAAAAGAGGCAACAACATATCATACATGTCTTTGGAGCTAACAGATCTCCTTAGTACATGAAAGCAATGGCTGAATAGCATCTTCCACAAAAAAAGCATCTTGGCTAACCAGAATGCGTTTGTTCTGTGGATGATACAGACGATAGTCTTTACTTTAAGAAATGTACCCAACAAAAATACATTTTACTGCTTTATCATCCAAATTTATGCGATGTTGTTTATGCACTAATGCATATGCTAGACAACCAAAAACATGTAGATGAGCAACAGATGGCTTGTGGTCATGCCAAGCCTCATATGGAGTGATAGACTACAGCACTTTAGTGGGACACCAGTTAAGTACATATGTTGCACACATGACAGCCTCAAGCCAAAAACTATGTGGTAAAGCCTGACTCTTGACCATACACCTCGCCATCTTCATGACTGACATGTTCTTTCGTTCAGCAAATCCATTGTGTTGAGGTGTATACGGCACTGTACACTGGTGTTTTATCCCATGTTCAACCAGAAATGTGTGCCTGGAAAAATCATCGATGAAAGTCACGAAGTAAAGATAATTTCCAAAAGAAGGTGTCTGCATAGGACCATAGACATCACTATGTACAAGCTACAATTTCTAAGTAGCCCAAACTAAACCATCTTTTGTAAAGGACGAGCGTTGCATTTTGCCCAAAATACAACCTTCACAAACATGTTTTCTAGGTGCCTCAAGTTTGGGCAAAGAGGACACCATTTCAGATTTCTGCAGGCATAACAAACTAGCAAAATTCAGATGATCAAAGTGTGCATGCCAAAGCTTTGCATCTGACATAGCCTGAGAATCATGTACTACACATGTTGAATCATTTATAGATCTTTCATAGTCTATGAGCTTATATAGCCCACGACATAAAATGCCAGAAGCAATAATCACATCACCATTTGACAGATCATGAACTGTACATCTGTCATCAACAAATTTCACAACCAAACCAACCTTGGCTAATGCAAAAACTGATCATAGATTTTTCTTGATCCCTGGCACAAACAAAGCATCTGACAAAGTGAAAGAACTACCATCAGCAATAGTCAAAATGATCTTACCAACTCCCATAACCGGATAAGAGGAGTTGTTGGCACATGTAACAATATTCCCTCTAGGGGCAGGCTCAAGTGAAGAGAAGAAACTGCGTTGCGAGGTAATATGTTTGGTCGCCCCACTTTCAAAGTACCAAACATCTGAGTCTACTACAGACATGCACTATTCATGAGAAGATGGGTCAAACCTATAAACAGTAGTAAACACACATTCTTCTTCCTACACAAGATTAGCAGACTCTGTTTTTGGTGTAGAGGCCTCTACAACAACCATTCCAGCCTCTTTCTTCTTTGCCTCTTTAGCAACCAATTTTGGATCGTTCTTTATGATATGATCATTTCCTTTACAGTACTTGCAAAACAATTTCTGCTTTTCTGATTTCTTTTCATCTTTGTCTTCCCTCTTCGATTGTGCAGAATTAGTAGATTTCTGCTTACTAGTTGAAGAGCTCCATTTTCATTTGCCCTTCTTACTAGCCAGGAAAGCTTGATCTGCAACACACATAACGGACATGTTCTGCCTGGACGGATCCTCCTGCAACAGAACAGAGACTAACTCCTCAAATGACAAGGCATTTGTGATTGCCTTTCATCATCAACCGAAGAGTAGAAGCAAAACTCTGATACGAATCAAGAAGACCATTCAGAATGGTCTGCACAAGTGAGCTATCTGGTATAAATTCATCAACAGAAATCAATTGTTCCTTCAAGTCTTTGATCTTTGTTAGAAAACTGTCCATAGAATCACCTTCATTCATGTGCTCACTCTCCAACTGTTTTCGGAGGTAAGCAACACGAGCCTCATTCCTAGCTTGGTACAATGTGGTAAGTGTATCCCAAGCATCCTTAGCTGTTTTGCAAGAGGAAATGTGAGGAATAATGGCACGTTTGATAGACAAAGCTATCAATGCATGTGTCTGGGCATCTCTGCCATCCCAACAAATTCGCTCTGCAGTAGGTGCAGCAAAAATCGTAGCACGAACAGGAATATGCAGAATATCATTATCTTTGACACCTTCTGCATCAGCTTTAGTACCTACAGTTGTAACAGTTACAGGTGTGATATAACATTTTTCAACACCCTGCACAATGTTCCATAGTCCTTTTGCAACCAATACATGTCACATCATATAAGCCCATAAGTGGTATTTGGTACCATTCAACTTATCCTCAACAACCAACATACGGAATACATCACTGCTTTCAGCCATGGCCATTGACTAAAATATCTTGATGCAAAAAATTGATAGTATCTCAAAAAGTTGAATAGAACTCGCCAGACGAATTCTACTAGACGTGTAGTAGGCTTTGAGATGCTTATATTGGCGAACCAAAACTGGTATATAGCTTTGGCACAAAAAAACAAAATAGCCTACACAAGCGCTGCGATAGTGCGTTCGGAGAACGAAACGAGCTCAGATCGCGATTTTGGCACCATAGAGCGAAGCAGTTTTGATCTCAAAAACATGTTGAGTATCCTCACCAAAATTCGTGTGATTCTGAGACTGCAACTTGAGGAGTGTCGATGACACCCTAGATGAAGCAATGACCTTCTTTGATACCAATTGTTGGAGTTAGACATCTACAGAAGCACGCGAACATCACAAGGAAGAAGAAGAAGCTTGGAACACAACACACAATTTTGAATGTATTACCACTAGAATGTACAAAGATAAGTAGCATGTTAGGGCAATAGGCGTATATACAAGCTGGGGGAAAAAACCTCTTAAAGAGGGAAAAACGTCCTAAAGAGGGAAAAAAGTGCCCCGGCACTCTTAGAGTGTTCACACACATCACTACCTAAATATATCAACACTTCTCATAACTATGGAAACTCAAAAACTTTATAGGTGCTTTCTCTCCCAGAGAAGCTCGACTATACTCAGTCATGCAAAATCTCTCATTTTCTATTCTCTACATACATCTCTCTCTCTTCACATCAGTTGATACAAACTAACTTATATAGATTTTCTCAATCTCATGACTTTTGAAAATTCTAGAACTAAAGTATTTAAAACATGTGTGAAATTGTCCCTTCACATAGGCATGTGCTTTTCTTCTTAGACTTTGACCTTTAAATTATGTCCAATTTGTGATTGGTTCTCCAACAGCTCCCCCTCAATCATTAATTGACATTCTCTGCTTCTTTATATCATCTTCTTTTCTTTTTACTCATGCCATGCTTTTGAATCTGCTGGTCTTCACACCATCCAAGATCTTTTTCATTATGTTTGCTATCTAATCTTTTGTAGAAATGTACTCCACTTCAATTTATTTCTCTATTACCTTTTCTCTCAAGAAATGATACTGTATCTCTAGATGTTTTGTTCTTGCATGAAATACTGGATTTGTTCCAAGACAACGTGAACTCATGTTATCTCCATGCAATGTAGGTATACCTTGATTAATGCCCAAGATTTTGAATAATGTTTGCATCCATATGACCTCTTTAGCTGCTTCTGCAAGTCCTTTGTACTCAGCTTTAGTTGATGATAATGCTACTATATGTTGTTTCTTTGAACACCAACTTACAAGCTTATCACCAATGTATATCATGTAGCCATGAGATGATCTTCTATCATCTTGATTACCTGCCTAGTCTGAGTCACTATAGGCCCTCAACTTCAAATCTCAAGTAAAAGGATAATATAATCCTTCCTTTATAGTTCCTTTGATATATATGAGAGCTCTTTGACCTGCAATCCAATGTGGATCCTTTTGACAATGCATGAATTGTGATAGAACTCCCATTGCATAACTAAGATCAGGTCTTGTTAGCATAGCATAAATCAAACTACCCACAAGAGATAGATACTTCCTGATATCTTTGTATTCTGCACTATCATTTTTACTAAGCTTGTGATTAACTTCAAGTGGAGTTGAAGCTTCTCTACAATTTTCCATACCAAACTTCTTCAATAGGTTCAAAAGAAACCTTTCTTGTGATACATATATGCCATGATCTGTATAAGTGATTTCCATACCAAGAAAGTATGATAACTTTCCTAGATCACTGATCTTGAACTCCTTCTCAAGTAATCACTTTACCTCCTTGATTCCTTCATCTGAAGTACCTGTGATTAGAAAGTCATCTACATAAATACAAATGTAGATTGTACCTTCCTCTTCTCTTTTGATGAGTAGACTTGGATCTACTTTTGAACTTTGATATCCAAGATCATTGAGATACTTCACCAATCTATAGTTCCATGTTCTTGGAGCTTGCTTCAATCCATAGAGTGCTCTTCTCAATCTGCAAACAAAATTTAGATACCTGGAATCTATAAACCCTTGAGGTTGTTCCATGTATACCTCATCTGATATGTATCCATTAAAAAATGCATTCTTTATGTCCAACTGACTCAGAGTCCATCCTTTTGAAGCTACAATAGCAATGATTGTCGTTATAGTTGACATCTTAGCTATAGGACTAAATGTTTCATCATAATATATGCTATAAGTTTGGGCATAGCCTTTTGCCACAAGTCTAGCTTTGTATCTGGCTATACTTCCATCTGCAAGCTTCTTCACTTTATAAACCCATTTATTTCCAATTACCTTCTTACCATTTGATTTAGAAATAAGTTCCAAATCTTGTTCTCCTCTAGTGCATTGAATTCTTCCTTCATTGCTTCTTCCCATTGCTTCTTACCTTTTGCTTCATCATAGTTCTAAGGTTCTTCATCATCTTTGACCATATATGCATAGTTATTCTGAGTTATGTAAGAAGTATCATAAGAATACCTTTCTAGCTACCTTCTTGTCCTACTTGACCTCCTTTCACATTCTTCATGTGTGTCTGGATACACCTCTTCATCAAATATAGAAGCTTCTTCATTTCTTCTTGTTAATCCACTTCTGGATGTACTTGCTTGCATGTACTCTTCATCTCCTTTCACCTGCACACTTGATTTTCCTTTCTCACATCTTCTTACCTCTTCTTCAAATTCTTCAACTGTATGACTTTGATCTGCATACGAACTTTTCTATTCATCAAATGTAACATCTCTAGAACAAGAAATTGTTTGGTTAGAGGATTCCACAACCTATAACCCATGTGTTTTTCATCATAACCAATGAACACATATTTTTCTGTCTTTGGTTCAAGTTTATGTCTAAGTTGTGATGGCACATAAGCATTAGCAATTGATCCAAACACTTTACAATGATCAAGAGTTGGTTTCTTACCCCACCTTCATATGGAGTCATTCCATTTATCAGAAGATATGTAGTTGTATTTACAGCCTCAACCCAAAGATAATTTGGACAATTCTTCTCCTTCAGCATAGCCCCAACAAACTCAACCAAAGTCTTTTTTCTTCTTTCTACTACACCATTTTGTTGTGGTGTATACCTGCAGGTTATTTCTCTTTTTGAGTAGTAATAATGTGGCTCATGTAAGTTCGAGTAATAGTAATGTGGCTCTTGTATAGGCAGTTACTAGGGCACAAGCATTAAAACATGATAAACCAATTGATCAATTAGAGCCAAGTGAATCAGGAGAGCTTAGTAAGAGGAAAACAAGAACATGGAAAGATACCATGGAGAGAACCAATCGTAAGTGGAATAAAAAGTTATCTAAACTAGAAGAAAGCTTGAAAGACACAAAAACAAAAATAGAAGATATTGCATCTCAAAGCCCCTCGCATGCCGAAGCTCCATCCACTCCACCTCATCCCACCCCACCACCCACTATAAATAACCCACAACCAGGGCCTGTTGGTAACTGCTGCGAGAATTGGATCAACAATTGACCCATAGATTCGAGTTCATGAAACATCGGGGTTGGAGCAGGAAGGGTAGGAAGGGATTGGAATGAGGAAGCAGAAAACAGATGAGGGAAAGAGGGTGGAGAATAGGCGGGAGAAGAAGATGGAGAAGGGGGTACGTCGGGAACAATAGGTTGGACTGGAACAATTGGCTCAACAATGTTCATGGTGGAAGGAAGTGGGGTAAGAAGATTAGGCACCAACACTATTCCGGTGGTCGGCTGCTTTGTTGCTTCAGTTCTGGCAATCACAGCGTCAATCACTTCATTTAGCATCTCTGCAATAATGGCTTGCACATCATCTTGAGTCTGCTGATGAGAATCCTCCTGAGAAGAAATTTCTTTAGAGTCGGTGGTGGAAGCACTTTGTCCCTGCTGCTCGATTGGAGAAGAATGGATGGAAGAATCAAGATGGATGGAAGTGGCGGTGTCATGGAAGACCTCTTCTTCATGTCCGACATTGGATCCTTGCACCTTGCTCTCAGACGGACTTATACGGCTGTGTTTCCGGCGAAGAAGTTGAAAAGATCTGCATCATCATCTTCCTCATCTTCGAGCGTCCGAGTAGACTCTTCATGCAACAAGAATGGAGCATTTGGCGGAGGTTGCGCGGCTTGAATGACTGGAAAGAGGAAAGTGAGGATATGGGGAAGACGTGATCGTGGAAGATCACCCTTATTAACTTGTTTAATAACCGTAACACATTCACGGTGAATGCACCGGAAAAAAAAGATGCAAAATTAACAGACTCGTGAGAAGCCATATATATCATCGAGTAGAATGGATGCGAGATACCATAGGTGCGTTTTTGCAAGTTCAAAATCGCGACCAAAAACTGTAAAGCGGTACGCTCCGGGTCAGGTCGACATAGAATGCCGTACTCATTAGATGAGTGTCGTGGAAATAACGTGGTCATGGTGGCAACAGGAAGGAGTGGACCATTCTCCAATCCATCTCGAGGAGGCATCGGCAAATGAAGCCAAAGTGATCATGACTCGTGACGGTAAACAAAGGATAGGCCAACTCTGCTCCCTAGCAGGTGTGGCAGCGATAGCGGCAATAATCTACGCATAAAATGGGTGACACTTCACTGAATGCCAAGGCAATTCAGCAAAGTTCAAAAGACCACGGATACGCAAATACTCACTCACTTCAGGGGTGAGTCCTTCACGGAAGGTAGAAACATTGGCTAGTGCTTCCATGATGCACACATGAAAGCACAAGAACATAGAGAACACATAAAGCAAAGAACACAGAAACACACAGACACAATAACGATTATCAATAAAAGGAACAAGATTAAGTAGACACATGGGCAACATGAAGCGATCGAAAATGCTAATCATCGCGCGGTATTGAATTGATAACCTTCATAATTACGGCGGCATGCATGAGTAGAAACAGTAACACAGGGCGACGAATAATCATATTTAGATATCAAAACGAGGAGAGTTACGGTCTATATTCAGCCGAAATACGGAAATAAAAAGAAAATAAGTGACATGCGAAAAAACGAAGAACACGTCAGCAGTGATCAGGCGGTTGGTGATATGGGCGTAACTTTGAACCATTAATCATTTTGGGAAGGGAAACTCCAGTCAAGGTAGTCAACCGAAAAGTAGTGGGTCCCACTTGCTCACTAATCCGGTAAGGACCGAACCACCGTAATTTAAATTTTCCAGCAGATCGATTTGCTTTAGCATTGTAGAATAACACAAGCTGGCCCACCGTAAACACAGGAGTTTTGAGGAAACAATCATGGGTACGGGCTTGCCGCAATTGAACTTCTTGAAGAACCAACAAACTTTCCCAGCGATGTTCATCCAAGGCTCAGAGTGCTTCCAACCGAAATGGCAAAGAGTCTTCGGGTAGCAATTTCTGAGTTAGGGCCACGCGTAGGCTTGGCACTACTACCTCCATCGACCCGATTGCTTCCAACCCATAAGCAAGCTT
Organism: Ceratopteris richardii; assembly: GCA_020310875.1. NCBI lineage: Eukaryota > Viridiplantae > Streptophyta > Polypodiopsida > Polypodiales > Pteridaceae > Ceratopteris > Ceratopteris richardii. The sequence continues at coordinate 153,450,532 of CM035432.1, forward strand.
GAATGGGGTCATTCTGGTTGCCACTTTGTATGTAGTCCGGTATGCCCATAAAACCGCGGGTAGTAACTGATCCCATCGTTCTGGAGATTCTAAAATCAACTTGTGGAGCATATTCAACAGTATCTTGTTGGTGCTTTCAACCAAACCATTAGCACGCGGATAGTATGGTGAACTGAATTTATGCAGAATTTGAAAAGTGTGAGTTAGTACTCGCATTAAATTGTTGGCAAAATGTGTTCCTTGGTCGGTCACAAGTTCTAGAGGTAATCCATAACGCGGAAATACGTCCTTCATCAGGCATTTTGCCACCGAAATAGTTATGGCAGACCGTAAAGCCCAAGCTTCCGCCCACCTGGTGGCATAATCCGTACAAGTCAGTATATATCGATTGTTGCTAAGAGTTGCTGGTGGTGAGATTGGTCCAATAAAATCGAGGCCCCACTTTTGAAAGGGTTCCAAAGGTAAAACAGATTGCAGAGGAAAGAAGTGTCGCTGTAATGGTTGTCCAGACCGTTGACAGGTATCACACTGCTGCACAAACTGAGTCACATCTTTGTACATTGTAGGCCACCAAAGCCCACTTTGCAGAATTTTACGGTGAGTAAGATCAGCTGCAAAATGTCCACCCAAGGGTAATGAATGCGCCATAGCAATAACCGATGCTGCTTCATGTGGTGGAATACATCGAAGTAAAACACGAGTATGATCCATGTAGTATAGTTGACCTACAATCAATCGAAATTTGCGACTGTAAACTGCAAACTTCTGCCACAGAGCAGGAGAAGTATGGGGGGGAAGACAACCGTCAGTGAGAAAAGTTAGCAACGTATCGTAGTAGGTAGGGGGCACAAGAGGTTCTGTAGATTCTTCAACAATTGGATCAGTAGCGTAAATTGCTGGTGTAGTGTCATCAACCCCCACCGGAGCTTCACCGGAATCCAACTGAGATAGAAAATCCGCCAATGCATGTGTTGTGTCGGGTCGATGAATAACTTCATAGTCGAATTCCTGTAATAATAAAACCCATCGAGCCAAGCGACCACCTAAATGTTGCTGCCGAACTAAATACACAAGTGCGGCGTGATCCACGTGAAAGGTGAATTTTCAGCCCAACAAATAATGCTGGAATTTCTTCACAGAGTACACCAACCCGAGACATTCTCTTTCGGTCACTGAATAATTTCTTTCAGTAGGGGCTAATCGGCGACTTGCATAATATACAAGCCGAAACCATTTGTCAGATTGCTGCATTAAAATGCTTCCAATGGCTATGTCCGATGCATCCACAAAGACGTGGAACGGACGATCCCAATCAGGTGGTTGCAAAATGGGGGCCTGCATGAATAACACCTTTAAACGATCAAATGCATTTTGGCACTCTGGAGTCCATTCATACTGTCGTGGAGGACTAGTTATAAGCCGATTAGGTGGTGTTGCTAAATGAGCTAACCACGGTAAATGTCTGCCATGCCACCGGATTTGACCCAGGAAGCGTATAACTTCTTTCGGTGTTGTAGGGACTAGTGCCTGCAACACAACTGTAACTTTATCCGGATCAACTTGTATGCCTTGCTCGGAGATAATATGGCCGAGGAGTTTGCCATAAGAGACCGCAAACACAGATTTGGTCAGATTCAAGCATAACCGATATTCGTGGCATTTTTGAAAGCAGCACCGTAAATGATACAAGTGCACCGCAATCTTGCCAAATAAGGAAAAGTCGTCCAAATATACTTGCATAAAAGTAGTCAAATAGGGTTAAAAGATTTCTTGCATACAGCATTGAAATGTGCTTGGAGCATTCCTTAACCCAAACCACATTACCGTACAAGCATAAACACCCCAGTTTGTGATGAAGGTTGTTTTAGGTATGTCTTGTTCTGCCATCCACACCTGATTATAGCCACTGTAACCATCCAAAAATGAATACATCTCGTGTCCTGCCACCCAGTCGAGCATTGTGTCCAGAAAGGGGAGAGGAAATGGATCCGGAACAGTAGCAACATTTAGTTTCCGGTAATCAACACAGATGCGCAGCTGTTTATTTTTCTTCGGGACGATCACGATTGGAGATATCCATTCAGCATGCTCGATTGATACAATGAATCCCACCTTCAATAACCGATCGAGTTCTGCTTTGACCTGTGCTGCATAATTGGGGTTCATGCGATAACTGGACTGTTTGATTGGCCTCGCCTCTGGTTTGAGCACTACCCGATGTTGATAGATCTGCGGGTCCAGACCTTTCATATCTCGATAGTCCCAAGCAAAAACATTGGAGAACTCGCGCAGGAGTCGTATCAAATCATCTTGAAATGTCTCTGACAATCCTACCTTAATCTTAACGGGTTGCGGATTAACCTCATCACCCAAATTATATGTTAGTAACTGATCTTCCGGGACATAAAATTGTCGAGGTCTCACCAAATCATCAACTGACGGTAAAAGTTGATGTAGGGTGGTTCCATCCATAGCAACACTACCATCTGCGTCTACATCTCCGGTCACTGGGACAACCGTACACGCTGCCGGACTCCACTGGTCGGCTACTGATTGGAGATCGATAGTACCTAAGGAGATCAGATCTTTATTGTTCTTCAGAAACGCCTCTTCCTCATCATAAGATAAGCCTTCCAACATGTGGACTGGCTCCGCTACATATGGTCTTGCATGAAGCTCACACGACTAGATGGCATCCAGTTTAACTACATATTTCCGGTGATTATCTTTGAAAGTCAACTCCTGCACTGACCAATCCTGGACAACTTTGGCTTGTTTCAACCATGGCCGACCAAAAAGTAGATTGTAGTCGAGGCTGGATTCTGGTAGTTCTAAGACTACAAAAGTCATTTTGAACGTCGTACCCTGCAAGGTAATCAGAATATTCCGTACTAGTCCCATCGGATGGACTCGGGATTGATCTGTCATTCGTACAAAAAATTGTACGGGCTCGATTTGGGTCCAACCCAGTTGCTTGCAGAGAGCTACAGTTGCAATATTCACACCCGAACCGCCATCAATTAGCACTTGAGTAATCTTGTGATTTTTATGCCATACAGTGATCAATGGGACTGAATGATCCACCGTAGAATCAGCTTCCGGTTGTATTGTGGCAGTCGCCGGAGTACAAGAAGATCCAGGACTAACCTATTGTTGGAATTGCTTCCTGACTCCTGGCACTAAGGCGAGCAACTGTCCCAAAGGGAGTGTAATTGAAGCCATAGATAGGATATCCCATACCTAATCTGTTTGGCTCGTACTTCTCACCGATTCTAATGATGATTCTACTCTTGCTGGGGTAGTGGTTTGTCCATTTGCTCTTGCCTTTGGCAGGGGAACCTGTGTTACCAGAATTGGATCAGGAAATACAGTTGGCTCGTTAGCTGTCCATTGACTAGCCTTTGTGTACATTCGCTACTACTCACGGATACCAGGCCCGAACACCTCAGCAGCGGGTTGTAACTGCTTACCCGATCTAGTCTGAACCACTGCTGCTTGTGATTCAATTAGTGAAATATAGACCATGTTGGTCATGGGATTCTGTCGTTCCTTCTTTCTTTTGTCGTACTCTACAACATCCTTGCAAAACCTACGAATGTGGCCAATCTCGCCACAAAAATGGCATCGAGGTGGTGGCAGAGAAGTACCGTCCGCTGATGTACCCGCCTGCCATCGACTTGAATTAAAATTGGTGTTCCGCTGACTCCGGTAATTCCTATATCCTTGCGACTGGTTGGATCGCATCTATGGTGGCACATATGTTGGAAAATAAGATGTGAATGGTATAATGCAGCGGATACATGACAAACTCACAAACCACAGGATGGATCAATGGCTTTGGATCATCTTAGATCCTTTTTTCATTTTTATATCATTAACCACATTATCATACATCTTTTCATACCACAAGGTTCATAAATTTTCCACAATCTTCATACATCAACCTCTTATGCTTTCACATGAGCACAAGGCAAGCATTCCATTGCATAGCATTACTTCCTCCAATAGGCACACATAAGCCTTCCATGCATAAATCTCATGCACACAATATGCTTTGCATCCATACATATATACTTTCAATCATCAACACATAGCTTGCATACCAATCTTCAACTAGGCATTCATACTCAAGCATGTCTCACAAACAAGTATAGCAGCCCACTACTTTCCCATGCACATAAAAGTCATTTGCTTACTTCTAATATACCTTCAGCATATTCTAACAACAGTACTAATCTTCAGCAATCCAAAACTCTTACCTTTGCACATGGTTGTCCACTACTTGTGGATGGTCATATAACTAGTTGTATTGCTGTCCACTTTTGCTTCCTGCAATTTCCAGCACATACCAAGCTTTGGATGCATATACAAACACTCGACAATAGTTCCTACTATATATGGAACCTTAAGGTCTCATGTCCATGACACATACAAGTGTCCAAGACTTTCTTGTTGGCTGTTCTGCAACTCAACATACAAATTCCAGCAATGCACACATTCGATAATATTCAGCTAGCTCAAGATTCACACAATATGACTTGCTAGTGCTTTCCTTTGCTCATTAACCTTCAACACATACATTCAACATATCAAATACATTACATGTACCTGCCTTGCTGGTTGTCTTCATCCATGTAGTTAATCCTTGCATCATCCTTGCTTCCTTCATACATAGAAGCACATAGAAGTTTCACCTACACATGCTCCAACAAGCATACAACTTTCACATGCTCATAGCACTTCAACATAACTTAGCATCTTCATATGCACACACACTAAAATGTGTTTTTCTGATCCTTCACTCATCTACACACATTAAGATGTGGTTAACATCATTCGTCACTCATACATACAATGAGAATATACTCTATGACTTAGAGCTTTCAACTCTTCACACATGAGAGTAGGAGAGAGAGAGATATGAGATGAACTCAACTAACTTTGCATTCCATGAACATACATATATAAGAAGTGGTGATACAAGAGTGGACTGAACTTGTTCACTCACTTGGTGACAAGGAATTACTCTAGTATCTATCAAGACTCACACATAATGATGAGTATCTTGCACACAATATCTAGGTGACAAGTAGAGACCTTGCACACTTGACTCATACATCTAGAGAAGTATATATAGAAGGGTGTGTGGCTGTTCATGCGCCTTCTTTGGCTCTTCGTTTCCTCTTTCTTGGTGACTCTTCACTTCAGCTCCAATTGTCCTTTCACTTCAGCTCCTTTGCATCTCTTCATTGCGCATTCCTTTGGGCTGCCCTTTCAATGACTGTTCACATTCCTATTTGTGTGGATTGGCTGTCCATACACTTTCCCAAAGCTGCCCACGAGTTTGGATAAGGTCTAAGTGAGCTTTTGAATTCGCCCTTCAATTGCTCTAAGGTTTAAGTGAGCACGTGGCATACTACAAAGGTTTCTTGAGCATATAAATAAAGTGTCCAGCCATACAACATTATTTGATGACTAGAAATGACTACATGCCTCAACATGATAAATGAAACATATTAAACTATTTTTCCTAAGTCTAAAAAGAAATGTGAGAGGGTGAGATATTTATGTGCTCTTTGCAAGCATTGGAGCTTGCTACTTTTCCAACACTCCCCCTCAAGATCCAATGCTTGGATCCATGCTATGATCCATACATAGTCCTCTTGGTCCTTGAGCTTAACGTATCGTTGACAATTGAGGACCATCCATGCTTGCATTGCCTTTGCCTTTGTCTTCATGCTTTTTAGATGTAAGAAAATCTTCAATGCTTCTCCATGTTTTGGTGTAGACTCCATGGTCTTCATCCTCTTGAAAATTTCACTCAAGAAGAGTAGAAATTTCCAAACATTGTTTTTGATGGTTTGTAGAAAGGTACTCTCTCTCTCTCTCTTGTCTCTCTCTCTCTCTCTTGTCCTCTTTTTACCTTCTTTTCTCTCCTCTTTGACTCTTTGGTCTCTTCATCTTTCTTTGCTTCAATAGCATCCTTGATTGTTTCTCCTTGATCTCTTGCCTTGTCAATCAACATAGCTTCATGCTCTTCAAATACATTCTCAAGAATAAACTTGCAAACATATACCTTTTGGGCTGAGCTTCCTTCTTTAGTGGTTGCTCCTTTGGATTCTCTTGTTTTGTTTTTGCTTCCAAGCTTTCTTTGATCTTGATCTTGGTACTCTTGGCACTCCAAAATTTGGACTCTTTGAACTCTTTGACCTTGAAATTCTGACTTTATAGCTGTTGTAATGTCTCCAATCTTCAGAGTAGGTTCCTCAATATTTTTACCTTTGTTTACCTCTATTTGGGTAGCTTGTGGTGCTGCTCTTCCTTCATTTGCTTTCTTGTCAACCTTGGCTGCAAATTCTCTTTGATTGGCTGCTCCAAATGCTTTTATATGTCTATCCAATGCTTCATCCAATGCTCCCCCTTGATCTCCAACTTTATCTTCGTCTTCATAGACCTTCAAACTCTCTCCCCCTGCAAGTCTAACCTCAATGGGCTGACCTTGGCTCCCTTTCAAGCCTCTGAACGTGCCAATGGATGCATCTTCTTCAAGATACTTGAGAAACCCTTCAATGATGTCCTCTTCCTCCTCTTTGAGGATGTACCTATTTTCACAAAACTTTTCCATATTTACTTTCAACAACAAAAGCAAATATATACCTTGATTAGATGATCATCCTTCCATGGCCTTTGTGGAATGGAACTTAAGCTTCTTTTAAGTAAGCTCCATATGCTCTATCTCCTCATGAGTGAGCTTCCAACACCTTTACTAATTCTTCTTCAAGCCTAGCTTCACTTCGGAACAGGGGTAGACTTTGTATGTGGCTGTCCAAGCTCACATCTTCTTGCTTTGTGCATTCAAGCACTCTTTTGAGTTGGCTTCCTATACCAACTCCACTCCAATGATGGACCTAGCTGTCCACTCACTCTTTGACTCCAAATATCAACAAATGATGATGGGGGGCTGAAGCTTATACCTTTCTTTACCTATTGCTTTGTCTCATATGACAAGCTCTTCTTCTTTTTGTGTTTGCTTGTCCCTTGACTCCACTAGTCTTAAATGAATCTTCAGGTATTTGCTTTGACAAATCTTGTCTTCATGGGGTAGATGACAGCCGATTTTCTTTCCTCAAGATCTTGAAATCTCCTCTCTAGCTCTTAGCTTTGAGCTCCTAAGAATGTCCTCTTTGTACTTAGCTTTGATGGCAGCCATCCCTTTAGTTTCTGGATCAGATTTTGCTCACCTTGGAACCTGTGGTTATTCTTTCAACACGCCAAAAAAGTTCAACAATCATACAAAATCAATGCAACTGATCTTTAGCCTTCAATGCACCAAACACCAACATAAGAGACTTCAATCCTAATTCATCAATCCACCTTGAGGGACTTCAACCCCTCAGCCATCATAGGCTTTACATGAGCTGTCCAAAACCAAACACAAACATCTTCTAAGGCTGCCCAAACATGCGAGGCCAATCACAATGGCAAGCTACCACTTGTAGCAGATCCAACTTAACTTCCCCAGAAGTTCAGAGGTTGGACGAAAAGACTTGAGCTTGAGGGGGAGTGTTGAAAGTTTTTCAAGCTCAAGAGTGTGGGAACATGCCCCAAATTGAACCTTCCACATCATCCACAATCAAAGGAGGCTGATTTCCACGAGTTGGAGGCATCCAATTATGGCCATAATGGAAAGAAGTTGATTAGAGAAGATTTAGCTCACCTCTTGATGCGGTCTTGTAATTGTTGTTTCTCCTTCATCCAGAATCCATTTGCAATGATTTTTGTCTTGGTGGAAAGCTTTAAGTTCTAATTTGTCTGATATAAGTCTCAGGTTCAGTGCCTGCACGTGTGCAGAGAAATGCCCAGAATAGTGTCTATCTAGTTAGCTCATACTCTGTGAAGAGATCAAGTTATCTCTTTTGTTGCAGCTGGTTGAGGCATCATCCAGTATCCAAATGGAGTGATTTTACTCTCATTTGAAAGCTCTTAAAGTCTAGTTTATGCCTGCAAAATTTCATTTTCAGTCTCTGCATATACTCAGAGAAACTCAGAAAATACAGAACCTATGTCTGAAAAATTTCAGGATCCTAGGAGGGTTCATTTGCTTTTGTTGTGCACATAGGAGTGTTTATCCTCCAACAACATAATGGGATGTTGGCTGACCTGGTTCTTGGATAATAGCGTTTACAATTGCTCGCCCTGCACCTTGGCATTATACGCACAATTTTCCGTTGAGTGTCCGGTTGTGTTGTAGATGGCACAATACCTCTGGTTAAGGGCACATGTAGCACTGGTGTGCCCTGGATTTTTGCACCTGGTACAATACATCTGTTTAGCCGGATCATGTATTATGTTCTTACTGGCTTTCAGCCACTCCAAGTCTTCGTTGAATCCTCCAACTTTATGCTCTAGTTGCAAGGCCATTGCAATAACAACATCCAGTGTCATAGCACCCACACAGCGGATGATCATGATTTGTCTTAACTGTGGGGTCAACCCATTAATGAACCACTAGGTTATAACATCATCCGGTAGATTAGCATGTGCCGGAGGCAGTTGTCTTAAGTGGGTTCTAAACAATGTTGCATATTCCTGAACAGTCTGGTGCGGCTTCTACCAATTGTTCTGCAAATAGTCGAAGATTTCGGCAGGATTCTTCTTCAACCGGAACCTCTGTAAAAATGCATCCCTCACAGCATCATAGTTAACGAAATGGTTGATATCATACTCTGTTAGCCACCTTGCTGCTTCATTGACCAATGTAGCCTGAAATACGATGGCTTTGTACGCCGGGTCAGGTGGGTGGTTTAATACTGCATAACTGACCTCAAATGTGCACACATGTGCATCAGTGTTAAACGCTATTTATTCTCCTAACTGTCAGAAGTGCGTTTAAGTGATTCTTGGGTTCTTGGGAGTGGAAGGGGTCTAATAGACAGAGGCCCTGTACTTAGTTCCCAAACTCACTACTCGCACCCAGCAATATACTAATGCTTAGACTTTATCAAAATCGGCTGTACTTAGACATTACAGTTCACGGTCTTAGCTCAACCACGTGTACCGGATACACTAAGATGCTATGTTGCATCGGCACATAACTTACTGAACATACCAGAACAAGGGTATTCGTTCAGCCTTCATAGAATGGATACCACACTCCTTCCAATATCCAGAAACACAAAGAATCCCAGTGTTCAGATACACCGTACTGAAGATTCAGTACGCAATCCAGGGAATCTTTACTGTAGTTTAAACTTTACCGTATGGAACGTGAACCTAGATACTACAGACAACTTAACACAACACGGATACCAGAAGAGTTATTACGATTGCCCAAACTTGGCCACATGTTTGCAAAACATTTCAAGAAAAGAAACAGCTTGATGCGCGAACTAGTTGAGACTCACAACCGCAATGAATACCATCAGACAACCGTTAAGTCGAAACACAAATACACACAGAACACTCAGAAAGTCGCCAAGGTACTCTGTATTACTCAACTCAACACACAGAAATGCTACAGATCAATCACTCAGACAGACAGTCTGGTGATCTCTCGAACATCTATGAAGTTAACAAACAGAAACAGTTATCGACTACAAACAAGACAAGAGACGAACATGGAACTTAGAATACTAGAGATTAAGCAAACATACACTACAGTAACGACCCGCTCAGTCACACAGATGGACAGTCTGGTGATCCATCACGGAACCGTCATTGGTGCGCCTTTCTTTGATTTATATAACTTTTTTACAAACTATTTGTAACAGCTTTTCACTCGTGCGAACAAGATTCAGTTACATATTCCCAATCCGGCGGCCGCTAACACTCTGGCACGCACGGTGGACTCGCAGGTTTTACAAAACTATTGTTCATCGATAATACCTTCTAAGTAGATATTCCTAGCTAATCTAAAGGTTTGGGCGATCTTTTTCTTTAGAGTTTCTAATAACTGTTTTAGGGTGTCCGGTTCTATTAACTGTGAATCTATTCGTACCGAACTTAGGGCTATGGCTTCATTTAGCAAAATTTCTGCTTGGGTCTGCAGAAAGGCTTCCTGTAAGTAAAATTCGTTTGCCAGCGCCACATCTCTGGATGTCTTCATTTCGGCAATCTGTTGCTCCATCTTCTGTACTCTTTCCTTCTGATTTTCTAGTTGATTCTCTCTTCTTTCGATTTCTTGAATCTGAAAGTTTACTGTTCTTGCATATGATTCTTTTTCGTGTCTGAGATCTGCAATTAGCTTCTGTGTCTGCGCTTCCTTGGTCAATATAATGCTTGAGCATATTGTTGACATCTGCTAGATTTTCTTTTGTCCGTTGCAGTTCTTCTTCTGTTAGCTTAGCTTGCGTCTGCTGTTCTTTGTTTTGATGCACCAGTTCGTTGAGTTGGATTCTGGTCTCTTCCAATAGATTTCCTAATGCTATTCGGGCATCTTCTTTATCCTTTAGCTCGATCTTCAACTGGCTATTTTCAGCCTGTGCTTCACTTAATAGCTTGTCCTTTTGGTTGAGATCTGCTAGTGCAGCATCTCTTTGTTCAGTAATTTTCTATTGTTCTGCAACTTGAGCTTGGAGTTGAGTTATTTGTGAATGGAGCTGATGATTTTCGGCTTTAACTGCATCTATCTCTTCTTGTAGGGGAGTGATGTCTGCTTCCAGGACGTCCACCTTGTGTTGTAGCTCATTCCGGATGCTATCTGTGACTTCTCTCATTTGGATTGGTAATTGCTGTGATAGGTTGATTAGCAATTGACCCATGGTTGCCAAATCAGAGATTACGGGAATCGAAGGAAGTGGGAGATGTTGGCAAGGTGGAGATGCGGACGTGGTGAGTAGTATCTTCGACTGTGGAGTCAACTGCCTTAAGCAGCTCTTCGAGTACTTCTTTAGCAACTTGTTCTTGATCTGCCTGCTGTTCTCTTTCAGAATGTTGCTAGGATGCTTCTTCTGTAGAAGTTGTGTCGGCTTCAGTCTGATTTTCTTGTTCTTGTTGCTCCTGGGAAGATGATTGTGCGGAGGATTCATGCTGCATCGAAGTTGCGGTGTCGTGGAATGTTTCTTCGTCATGTTTTGCTTCTTCTTCATCTTTGTTTTCTTTGGCTGATCCTTGTGCTTCGCTCTCAGAAGAACTGATTCTGATCCTTTTTCTGCGGAAGAGTTGGTTTAGCTCCTCTTCATCTTCTTCCTCATCGTCCCATAATTGTACAGATTCCTCATGTCTTAGAACAGGCCCTCGGGGTGGTGGTTGTGCTGTGAGTATTGCCGGAAAAGGAAAAGACAGAATGTGCGGCAACCTGGACCTTGGCATGCCTCCTTTGTTCACCTGTTTAATTATGGATACACACTCTCGGTGAATGCGGTGGAAGAAAAATGATGCGAAGTTTACTGGTTCTTGTGCAGCTAAATCTATGGCGGAGTAGAAGGGACGGGATATTCCATAGGTGCGTTTCTGTAGATTGAGAATAGCCACTAAGAATTGGAGGGCTGATCTTTCTGGTTCCGGTCAACATAGGATTGCATACTCGTTTGAGGAATACCTAGGAAATAGTTCTATCATTCGTGCAACTGGTAGACTTGGGCCATTTTCCCGACCTTGCGAAGGGAGTCTAAACGCTTCTGCAAAATCTTGGAAGGTGATAAGTGTACGAGATGGGAGGGAAGTGATCGGCCAACTCTGCTCGGTGGCAGGTGTGTTGATGATGGCGGAAATGATCTGGGCGAAGAATGGGTGGGACTCCACTGAATGCCAAGGCAATTCAGCGAAGTTGTTAAGCCCACGAATGTGCAGGAACTCTCCTACGTCGACAGGGAGTCCATCACGGAAGGCGGCGTAGTTAGCCAAAGCTTCTATGGCGCACACAAAGACAGTAAGCACAAGCACGCAAAGCACAGGGTAAGCACACAGAGCACAAATCACACAAACACAATAGCGATTTTTGGCGAAACAGAAAAGGTTAAGTAGATGTGTTGTAGTGGAGAGCAATCAAGGATGACTAATCATCGCGCAGTATTGAAATGATAATTCTTAACTTCGGTGTTCATGCGTGAGTAGCTGGCAAGGGCAGGGCGGCTGCGGACATATATAGTTAACAAAACGCGGATATTTACAGACTTATTTTATTAAGCATGTCAAAAAAGAAAAGAAAATAAAGAAAAGAGAACGCCAAAAAAAACGCGGCTAAGTGAAACGTTTCAGTGTGGGTTAGATGTGTGTTGATACGGCCGCAGCTTCGAATCGTTGATGACTTTTGGAAGAGGAATTCTGATCAACATAGTCAATCGAAAAGTTGCTGGGCCCACTTGTTCAGAAATCCGGTAGGGACCAAATCATCGCAACTTGAATTTGCCAGCAGAGCGATTCGACTTTGCATTGTAAAAGAGTACAAGTTGTCCCACCGAAAAAGTTGGAGTCTTTAGATATCGATCATGTGTTCGAGCTTGTCTTAGCTGTACTTCCTGCATAGTCAAAAAATTGTGCCATCGATGCTCGTCTAATTCTCTGAGTGTATCCAACCGAAATGACAGTGATTCTTCAGGTAGCAGTTTCTGAGTGATTGCTACTCGTAAACTTGGTATAACTATCTCCATCAGTGCTATTGCTTCTAATCCATAAGCTAGTTTGAAAGGGGTTAATCCTGTTGTTACCTTGCATGTAGTCTGATATGTCCATAATACTGCAGGTAGCAGTTGATCCCATCTTTTCGGTGCTTCTAAAATGAGTTTTCGAAGCATATTCAACAGAGTTTTGTTTGTACTCTCAGCCAAACCATTTGCACGAGGATAATATGGTGAACTAAATTTATGTGTGACCTGAAACGAATGTGTGAGTACTTTCATTAGATTGTTGAATAAATGAGTGCCTTGATCTGTAACAAGTTCCAGCAGTAAGCCAAAACGTGGAAAGACATCCTTCAGTAGACACTTAGCTACTGCAACAGCTGTGGCAGATCGTAAAGCCCAGGCTTCTGCCCATGTGGTAGCATAATCAATACATGTCAAAATATAACAATTATTACTGAGGATTGCTGGTGGTGTAATAGGGCCAATGAAATCTAGACCCCACTTTTGAAAAGGCTCTAATGGCAAGACAGGTTGTAGAGGAAAAAGATGACGTTGCAAGGGCTGTCCAGATCTCTGACAACTGTCACATTGTTTGACAAACTGTGATACATCCCTGTACATAGTAGGCCACCAGAGACCACTTTGCAGAATTTTCTGGTGTGTTAAGTCTGCAGCAAAATGGCCACCGAAAGGAATTGAGTGAGCCAAATTAATGACTGAGTTAACTTCATGTGGTGAATACAACGAAGTAAAACTCCAGTGTGATCTATATAGTATAATTCCCCAGCAATCAACCGAAATCGGCGACTGAAAACTGAAATTTTCCTTTGTATTGCAGGAGAAGTCTGAGTAGGAACGTATCCATCAGTGAGGAAGGTTAAGATCTGATCATAATATGTAGATGGCATAGATGGGTCTATAATTTCATCATTAGTTGGTTCAGAGACATAAATTGCCGGTGTTGTGTCATCTATACCGACCGGAGCTTCACCGGAATCTAAGCGAGACAGAAAATCTGCTAAGGCATGTGAACTGCCTAGCCGATGAATAACTTCGTAGTCAAACTCTTGTAATAGTAGAACCCATCGAGCTAATCGACCACCTAGATGCTGCTTCCAAACTAGATAGACAAGTGCAGCATGATCTACATGAAAAGTAAATCTACGGCCCAACAAATAATGTTTGAATTTCTTGACAGAATATACTAGACCTAGACATTCTCTCTCTGTTACAGAGTAATTCTTTTTGGCAGGGGCTAATCTTCGACTTGCATAGTACACTGGTCTGAACCACTTATCGGTTTGTTGCATTAGAACGCTTCCTATTGCTATATCTGAAGCATCAACAAATACATGAAATGGGCGATCCCAGTCAGGAGGCTATAAGATTGGAACCTGTGTTAGTAATCCCTTTAGACGATCAAAAGTAGTTTGACAGTCCGGGGTCCAGTCAAATTGTCGAGGGGTCTTGGTTATCAATCGGTTTAGTAGTATTGCCAAATGAGCAAGCCACCACAGGTGCCAACCATGCCATCTTACTTGGCCCATAAAGCGCATTACTTCCTTAGGTGTAGTGGGTACAGGTGCTTCTAACACAGCTGTGATTTTATCTGGATCCACCTGTATGCCCTGTGCAGATACAATGTGACCAAGTAGCTTTCCACATGAAACCGCAAACACGGATTTGTTTGGGTTTAAACAGAGTCTGTATTCTCTGCACTTTTCAAAGCAGCACCGTAAATGGAACAGGTGTGCTATCATCTTACCGAAAATTGAAAAATCATCAAGATATACTTGCATAAAAGAGGTAAGGTAAGGAGAAAATATTTCCTGCATACACCTTTGGAACGTACTTGGGGCATTCCTTAATCCAAACCACATAACAGTACATGCGAAAACACCCCAGTTGGTAGTGAAGGCGGTCTTCAGTATATCCTGTTCAGCCATTCTAACTTGATTATACCCACTATACCCATCTAAGAATGAATACATTTCATGTCCTGCTACTCTATCAAGCATTGTGTCAAGAAAAGGGAGCGGAAATGGATCAGGCATTGTAGCTGCGTTCAGTTTTCGGTAATCTACACATATCCGTAACTGCTTATTCTTTTTAGGGACAATAACAATTGGTGAGATCCATTCAGCATGTTCTACTGGTACAATAAATCCGACTTTGAGTAGCCTATCAAGTTCTGCCTTTACCTGTGATGCGTAGTTTGGATTCATCCGGTAGCTGGGTTGCTTAAGTGGTTTTGCTTCCGGCTTCAGCATGACCCTGTGTTGATAGATGCGCGGATCCAAACCCTTCATATCTTTGTAATCCCATGCAAATACATCAGAAAATTCTCAAAGTAGTTGGATTAGATCTACTTGAAATAATTCTGGTAAGCTCTCTTTTATCTTAACAGGTCGTGGATTTTCTTCATCACCTAAATTGTAAGTGGTCAGTTGATCTTCTAGAACATAAAATTGTCGAGGCTTCTCTGTATTCTCAGCTAGCTTAAACAGTTGTTGTAGATCAGCGTCATCTATGGTAGCCTTATCTTCTTTCATATCTTTTTCTATTACAGTCATCACCGTACAAACTGAAGGATTCCAATTATCTACAATAGATTGTAGATCAACAGTTCCTAGGGAGATCAAGTCAATGTTATTTTTCAGAAACTCTTCTTCTTCATCATCTGACAACCCATCTAGCATATGGACTGGTTCCGCAAAATACGGTCTAGCATGCAACTCGCAAGGTTGTATAACATCTAATTTTACAACATATTTACGATTATTCTCTTTGAAAGTGAGTTCCTGTGCAGACCAATCTTGTATCACCTTAGCGTGCTTCAGCCAAGGTCGGCCGAAAAGGAGATTATAATCAAGGGTGGATTCCGGTAATTCTAGTACGACAAAGGTCATCTTAAATGTTGTACCTTGTAAAGTTATTGGTACATTTCGTACAAGTCCTACGGGATGGACTCTTGACTGGTGGGCCATTTAGATAAAAAACTAAACTGGTTCGATGTTGGTCCACTCTAACTTTTTACACAGTGCAGCAGTAGCAATGTTGACACCAGATCCTCCATCAATTAGTACCTGTGTGATTTTATGATTTTTATACCATACCGTAATTAAAGGAACTGATCGATCGATCGTAGAATCAGGTTCCGGTTGCACTGTTGCTGTTGCTGGAATACAAGAAGGGACAGGACTGAACTGCTGTTGGAATTGTTGTCGAACTCCTGATACTAGTGCAAGTAATTGGCCCAGAGGAAGAGTGATGGATGGTTTAGATAAAATTTCCCAGGCCTTTTGTGATTGGGTTGTATTTTCCACAGATTCTGAAGATGATGCGCCTGCTGAAGATGATGTGCCTTCTGCTGAATTAAAATCCTGTTGCTGTGTTCCTTCCTTGGTTAACGGAGTCTGGGTCACCGGAATAGGATCTGGGAAGACTGGAGGTTCTGCAGTGGTCCATTGACTAGCTTTATCATACATCCTTTGTTGTTCGCGTATGCCTGGTTCAAATATTTCTGCTGCTGGTTGCAGTTGTTTACCGGATCGGGTCTGAATTACTGCAGTGTGCGTTTCTACTGGTGTGATTTGTACCATATTAGCCATTGGGTTTTGACGTTCTTTCTTCCTCTGATCATACTGAGCTTCATCCTTACAAAATCTTCTAATGTGACCAAATTCACCACAGAAATGACAGCGCAGTGGTGGCAAATTAGGATTTTCTGGTGCTGGTCCGGCCTACCAGCGGTTTGCATTGTAGTTATTATTTCTCTGTCCTCTGTAATTTCGATATCCTTGTTGCTGGTTGTTTCTCATTTGTGGAGGTACATAGTGATTGGCTGGCTGCCCTGGTTCCTGTATAATTGCATTGACAGTTGCTGTTCTCTGCACTTTGGCGTTATATGCGCAATTTTCGGTGGTGTGTCCGGTAGTGTTACAGATAGCATAAAACAACTGATTAAGTGCACAAGTGGCACTAGTATGGCCTGAATTCTTGCATGTAGTGCAATACATCTGTCTAGTCAGGTCTTCGGCGATATTTCTATTTGTTTTTAACCACTCCAGATCTTCTGTAAATCCTCCAACCTTGTTTTCCAACTGCAAAGCCATTGCAATCACTGCATCTAGCGTCATAGCTCCTACACAACATATGATCATAATCTGTTTAAGTTGTGGAGTCAAGCCATTGATGAACCATTGAGTAATAACGTTATCCGGTAGGTTGGCATGTGTTGGTGGTAACTGCCTCAAATGAGTCCTGAATAGCGTGGCGTATTCCTGTACTGTTTGATTTATCTTCTATCTATTGTTTTGCAGGTAGTCAAAAATTTTGGCTAGATTCTTCTTTAGCCTGAATCTCTGCAAAAAAGCATCTCTTACTGCTTCATAAGTGCCGAAATGGTTAATATCATATTCTGTAAGCCATCTAGCTGCTTCGTTGACCAATGTCGATTGGAAAACAATAGCCTTATACGTCGGATCAGGTGGATGATTGAGCACTGCGTAACTTATCTCAAACGTGCGTACATGAGCATCCGGGTCATCTCTTGGGAATCTGTTGCAGAGCTAAAGAAGTACAAAGCAGAGAAAAAGACGGACCCCAAAATTTTTCCGATTTGGACATCATATCTTTTGTATCATACTCATTCTTGTGATATATTTCCCTTTGTAAATGCACTAGAGGAGTCCTCTAGATGCATCCCCACAGAAGATTAGAGATTTACCCATGTAAAATAGTAGGATGTAAAGGTAAGGTGATCTCACCTATGCATTGAGTAATTGTTCCTCCTATTCCTATCAATTGTGCCATCGATGGGCGTACTGCCTCCTTGAGTTTTTGGGTCAAAGAAAGCTTGATGCAGCTTACAGCAGCTCCTGTGTCAATGAGAGCATCCACCAAGTGGTACTCCGTTTTACCTGCTCCCAAATTTAAATATGGTTGTGTTCTCTGCGATCCTAGGTTTTGAGTGGCTCTAAAATTAGCCATTGGGATGAGTTCTTCTCCTAGTCAATATCTTTCATCTCGCTCTCTCATCCACTCTTTCCGTTTCTTTATTCTTTCCAATGCTTCCTGTCTCGCTTCCTCTCGTATTCTTTCCTCTTCTATGCGTCTATTCTTGCCTTTGATTAATCGAGACATAGTTTCTTCGGTTAATGGTTCTAGATATTTTTTCACTCAGCATCCACTGATGTAGTTTGGTAACACATCTCCATCTAAGGTTTCTAAGCTAATGGCTGCACTTGTAGATATACGATTAATGATTAATGGACCATATCCTCTCTTCTGCAACTTCTTAGCATGTTGTTTCAAGGTGTATACCAAAACTAAATCTCCTTCCTTCAAATTTTTGTCCTTAATATGTGCATCAAAATAGGCTTTCTGTCGTCTTTTAGCAGCATAGATGCCTGCTACTGCTTGTAACCTAGTTTCATGAAGCTTCTCTATTTGATCCAATTGGGCTGATAGTTCATGTCCTGTCCACTCGTAAGTAGTTGCTACTCTCAGAGTGGGAATTAAGAAATCAATTGGCAAAATAGCATTTTGTCCATACACTAAGTTAAAAGGAGTAGTGCCTATTGCGGTTTTATAGGCTACTCGAAATGCCCATAACACATGATGTAACTGCTTATCCCAATCTGATCTGCCATTGTTAACAATTTTGGTAAGAACTGTACACACGATTTTATTTGAACTTTCTGCTTGTCCATTGGCTTGTGGGTGATAAGGGGCCAACTTCTTATGAATTACCAAGAATTCATTCAGTAAGGCTTCTATAACTTCATTAACAAAGTGCGTACCTCTATCACTCACAATTTCTATTGGTAGTCCAAATCTAGTGAAAACGTTCTCAAAGAGAAACTTGGCCGTAGTCCTTGCGTCATTTTTCTTGGTTGCTTTTGCTTCCACCCATTTGGTCAGATAGTCTGTGGCTACAATTATATATTCAGCATGGGAACCTTTTGCTGGTGGGCTAATAGGTCCTATGAAGTCTATTCCCCATTTTGTGAAAGCTCTAGCACTCATCATGGGCCTAAGTGGCATCTCATCTCTTCTAATTGGATATTTCGTTCGTTGACAAGTATCACAGCGTTGCACGTATCTTACGGCATCTTGGTGTAGAGTGGGCCACCACATTCCAGCAAAGAGGATCATTTTTGCTGTTTTATCTGCAGAGAAGTGTCCTCCTGCAGCTCCTGTATGAGCCATCTCTAAAATAGAAAGATATTCATTTTCGTGAATGCACATTCGTAATTGGTTATCTTTCCCTCGTTTAAAGAGTTGTTTTCCTATAATGACATAATCTTTACTTTGTTCTTCAAGTGCACGTTTCCTTGCTGAAGTAGCTCCGTCAGGGTATTCTTGAGTTTTCAAGAACTTTACCAGTGGCATGCTCCATCTTGGCGCTATTGTAGAATCCTCTAGGAACTTTGATCTAGAACACTTAGGTGAGATGAGGCTACGAGTGGTTGCAGGCATTTATGCTGCAAAGAAAACGGCAAAAGGCATACTTTGATGCCCATGTAAAGGATAAAGGATTGAAAGAAGGAGATCTGGTGTTGGTTTATACACTAAAGCAGCATGCCCACAAATTGGAGAAATGAGAATATGGACCCATGATCATTAATAGAATTTCCACTAGTGGTGCGATTCAATTGGCTACCCTAGAAGGTGACGCCAAACTATATTAGTGGATGGCGAGTCAAGTTATATCAAGAACCTCTTATGGAGGATATGCTAATAAGACTCAACACTGCTAAGAAGCGAAAAGAAGAAGAGTTGAAGGTTAGAGAAGAAGCACAAGCCGAGGTGAGAGAGCACATTAGGAGAAATAAGTTAAAGCATTAGGCCTAGATTTCAACACAAACGCCCCAAAATATCACATGGACATGTGCCAAAAATCAGACATAACTACTTCTTGAATAATTGACCGACGCCCCTTTGTGACTGTAGAGGTCGGACAAGGAAAGAGTGTAAGGACTATGAGAGCATTGGTTGATTCAGGTGCAGCAACTAATGCAGTTAGACTTGCATACTACCAAGACTTGAAATTGGACATCAAGCCCATAGAAGCCTATCTCATAAGATTGGGAGGTGTGGAAACCCCTTGTTTGGGTGAGGTGGAACTTCCCATCTACCTTCAAGATGTTCCAATGAAAGCCAAAATGCTAGTGTATCACGATGAGGACCTCATAGAGCCACTTGTTTTGGGTCAACATTGGATTTATGACCATGCCGTCAGCTTGAACCTAAGAAGTCAACTTCTTCAAGTTTGGGTACAAGAACAATGCATCACATTAGAATTAGACAATTACATGCTCACAAATCCAGATATTCTTCTAGGGATAATCTTAGCAAAAAAGATGGTGTATGTGTCAAAAGCTTTGTGTTCTAGAAGAACTCAATCATGGAAGAACTGGCTCAAAGACAAGCGGACTCCTCCTCTCCTACAAGAACTAATGCCGCAACCACGACTCAACCACAAGGGCAAGCAAAACAGTACAAGACAACAACTATATCAAATAGACAAAGAGATTTCAAGAAGAAAGTAGTTCCGGGCATGAAACAGATGTGGGTACGAAAAGGAGAGCAACCACCAGCCTTGCCAACACAATTTCCACTCAGGCAAGCCAACCATGCGAAGAAAAGAAACCCGCAACCAGGACCACCTCAACCAAAAGATATCCGATAAATCTGGGTGCCTAAGAAATTAGCTGAAGCTCAACAAGGGAGATTACAAATGTGGGTACCCAAGAATCTCTTAAATACACAACAGCCTATGCTCCCCACCATGCAAAAGGTCTCAACAAAGAAGCCAAGGAGAGAATAAGAACAGAGCACAAAGACCAAAAGAAGACAAACTCAACCCTTTGGAAAAACTAAGAAGAAAATCATCAAGGATATGGGTTTAGAAGCCTAAGGTACTAGTAGCATCCACAACACCAAATAACGAACCACTCCGGATACAAAATTTAAGCAACCAACCAAAGATGAAGAAGCCAACAAGGACTTGTACGCAACCCAACACTATTCTGAAATGGGTCCCTAAAACCAATTGTCCTTTTGACATCCAATGGATACCTCCAACAAAGGTTGCATCAACATTTGCAAGAACATTGAAAGCCTCGACGTGCAACAACCATGTGCCTTTGGCATAACCTTGTCTTTTGCACCATTGAGGTCATGCACTTCCAAAGTATGCATCAACATAGGGCCACATTACACAGACATGCATAGACACCATTGAGAAATCCCAGGCACATGAGACACACTTGCAATCTGCAAAATATTTTATTAGTACTAATCTCTTTCTTCTTGTTTTATGCCATCGTGGGCACAAAAAAAAAGCGAGACAAGACTATGCGCTTGAGGAATCTCATAAAGTGAACCATCAGAACGGACATCCATCAACAAGAAAGACAAGCCAATGGTCAATCACCATGATGGAAGTACAACATGAAGAGATGAAGATCGACGGACCTTTCACCATGGTAAGAATTGTATGCTTCAATGACACTATAACCATGATCGATTAGGAAACTTCTTTGTCAGCATACCCTTGAGCACTGAGCTCAAGACCCAACTTCTTGCACCATAATTCTTCCAATGCATTTCCCAAGTATGCATGCATAGGGCTACATTACAAGGCCATGCACAAGGACCTATCTTTTTCAACCCATGCACTCACACTCTTACACATCACTCATTATGGGTCACAAGTACTTGGCATCCCTAAAAGTGACACCAATGTCTAAAATCTCCAAAGGACACCAAGTTTACAACAACAATAGCAAAGAAGCCATCCGCCACTGACAACTACTCAAGATCAACCTTGACAACCTCTTTTGAGCAACTAGCAATTTTTCAAAGCTCACAACAATGACACATTCTTGCTGGAATCCAAGGAAGAAGCACATACAACGGATATACACTACCTCTCAAAGCACTACATGGAACAACCCTTAAAACAAGGGTCTGCCAGGGACGACAGACTCTAGAGGGGGGGGAGTGTTGACACTCAAGGTTAAGGACAAAGCATGGAAGTGCATCAAGGAAGTGGACACACAAGAAGAAGGAGCATGTAGGGAGCTCCAAGAAGCACATGTCAAAATTTCAGAAGCAATCCCTATAAAAATAATAATTTTTATCACTAAAAACCATTGTAAATACCATTTTCCATTTCTGCAACTCCATTTTGTTCAAGCCGAGGAGTCCTTGAGCTTGAGGAGTATTAGAAGTATCATCCTACCATTTTTCATAATTTTTAGATTCTGTTTGAACCCCCCAAATAAGCACTGGAACCTAATTTTTAACTAAGCCAGACACTAGGTCTGGACAAGGCCAAAACCACTCAAAAAACTATAAAGAGGGCTGGAGACTCATTTTTGGGGTTAGCTGGTTGTAGATTTGAGCTTTGTAAGAGAGTTCTTTTGTAGTCAAAGATCCTCCATTGTTCCACTCTTTGCTCTTACTTTGTGCATGTGTGTGTGTATGTGTGTGTGTATGTGTGTGTGTATGTGTGTGCATGCTTGTGTGCTTTCACTCACGCACTTTTGCCATCACTTGCTCACGATCTTCATACCGATCCTCACGTCTCCACGGATTGACATTTATGAGGTGTATCTCCTGACGTTGGTACTTGTCATTGTGCTAGAGTGACACCTGTATTATTGTTATTTTGATTTTGATTTGATCCTTGCTGATTATCATGAGCCAAATGATTACTCAATCCACAGATCCAGCAAGCCTTCTTATTGTTATTCTGATTACCTCTTCCTCTTCCAAAACTTCTTGCTCTTCCTCTACCAGTGCTTCTACCTCTTGCATAATAAACTTGAGAACTCGATTCCTCTTCATCCTTTGCTTTAGCTTTATCTCCTTTCTTCTTGTTCTTCATGTACATTGCAGAACTTTTGTCCTTTGTCTCCATCTCCCTTCAAGTCTTGCTCAAATGTGAGCATCAAACCAAGCAATTGATTCAAATCTGGAACATAATGATTCAAAGAAAGTTCTGTTGACAAGACACAAGATTTCCACCTTTCATCTCCTCTCAAACCTGCAAGCAATTGAGCAATTAATCTGTGATCTTCAACATCTTCATCCATGGATCCAAGATTGTCTACTAGATCCTTCATCTTACTGACATAATCACTAACACTTTGATTTGGATTCTTCTTGAATGTTGTAAAATTTGACCATAGACTTGATTTCCTTACCTTGGTCATACTTTGGAAATGATATTCCAATGCATTCCATATATCTTCAGCTAATTCCAATCCTCTGATGTGTGGTAGCAAATGATCTGAAATTGTATTATAGATCTAGGCCTTTGCACTTGCATCTTTCTTCTACCAATGCTTTAAAGCATCCAGTTCCTCTTTCTTTGGTAGACTTTCATCTTCAAATACTGGCTTCTCTTCTTCACCTGTCATGTACACCATGAGATCCTTACTCATAAGGCTTCCATTCTCATTACCCATGCATGATAACTATCTCTATCCAATTTGTCAATGGAGATATGATCTGCCATAATTCTTTGATTTTGAATGAACCTATGAGTTTAAAGGATAAAGAATAATACCTTTTTTAGTTCTTTGTGTATAAATATACTTTTGATTAATATTTTGATGCCTTGTGTCTTTGAATGCTTCAACTTTCAAACTTTAATGAAAACTTTCCAAAACTTCTCATACCTTTGACGTGTTCTGCTTTCTAGAACCTTTCTGCTCTAATACCACTTGTTCATCTATGAAACATCACAAGAAATGAATTAATGTGACACCAGAAAACCTCGATGGTCACCATTAACTCAATGCTTCTCCAAACTTTGAAAAAAGATTTGCCTTCACAAGATGACTATGTCTAACTATCAAAATAAGAATTTTTGCTTGTTTTAGTAAAAGTGCCTATCTAAATATAAAATTTTTCAACTTAGCATCAACTTGCAACAAGAATTCGATGCCAAACATCGAATGTTTTCCGCCACTTTTTTAGCATCTAAAATAGCCCCGTGAACACAGATATGAAGAAAACCACTTTTATGTGAGAATTCAATGGTAGGCATCGACTTTATGTTGAAACTCAATGCCTAGCATCGAGTTGCTTCAAAAACCTCATGATTTCAACAAGCTAAACCAACATATGATGCACAGGGAATAAGAAAGTAACTTATCAGCTCAAACTTGATGCCAGGCATCGAGTTGCTTGGAAAACTTGAACTTTTAACTCATTATCACAATAGACAAAGCACGGAGATGGAGGGGAGAGTTTCATACATAGAACTTCTATTATTTCTTCTGATAAGTATGGAAACTCAAAAACTTTATAGGTGCTTTCTCTCCCAAAGAAGCCCGACTATACTCAGTCATACAAAATCTCTCATTTTCTATTCTCTCTCTCTCTCTCTCTCCATGTCAATTGATACAAACTAACTTATATAGATTTTCTCAATCTCGTGAGTTTTGAAAATTCTAGAACTAATTAGCCAAGTTGAATCATTCCATCAACATTTTCCATTTCTATAGTAATTTAGAATACTGCAAGGACACTAGAAGTAGTACCTGTGCTTGAACACTATCACACTGTGACTTGACAATTCATACTGAAAAAAAAAACATAGATTTCATGTATAATAGTACACATAATTTCTTGAAATTTTAGATTTGAAATATGTTAGGGGATGTCACACATAATGCAATTTATTATTTTCCAAGATGACCTTTTTTTCTATGAGACCCACCTTATAAGCTTGAAATGGAGGTCAAAATGGCTCTGAAATAGAAATCTACATGCACACCAAATTATTTAGCAATTTGAGATCATTTTATGAAGCACGCATTCTTTATTCCTTCTCGTAGACTCTTCATTATTGGCCCTCTTCATGAGCTCTCTACATCCACACTAGCTCTAATACCATGTCAAGAGAAAGGAGATAAGGAAGAGAACTCTCACACACTCTCACACACAAGGAGAGGACCACATAGAGATTGAGGGAAGGAAGAATGATCTTTTTCTAGTAGATAAAGAGAATATACAAGAATGATCCTAATACAAAAATACAACCATTACACTATGTCAAGAGCAATACATAAAGAAAACTCTAATGTCCATAAATGAATGCTTTGGCAAGAAACAAATGAGCCATCACTCTTGGTAGATAAATCTAGTGAAGCTCACTAAAAGTATCCATGATATATATCAGCATAACCACTATACATGTCAGAGAAACAAAAGGTGGTACATGTCATCCTCGATGATCACATTTTGAGCTTGATATCCCAACACTTCTTGCTTCTCCTTGAGGTTTTTCTCAATTTTGAGAGTCCTGTCTTGCCACTTCTTCTTGCACATGTTTGCTAAGGCTTTTAGGTGCCCTTAGTATGATTAGAGCCCTTGGAAAGCTCGCGGTCATGATGGGAGACAACTTGATCAAGGAAGATTTTGTGGGCAATCTTTTGTTGGAGTTTGAGGTTTGTAGAAGCACATGAATAACACAAGGAAGAAGAAGCTTGGAGCACAACACACAATACTAAATGTATTACCAGGAGAATGTACAAGAATAAGTCACTCGTTAGGGTTATAGTCGTATATACAATCCATGAGAAAAAAACCTCCTAAAGAGGGAAAAAAGTGCTCCGGTGGTCTTAAGTGTGTTCACACACATCACTACCTAAATATATCAACAAATCTCCTTGGGAGTGATGAGTGAATAAGATGAAAACATCATGTATAAGGAAGAACCAAGCTACGTGGAAAGAGATCAATCCACAAAAGGAAGTAAGCTCACAACTTTGAAGGTTGCTTCAAACTTCTCTCGAGGCGAAGCCTTTGTGAAAAGATATGCAATGTTATCTTATGTGGGTACATCTGCCAAACTAATCCCTCTAGTAGAGAACCTCTCCCTGACATAATGATAATGCACCTCAAGGTGCTTTGTGTGAGCATGGTGAAGGGCTTTGTTGTGCAGAACAAGAGGAGCAAGGAGGAGATGGAGGGAGAGAGAAGAGAGAAGAGACATATACAGATGTGTGGGAGCCTCAAAACTCATATAATGATCTCTCTTGAGGCAATGTTCTACACATGATGTATAGATATGAATATGGGGGTAAGGTCACATGACCCTTACATCCCCAACAATCTCCCACTTAAGGGTCAATGTGACCATAAGTGGTAAAATATACAACGAATATTGTAGGAATATACAATAATGTACAGTAAGAGTCTAGATCTCAACCCATACAGATCAATCTACACCAACTGCCTCGAACAAGGTGTATCCTAGTTGATATTGAGGCCATCGGGTTCCAGGACAAGGACTGCCTACTATTTGATTTATTTGTGGAACCCAATAAGGAATGCTTGTGGGCATATTGCTCAAGGTTAATGTTTCTTTTGTCCCATTACATGCAAACATTGGAAGATGCCTTCATCACTTGGTTTTTTTTTTTTTTAGCACAATGCTCATGTTTTTTTGCCATGTCCCATGTCGCTTAGTGAAAGATTGGTAAGATATGTAATGCAAGCTGAAACTAAACACAGATAAGTCGTACAAGATAGGACAATGCAATAGGATAGGTTTTTCATCTCTTGGAAGAAGACTCTTAAAGGTATAACAAATAAACTCTTCATACATGACAATGAGTATAAGCTGCGTATCCTCAATTGGCTTAGACAAAGATTAAGGGGCAAAAGTTATCAAAGCTACATTTGAAAGTTCAATGGGGACATCTAATGAACCTTGGTTCAAAGGATAGTTCCATATTCTATTGGAGGAAGTAGTCAATCAACTCAAACTGATTTTTGACAAATTTTTTTGTGATTGGGATAGGGCTATCCACCCTCCTTCTAAAGAAGAAGACTTATAAAAATAGTGGGTTTTCTCCCCTATGCATGCAAGTGTTGGGCTATCATTGATGCATACCAATTTTGTATATCCCCAAACTTTTATTTACCAAAAATATTGTAAATCACTAGTGTAAAATGACTTTAGATGTTCAGACGTAACATTCTGATTCATGATATCTATGCATGAAGTGAGGAGCAGTGCAAACTTCTAGGTGTATCTCTAGAGGGAGGATCATTCATAGAGACTCCATAGGAGGGAGATATCTCAGAGAAGTTCTAAAGAACCAAATTCTATAGAAGGCAAAGGCTTACTCTCCTATTGTAAAATTCCTTGCATGAAAAGGGAGCATATTGATGTAGATAGTGGGCACACAAGTAAGTATTCAACTGCCCAAGAAGGAGTCCAACAATGGGAGAGGTGGGATGGCTCAAGCAGACATCATCACCATAAACAAAATCAAGGGATGAATGAAGCATAATTTCAAAATAACTTTTATGCCGACTTCTTTTCTTTGTAAAACCATAATACATGAAAGGCATGGACATGAATTTGGAGATGAATGCATATATATTTATTCATGCAAAGATTGGATTTATGTATCAAATTCATGTCTATGGTTTAGGAAAAGAAAGATTGGATTGTTCATAAGCATGGTCATGGTTATGATGAATGCATCCGATACATTTTGGCTAAATGCATGAAAATTTACACCATCTCTTAAACGAAGGAAGTTCCAAATTGGAACTTTGCATGCTTTAAGGAGGGGTTTGGTTTTAAGTTCCAAATTGGAACTTTGCATGCTTTAAGGAGGGGTTTGGTTTTTGAACCTTATGCATGCTACACCTCTCTCGGGATAAGAGAGAGACCAAGTTTATTAAGTACGATTCAACTTTGAAAGAACATAGGTATAAGGGTGTTGCGATCGATTGGCCATATTAACCCTCTAAATTCCTATTTTCTTGAATTAAGCTAAAAACACTGAGTCATAAAAAACGAGAACAAAGATATGTTCTCTTTTGAAAATTAAGAAAAGATGCTAAAAACAAAGAAAAATTGGCATGTTTTCAATTGTTTCATAGATATAGTAACATGCATTTAAATTAGGGCATGAAAATCATATGCTTTTATTTCATGATACTTTGTTTCAATCTCCATTCGAATTTTTGGTTATGAAAACGTGCTATATTCAACACGACGAATTCCAATTAGAACTATAAAGAACTCTAGATGATTAAAAGTACATGATTTCATGAAAAATGGAAATCAACAAGAAATGCATTTTATTTCAACCCCACATGAAAAATAACTTCATACCATTTTAAGAAAAGAATTAGACTACATCTATCGGAGGCTTCTTTTTCCATGGTGTCAAGACTCTTATGCGAAAAATAACACTGACTCATACAAGGAACGTTTGATTTATCTATACCTAAAATATGAAGTGAACGCGCTCTCTTGACAATATAAAGCATAATAGCTGATTATGCCAAAAACAACACCATGAGCAAAAAATGAATTATGAGATTAAATTGACTGTACATATTGAGAGAAATCACCATCCCTAAAATGCATACCGTCATACATGATTCTTTCGTGTTTAATAATCCAAATAAAAGATCAAAATCCATGACATGATAACAATGATGGCAAGATGTGCTAGAGAAGAAAATATTATAATATCGTAGTTACTACTTAAACATGTAAAATAAAAAAATTGGATATGGAAATAAAAAAGGTTGTATATGGATGAATGTTTTCACACTTTTTCCAGAAGAAGGCAAGCAAAAAAAGATTGGGATGCTGTCAGTACTTTTGAATTTCTTCAATGTTGACAAGGACTATGACATGTGGGTGAAGACTTAAAGCTCCTCCAATTTATGGAAGCAACAAAAAAATTTATCACATTCTTAATATAAAAGGAGCCATGGAAAGGCAAATTGCAAGAAAACACAAAGGTTATCGAGATAATGCTACCTTGGATCCCATGCCAAGAGAGGGAGATGTGATCAAGAGGTCATGTCTCATTTATGATGGACAAGAGAAACATACCACAAGCGTCCCATATCAACCATTCTAAGAAGGACTTCTCTATTGTGCTTCCTCTTAAAGAGTGTGCACATCTCTCTTGATGGTCTTTCAGCCTTGCCACACCACTAGTTTTTAAACAACAATGTTAGACATTGGTCTACAGAGACCGTTACATGTGTCTGTGGGACAAGGGCTAAGCCTAGCCAAGCTCCCTGGCTTGGGGGATATCCTAAGGTACCTATGGATAATGGGAATGAGTGTGCATGATGGCCACATTTCCACACTAGAGCATTCCAGATCATTGCTATTTTGGGTGCAAGAGGATATAAACTATGGGAGGAGAGTTGAAAATACAACATTCAAGCCATGAGGGGGATCTTTTTTTGAAATTTCATATCCAATTGCCATGTGAGGGACCCCCATCGTTGTCTTTATCAAAAGTTGTCATCCACGCATGAGGTTGTAGGAAATAACTTCTTCAAAAAATAGGGTGAGGACCCCCCCACTGGGTGGGAATTTCCCCAAGTAGTGCCTAAGGAGGAGGTACCCACCCATACAAATTTTCCACATCTACTTGCCCATTGCTTGACATGTAGGAACACAAGAGCGAGTTGCAACCAAGGAGAGGACTTCTCCTCTCTTCCCCCCTCCTCCTGATGTAGGGATAGAAGACTTCATGGGCTTCTTATACCCAAAATTGTTGCTGAGAGACACTCATGTGGGATAAAATTGATGTGCACATAGCTTGAGCCATTTCCCTATGTGGAGCAGCTATGGAGGAGAAGAACCATTGAATTTCTCATAGAACCTCACTTACATGGCATAGCTACCATACGTAGCTTTACCAAAATGGCCATAAATCCCTCATTTATTATCCAAATGGAATGGTTCCAAGATCTATGCAATCTTGAGTGTTAGAGCTATCAAATGAATACCTAGAAGATAGCATTTTCCCTTGTTAAACCATCTATAGAGAGCTTCAAACTTCATTTTTCATCGTCAAAGAGATTCATAGGATGAGTTTTTTTATGCAAGGATGATCGACCTCAACTTGTAAACTCAAGAAAGGTGGTGGATGCTCACTTCCAACACCTTCACTATCTTTGCAAGTAGATTTCTTCACTTGGAATATAGTGTTGTCAATATATGGATTTTTACTCTATTTTATGCATCAATTTTCATTTAGGATAAGCATTGGGCTCTCATACATGCATGTATGCTCGTATATATGCTTGTTGATCTCTGCACTTTTTGTGAAATAGGATAGTAGTATGATTTTATTGCATGTATGGTGAGGAGAAACCAAGAGCATTTAGTGCTCTTATTTAATTTATGTCCATGAAACAAGCACTTGGATTATTGTATAGGGCATGTAGTGCCCTTTGGTCTTTTGCTTGCTATTATGTGCTCGCCAGCACACTTATGATTAAAGTGTGTGTAGAGCACTTGAGTTTTTTTTTCAGACTATCATTTTGTTGCCAAAATTCTACCAAGATTTTCAAAATTTCTATGCATGGTTGTTTGATGCATGAAAGTAGAGGAAACTTATCCTCATCTCAATTGCATTCATTGCCATTATTTTCAATCATTCTAGGAAGGACTTCTCTATTGTGCTTCCTCTTGAAGAGTTCACCAATTTATTTTGATGGTTTGTCAGCCTTGCCAAACCACTTGTTTTTAAACAACAATGTTAGACATTGGTCTATAGAGACCGTTACATGTGTTTGTGGGACAAGGGCTAAGCATAGCCAAGGTCCATAACTCCAGGCACATTGTAAGGGTACCTAAGGATAATGGGAAGGAGTGTGCATGATGGCCACATGTCCACACCAGAGCATTAAAAATCATTGCTATTTGGGGTGCAAGAGGATAGAAAGTATGGGAGGAGAGTTGCACACACAACATTCAAGCCTTCTTTATGAGAGAAAGTAAGAGAGATACTACTTTTGGTATGTGAGCTAGTATGAGGGAGTTCTTTTTCAAAAGTTCATACCTAATTGTTGTATGGGGTACCCCCATCATTATCTTCATCAAAAGTAATTGTCGATGCACGAGGTTGTAGGAAATAGTTTCTTCAAACAAGAGGGTGAGGACCCCCCCCCCCCTAGGGGGGGGAATTTTCCCTAGGAAGTCCCAAAGGAGGAGGCATTCACCCATATAGATCTTTCCACACCTGCCCATGTGCTTGACATGCATGAGTAAAACAGCGAGTTGCACCCAAGGAGAGGACTTCTCCTCTCTTCCCTCCTCCTTCTGATGTAGGGATATAAGATTTCATGGGCTTCTTATGCCCTAAATTGTTGTTGAGAGACACTCATGTGGGATGAAATTGATGTGTGCACAAATAGATCCATTTTACGTATGTGGAGCAGCTATGGAGCAGAAGAACCATTGACTTTCTCATAGACCCTCACTTACATGGCATAGCTTTCATACCTAGCTTCACTAAAATGACCATAAAGCACCCACTTATTGCCCAAATGGAATGGTTACAAGATCTATGGAATCTTGAGTCTAAGAGCTATCGAATGAATACCTAGAAGATAGCATTTTCCCTTGTTAAACTATCTGTAGAGAGCTTCAAACTTGATTTTTCATAGTCAAAGAGCTTCATAGGGTGACTTTTAAAGGATGATCAACTTCAACTTGGAAACTCAAGAAAGGTGGTGGGTGATCACTTCCAACACATACAATATCTTTGCAAGTGGAATTCTTCACTCAAAAGATAAGTTTTTTTTTTCAATACATGCATTTTTACTCTCTTTTGTGCATGAAATTTTTATTTAGGATAAGCATTGGGCTCTAATACATGTATGTATACTTGTATATATGCTTGTAAATCTCTGCACTTTTTGTGAAATAGGATAGTAGCATGATTTTATTGCAGGTATGGCGAGGAGAAGACAAGAGTGTCTAGTGTTCTTATTTAATTTGTATCCATGGCACAAGCACTTGGACTATTGTATAGGGCATGTAGTGCCCTTTGGTCTATTGCTTGCTATTGTGTGCCTGCTAGCACACTTGCGATTAAAGTGAGTGTAGAGCACTTTAGTTTCTTTTTTCATACTATCATTTTGTTGTTGATATGCCACCAGAATTTTCAAAATTTCCATGCATGGTTGTTTGATGCATGCAAGTAGGGGGGCATACTAATCATAATTTTTTATTTTTTTGTTCTTTTATGCAAAGGCTTCTGATTTTCTAGTTTTGAATACCACTATTTATGTTAGGTGTACATACGCACATAAAAACATAAAAAAAACACTTAAAAAAAAAGATGAAAACATACAAAACCTGACATAAAAAGAAAGAAATAACTCACACTTTCTTAAACATGGAATCAATACCTTCATCACCTCATAGGGAGCATACACACTTGGTTAAGCATATAGTAGACACTATAGAAACCATGAGCAATAGAATATCACACATAGAGAGCATGCTTTAGAATATTTTAGAGCAATTTTATGGCTATAAGAAAGACAAAGCTATGAATGAAGGTATGATTCCTATGGGTAGATTTGGAGGCTCTAGAAATCTATGATAGTATCCCAGTTAGAGGGGCCATATGATAGCTTAAGGATCTTAAGCTGCCATGATATGGTGGCTCTACTAGTGCATGTACTACTGACGGTGTTGAGGAGTGACTCAACAAATGGGAGCAGTGCTTCCACTTATCCATGTCATGGACGATAAACATAAGATATAGTAGGCCATATACAATCTCATAGACCTTACCCATAGATGGTGGTGTAAAATAGAACAAGATAAGAAAAATCCCACAACTTGGGAAAAACTTAAGATCTTATTCTATGATAACTTTGTGCCACCAGACAAGAGTTCTAGGGCACTCGACACATGGTTTTTCATTATTTACAAAAACTAGATAGTCCAAGATTATGTTGATAAATATAGGGAGGTACTTCTTAAAATACCAGATTCCATCCTAGGTTTTCTCCGGGTCCACAAGTTTGTATTGGGACTGAGAGAAACAATACAAACTTTAGTGAGAAAGGAGAGGTGTCACTCTTTGGCACATGCCATAGAGATGGCTCTAATCTACAAGGATTGTCAAAGATCATAGGCTCCTAGGCCCAGAGATCCTCATGAACTAAGATGAGTCAGCCCTCATCCTCTAATGTTCTTATATTGACGAGTGCACAACGTCAAAAAGAGACCAAGTAGGTGCACACGGTCAAGATAGTTTCATGAGCTAAAAAAAAAGGTGTTTGTTCTAACTGAGAGGGCTTTTAATAAGTCGATTCTTACCCCTCAACTAAAACAGAAGGCAATGAGAGAAGTTTTGTGCTATAGCTACCTAGGACAACACCAATTTAAAGCCTTTCCTAAGAAGAAAGAGATAGTTACAACCATAGTGATAAAACCTACACAAATAGAGAGTGATGGAGATGAGGATTTTGGAGGTTCTATATCTCATCTTTTATTTTCCATCATGGCCATGATGGTCACTAAGAAGGTACCTTCTATTCCAGATGATGTGCTTTCACCAATGGCACAGAAAGATTGCCAGTTTCCATACATTAAACTCATTGTTAAGAGAGGATTGGTGGCACGATAGCATGTCAAGGTCCTCTTTGACATTGGTTCCATGCAATATGTCATTAGTTCTCATCTCATCAGAAGGTTACATTTAAACACAGTGCAGTTAGAATATGCCTACACAGTGGAGTTAGCCGACTAGAAGGGCACTGAGACATGGGACCAACGAGTCATTGTTTTACCCATCCAAATCCAATCCTACAAGGACAGATTGGGTTTTGAGATATTATGATTAGTCCATTTTTATGTAGTCCTAAGTAACCAATGGCATGCTAGGAAACAACCAGTCATAGACTTTTCTTCTCATGTGTATCAGTTTGGGCATGAGGGGAGACAATTACTAATCTATGGAGAGCCAAATCTCCAAGAGACACAATTGGTGACCGTAACCAAGCTACTCAAAATTGATTATAAGTATATTTATCTATTTTGCTTCGTGTATTCATCATGTGTAGTGATGGATTCTCACAATCAAGGAAGCTCGAGTTAGAATGCTCAACTACTTCCAGATAAAGTAAGAGCAAAATTTGAGGAGTTTTTTTAAAGAGTTACCTTTAGTTTTACCTCCCAAGAATATTGAGCACATGATTGGATTGGTGCCAGGAGGGAATCCGACTGCTTGACCACATATTAGTTTTCAAGAGGAGAACAAAGTTCACAAGGTTGTGGATGAGTACATGGAGAAAGGGCTTATTAGACCCAATTATTCACCCTTCATAGCGTTAGTTCTTCTTGTGAAAAAGAATGATGGATCTTATAGGTTGTGCATGGACTATAGAGCACTCAATAGATGAATTATGGCATGAATCCTACTGCTCCGAGTACCATAGGAATGTTGAATAAATTTCCTAGTGCTTTGGATTTCCTAGCAAATCTCCAAGCAAATTTGGAAATAGCTAAGGCCAAGATGCAGCAAGCAGGTGATAGGGCAAAAGAATATGCTATTAGGAAGAGATCTCCTAGAGTTTTTGAAGAAGGAGATATAATTTTTCTTTGAGTACTAGCAATATCAACTTCACGATCCATAGGGAAGTCCAATAAGCTTTTACCAAGGTTTTATGGGCCTTGGAAGATAGTTAAGAAGCTTATTGATGTTGCATACTATTTTGGTTCCACACCACACATGGACTACTAAGAGAATCTAACTAGCTATCCGAAGGAAATACTCTCAATAGGATAACCAAACCCATAAGAAAGTGAGAGATGCATTTATCCACCCAACCAACTCCACCCATATGTATACCAATAGGCCAAGGGGGAAAATGTGAGGAGAGCTTGCCAACTGTCCCTGCTCACATGGATGCTAATCAAAGGGTTTCTAGCCTTGGAAAAATACCATATACTTAGGAAATATCAATCCTAAGGGTCAAAACCCTTCATTTGGGAGTAAATAAATCCAAATAGTTCAAGGGATCAAACCATAGTCTTGTAGACACTTTCCTAAGGGTTTCACAATAGAACCCAAGGGTCCTCCAAGTGGCTTTGGACCCTCAAAACCCATGTCTTTTGTTATTTGACCCATAATTATAACAACATTCTTCCCCTTTCAACATTTCCACCATAAAAAATGTGTGTAGGTATAATATGTGGAGTATTCCCTCATGCCCCATTATCACTCTCCTCAATCATGGTCTTCATCTCTATGATTCACCTCTTTATTAGAAGGGGATTCTATCCTTGAATAGATCTAAAAAGAGGGGAATGCTTGTATGGGCTAATCCCTGCCCAAATCATTCTAACATTACCTAGCTTTGCACATGAAGCAATAGATAATGTGCAAAGTATGGAAAGAATGATAAGGGTGGGTTAAAACATCCCTGCCTAATTCAATGTTTTGCTTTGTGTAAACTAAGCATCCATGGTGTCTAAAAATCTTTAGCTAATTTGCTATGTGGGTCCATTTCTATGCACTACTTGTGCATGGACCTAGCAAAATAGGTGGATCACTAGCTAGTTTAAGACTTTGAGAAGTCTTCTTAAGTAGGTTGACCAAAACATCTAACTTAGATATTTCTTACTATGTTCTACTTATAACCATCATCTATTGATCTCTTTTCCAAAATATAGGACTACCAATTTCTATTGGGATTTATAGCTAGGGTAGAATGTAGGAAAGAAGTGATTCATTTCTTAGGGAAGCCAACATCAAAGTGATTTACTCAAGGCCATTTCCTCAAAGACTGGGCTTCTTTGGAACTACTAGAACTAGAAACATTTCCTAAATCTTCTCTTCAAGGGTTCTATTCAAACTCTTTGAGAGAACTTTAAAACCTTTCTTCATCCATCAATCTTGAAGAAATTCTCAATGGATGAATGAGTTCTCTTAAACTCAAGTGTCTTCTAAAATTGAATGGGTTCAATATACAGTCACCTATTCCATTCAGTTGAACCTAGTCTAGAAGTGACTTCAAATATTCTTTCAAAGTCACATCCAAGGTTCGACAAAGTGGGAAGGAAGAATTGAAATTGTGCATAACAGATTCAACTTCTAAGGCACTAAAGTGACTTGAGACAAATTAGATGAGACTCAAAACTTTAATTGAGTTGTTTGAAGAACTATTTCTATCTTTATGAGATTAAATCCAAATTCTCAAAAAGATTCTTAGGGTAAGATTAAACCATCATCCATCTACCAAACTCTAGTGGTATAAGACATCGGTGTCTCAAGCCACCAATATTTGATGATGTTTAACTTTAGTCCCAAACCATGATGCTTGAATTATCTTAAGTTCTAAGCTAATCCCTTTCAATCTCTTGAGACTCCTATATACTAGAATACCAATCTAATATAGATCTCTTACTTTAGGAGATTGATTACCTCATTGTACAATTGACAAGGTGCTTTGGACTAAATTAGTCTAATTTCATCTAGGTTGATCTCTAAGTCAATCTTTTTCACTACCTCTTGAAACCCCTTTATACAAAAATGTATAAATTTGATTCTAGATAGTGATTCACTTAGTTGTACTCTCAACTAAGTATTTGATCCTAGATTGACTTAGTTGAACTTTCCTTCCTTAAAAGGATCTTTCCAAGTTCTCTCTTCAAAAATCCATGTAGCATTTCTGATGAAGAACTACAAAATCCTTACTAGGAAAATCTCATAAATTAAATGAGACTATACTAGTCTGACCCAAAACCTTAATGAAGGTCCTAAAAGTGCTTTCAACTTGATGATCTTTAGGATTTTCATCTACTTGATACTTGAAGTGCTTCTTGGTCATACTCTTGACCATTCTGTACTTCATCTAAAGCTTCAATACTTATTGGGATGGAGTTTCACTTCAAGTCATGAACCCAAGACTAAAATATACCTGCCATCTCAAGGTCTGATGTCCATACCATCATTCCTACATCGATGTGAATATATAGTATAATGTCCCATACCACCATACTTTATATCCAACACATGTGTGGATGATATTTATCTTAAATTCTAGAAGCCTTATCGAACTATAGATAACCCTTAGCTCAAATTCTTTTTACTAGAATTTGAAGTCGAGGAATTACTTCTATGTTTTCCATCTTGTTTAGGCTTCTACAAGATTGTTGAACATCCATCAAGCAATTCCAACTACAAGATTGTTTAGGCTTCTTGTCTTGAATTATATTCATGATTGAATTAGTTCTTTAATCATGTAACTTTTAGTGACAATAATTTATTATTGTCTTTTGGATTCCTCTCTAACAAGAGCTTTAAATAAATACCCTGAGGATTTGTTTTTACGAATCTCTCTACTGCTTAAGTTTAAACATTTACAAATGTTTTTGGATTTCTCTCGAAAATCCCTTTAAGGATAGGTGAATACAAGTTTCACCTTCCACAGACTTAAATACCACTGGTGTAGATTACATGCTTGTAACTCAAACTTATATAAATCCTTCTTACCTCCCTTTAGATAGGTATAACTTTTGGCATGCTTTACTCAGCCTCGTGGTTTCAACCATCTTTTTGGGATCCCAATACTAATTTTATCATACCATGAAGTTGCTTTTTTTAGCAACTCCTTCTTTGCCAAACATGCTATTTCCTAAACAATGTTTTTCTATCTGTCATCTACCTCCAAGCTTCTATATTTCATGGAATAAATTGTACCAAATTTAATAATTTTGGTACTTTCTTCCCCCTTTTGAAGAATTTTCGCCCTCGAAAGCTATAAAATCTATGGCTTCATTTACAATTAAGGAGTTAGAACCATGACTCCTTCCATCATTGGACTATTGACCCACTCTTATACTTGTGAACACCTTGAAGTTTTCTAGAAGATGTGCTAGAAAGGAATCCTAGTTTTGGTATCTATTAGAACATCTTCTAGAAGTAGCTCCATGAGCACCTGTCCTAGCATGCACATGAAATTCTTCTTGAATTTTTGGGAATGCTCATGAAGTCTCATGTTTCCCAACAATACAAGTTCAAATATTCGAATACATTGCATTTTCCTTGCCGCAAGTCTTTCGCCTTTGAAAAATCGCATTTCTCTCTTTCTCTCTCTCATTATCATGTTTGAAGTTAAAAAGCAAGATAATATATACTTTGTTAGAGGAAGTTCAATCTTACATGTACGTTTTTATTAATGAAAATATATATTCGTTACTTTCTTAGAGAAAAAAACGTAGTTTGTAGTTAGAAGTCGATGTTTAGCATCGATTTCTCTTGGAAAATAAAACGAAAAAAATGAGGCTCTATTGTTCATCGATGCAAAGTCAGAGAGTTTGTCACACCTCTTTGTGTGTGCGCAAGGGAATTAGAGTGTGATAGTGAGGAAATCTGCTCATCTAATTAGGGAAGAGTTGAGGAAGATGAAGCTTGACGATCCATGTAGAACTGTTGTTAGGCTCCCTCATTTTGCAAGGGAAAAAAGTTAAGGAAGTGGTGGAGAAAAGGAAAGGAGGGTAACTAAAGGACAAAGTGATAAAAGAGAGAGAAAAATGGCAGAGGACCCTACCTAGAATCTGTATTGTGAGTGGGTCATATGCAATTCGGCAAGCTTATTGCCTCAGAGAGAGAGAGAGAGACAGAGAGAGAGAGAGCTCGAAAAAGCTATATGGATACACAATGAGTTTGTAGGATCCATAAATCAAAATGTTTGCAATTATATACCAAGGATCACTAGTTGATAAGACTTGAAGATGCACAAGAATCATAGAATCATTGATAGAACTTCCAAAAACCTTTAGAAGAAAGGGCAAGCAGTTCAATGTTGAGGGCTTGGAGGGTTAATTCAATTTTCACTACAAGGAATGCGATTCAGATGAGGATAAATGCCCTCTACTTTCAAGCATCAAACAACCATGCATAGAAATTTTGAAATTTTGGAACCATTTCGACAACAAAATGATAGTCTGAAAAAAACATTGAAGTACTCTACACACACTTTAATCGCAAATGTGTTGGAAGACACAATAACAAGCAAAAGACCAAAGGGCACTACACGCCCTATACAATAGTCCAAGTGCTTGCATCACATATATAAATTAAATAAGAGCACTAGACTTTTTGCTTTATCCTCGTTGTACCTACAATAAAATCATGCTACTATCCTATTTCACAAAAAAGTGCAGAGATTGACAAGCATATATATAAGCATACATGCATGTATGAGAGGCCAATGCTTATCGTGAATGAAAATTGATGCACAAAAGAGAGTAAAAATGCATGTATTGACAACAAGAATTATCTTCCGAGTGAAGAAATGAACTTGCAAAGATAGTGTAGATGTTGGAAGTGATCATCCACCACCTTTCTTGAGTTTTCAAGTTGAAGCCAATCATCCTTGCATAAAAAACGTCCTCCCATGAAGCTCTTTGACTATGAACAATCAGGTTTGAAGCTCTATACTGATAATTTAGCAAGACCAAATGCTATCTTCTAGGTTTCCATTCGATAGCCCTCAGACTCAAGATTTTATAGACCTTGGAACCATTCCATTTGGATAAGAAATCAGGGAGTTATGGCCATTTTAGTGATGCTAGGTATGGTAGCTATTCCATGTAAGTGAGGATTTATGAGAAATTCAATGGTTCTTCTCCTCCATAGCTTCTCCACATAGGCAAAATGGCTCTAGTTGTGCACACATCCACTTTATCCCTTATGAGTGTCTCTTAATATCAATTTTAGGTATAAGAAGCCCATGAAGTCTTCTATCCCTACATCAGAAGGAGGAGGGAAGAGAGGAGAAGTCCTCTCCTTGGTCACAACTTGTTCTTCTGCTCTTGCATGTCGAGCACATGGGTAGGTAGATGTGGAAAGATCTGTATGGTTTCATGCCTCCTCCTTGGGGACCCCCTAGGAAAGTTCACACCCTTTGTAGGGGTCCCCACCCTCTTTTTTGAAGAAGCTATTTCCTACAACCTCGTGCATTGACAATGGCTTTTGATGAAGACAATGATGGTGGTACCCTATACTGCAATTATATATGAACTTTCAAAAAAGATCCCCCTCATACTAGCTTAGATACCAAAAGTAGTAACTCTCCTACTTTCTCTCATAAAGAAGGCTTGAATGTTGTGTGTGCAACTCTCCTCCCATGCTTTATATCCTCTTGCACCCAAAATAGCAATGATTTGGAATGCTCTAGTGTGGACATGTGGCCATCATGCACACTCATTTATATTATCCTTAGGTAGCTTAGGATATCCCCAGAGCTAGGGACCTTGTCTTTGCTTAGCCCTTGTCCCACACATACATGTATGGGTCTCTATATACCAATGTCTAACATTGTTGTTTAAAAACTAGTGGGTTGGCATGATTGAAAAACCATCAAAAGAAAGTGTGAAGTCTTCAAGAGGAAGCACAATAGAGAATTCCTTCATAGAATGGTTGACAATAATGGGAATGAATGCAATTCAGATGAGGGTAAATGCCCTCTACTTTCATGCATCAAACAACCATGCATAGAAATTTTGAAAATTTTGGTAGCATTTTGAGAACAAAATGATAGACTGAAAAAAAAAGAAGTGCTCTACACACACTTTAATCGCAAGTGTGTGGGTGGGCACATAATAGCAAGCAAAAGACCAAAGGGCACTACATGCCCTATATAATAGTCCAAGTGCTTGCATCATGGATACAAATGAAATAAGAGCACTAGACACTCTTGCTTTCTCCTCGAGATACTTGTAATAAAATCATGCTACTATCCTTTTTCACAAAAAGTGCAGAGATTCACAAGCATATATACAAGCATACATGCATGTATGAGAGGCCAATGCTTATCCTAAATAAAAATTGATGCATAAAAGAGAGTAAAAGTGCATGTATTGACAACAAACTTATCTTCTGAGTGAAGAAATCCACTTGCAAAGTTAGTGCAGGTGTTGAAAGTGATCAGCCACCACCTTTCTTGAGTTTCCAAGTTGAAGTAAATTCTCCTTGCATAAAAAAAGTCATCCTATGAAGCTCTTTGACTATGAAAAATCAAGTTTGAAGCTTTTGGAGATGGTTTAGCAAGGTCAAATGCTATCTTCTAGGTGTTTATTTGATAGCCCTCACACTCAAGTTTCTATAAATCTTGGAATGATTCCATTTGGACAAGAAATGAGGGAGTTATGGCCATTTTAGCAAAGCTAGTTATGATAGCTATGCCATGTAAGTGAGGGTGTACGATAAAGTCAATGGTTCTTCTTCTCCATTGGTGCTCCACATAGGCAAAACGGATCTAGTTGTGCAGACATCAATTTATCCCACATGAATGTCTCTCAGCAGCAATTTCGAGTATAGGAAGCCCATGAAGTCTTCTATACCTACATCAAAAGGAGGAGGGGAGAGAGAAAAAGTCCTCTCCTTGGCTGCAACTCATTGTTCTATTCCTGCATGTCGTGCAAGGGGCGGGTAGATGTGGAAAGATCTCTATGGGTGCATACATCCTCCTTGGGGACTCCCTAGAGAAATTCCCACCCTGTGGGGGGTCCTCACCCTCTTTTGGAAGAAGCTATTTCCTAGAACCTCATGCGTTGATAGCGGTTTTTGATGAAGACAATGATGGGGTCCCCCACACTATAATTAGATATGAAATTTCAAAAAAAGGTCCCCCTCAGCCTAGCTCAGATACCAAGTGTAGTAAATCTCATACCTTTTCTCATAAAGAAGGCTTGAATGTTGTGTGTTCAACTCTCCTCCCACACTTTATATCCTCTTGCACCCAATAGCAATGATGTGGAATGCTCTAGTGTGGACATGTGGCCATCATGCACACTCATTCCCATTATCCTTAGGTACCTTAGGATACCACTCGAGCCAGATACCTTGGCTATGCTTATCCCTTGTCCCACACACACATGTAACAGTCTCTATAGACCAATGTCTAAAACTATTGTTTAAAGACTAGTGGGATGGCAAGACTGACAAAACATCAAAAGAAATGTGCAAACTCTTTAAGAGGAAGCACAAGAGAGAAGTCCTTCCTGTAATATTTGACAATAATGGTAATGAATGCAATTCAAAAACAACCATGCATAGAAATTTTAAAACTTTTGGAAGCATTTTGACAACAAAACGATAGTCTGAAGAAAACATTGAAGTGCTATACACACACTTTAATTGCAAGTGTGCTGGCAGGCACAAAATAGCAAGCAAAAGACCAGAGGGCACTACAAACCCTATACAATAGTCCAAGTGCTTGTATCATAGATATACATTAAATAAAACCACTAGACTCTCTTGCTTTTTTCTTGCCGTAACTACAATAAAATCATGCTATTATCCTATTTCTCAAAAAATGCATAGATTGACAAGGATTTATACAAGCATACATGCATGTATGAGAGGCCAATGCTTATCCTTAATGAAAATTGATGCACAAAAGAGAGTAAAAATGCATGCATTGACAACAAAACTTATCTTTTGAGTGAAGAAATCCACTT
The DNA here is from genome assembly GCA_020310875.1 of Ceratopteris richardii. Classification (NCBI taxonomy): domain Eukaryota; kingdom Viridiplantae; phylum Streptophyta; class Polypodiopsida; order Polypodiales; family Pteridaceae; genus Ceratopteris; species Ceratopteris richardii. Next base: position 153,492,394 of record CM035432.1, read on the forward strand.
GCACAGATAGTGCACATGTTTTTAAGTAATCACTCACCACCTTTCTTGAGTTTCCAAGTTGAAGTCAATCATCCTTGCATAAAAAAGTCCCCCTATGAAGCTCTTTGACTATGAACAATCAAGTCTGAAGCTCTGTGAAGATGGTTTTAGCAAGGCCAAATGCTATCTTTTAGGTGTTCATTCGATATGCTTTAGACTCAAGATTTCGTAGATCTTGGAACCATTTTATTTGGACAAGAAATGAGGGAGTTATGGCCATTTTAGTGATGCTAGGTATGGTCCCTATTCCATGTAAATGAGGGTCTATGAGAAAGTCAATCGTTCTTCTCCTCCATAGCTGCTCACATAGGTAAAATGGCTCTAGCTATGCATGCATGAATTTTATCCCACATGCATGTTTCTCAACAAAAATTTTGGGTATGAGAAGCCCATGAAGTCTCCTATCCCTACAAAAAAAGGAGGGAAGAGTAGAGAAGTCCTCTCCTTCGGTGCAATTGGTCATTTAGCTCCTGCATGTGGAGCACATGGGTACGTAGATGTGGAAAGATCTGTATGGGTGCATGCCTCCTCCTTGGGGACTCCCTAAGGAAATTCCCATCCTCTCAGGGGGTCCTCACCCTCTTTTTTGAAGAATCTATTTCCTACAACCTCGTGCATTGACAATAGATTTTGATGAAGAAAATGATGGGGGTACACGATATGGCAATTAGATATGAACTTTCGAAAAGAATCCTCCTTATAGTAGCTCAGATACCAAGAGTAGTAACTCTCCTACTTTCTCTCATAAAGAAGGCTCGAATGTTGTGTGTGCAACTCTCCTCCCATACTTTATATCCTCTTGCACCCAAAATAGAAATAATTTGGAATTCTCTAGTGTGGAAATGTGGCCATCATGCACAATCATTCTCATTATCCTTAGATGCCTTACGATATCCTTGGAGCCAAGGACCTTGGCTATGCTCAACACTTGTCCCATACACACATGTAATGGTCTATGTACACCAATGTCTAACATTGTTGTTTAAAAACTAGTGGGTTGGCAAGGTTGACAAACGATCAAAAGAAATGTGTGAACTCTTCAAGAGGAAGCACAATAGAGAAGCACTTCCTAAAATGGTTGACAATAACGGTAATGAACACAATTTCCAGAACCAAAACCTGCATTTATACGTGTGTCGATTAATGCAAAGAACTTAGGCAATACATTGGAAACATTGGCACCTAAGGCTCCCTTGGTGACCATTGGCAGCCGTTGGCTATGCGCGAGGCAATTCTAATTTGGAGTGGCAATAGAGAGTTTTAGACTCCCTAAGGAAGGAGGATTTGAACCCACAACCTCCTACTTACTAGGGAAGTACTTTAACCACTACTCCATCTCTTTGAGTTATCACTCTATCTCCCTTTTGTGTTATTTAACATCAACTTCACTTCCCTCTTCCTTTTCCAAGTCCCAAGATAAGCTCACACATGTGGAAACGCCCATCAATTTTCCTAGGAAAGTGCATCATAAAAAGGGCATAACTTTCACTATATAACTCGGATTTTAGCATATAATATATCGTTGGAAAGCTCTGAACAAGCTTTTTAGTTATCCTATACGATTTAGAATCCAACATAGTTTGAAAGAGGGATTTTGTTTTTTTAGTTATAGACTTTACAACGATGGAGGATTTTAGCAATTCACCTTTACCTGGAGCTTCACTCGAGCAACAATTAGAGATTATGCACCAAGAACTTCAAGCACTTCAACAAGCTATACAAGAACACTATGCCATGCTCCAATTCGATGGACGAAAGGATGGCCGATTTGTCCTGTTATGGCTTTCTTTATTCAATGATTTCTATTCCGATGAGTTATATTCAGAAAATAAGAAAGTCCAGTTTGGTACCAATTATTTGGTAGGAAGAGCTTAGCTATGGTGGAATGACCTTTGTCGTCGTGCAGATTGTCCACGCATATGGAAGGCTTTTCAAGAAGAGTTTAAAGATTCTTTCCTATCCTTACAGTTCAACCTACATGTACGCCAATTATGGGCTGAATTTACATGGATGGAAGGTGATACATTGACCACCTATACAGACTGGTTTTACCAATATTTAGTAACTCTTCACTTGCTTGAAGATGTTTCCAATGATACTATGAAGAAGAAGTATGATGTTGGGATATATAAGGAGGTTCAAGCAAAGCTTCGCTCACGCCAGCCTACATCACTTCATGAAGCCATTGCCTTTGCTCATGATGCAGAGAATAAGTACCATTCACTTCTCAAGAGGATCCATTTGCAGTAGCTATATCAAAAACACTCTTTTTGCTAGCTTCATTTTTCTTTAATTATATGTAATGTATTTACACATAGATTTTTTGAAAATACTTTAGCTATATTTTTTTGAAAATGAATTAGAATATTGACTTACATAAATATTCTTTTTCTACATATCATTCCCAATTACATTAAACTTTCAGGTTTTCGATTCCATGCATGTTTTTTACATGGTTCATGCTTACTATTGTTCAGTGATGGGACATGTGACTGATCGTCCATGTCTGTTTTTCTATTTATCAACTGAGGTCAGTTGCTTGTCAACTAGGAGGCATGTTGTATATTATGGAATCATGGAAGGTTAAATGGATTTTTAATGTTTTAAATATCCAGAAGGTTTTAATGTGGTTGTGTTTGATATAGCAAGTGAAGAAGCATGAGAGCGTGGATACAAGTGGATGCGTATAAATAAATAAATTTGAAGATTTGAAGATTAAATCGAAGACTTCTAGAATAAGTTATATTTAGGTTGTAAAAGTAGTGGCTCGCTTAGAAAGTGACACCTTTTGTAAATAAGGTAGCTTTTCCTAAAAGTCGCTTCTAAAAGCGATGGCTCTCATGTAACTTCTATTTCAGGACGTAATAGAAATAAACCTATAAATACGGGTACTCTGAGAGACTTGTCCATCAGAGTACACGGGGGGAGATTGCACCCAATATCGCGTTGAGTATCTTTGTTTTTATGATTCCTGTTCCGTCTTCTGTCTACCTCTGTGTGTGTGTGCACTGAAGATCTTGGTAACAGAATCCCTCAGAACATGATTTCTCTGCTAGATGCTAACATTTCAGAGAATGAAATTATCAAGGTTATTGATGCTCTCCCCAATGGAAAAAGTCCGGGCCCTGATGGACTCACCAATGAGTTTGTCAAGTCCTTCAAGCACGTGCTGGCCACCCCGTTGCGTCTGGTGTGGCAAGAGGCTCTCTCCTTCTGTGCCCTCCTTGAGTGTCTTAATAATGGTGTCATCAAGTTAATTCACAAAAGGGGAGATAAGAACAAAATTGAAAACTGGTAGCCTATTACCATGCTCCAAACTGGATACAAGATAACTGCCAAAGTTATCGCCAACATAATCTCTTGTCATTTAAAGTCATGGCTTGTGAGGACCAGAAAGGTTTTATCAAAGGTAGATCTATACTTGAAGCAATTGTTGATATTTGGGAAGACCTTGCGTTTGCTGAGGAGTCTGCACAAGATCTGGTATTCATTAAGATCGACTTCGACAAAGCATATGACAGATTGGAATGGGACTTTATTTTTCAATCACTGAAAGATCTTGGATGCAACCAAAAGTTTACGAAGATGGTTTCCACTCTACTCGGAAATGCCTCAATGAGAATTAATATCAATGGTAAGCTCTCTGAACCATATGCTTAAAAAGATATATCAGGCAAGGCTGTCCACTGGCTCCACTACTCTTCGCTATCGCCTCGGATGGCCTCAGTCGCCTATTTAAGCATCACTTGGATGCTGGCAATCTCAAGGGTCTTTCCCTACCTCTTGGTCATGGCCAAATGATTGCGAGACTCTTTGGCGATGACATGAATGCCTTTGTGCTTAGCGATACCAATTGCATTGAGGTGTTTTGGAGTTGCCTCGACACCTTTTGTGTGGCATCATGTTCAAAAATCAACCATGCTAAAACTGCTTTCAGAGCAATCCGTGGACCTCCACCCCAACTGTTGATTGATCAGGGGTGTCAAGTTATCCCTAGTGGTTAAGTCTTCCATCTCCTCGGTATTCCGATGGGCTTCAACATCTCGATGGACCAACGGTGGAACTGGGTGTTATCCAAACTGGATAGCAAACTAAATCATTGGAAAGGTATGCAAGCTAACTTGGCAGGGCGTGCAATGGTCGTCAACACATTTATGCTTTCGATGACTATTTACTTTATCTCGTGTTGGAGACCTAAGGAGAAAGAATTGGCCAAAGTGGAAAGAATTTGTAGAAACTTCCTATGGACTGGGGACCCCAATAGGAGGGGGATTCCCAAAATCAAATGGGAAACTTGTATTAGCTCAAAAGACTCGGGGGGCTTGGGTATTTTGGATATTGTTGGGTTGGCTGACAAGTTGGCGGCAAAGTGGTTTATCAAGGCTTGGAGCAATAGTGAGTCCTCTTGGGCTAAATTGATCTTAGAAACTCGAAAGACCTTATCTTAGTTGGTATTCCCGGTTGGAAGGACATTGGGATCCTCACGCTTTTGTTCTCCCCCCCCACCCGCTGTCCCCTAAAGGCTCTAGCCTCGTGTGTTCCTTATGGAAGAGTTGGAACAAAGCCAAACAATTCATCAAAATCAGTGATGAGTGGAAGTGGGTAGCTCGGATAAGACGAAATGACTCTATCTGGTTCCCGATCATTGGCATAAGGGGGTGGAGTCTTGGAACCTCCAAACGGCTAAGCGGCTATGGAACAAGGGGTCCAAACAGTGAGAACAACTTTGGAAACAAGAGACCAGCCAGTGGATCAGGTTTGAAGACTTAGACCCGAGACATAGAGTTTCCCTCGAGGAATGGACTCTTCTTCAAAGTAGGTGTTTAGCGTGGGACCACTCAACTACCTGCCTTCTCTGCGGACAAGATCTTCCTTGCCTAGAGGGCCTCAAATGGAGCAATGGTAAGAAAATATCCAGAATTCCCAACTTCAAAGAAAACTTAGATGGTCATCACACTCTTAACAAGGTGTGGTGCCTTTCTTGGACCAAACTTCGATGGGAACTTAAGTTAATGTCTATTTGACACCCCCTTATTGAGATAAAGAAGTCCGTTGTCATGTGGCAAATCTTGCATAAGGGTATCTGGTACAATGCAAGGGCCAACAAAATTTGTGGTGTGCCTCCATATGGTTTCCATGGTGCTTGGAAATGCTTTCGCTAGTATGGGCATTAACAATCAGCTCTCTCCAACTCTTTGCCTCAAGTGCTCTATCAAATAGGGATGCCTGCTTGCCCCTCTACTTTTTGGCATGATTATAGATGTATTAAATTGCATGCTTGGTAATCTAGGTTCAATCAGGACATATCCATGGTCTTCTCCTCCCATGGGGTCATGATTAGATGGTCCTAAGACTCGTCGTCAATGACACCATATATTTCTACAAAATGATATTGCTTGTGTCTCTTACTTTTTGAATTGACTTCATATTTTTTGAGGCCTCTCCGTCTAGAATCAACCATTCAAAACTTTCTTTCAAGTCATTGTTTGGGTCACCTTTGCAATTTTTTGAGGATTCAAGGTTGCTAGGACATCCCTTGTCTCCACATCTTTCGTTTGCTCGGCATCAATAACAAGAAAGCTATCTTTATGTGGCAAATTCTTCACCAGAAGATATGGAACAATGCCAAGGCCAATAAAATTTCTAATGCTCCCCCTTGGTGCAAGAGATGTTAGGACACAGAGATCTTAGGTTACCTTTTCTTTTCATTTCCGTGGAGCATCGTGACCTTTAAACACCTCAATATGCTCCTTTCATTGGCTCAACAAATCAACTCGTGAAACGAGTGGATGCTCGTTTGCCCAATAAAACGATGCACGACTAACTTTGACAAGCATCTCAAAAAATCATCAATTGAAAAATATGCTAATTGACTTGATAAAAGGATTCGTGATTGTAAAAGACGCTCCTCTCCTTTCAGCACCAAAAGGTGTTCATCTTAAAACACAACAAATTAAGAAAACAAATGAATCCCCACTAAAGAGACGAAAAAAATTATAAACTTTTTTCCTAACTCTCTCTAAAATGCATAATATCTTTTCTTTATTTTTAACTTAAAACGCTTTTGTCAAAAAAACAAACCAAAATAGAGAAACCATGTTCTGCTTGAGATGGAAGATTTAACGTATGAGTTAGAACTTCCATTTCTACCAGCCTCTCTGAACGCAGCCGTAGTGGATAAACGCTTTTCTGATTGCAAATTTGCGGGCCGTAGTATAATGCGTTCGTCGCTAGAGGTGAAGCGAAAATTGAGATGTCCTGATTCTGCTGAAGGGGTGCGTTAATGGTGACTGTTCAGGATTCTGGGATCGAGCGAAGAGCAATGCGTGCCTGTCTCGTTTGCGTGGGGTGGTTGGAGTGTGTGCGCATGTGTTTGTGTGTGTGAGCGAGAGAGAGAGAGCGCAATGGATGTGTTTAATCATCCAGCGACTAAACTGGGGAATCTCTTGAGTAAAGGTCCAAACTACGTGCCTCTGCAATGGGCTGATGCTTCAGATCAAGAGTTCTTCAGATCAGAGTTTCAAAGAGAAGCTCAAAAGCAAGTCGAAAGCCCTAGACCACAACAGAAGCCGCCGTTGATATCCCTGTCGCCTCCACCGCCTTCAGTTCCTATCCAACAGCCGCAACAACAACAGCAAGAGAGATGTTTAAACATTAGTGCGGCTAACAGTGCGAGCAGTCCTACACCTACTTTGCCAACATCCACTCCTCCCAGGAAGGCTTCCACCATGCAAGGTGCAGGCACCCGGCAAGAAGCAAGTAACATCGTCATGGCACGCTCACAATCTGGTGGCGCTCGCGATCCTCCATCGGAGGGCTGGGGTCAGTCGCAATCCAGTGGTCTTAGGGAGCGACCTGTAGAGCTTCACGGTGCTCAGCCTCCGAGCGCCCCTGCTTCAGTTCAGACAATGGTTGAAGGTGCCGTTAGGCTTGTAACCATGCTTAATTTCATGAAGGTTAGTTTCTAACTGGCAGATAATGGTCCGCAACATGCGTGCATACAATATCTATATCTTCGGAAGCGGTATCCTGCTGTTTGGTGATGGGATTTGCAGTGTAGGTTGAATTGGGAGACAGGAAGACATTGCGTTCCAAAGAGCAATGGAGGGCTGCATGTGCAGAATTTATAGGGACCATGCTGTTTGTTTACCTTGGTTGCGGCTCTGTTGTTGCAACTGGTCAGGTTTCCTGCCTGGTTATCTACCTGTGTTAATGGATTCCTTTACAGATACTGTACAGTATAGGAAGTTCTTGATCTTTCATTGCGCCAAGTAGGAGCCATTTTTTGGTTTTACATCATGAGCTTCTGCAATAGTGGAACAGATATATGGCTGTGATATTGGGTCAGGGACTGTCCATATTGGCGGTTACCTTGTTCCAATGACAACTTTCCTCTTGCAAGATGCTCATGATGTTGATTCGACCACCATTCAGCGCTGTTGAAGATAAACTTGATCGATTAGAAAAATTGTGGGTGTGTGTGTGTGTTTGCAGGGATGCTTAGCTTGGGCATGAGCGCAAGCAGATTAATAGCTATTGCTTTAGCACATGGATTGGCTATCGCATTCCTTGCTGGAGCAACAGGTGCCATATCAGGGGGGCACCTCAACCCTGCTGTTACACTTGGTTTTGTTGTTGCTGGCAAAGAGACCCTCCTTCGTGCAGGTCTCTACATCGCTGCCCAGGTTTCCACGCACCTCCTTCAAATATTTATGCAGAGAATCACTATGTATTGAACATCACAGCAGGTCTTCATACAATAAAGCAAGTTCGTAGGGTACTACACTGAACTCACAAGCTTGTTAAGTTGTATTGGATGATAAGCAGTTGTTGGGGGGCGTGATTGGAGCAGCATTATTGAAAGATGCCACACCAAAATTTTGGGAAGGTGCTTTGGGCTCACATAACATCTCACACGGAGTCTATCCAAGCCAGGCCCTTCTGATGGAAATCATGTTGACATTCACCCTCATTTTTGTTATATTTGGAGTGGCTGTTGATAGACGGGGCCCTGGTAAAACTTTTTGGTGCTTACTGCTTGATATGGATTTCATAATTTTTTTGTGTGTTTGACACATTGCTTTGTTGTAGGTGTGATTGCTCCAATCCCTATTGGATTCGCTGTATTGGTGGACCACCTTGTTGGGGTTCCCTATACAGGTGCATCTATGAACCCTGCTAGAAGCTTTGGCCCTGCATTTGTCTCAGGTGCTTGGTCCAATAACTTTTGGATTTACTGGTTTGGCCCTTGCATTGGAGCTACCCTTGCTTCTGCTCTTTACAGGTGATTGAGGAAGTTCGTCATATATCTATCTGATTGATTCCTTTTAATGATCTGAAGAAAAAGGACTTTCAAGTTGGTGATTTCTGCAGTTCTATTTTCAATAAGATGCTCTTTTCCTGTGTTGAGGGTAGAGGGTTTTTTTTAAATTCTACTCAGCTTTTAGCACTTGCTGAAAATCATGAGCTTTAACCTGTCGCCTCTATGTTCATGATGGAAAATGGGTTTTCAGGGGTTTAGTACAAAAAGTATTGATGAACTCCCACAGGAGGACCTAGTTTTGCTCATTCTATGCTTCCTTGTTCGCATTCCGCATACAATCTGACATAGTGTATTGAGCACCATCACATACACCATCATCAGTGGGAACATACATTTTGTTTTGATGGTAGGGGCAATGCACAGAGAATCTGGGGATGTTGTTATTGGACACTGACTGAACGTAATCGGTTAGCATTCTATACGAAGCATGAGGGATGAGAAGTGGACTAAGTGCTGCACTTTCTGAGAAAAATATAGTCATCTTAATCTTCACAATAGGTGCAGTGAAACAGACCGTTATGTGGCAACTTGGAATACTTTTTGTATCCATTTATCTGACACCAGGGGTTGGAGGCTGTGTGGAGGGACTTGTAAAGCTCATTGTCACCCTTTATCCATGCATATGTTTTGAGCAATAAAGGGGGGGGGGGGGGGGGGGGGGGGATGGAGAAGGTACAGACTGTTTGCATCGTGTGCCCATTGACATAGTTGAGCATTCAGTGCCTGAAGAGAAGTTGATGTTAACTATCAAAAGAAAAAGCAATGGGACAGACTTGCATTTTGTTATATCATGTAATTAGAAGTACTTCAAGTGAATTTATTATTGTTGATGTATTCTCCTTTTTTCATTTGCATCATATTTATGCTGTTAATGATGAATCTGGTGACTGCAGATATGTTTTTCTGGAGCCTGTTACGGTACTGCCTACTCTGGCACCAATGTCCAGTAGCACTAATAACAAGCAGCCTAATGCTGTGGGAAAATGATAAAAAGAAAATTGACAACCAGTTTCTATGAGCACCATTGTCATTCATGGAATCTTGTCAGTACTCGATGCATTTCAAAGAGTCCTATGCTTTGTTGAAGATATTTACCTCTTGGACAGCCCTGGAGGAGGAATTATTTTGTTATCTATCAGACAATCCCAAGGACAAACCAGACAGGACACAGTGAAATATTCCTCTCTTCTTTCTCCCTCCCTTTTATTTTCTCTTTCTCTTTCGCATACATGCACAGGCATGCACACACTTTAAGAGCTAAAATCAATATCAATTCTTATAATGAACTGTGATGCTCATAAGGGCTTCGAAAAGATTCTGAAATTGATTGATCATAGATTGCAAAAGGTTATCTCAGCTTACAAACTGGAAGTACTGGACTGGACGTGATGATGAAAATCTCACTGAGCTGATAGTAAGAAGTGACATTGACTGGTACATAAAAGAGAAAGATGAGAAAATGCAGGTCATTGAAGAATGCGTTTTTGGTTGAGGGAAAGGTTAACACATTTTTTACTTGAACGTTGCAGTATATGAAAGGGATTGGCAAAGGTGTGCCTAACTATTCATATCATTCTTGGTCTATGCTCATGTCCAAGAACCTGTGCTTAACCTACATTGTATGCTAGAATCTGTACTTAGTCAAGCTGACCTGTATCCAAGAATCTGTACTTAGCCTACACTCTATCTTAGAACCTTTGCTTGGCCTACGTTGTATTCTAGATTAGATCTTAGCCTTCTGGTACAGCCAAACTTCATACTTTTATATGGCAATGTGATAGTATATCTCTTCGATTCTTTCCTCTGCACACTCTTGATTCTTGATGTCTCTATAGTTATGCTATGTGTAGAAGATGAAATTCAGGGTTGGGCATGAAACAATGGATGGATGATAAAGGCCATTTTGTTCGTTGTCATTGTGGCTTGGCTGTATTTGCATTAGGTTCAGATGAGTATGGCCGTATGCTTGTAAATTCAAAGACTGGTGCCTCGTTCTCAGATTGATTAACAGCAGCATAATATTAGGCTCAAACCTCTTTGTCCAACACGTCGGACTTAATGCGATCTCCTGGTCCAATCATGATATGATGGAGATTTGAAACACAAATTGCTCTAAAAGTTGAAACACATCACCTTGTATGTGTAGCTAAGACAAATTCTATGTTGATAAAACACTTAACCAAAGTTATGGCTGACAGTCAAAATCACAATGAGAGTGACTGGAGCTCAATCATTGTATGCTTTGTGACCAAGCATGCATAAAGATTCCTTTATCGGTTTCATGATATTGAGCAACATGGCTTGCATAACAAAGTCTATAAATGAATATCTGCATAGTCCATTGAGTGATTTCACACGAGCATGCTCACATGGATAGAAGGATGTTTTGTGGTCCAACGTGGATAGAGGGATGTTTTGCAATGTCTATAGTAAGGATTATGAAGCAAGCATAATCAGCATGGCACATTATGTTTGTGGTCCAACATGGATAGAAGGATGTTTTGAAATATCTATAGTAAGGATTATGAAGCAAGCATAAGCATCATGACACATTTTTCCATGCATAAGTATGTGTGATTTATAAGAAGTGGAGTCTTAAGGTGGTGCTTTTCATTATAGCACCCTTCGTAACAAAATTGAGGGAAAAAAATGGATCGTTACTGGAAGTGCCAAAATCTTCCTTCAGGTTTTAATAACCATTTACAGACCGGTGGATTGTACATTTCAATTCTTCATGGTCTTTTTTATCCTTTCAGACCCACCCCCACCCTTCCCCCTCCCCGGTTATAATGCCCAAAGTCATTAGGATGGGGTCGTTATCAAATCCATTAAGATAAAATTGCTTGGTTGTGTATGGACCATTTTTAAAAGGAAGAGGAACAAGCAATTTTATTTCAATATTTTTTCTAATGAACTCGATCTGAAGTTCATGTATACATACTGGGGTCTTTTGTAGTTTTGCAGGTGAACCAAAGAATAAGAATGGACTTCCTGAGCTTTTTATTGTCTAATCTCTTTTATGTGGCAGAATCTTTGTAGTTTCTTATGACACATAAATAGCATGGCAGAATCTTTGTAGTTTCTTATGACACATAAATAGCATTTCTCAGCTCTAGCATCCTTAGCTTGAGCTTGAACATCTATATCCACCAATCTGAAGATTTTTGTTGTTGTGATGATGTGAGTGGGGATTCTTCTACTCTTAACTTTGTCTTCTATATTCCACTCCAAAGGTCGTTATCTACATTATTGTTCATGATATGTGCTTGGGTATTCCCTTGGCGGCATGCTATAGCTAGTAGACCATAATGTAGGTTGAAATGTTTTTAGCAGGTTCAACCTCTTATCAAAATTTTTATGGGCATCAATTTTATTGCATCTATGTAAAAATGTGAACTATATTAGGGTAGCTTGGCGCAATACATAAATTTTATTGCTTCGACTTGTCTCGTTGTTTTAGGGCATAAAATTCTATGGTCTCCACATCTTGTCGCTTGGTGTAGTTTTTCAAACTTGTTTCTTGGCGTTATTTAGAATGGAATTAGAGCTACTTTTTTCAATACATCCATCCCATAAAGTTTAATTTGATTGATTAATTAATTAATTAATTTATTTATTTTGGTCGCATTGTTTATATCTGTTCCCTTATGTCTGGCCTATATATATACGCCAAACCAATAGTTTGTGCATATATATATATATATATATATATATATATATATATATATATATATATATATATATATATATATATATATATATATATATATATATATATATATATATATATATATGTATATATATATATATATATATATATATATATATATATATATATATATATATATATATATATATATATATATATATAAGTGGTCATGAATTTATTTGTAACATGCGTTTTGAACCTACCATCACTTCATTTTAGTGCATTCATGCATGGATGGGTTTTTTCTCTAAGAACTCTATTTTAACAAAAGGAAGTTCGGCAATAGCCTACTCTCCCAAACTTCAATTAATAGAAATAACAATTGTACAAGTGAATGAGCTTAGCACCCATGGGATCCCTCGAACCCACAGAGTAGGGGTTGCTTGGAATTTGATTGAAAACATTACAAAGAAGGTTAATAACCCTTTCATCTGTTGGAGTTAGACGTCTGCGGAAGCACACGAACAACACAAGGAAGAAGAAGAAGCTTGGAGCACAACACACAATACTGAATGTATTACTAGAGAATGTACAAAGATAAGTAGCCCATTAGGGCAATAGGCATATATACAAGCCGGGGGAAAAAAACCTCCTAAAGAGGGAAAAAAGTGCCCCAACGGTCCTAGGGTGTTTACACACATTACTACCTAAATATATCAACAAATCCCCCCTAGGAGTGATGCGGTGAACAAGGAGTTGGCACTCATGTATAAGGAAGTGCCAAACTATCGCTTTGATTGTTAGTAAAGATTGTGGTGGCAAAAGTCTGACCAACACCCAAATCAGCCATAAGGTGTCTGAGCCACACACACTCAACAGTCGCTGTGAAAGCTTCCCTATACTCAGCCTCACAATTGGAAGTGGCCACAGTAGGCTGCTTCTTGCTCAACCAAGATATACATGAGCTACCAAGCATGAAGCAAAATCCACTAGTGGACACACGAGTGTCATAGCAACCAACCCAATCAGAGTTAGAAAAAGCATGCAAATCTGGCGGTAGTGATCCCCGCTTGGGATAAAACAACCCAAGTAGCCGAGTACCACTCAAATAACGAAAGATGCGCTTAACTACTTGCCAATGCTTGACTCTTGGGCAATGCATAAACCTGCTCATCTGTGAGACAGCAAACTGAATATCTGGCTGAGTAATGCATAAGTAAATCAAGCATCCAAGAGCCTGCTGATAGAGAACAACATCAAATGCATCTCCAACATCATGAAGACTCAATCGTAACCGTGTCTCCATTGGAGTGGTAATAGGCTTACAGTCTTCAAGGCCAAAACACTGCAATAATATGTCAATATATTTTGTTTGACACAAAGCCATTCAGCATAAACTGAATGCCCAAATATTGATGCCAATGCCCCAAATCAGACATCTCAAATGAGGCATGCAAATCAGCCTTAAAATCAGCAATATGCTTCTCAATAGGACCAGTGAGCAGCATGTCGTCAACATAGACAACAATGATCAGAAGCACATCATTAGCATGCTTAACATATAAGGTGCTTTCAGTTGGAACGTTCTCAAAACCATGTGCAATCAGATAGGCATGTATCTTCTCATTCCAAGCACGTGGTGCTTGCTTTAAACCATTCATGCCTTTTCTGCACAAAGCCATGGGGCTGAAAAACATACACTTCTTCATGCAAGTCACCATTTAGAAATGTTGTTTTAATGTCCAACTGATGTACATTCCAACCATGATGAGCTGCAAGTGCACAGATGCTCCGAACACTAGTCATACAACATGTAGGTGCAAAGGTCTCATCAAAATCAATGCCTCTTTCTTGTGCATAACCCTTTGCAACAAGCCTAGCCTTATACCTGTCAACTGTACCATCCGGTTTACGCTTCAGCTTGTATACCCACTTAGTGCCAATGGCCTTCTTGCCAGGAGGCAAGTCACATAAAGACCAAGTACCATTCCTTATTATAGCATCATATTCAGATTGCATAGCGGCCATCCAATTTTCTGAATTTTGTGCTTCATCAAATGAAACAGGCTCATTCTCATCATAGAGACTAGATGCAGCCATAGCATAGCAATCTGATGCAAAAGAGGCACTATGAGAGTCTGAACGAGTACGATATGACAGAGGTGCATCTAATTTGCTATCACGCAAGGTCTGCACTAGCCATTTTGGCATAGTTCTTGCCTGCTCAATATCAGCTCTCTCATCAATAAGTGCATCATGTACATCTGCATCAGAAATGGAATTATCTGCATCATCACATGAAACCTGCATTGCCTCATAAGGACCAGCACTACACTGTCCACCTGTAAAAAGAGGCAACAAAGTATCATACATGTCTTTGGAGCTAACAAATGTCTCCTTAGTACATGAAAGCAATGGCTGAATAGCATCTTCCACAAAAACATCATGACTAACCAGAATGCGTTTAGTCTGTGGATGATACAGACAATAGCCTTTACTTTCAGAACTGTACCCAACAAAAATACATTTTACTCCTTTATCCTCCAATTTTCTGTAGTTCAAACCTGTTTTGAGATATTACTCAAAGATTTCCTTTAGATCTTCTAAATGTTGTTCAGGCACTAATGCATATGCCAAACAACCAAAAACACGCAGATGAGCAACAAATGGCTTGCAGGCATGCCAATTGGGCAAAGAGGACACTATTTCAAATTTCTGCAGGCATAGAAAACTAGCAAAATTCAGATGACCAAAGAGTGCATGCCAAAGCTTTGCATCTGACATAGCTTGAGAATCATTTACTGCACATGCCAAATCATTTACAGATCTTTCATAGTCTATGAGCTTATACAACCCACGACATAAAATGCCAGAAGCAATAATCACATCGCCATTTGATAGATCATGAACTGTATACCTGTCATCAACAAATTTCACAACCAAGCCAATCTTGGCTAACGCAGAAACTGATAACAGGTTCTTCTTGATCCCTGGCACAAATAAAGCATCTGACAAAGTGAAAGAACTACCATCAGCAATAGTCAAAATGATCTTACCAACTCCCATAACAGGATAAGAGGAGTTGTTGGTGCATGTAACAGTATTCTCTGTAGGGGCAGGCTCGAGTGAAGAGAAGAAACTGCGCTGCGAGGTAATATGTTTGGTCGCTCCACTATCAAAATACCAAACATCTGAGTCTACTCCAGACATGCACTGCTCATGAGAAGATGGGTCAAAACTGCAGACAATAGTAAATGCCCATTCTTCTTCCTGCACAATATTGGCAGACTCTGTTTTTGGTGTAGAGGCCTCTCCAACAACCATTCCAACCTCTTTCTTCTTTGCCTCTTTAGCAGCCAGTTTTAGAAAGTTCTTTATGATATGATCATTCCCTTTACAACACTTACACAAAATTTCTGCTTTTCTGATTTCTTCTCATCTTTATCTTCCTTCTTCGAATATGCAGAATTAGCAGATTTGTGCTTCTTAGTTGAAGAGCTCCATTTTCCTTTGCCCTTTTGACTAGCCAGAAAAGATGGATCTGCAACTCGCATAATGGGCCTGTC
The DNA here is from genome assembly GCA_020310875.1 of Ceratopteris richardii. NCBI lineage: Eukaryota > Viridiplantae > Streptophyta > Polypodiopsida > Polypodiales > Pteridaceae > Ceratopteris > Ceratopteris richardii. The sequence continues at coordinate 153,507,971 of CM035432.1, forward strand.
CTGCAACAGAACAGAGACTAACTCCTCAAATGATAAGGCATTTGGATGGCCTTTCATGATCAACCGAAGAGTAGAAGCAGAACTCTAATATGAATCAAGAAGACCATTCAAAACGGTCTGCACAAGTGAGCTATCTGATATAACCTCATCAGTAGAAATCAACTGTTACTTCAAGTCTTTGATTTTCATTAGGAAACTTTCCATAGAATCACCTTCATTCATGTGCTCACTCTCCAACTGTTTTCAGAGGTAATCAATACGAGCCTCATTCCTAGCTTAATACAATGTGGTAAGTGTATCCCAAGCATCCTTAGCTGTTCTGCAAGAGCAAATGTGAGGAATAAAGGCACGTTTGGCAAACAAAGCTATCAATGCATGTGCCTGGGCATCTCTGCCATCCCAGCGAATCTGCTCTGCAGTAGGTGCAACAAAAACCAAAGCACGAATAGGAATATTTAGAATATCATCATCTTCGACACCTTCTGCATCAGCTTTAGTACCTGCAATTGTAACAGTTACAGGTGTGATAGGACGTTTTTCGACACCCTGCACAATGTTCCACAGTCCTTTTGCAACCAACACATGTCGCATCATATAGGCCCATAACGGGTAGTTGGTACCATCCAACTTATCCTCAATAGCCAACATACGGAATACATCACTGCTTTCAGCCATGGTCGATGACTAAAATACTTTGATACAGAAAATTGAATGTATCTCAAAAAGTTGAATAGAACTGCCCAGACGAATTCCACTAGACCTGTAGTAGACTTCGAGACGCTTATACTGGCGAACAGAGATTGGTATATACCTTTGGCACAAAAAGATGAAATAGCCTGCACAAGCGATGCGATAGTGTGTTCGGAGGCCGAAACGAGCTTAGATCATGATTTCGGCACCAAAAAACGAAGCTGTTTTCATCTCGAAAACACCCAAAATTCGTGCGATTCTAAGACTACAACCGGAGGAGTGTCGACGGTGCCCTAGATGAAGCGACGACCTGCTCTGATACCAATTGTTGGAGTTAGACGTGTACGGAAGCACGTGAACAACACGAGGAAGAAGAAGAAGCTTAGAGCACAACACAATACTGAATGCATTACTAGAGAATGTACAAAGATAAGTAGCCAATTAGGGCAATAGGCGTATATACAAGCTGAGGGAAAAAAACCTCCTAAAGAGGGAAAAAAGTGCCCCAGTGGTCCTAGTGTGTTCACACACATCACTACCTAAATATATCAACATCATCCTCCTCATAGGGGGCCCACTTGCTTTTAATCGTGTTGCTCTCGAGGAAAAACACTCTATGATGTTTAAAAGGTGGGGGCTTGTTACAATTGGAAATTCTTTTGCCTAAAGGAAAATACAGTTTTCAATCGATCATTCTTTAGGAGGGCTACCTAAGTTGGAGGCACATCTCTCTTTTCAAATCTTTCATAGGGTCTCAAATCTCATAGCATTCCACAATGATGAGGAAGAGATGATCGCTTCACCCGATAATGCTTGCTTTCAGTTTATTTGTGTCATGGACAAAGGAAACCATCCCGAATCTCAAATTCCATGTGACCTTCTATATCTCATGATTGGTCATAATTTGGAGATTGAAACATGTCAAAACCCTAAGATCGGCTGTCTACTTGCTTGATTCTGAGATCCTAAGGTCATGTTTCAAATTGATGACATCATTGATGATATCATCAATTCATAACTGCTATTGATGAGCCATCCCTGAAAACCTATATAAGAAGGGTTTGGCCACATATATACTTAGTTTGCCAATACCAATGTTGGGAGTTCAAGGAGTTGTGATCACCAAGTAAGTACTTTCCAAGTTCCGATCCGAGTTTTAGACTTATCTTTTGTTCTATTTTTGTCTAGTCTTCTATTTTGGACATTTTGTCTTGTCTTGTTGTAATATCGTAGTATGAGATCCTATCAAGTTATTTATTGTATCTAGTTCATCTCCTTGATGGGAGTTCTTGTAATCACGATATCTTGCTTCATACCTACAGTCTCGGGATCTCTTGTATCATCTCTAGTCTAGTTATGCATAATTATGAGTCCCCTAGTGTGGGACGTATTGTATCTGTTATCTATTCTTGTATTATTTTCCGTATGTGGGTGATCTTGTAATCAAAAGTGTAATTTTGAAATCTTGTCTAGTCTAGTGAGAGGGCACAATCTAGTGCTCTGCTGACCCCTGACAATTTGTCCCTACAACATTATCTTGGTTCTTTTCTCTAAGAACTTGTAGCATTATCTTAGCTTGGCAGTCAATGTGTGTTGAAACCTTCTTATGAGGAAAGGTATCTGTTCCCCTACCTCATTCACTCAATCTTTTCTCAAGAGGCTTCTACTTTCAAGAGGGCTTTGCCCCTTGCATACCAATCTTTTACTTCAGCTTATCTCATTGTCACATTGTCCTTAAGCTTTGCTTTGTGTGTGATCCACTCATCAAATTGTGTGTTTCACTCCTTTTTGTATTCTTCCTCTTTATTTGTGTAAAGGTATCCATTCAATCTCTTCTCAAGACACTTCTACCCTAGCAGAGCTTTGAATCTATGCGAGCTTCCTTGTGCCTTTTTTTTCAAACCATTTTTCCATTTTCCTCTTGCCATGAGGTTTATCATACCTTATGGTTACATGTTTCATCCCTTGTTTCTTTTAAGACTTTTTCAACATGGTATTGAGAGCTTACTTTCTTTTTCATTTGTTATCTCTCGTACATTCTCTTATTCTCTATATGCATTGCATGTTTTGTTTATTTCTGATCATGTTTCGATTTTGGTTTCATGTTTTCATATTCATATATTCCTCGTTATTTCCACGCATGGCTAGATGGTCACATAATCTATCAATATCTAGTTAATGTTTGATTGAAATGATTGATGAGCTTCGTATTGTTATTTAATGAATGAACATTACAAGGGAAAAGTTTAATGTCAAATTGAGTAATTCTCTTGGAATTGTTCAATATTTCACATATTCAATATCTGAATATTCTTTCGTAATTCTTGTTCAATATGTTCAGAATTTCAAATACGGAAATATTTCAACATTTTCCTGTGAACTTTTTATTGCTTATCAAGTCTAATAATTCTTTTCAAAATTTAATACATTAAAAAAAAGAAGCAAGAAAATCTCTTCAGGAATGATGGCTGAATATTATATCACTATTATCAAGGCTATAGAAGCTTTCACTTCATAGACTCCATTCATCAATAAACATCATCTTGATCTCAAAATTTGAACACACCAAGCTGTATAGCAAGAAAGATTTAACTTTACAAATACCAAAGGAGATAATGCGGAAAGATTTAACTTTACAAATACCAAAGGAGATAATGCTTCTCCAATTCTTCCCACATGGTCCCACCTATTTTGGTTATTTCCTACACAAGAAATCACTTTGTGAGTAACCTTGAGCACAATGTGATAGTCTTCCATCTATGTGAAACATTGGACCATTTTCACACACACATACACATATGGGGAGAGAGAGAGAGAGAGAGAGAGAGAGAGAGAGAGAGAGAGAGAGAGAGAGAGAGAGAGAGAGAGAGAGAGAGAGAGAGAGAGAGAGATCCAAAGTACTTCACATTCTCAATATGGAAGGTGGCAAGACATTGAGTACACCTTTACCTACATATGGGAAATTGAGCAATGATGATTGCCCTAGATCAGATGAGGAAAATGGACTTCATGACAAAAAAATCCTTATCAATCTTTTGTTGGTATTATCACATATGCTATGGTAACTAAGAGAACAAACATTGTATTTGTAATGGGGGTTGTGAGTAGATATATGTCTAATCTTGGCAAGAAGCATTACGAAGTGTTCAAGATGATTTTCAGATATCCAAGTGGCACTAAGGACAAGTTTCTGTGCATGGGTAGAGAGGAAAGGCATCCATTATTGGTTACACAGATTTTGATGATGCTACTTGTGTAGACAATCAAAAGTCTACATCAGGGTAGATTCTTCACTTTTTTGGAGGTGCTATCTCTTGAAGATCTCATCTTCAAGAATGTACAACCAATTCCACTACAAAAGCAAAGCATGTTGCAACAAGTGAGGCATGTAAGGAAGCATTGTGGCTTTCTCATCTTGCTTGTGATATGGGTCTACCTCATCGTGTACCTTGTTTTCTTAGTGATAGTCAAAGTGCCATTGCTTTGGCTAAGAATCGGGTCTATCATGCAAAGACCAAGCACATTAAGATGAGGTATCACTTCATTAGAGACTGCTTAGCCACCCAACACATTATTCTTGAGAAGGTTCATACTGGAGATAATGTTGTAGATGGTTTGACTAAAGCTCTATCATAGAATAGCTTTTGACACTATTGTCACTTGATGGGGGTTACTTGATTCTTGACCTTGCACATTTACTTACACACTATGTAACATGCCTATCAGGTGGGAAAAATAGCTTTTATACTTACACTCAAGTATTGTTTATTTTTTCTCCCCTTGTCACTTTGGCCATATTGGCCCGAAGTAGGAGATTGTTACTGTTAGTGTCCATGTGAAAGGCCAAATGACCAAAATTTTTGTATATGTTATGTGATAAACCATATAGAGGCCTGGTCAGCCATAGTCTCGAGGTTTGGTTGTATTTGTGAAACCTAGGGAATTTGTGTTCATGCTCTCTATGTACTATGTGGTTTTTGCGTATTCTATAGGCCTTGTGTGGACTATTGTGTCTGGTGTTTGAAGCTCGCTTTGGTTCCATGAGGGCATCATTGCATAGCTCTCGCAAAGCACAATCCACTGTGGAACATCACCATCACACCACATCACATATTCCTACCTTTTTGGACATGTATATAAACTTGTGGTGTAACTTTTTGTAGGTATATAGATATGTAAATTGATTTGGTTAAGGAGAGACTTCAAAAGATCCGATAAAACATTTGTAGCATTTAGGTATGAATCTAAATTTTGGGGTACAATTAAGAGAGGAAAGAATCACGACACTACATCGATTTCTTGTTAGCTTGATTAAGTGTGTGTGTGTGTGCATGCTTCTTAGATCACATATATTACTTGGAACAAATAGATCAATACATAATAGCATCTCTATTGTAGAGAGTGCTATGGGTTCAAAGAAAAGCGCAACTTAGTATACATCGAGTGATTTTGAAAGTGACTTAGAAGCAAAGGCCTCACCAAGTTCAAAAGATATTATGCAAAATTATGACTCGAATATGCAACTAGATTGGATGTCAAAGCCTGAGGGTGAATACCAAATATGCCTCACCTTCACAAACAATAATGCGTTAGGAGCTTCCATCTAGAGTGATGACTATGGGCAATCAATTGTGGGACTTGGTAAGCTCATGGATTAAGCTCATCCCAATATCATTGTTGTAAGATCAGAAGGAGAGTTACTAGTAGATAATATGGGAGCCTATTATATGGTTATGAATAAACATGAGAAAATCACTCCACAAGAGGTACAAGTCCTAGATAATATAGTTCCAAACTCAAAGCCACAACAAATCAGAATAAGATTGATCCTAATGTGCTTCCTTCCTATTCACTTGGTCTAGTGGTTGGATGATGTTTATTTTTACCCCAAGAATGTTTTTGAGGATCTTGTTTACTTCTCTTAAAGGTAGATAAATAGATTCAATACCTTGTTGAAATAGATCTTTGAAAAATCATAATCTTGAGTCACAGAGTTTGAATCTAATTAGTTTCAGTCTTAGAATTTTAATTGGTTTCATAGGGTTTTAGTTATTTCTTTTTGCTTTCTAAATCTTTTGCATATGACTCAGAAAGAGTATCTGATTCCTTTTAGAAAAGACCATGATAGTCGGTTGGAAAAAGGTAACTAAATAAAACGTTCCGTATAGATGTTCTGTATAAGAACCCATTCAATCTTCAAAAGATGCTAAGTCAAAGTTGACTTATCCATTCAAGTTTGCTTCAAGTGAAGTAAAAATATATCTCTAAGAAGAGTTTATAACATTCCTAAAGAGGAAAGATTTAGGAATTGAGCACAAGATTGATGATTCCCAAGAACTTAACGCTAAAGTCTTTGAGAATATTTCATTTTGGGTTTGATTCGGTCAAGTAAAATCAAGGTTGACCAAAAGTAAATGGCACACTTTGTCCTACATTCTTTGTAGGATTTTCAAGCCCAATAGGACAAAGTAGTCCTCCAATGGGTAATAAAACAAGTAAATGTTGGTTGGAAGTGAACCATAATACAAACATCTACTTTAGATGTCTGGGTCAACCAAACTTCTAGTTTGACTTCTAAATAAAATTCAAGAGAAACAAGAGTTCTCAACCTATCGATAGCGATATAAATCCCACATAAAATCCCACCTTAGTTACTAAGTTCATGCATTAGTGATGCCCAAAAATGGAGTAGTATATTGTATCAATCCATTTCATAGATTAGTGCTTAGATAGCTATAGTGAAAACAATGAATTGGCCAGGGATGGTTTTTTGTTCTAGCCTTATTATTCATTCCCTAATTTGCATGCAAATCAATTTATCAAGTGCAAAGCTAGATGATGTTTTGATTGATTTGGGTAGGGATCAACCAGTAGATTCTTCTCTATTCATTTGGGGTATGAAGTGAATAGCACCATAGAGATGAAGACCTGTTCTTCTAAGTTATAACATGAGGCTTGGGGGTATGCCTACAATTACTATATAACTTTATTTTTGAGGATGGAAATCTTTCACAAGGGGGAAGAATGTTATAAACTAAAATGTATGATTTGTGTCACACTGGTTTAGACAAAAATGAAATCAGACATTGTTTGGTCACTTGTATGTATGAACAAAGATCTTGAGACTAGACTTAATCATAGGTTCGTGTGCTCTCTAAAATAGTTAATCCACTTGGCCTAGTGGACAAGTATCAAGGTTGATAGATGGAGGTCTTGTGTTCAACCCCGATGGGGAGCATGGGAAGAGAGTTTTTCACAAAGAGCTCTAGAGCCTTATAACTCGAGTTAAGATGAGTTAACTTGAGTTCAAAGAGACTTAACTAGAGTGGTGAGTACACCTACTACTAGTGGAATCTAGTGGAAGATAATAAAGGATTTGTGGCGATCGCACATGCACTTATAATGGTCAACACAATTGCAATATCTGGAAAACCTCATAGGTCTTTGAGCCTGGAAGACTAGATTCTTGGTGATGGCCAAGGTGATAGAATGTCAATTTGGATGCATTGTAGGAGTATCTTGCAAAAGACCAATGTCTGGTAATAAATGATGAAGCCGTATGGCCTCACGTGCTACAAAATTGGATGCTTGATACCCGGCCTATATGAATGAAAGAGAAATTGTAGTTGCTTCTTACTTTCCCAAGAGATACATCATAAACCAAGCAAGAATACATATCCAGAGGTGGAACGTTCAAATCTGGATCTCTAGCCCAATCCGAATCAAAATATCTAGAGAGATCAATACCCCTCTGTACCAAAGACCATGATGTCGGCGGCTTGCTAGCGTTTTTAATGAGGGTGATAGGCATGTTGAAAGTTATGGTACTTGTGCAAGCTCCAATTGTGAGTCTTGACACATAATCACCTCTCATTAATTACCCCTTCATCATTTATGTATTTGTTGTAAACCCAAAATGAAGCTAGACCCAAAAAATATAAAGGGCACACTCATAACCTTAGAGTAGAGTGTTCAATTAAAAAGGGCTAATGTATTTAAGGCTTATATAAAAGCCAAAATATATTTAGAGAGATGAAATAATAAAAAAAGACGTGACCTTATCCATATGAAGTGATATGGAGCACCAAAAGCCACCCAAGAAAATTGAAGGACAAAGGACATGAAGTGAAAGGTCAAGAGGTGAGAGAAGATGCAAGGGTAGGTGAAAAGTCCTATGCCCATACATCTATATATAGATGTCATTTGAACGTGAAAATTTGTGGAGATGACAAGGAGATGGTGTAAAAACATATTATGGTCATTCTCTCACCAATGGGGATCAAAAGGCACCTCAGTTTGATGCCACAATGCACATAGGTATTCTAGCCACATACCTTTTCTGTACACAACCACATTGTGAAGGTGATATCTCTCTATGTACTTGTCGAATTAATGCATATGATACCTTTTTGGAAAGCTTATCTCTCATAATCTTTTTATCTCAAATATCTATGCTAGATCGTTCTCCAATAGTGACTAAGATAATTTCTTGTGAACCTCAGTTTTTTGCTTAACCTGAGATGACTGATAGTCTATCTTTATGCGGTTGATTACCTAGTCAAATGAACTCCAAATGGAGTGTTCCTTAGCTTCTTATAAATTTATATAAGTTTACTATTTGTAGACTAAATTTCAGAATCATTGAATGTGTGAGTTGTGACTGAATTAGGTTTTAGTAAGCATGTGTCTTACAGGGCAGATTCTAGAAGAGGTTCTCTAACTTTTGCTGCGTGTATTGGAGTGAAATTTCTCCACATTTTGGTATCAGTGCTTTGGTTGGAGAGCACTAGGAGTGGAGCCCATGGATGCCCAAAGAGATCTTGAAGAAGATGTAGAGATGGCAAAGGAAATCATGGAGTAATGAGCTCATGGAGTATGCAACACTCATGTGTGATGGAAATGAAGCTTTCATATGTAAGAATTTTGTTGCTTTATGTTATTTGAAGTGATACACTCTCTTGTCCTACTCTCTAGTACATATGATGATCATTGAATCTTGCTATAAGTGATACTAATCACTTGGTTGAAGCATTATGAGAAGCCTATAGAAGGAGATGAAGATTCAAACAAAGAATCTTGGATGAGCAACTACACATAGTTGCATATGAACATTGTAAGCATGGTTGAGGTATTGCAATCAATTGAATGAAGTGCAAATTTCTATTATGTACATGGCTGAATATTGAAACTTTTATGTATGCTTGAGAATAGCATGAAATGCTTCTTGTTTGGTTCAAGAAATGTATGCAATGAAGATGATTATGTATGCATGCTTGTGAAGTTATGCTCAAGATGTATGATGACTTTGGACAGCCATGCTTAGGCTGAATATAAGTTGAATTTGGAGTTGATGATTGATGTCTATCATGCAAGAATCTATGCATATGTGGTCAAGGAATTTATATACACATGTTTGATAATGTGTGGATGAGTAATAGACTATTTTATAAAGCCTATATAAGCTGAAATTTGCAGGTCTATGAAGCCATATGATTTGGCACAAAGTGAGCTGAATATATGCTCGAATGATTGGTGATTTGCATACATGTTTATGATGATTTGTTAGTGTGATATTGAAGTACTAAAGGTTGGTCATGTTCAGCTATGTATGAGCTGAAAGTAAATGTGTTTGGATGCCATGAAGATTGGTAAGATGCAAGGCTTCTATGTATGAAATTTATGGATGTATCTTGTTGTGGATAAAACCCATTGAGGTAAATTTGCAAAAGAAAATATATATGCTTATGTTATGATAACTAAAAGCATTTGATCATTGAGTTTAGATACATCAAGTGATTGCAATGTTCCTATTTGAAGAAACCAAAGCTAGGTGGACAAAGCTTGGATGAAGTAATGATGCAAAGCTTGGAGCCAAAGCAAAGGAAGGAGCCCAAGCTACACATTTGTCAAAGACTTGAAGATTGAACCCAAGCTGAAGGTGGACAATGTTGAAGCTTAGGATTGAGCTTCCCAACAAAGAAGGAGTAGAAGACTTCAAAGGAGGGCTGCCATGAAGTATTGAAGACTCAACAAGTACTCAGAGACATTCCCCAAAGATTCAAAGAGACACAATCAAGTGCCAAGGTAGAAGGAAGAGTCACTCACGAGAGGAATGTGACAAAATGGCTGAAGATAAAGGAGGTAAAGAAGTGCCTCTGCAAATAAGGTCTGAAGTAAAGGGTAAGAAAAATCCACATTGTGTGTGGTGGTAATTTCCAAGCATAAATCATGTGAATGTATTGTCAAAGGATGAGGCTAGTAAGACCACCAAAAGAGAGTGGCAAGCCAATGTAAAGGCAAGTAAGACCATCCCAAGAGGAATGGCAAGTCTATGTGAGGCAAGTAAGACCATCGCAAGAGGAGTGGCAAGCCTATGTTAGGTGTAAGAAGCACCATAGACCAAGGCAAGTAAGGCCATCCCATGAGGAATGGAAAGCCTTGTTAGGTGCAAGAGGCACCATTGTTCACATTGACAATTTCTTGTGTCTTATGTAGGTAATGAAGAAAGCATGGAAGATGTGGAAGCTATGAATGCTTCACATGAAAAGAACTCATGAAAGAGTTCATGTATGATTAGCCCATTGTTGATTTTGCAGGTATAAAATCAACCATGAAGAATGAAGAAAAGATTACGAAGAAAGGGGGAGTTAGCTTGCAAGGATTGGAAGATCCAAGAGGAGTCCAAAGAAGAGAAAATGGAGCCAACACAAATTTCAGATTTGGAAAAGTATGTACATTCAAAGAAAGAGAAAGAGCAGCCATAAAAGGTAATGTCAAAGGACAAGGAGTAGCCACCTCTAGGGAAGGAGTGCCTAGAAGGCAAGGAGCAGCCATGATGCACGAAGAAGTCATGAAGACAAGTTGGAAGAAAGAAAGACAACCATGACAACATCAAAAGGAGAGCAAAGACAACCATAGACAAAGTTGAAGATGATCCAAAGACAAAGGACAATCAAAGAGAAGCATGCAAAGAATAAATGTACTCGGCCTCTGTGGATGATAGAGCAACTATAGGCTGCTTCTTACTTGCCCAAGAGATAGATCCTGAGCCAAGCAAGAATATATACCCAAAGGTAGATCATCGAGAATTAGGATCACCAGCCCAATCAGAATTTGAATATCCAGTGAGTTCGATGCCCCCTCTATACCAAAGACCATGATGTCGGGTGAGGGCAAGGTATCGAAGTAGTCTCTGAGCAGCATCCCAATGAGTCTGACGAGGCTGATGTGCAAACTCACTGAGTATACCAACTGCATAAGCAATATATGGTCTAGTGTTGGCAAGATAGAGTAACGAGCCAACAAGTTGTCGATACGTATGCACATCCACAAGTGATGATAAGTCCTCTAGTGTAAGCTTGATGTTTGGATCAAGTGGTGTAGAAACTGAGCGACACTGGTCCATGTTATATCTGGAGAGTAGATCAGAGCAATACTTCTTCTGTGATAGGAATATACCTTCTTTTGTTTGCCAAACTTCCATACCTAAGAAGTAGTGAAGTAATCCAAGATCTGTCATAGAGTACTCAAGGTGAAGCTGTGTGATGATAAACTAGATGCATTCTTCGTCTGATCCTGTCAAGATCAAGTCATCTACATAGAGAATGATGATGGCTACTAAAGACTCCTTTTGATGGATATAGAGATTAGCATCAGCATTGCTTCGGTGAAATCCTTTGTCTTCAAAGAAGTTATGAATCTTTTCATACCAGGCCCTAGGAGCTTGCTTGAGTCATAAAGTGCCTTATGGAGCTTGTAGACTTGATCTTCTTTGCCTTTGATCTTGAAGCCTTCAGGTTGTTCAACATATACTTCTTCTTGAAGATCTCCATTGTGGAATGCACTTTTGACGTCCAGCTGGTAAATGGGCCACTTATAGTGAGCACTTCGTGCTAAGATGATTCTGATGGTTGTGAATCTTGCAGTAGGAGCAAAGGTTTCTTCATAGTCAATGCCATGTTGTTGCTTGTATCCTGTAGCTACCAACCTTGCTTTGTACTTGTCTAATGTGCCATCTGACTTGTACTTAACTTTATAAAGCCACTTAACTCCAATGACTTGATGATTTGTGGGATTAGGTACAAGAGTCCAAGTTTTATTCTTCTCGATTGCATCCATTTCGACTTGCATAGCTTCTTCCCACTTAGGTTGTCCTTGAGCTTCCTTGTAATTAGATGGTTTTGGATTTGTTGAACCTGATGCATTAAGGTGTAATTGACCTAATGAATTTGTTCTCGGTATCGCTTGTCAATAAGTCTTTGAGATCTTCTTGGATGACTTGAAGTACTTGCTTCTGAGTTGGAGTTTGGAAATATTGAGTCCCCCTCTGAAGTGTAGATAGGCGGACTAAGACTTGTACTTGAATCTTTTCTTGAGTATGAGGAAGGTTCATTGAAGATCACATCCCATAAATGGTGATGGAGTGGTTTTCCATATCATATAGGCGGTATGCCTTTGATTGGTCACTGTACACTATGAATATGTGTTTCTTGGACTTTGATTGTAGCTTGTTTCTATCTTCTTTTGGTATCCTTGTGATGAAGCATTGTTCGTGCCATTCGCATCACAGTGTGTATCTTCCTTTCATCTACTCCATTCTGGGATGGAGTATGAGGCTGAGTGACTTGTCTTCTGATCCCTTTCTGGGTGAGAAAGTTATCAAAGTCATGATTGATAAACTCACAATCTCCATCTGATTTGATTGTTTTAACTTTAGTTGAAGCTTCATTCTCAATTTCCTTGATCCAATTTTGAAACTTAGAGAATGTGTCTGCCTTTGACTTCAAAAAGTACACCCAAATATAGCGAGAGTGGTCATCTACTAGAAGATAAAAGTAGAGGGATCCACTCAAGGATGGGGTGTTCATTGGTCCACATAAGTCCATGTGGATAAGGGCTAGTGGGTTCCTCGCTCGTGTTGAAGCTTCCTTGGGAATTGGGGCCCCATGTTGCTTGCCTTGGGTGCAAGCTTGGCAGACATTAGTAAGTTGCCCGATCTTTGGCAATCCCTTCACAAGTGGGGATGAAGAGATTTTTGATAAATAAGAAGTGTGGCCAAATCTTTGGTGCCACAAAATTGAGGTTGATTCTTTGGATACAAAGCAAGATAGTTTGTAGAGGCCCTTTTCTTCAATACCTTGAGCAATGACATCCTTTGTATGGGGATCAACTACCTTAACTGAGGTGTTATCAAACCATACTTGTTTGTCTTGATCTGTAATGGCCTTGATTCATACATAAATTTGGAACAAAAAGAACATTGGATAAAGACTTACATTCGCCCTGATTGTTGGTAATTTGAACTTTTCCTTTTCCTTCGATGGGTAAGCTTTTGTTGTTGCCAAGATAGAATTCTCCCGTGTGCTCTTAGAGTTCTTGAAAGGAGTCCTTGTCTTTGCACATATGGGAGGTAGCTCCGCTATCAAAGATCCACTCATGCGGGGAGCTAGAAGTCACTAGGGCATTGGCTTCTGTGGAGATGAAGAGTTCCTCACTTGAGCAGTGGGATCTATGTTGGGATCCTTTGGATGCTTGCCTAAACGTAGAAGCCTTCGATGCTTGTTTCTTTTTATAGCAAACTTTTCTAAGTGTCCTGATTTTCCACAAAAATTACAGGTGAAATTCTTCGATGATTTATGCAATCCTTGCTTAGATCCATTGGTAACCTGATGACTTGTTGAATGGGCCTTTGGCCTTCATGAAAGATTCTTGGGAGGACGTCGATTTGGCTCGTGAGTCGTGAAGGAGCAATAGTCGACGAACCTCTTCCCAAGATAAGACTTGGCTGCAATTATACAAAGTTGTGACAAATGTTTTGTACGATTTAGGTAACTTGTTGAGAAGCCTAATGGCCATGTCTTCACTCGATATCTGCCTACCACATAGTGCTAATTTATGCTGGTAGTCCTCAAATTGGGCTATGACCTTGGTTATTGTGTCGTGTGGCCTAATTGTCAAATTATGAAACTCGACCTCTAATGCATATATTTTCGAAGGATTTTTGTCTTCATACAAAGCGGCTAACGTATCCCAAGCATCCTTGGATGTCTTAGAGGTAGTGATATGTCCTTTTGTCAGTTCGTCGTAGGCAAGTAAGAGTTGACTTAAAGCTCTTTTGTCCTTGACATTCCACACATGCCAATTGTCTAAGTTGGTATCCCTATTGGGTTCGGGGTTTGACCCGTCTACTACCTCATGAAGAAGATTCATGTAGAGATATGCACGCATGACATCTTTCCATAGATTGATTTTTTTCATTGAGGCGTTCATCCTTAGGCATAAAAATAGGGGTGAAAGAGGGTAAGAAGTTAGTCATAGATGATGAGCTACCTTCACTTTTGGTCATTACAAAGCTTTGAGGGTAAAGTGTTTAGAAACACTATCAAAGATACTTGCCAAAAGTATCGCTTCAAGATAATTTGCAAAGCTTGAAATGAACGACTCGATACCAGACTAAAAAAAAACTCCTTAGGGAGGGGGGAGCTTATAGTAGCCCTTCACTTGCACCAAGAATTAGAGGAGACACTTCCGAGGGGGGGGGGGGAGGGGGTTTAGAATAGCCGTGCACTTTTGCAAAGAGAGACACCATGGAGGGGGAAGAGTCGATGCTCAAAGAGAACTTGTGGGTGGGCTTAGACTAGCCTCCAATCCCACAATCATACACACATAATACTTTTTCTTTTATTGCTTGAGTTTACAAGAGAGGGAACTTAGTGCCAAAATGTGCAAAAGTCTAGGGTTGTTACCCTTGGAGAAGACAAAATGATCCCTTAGGCACAAGGTTTGGGTTGTAGAATACAATCAGGAGTTGAGAGGAGGATTATATGGAGAGAGAAGATGTCAAAGGGCGAAGACAAATATGAGTGCCAAGTGATTGATCGACGTAAGGTACACATCTTGGAGAATTACAAAGTTGATAATTAATGTGTGATCACTCAAGATTTTGAAATAATAATGCCTATCTCATTCAAGGAAATGATACTGAAAATAGAAAATCAGCTGTCGAATTCCACCAGACTTTGATCAAAATAGAAAGCGAACTTCTATGGCACAGAACCCCACGCTCTTGACTCCAACTGTCGTTGGATTGTTTGACATCATTACTGATGTCATCACCTCTCATGACGTGGCCATTCGCATATGGGATATCCCTCTGCAGATGGGTAGTAGAGCAGGTTCATTGAACACTCATACTCGTCTGAATCACAGTGATAATTTTTGAGTAATGATGCATCAGTACTCGCCCGACTTGGCTGTCTATCAGAAGGGATGAGGGTAGCGCTCTATAGCTCCCTCCTCAACAACCTGCATGTTAGCAACCATCCGCTCTATGGCTTCCTTCAGAGCTATGCTCTCTGAAGTGAGAGAAATTCTCTCTCTCTCTCTCTCTGTGGTTGTCAGAGAGGTCGATGGGGCATGAGCGGGTGAGCCGATAGTTCACAGAGAGTTGATGCAACTCTGTGATACACTTGAGTATTGAGGTACGTCCTGCGATCCACGCTCGATCAACAAGCTTTATCGTCATCCTTCTTCTCTCGAATACCTGTTTCCTGAGGAGGCTGCAATCTGGAGAAGTCTGCTTTCTCCACCTTCAGTCTGACTTGGAGCTGGAGAGTTCTCTCAGTCTCTGTGGAGAATAGAGATGAACGTTTCCTCTCTCTCTCAGAGATGGTAGGCACTACTTGTCGCCTCAGAAGCAATGCTCACTCTATATCTCTCTATTCTCTCTTCTTTTACTCTTCTCAAACATCGATGTCCAGTTGAGTTCATTTCTATGTGTTGATAGTTCACAGAGAGTTAATGCAACTCTGTGATACACTTGAGTATCAAGGTACATCCTGCGATCCAAGATCGATCAACAAGCTTTATCATCGTCCTTCTTCTTCCGAATACCTGTTTCCTGAGGAGGCTGTAGCCTAGAGAAGTTTGCTTTCTCCACCTTCAGTCTGACTTGAAGCTGGAGAGTTCTCTCAGTCTCTGTGGTGAACAAAGATGAACGTTTCCTCTCTCTCTCAGAGATGGTAGGCACTACTTGTCGCTTAAGAAGCAATGCTCACTGTATATTTCTCTGTTCTCTCTTCTTTTGCTCTTTGAGCGGGTGCTATTCCTTGTTGGAATTTCTCAGACATCGATGTCCAGTTGAGTTCATTTCTATGTGCTAAAGGGAGGAGTGAATGGTGTCTCTTATCCTCGTTTGAAGAGCTAAAAGCACCCGTTTTTGCTCAAACTGCACATCGGCAATAGGTTGCAATGGACCTGCAAATGTTGCACATGGATATGGTGTTGCAGAACGGCCTGCGAGTCCTCCACAGGGGGAGAGTGAATTTGTTGATGATGATGGCTGCCTCAGCTTCGAGACCCCGACATGTTTGGGTCACAATGAGCTTTATGGATCTGCTAACTATGGATCTGAATGCTGTTGTGCCGCAATGACCTTGATGTGTCAGAGGACTATAGATTCTAGTAGTGTATCCACGAAAAAATTGTACGCACACTGTTGTTGAAAGGAACAAAGATGACCTCGATGAATTTCACCACAAAGTTACCATATAAGAGCATTTAACAAGAGTGTTGATAAACACTATAGAAAACTGAGATACATCACAAACTGAGATACTATGAGGGTGGGAAAGAATGGTCAAAAATGGTGGGTGGGAGGGAAAAATGGGGTTAAAAGGGGTACAAAATAATGAAGAAGGGTGGGAGGGTGGGCAAAAGGGCAAAATGAGGCCCCAAAGAGTGATGTGATGGCAAAATGCTTCTCCAAAGTGAGTGGAGAGCAACACCACCAAACTCAAGCACCATCACCACCAAAATCACCGCCAAATGCACCACCAAGACAACCACCTAGCGCTCTGATACCATGTAGAGAGTACGCACGTGGAAGCAAAATGAAAAGTAAAGTACTCTCACAAAACAAAGAATGTGTGAGACACAAAATGAGTAGACCATGAAATGGGTAAACTCATGTGGATTAGAAATGAGCTTGCCAAGAGCATGGAGTAGGCTCCTCAAGCTTCTAACCAAGTACAAATGAAGGGAGAGGCCCTCCTTGTATAGATTTGGGAGGGGCTCTCAAAAGTACATCATATGTGGGATAAGTCTCCTAAAAGGAGAATGAATACAATTGGTAGAAGCACATGTCAAGGTACCCAAATACAAAGGAAATACAATATAAAATGGAAATAGACTACAAATGGAGAGCCTCTTAGATACAAAATGGAGATGCACTCATGCGGATACAAATGTAGATGAAGTAGGAGCAATCATGTCATCAACAATTTTATCATCATATAAATCCTAAAGGGTCCTCAAGGTTCATGAGATGTTTTATAGGAGATAATATGAGTTTTAGTTAACTCATTACATGTTGATAAGAGTTACCTTAGGGCACACTTATCCTTAAAATTTTTCTCCATGCATCGCAGTCACTAACCTTGTCGGATTGTAGATCGATAACATCTACCACTTCATATATGAGGTTTGTATACAAGTAGGCCTTGATAATATCCTTCCACAATTATAATTGTTTCCGTTCAAATGTTATTCTTTAGGCATGAACATTGGCATGAGCGACGATAAGTACAATGTGCTCAATGAGCATGCATTGGAAATTGTAGACATCTTATAGCCCTTGTAGAAGAAAATGAAACTTCAAGAAATTTGCACACCACACTTGCGAACATATTTAGAGTCAACACCAAAGATGGGGGGATTAGAGTAGCCCACTTGGACACGTTGAGACCCTTGAGTGGCTTAGATTAGCCTATCCAATCACACACACAAAAGCTTTCTTTTGATCACTTGGAATCACAAAATGTATGGACTTTAGTGCCAATTTTTGTGTCAAAATAAGAGTAATTAGGGGGTGTAAAAAAATACCCTTGGGTCAATACAAAGATAATGCTTTGGAACACTACAAATATATGTTTGGATTGTAGATTACAGCCGTAGGTTCTTCTTGAAGGGGGTGCCAAAAAATGATAATGTATCTTTACAAGCTTACTTGGTGGATTCTTAGAACTAAGTCAAAGAATATATGTTCATAAAACATGCCTAGAGTTATATATAAATCTCCCTTTGACTTAGTAGCCTTCATAATTTCATGAGAATATAACAAACGCATTATAGAAAGTGCATGGAGTGGGAAGCACTCGTGCAACAATTGGAAGGCTCAAAACATTAGCTATTTGAGTTTACCAAAAATTTTATGAAGAGAACTTTGAGTAAAGCAGATAATCTCAAAGATGAGTAAAGTCTCAAAAATGGATGGGGGCATGATGATATGGCAAAATCACGTTTGGAGAGACTTATAGACAATACAAATGATGTCATATCAAGTAGAACAACTGGCCAGGAGACATCTAATTCAAAGATAGCAAATGTAAGTGGCCATGCACAAAGCTATGGACTGCTCTCTCTCTCTCTCTGTATCTGTCTCTCTCTCTTGTCCCTTGTGTGGCTGCAACATGTCCTCTTGTGAAGCTACGAGTGCAACTCCAGCTTGAAGGTGATGAACTGTATAGTTAGAAAGGTCCTATTTTCTTTCTCTGTTTCGTTGGTAGAGAGCTGCATGAGAGGTTGTTCTCTGACTTCTCGACAATTCAAAAAGATAATGGCTTTCTTCAGTGATTCCAGCTCGGTGTTTCGCGCGCTGTTGACCTCTCTATCGTAGCAGAAAAGTGAAGAAAAGGCCACAGTAATGAATGATAATAGCAAGGCAACTAGCTGTGGATTTGTTGAATCCTTATTGCTATGCTGGTGCCCCTTTGTACAGGCGTTGTGAGTGGGAGGAGGAGATGATTCATTCAGCATAGTTGGTTGTTGATGAGAACCAACGAAGACTTGCTGTTGTAGCTTTAGAGAGGTCGCTTGCGCTCCTCTGAGAGTCGAAGGATGAGGGGAACTTCAAAGCTCCGAGATATGTAGGCTTGAGCATATTCAGACGTTGAATGAATGGCGACTCGCGAGCTCCGCTCAGAAGACCCGCTTGGCTGTTTCTCTCTCTCTCTTAGAGAGAGATGGTACCGTCGATCTGGCTCTCACTCACCGTTTGCTTTAGTTGTGGAGTTCAAGCTTGCTAACTCTGGATCAGCGGTATGCTGAGGAAGGTGGTTGGCTGTTGTACATACTTGCTTAATGTGAGGACACACAGTAAGAGAGTAGTAGTTGAGAGATGATGTCGCCCCCTCTTTGTCTATCATTATTTGTGTCCACACATAGATTGCGTCTACCGCTTCCTCTCAATACCACCCTTTTTCTCGCTTTCTTCTCTAGAGTACACAAACACAAGCTGCTATAGAAGCGTAAACACAAGCTGCTATAGAAGCATAAGAGGGAAGCAACCCAGAAATGATCCCGAAAGGTGAGCGACAAATGGAGAAATTACTAGAAAATCCATCAAAGAAGAAGGTAAGTATTATTAAGAAAGGCCATCAAAGTGTTCTTGAAAACTATAACACTAAAATGCACCAATAATTCTGCAACAAAGCAGGAATCGCCAATAGTGGTGATAACCACTTTGTAATCCGCATAGATGCTTCTAATTTTGCAATCGATTGCATCTTGACACAACCTACTAATGAGGGCAACGTGGAATTCCCTACAGAATATGTAAGTCCTCAAATTATCCCTAATGAGAGAAATTACATGATTACTAAAAGAGAAGGAATTAACATAAATAGTAAAGACGTTTTAGCATTATTTATTGGCACACAAATTCAGAATCTATGTAGGCCATCAAGCTCTACTATACCTCATCAATAGACATTGTGCCATAGGTAGCTTAGTATAGTGGCTCCTTCTACTTATGGAAGATGGCTTTGAAGTGGTGGTCAAGAAGGGAAATACTCATGTAAGAGCTGATCATTTGTCAAGAATCAAAAGTGCTAGCCTTAATGAGCAATTAATGATGAATTACTAGAAATGTACTTGTTAAACATTGAAATGGTACCAAAATGGGTTAAGCTAGAAATGTCTATCTTATCTTTTGGACTAGAGCACCGTTATGTGCGATTCACTAAAGATATGGTAATGAATGCAAAGAAGTTGCAAGTCAATGTTG
The DNA here is from genome assembly GCA_020310875.1 of Ceratopteris richardii. Lineage (NCBI taxonomy): Eukaryota > Viridiplantae > Streptophyta > Polypodiopsida > Polypodiales > Pteridaceae > Ceratopteris > Ceratopteris richardii. Next base: position 153,527,724 of record CM035432.1, read on the forward strand.
ATTTCTTATGTCATAGAGATGTCAATGGAGTAATTTCTTGTTGCATGCCAGAAGATGATCATTTAATGCTTGTAGCCAAAGCTCATGTGGATGCTTTTGGTAGGCATCTTCTAAAATCAAGGACTTTGCACAACATGCAAAGAAATGGCACACATTGGACACAAATGGAATGAATAGTGCATGACTATATCAATGTTTGTTCCCCTTGCAAAGTCTTCTCGACCACTAAGAATGCTACTTTATACTAGTATGTAAATGCTCCTCATGGAGAAAGAACATCGTAGATTTTTTTAATCTATCACTTATCCTACAAACATGACCATACCAAAACAATGACCTTTACAAGAAGAGAGTCGAGGCTAAGCTCTTATTGGAAATATGCTATATAAGTGAGGTAAGGATAATTTCCTATGCATCTATGTTCATGAAGATGATTATTTTCCACTTTTGGAGGCTCCACACTCAATTGTTGGAGGTTGACATTTCTCCACAAACTAGATAGTTCAGATGATACTATTTGTTGGTATGTTGTGGACCACCTTATGCATGGATGCTCAAACATTTGTGAGAAGGTGTGATACACACCAAAGAGAAAAGTACCCATTTAATTGATATCAGATGCCTCTCAGGCAAATGTTGGTAGGACATGCATTTGTAAAATGAGGAATTCATTTTATTGGAACTATTAGCCCACTTGCAAAAGGATCTCATGATGAGCACATCATAATAGCTACTTATTATCTTACTAAATGGGTAGAGGCACATGCCACAACAAAAGCTCACACACTAACTACAAAGCTTTTATTTGAGAAAATATTTACACAGTTTGGATTCTTCATCCTGCACCTTCCAGTACAAGTACCTTGTTACGACTTCACTCTTTCCCACTAATAGTTCTATAAATGCCTTGATGATCCACAAGAAGCCCACTCCACATCACCCATAAGCAAATGATCAAGCTGAGAGTTCCAACAAAGTGAGATCATAGTTTTGTCAAAATTATATAAGACTCCTAGATTAGTGATAAGAAACTACTTCATGTAGTATTGACTTCCTTATACTAACTCTCAAATTAGCAAGGGAGAATGGAATGTTCATGAGTTTATCTAATTTTTTAGATCCATACTTTGAAACAACAAGCAAAGAAGCTGCAAAAATGAGGCCATGGACCTTATGTGATACACGGTATGATGGGTATATCCATGTCAACCTTAAGTGTGGAAGTGTGAAACCAAAAGATAATATTAGTATTAGTGAAAAGAATGCTCACATAAATTCTCATGTAAGTGAACGTGACCTCTGCCAAGAAAAAAAAATGAAAACCTATTTTCGGAATTAGGAATCATGATAGGTGGCATTGCTCAAATCAACACATATGCTTTATGTTTCTTGTGTAGTCCTGGAATTCAATTTGTTATTTAAAATCAACTGACTGTGAAAACAAGTTTACGTCTTGCTCAAAGAGAGCTTATTTTATGAACAATGATTGATAGCTGAGAGAATTTCTCTTCAAGCTCCTATAGCAAATCTGTGATTTCAACTCCTTTATTTGCAATATGCTACCGAAGGTTTCTCTAAAACATTTGAAAGAAAAAAATGACTCAATATGGTCTAACAAGTTGGCAAAGTCACTCCAATCTTGGTTTTAGTATTGTTGGATGCTTAATCTCAGAGAGCCTTTTACCACTCTTGTGAAGTTTTTGGCGCAATCGTCCTTTGGAATCCCAAAGAATTGAGCTTTATTTACAAAAAACTTGAAATGATGGTTATTCTTGTTTTGTACTGCCATGAATTGTGTAAAGTACTTTCTTGTTTTGTACTGCCATGAGTTGTGTAAAGTACTTTCTTGTTTTGTACTGCCTGCAATCCATTTCCAATGCCGAATTCGTTGTCTAGTTTCTTATGTCTTGTGTTGATTCTAAAACTTTCCATCCAATGCTAAATGAATTAGAAGATTAGGGAGGTGCAATTTCTCAGATTTTTGCCAACCTCTCGATCAATCAATCTTCATCATCACTATAACTTATCTGGTCATCTCATGAGCTGCAATTTCAAAAGAATTTATCATTTGCTTTGAAGCATAAATCAATCATTCAAGACATTTCAATATCCGATTTCAAATGAATGTAAATAAATTTGGATGTGCGAAAATCACATTTTTGATGCCAAAGGTGATTTATTTGAAAAAAAAAACTGTCACATTGTAATGCTGCTGAGCTTATTTAAATCGTAGTCTTGGAAAGAGAAACGAAACAGTTCCAAAATTCAGATTTAACTTATCTCAAAAAAGAAAAGGATTCAAAAGTCTAAGGTCAAATAATTCAGATTTGACTTAAATTCAGAAAATCTTTCAATTATTTGACCTTAGACTTTTGAATCCTTTGACCTTATACAACTCAATCGTGGCAAGCATGGAATGGGACTCTCAAATCAAGAAGTTTTATGCTCAAAGATGGAGGACTGCATTGATAATCATGAGAAAAATTTCCATACGAAGCTTCTGTAAATCATAGATTCAACTGGAAGCATGTAAACGTTCATATACAATTGTTCATGGAAAGGAGCTTGTAAGGTTTACAAAGGAGAGCTCTATGAAGTCACACACAGAGAAATTTGCAAGAAAAATTACAAATGAAAATGCTTCATTTTTTACACCGAATTTCGTGCATGTTGTTCCATGCTTGATTGAAATCAACCAATCAAAATTTCTCATGCTTTTCTTCACAAATATTAGGAGTATTTTTCTTCCAAATCATGGCTAGGAGCATATGAAGACCAATATATATCCAGTTTTGATTCCATTCATTTTACATTATCATTTCTTTACCTTTATCGATTGAGGCCTTGTGTTGAATTTGTTCCCACCATGAGTCTCTTCTCAAGTTCTTTCTTTGCGAATCCTCTTCTCCTTCCTTCAACTTTCTTTTACTTGGGCCGTGATGAACGCCAAGGTACTTGCGCATAAACCAGGATGACAGCATGAAGAAAGTGAGTGGATCCGAAGGCAAGTTGCCTCTTGGGATTTCATGGAAGGGCCCCATCCAAGCAAATATTCCCTCCTTCAATGGTATGGACACAAATAAAAACTTGTATGGAATCGAAAATGATCATTTGCTTTTTCAATGTTTGGGGTCTTATAGATCTCTTGAGAGCGATGATCATAATCCAATTATGGGAAGGAAAAGAACTGAACCTAGATGCCATCTGCATCTAATAAACAAATATTGACAATTAGGACCTCTTGCATAGATTGCATATCATCTTTGATCAACCTCTTTGGATCATCAAGACTCGATCGCATGGGGGGAGTGGTGCAAACATAAGATACAAGATGCATTGGTTGTCATTAGTCAAAGGTTCCAACACTGATCCTTACCATATATGTGTTGGAGTTTGAGATCTACGAACGCATGCGAACAACAAAAGGAAGAAGAAGAAGCTTAAAACACAACACACAATACTAGATGTATTACCAAGAGAATCTACAAAGATAAGTGACCCGTTAGGGTTATAGGTGTATATATAATCCGGGGGAAGAAAACCTCCTAAAGAGGGAAAGAAGTGCCCCAAGAGTCCTAGTGTGTTCACACATATCATTACCAAAATATATCAACAAATCCCCCCTAGGAGTGATGCAGTGAACAAGGAGCTATCACTCATGTATAAGGAAGTGCCAAGCTATGTGGAATCAAATCACAAAAGGAAGTAAGCCCAAAGCTTTGTAGAAAGTTCCAAACTTCTCCATAGACAGAGCCTTTTTGAAAAGATGTGCAACATTCTCCTGTGCGAGCACATATGCCAAAACTATGTCTTCAGTAGAGAAAGTCTCCCTGACATAATGATAGTGCACCTCAATGTGCTTAGTGCAAGGATGGAACACATGGTTCCTTGCAAGTGCTAATGCACTCTAACTATTAGTCAAGATGGTGGTGGCAAAAGAGCGACCAACACCCAAATTATCCATAAGACATCTGAGCCACACACACTCAACAGTCACTGTGAAAGCTTCCTTATACTTAGCCTCACAACTAGAAGTGGCCATAGTAGGCTCTTTCATTCTCAACCAAGATATGCATGAGCTACCAAGCATGAAGCAAAAACGATTGGTGGACACACGAGTGTCATAGCAACCAACCCAATTAGACTTAGAAAAAGCATGTAAATCTGGCGATAGTGATCCCCCCTTGGGATAAAATAATCCAAGTAGCTGGGTACCACTCAAGTAGAGAAAGATGCACTTAACCACCTTCCACTCCTTGACACCTAGGCAATGCATAAACCTGCTCATCTCTAAGATAACAAACTGAATATCTAGCTGAGTAATCCATAAGTAAATCAAGCATCCAATAGGCTACTGATAGAGAACACCATCAAATGCATCTCCAACATCATGAAGACTCAAATGTAAGCCTATTTCCATAGGAATGACAATAGTAGCAATCTTTAAGGCCAAAATGCTGCAATAATGTGTGAATATATTGTGTTTGATACAAAGTTATTCTGCCATCAACTTGCATAAATTGAATGCACAAATAATGATGCAAATTCATCAAATAAAACACTTTGATTCACATTAGAAAGACTAGAGGCAGCCATAGCATAGCAATCTGATGCAAAAGAAGCACTATGAGAGCCTGAACGAGTACGATATGATAGAGGTGCATCTAATTTGGTATCTCACAAAGTTCGCACCTGCAATTTTGGCATAATCTTTGCCTCCTTTATATCAACCTCTCATCAACAAGTGCATCATGTAAATTTGCATTAGAAATGGAATGATCTACATCATCGTGTGGAGCCTGCAAAGGTTGAGAAATTGCCTCATTTGGACCAGCACTAGATTGCCCACCTATAAAAAGAGGCAACAAAGTGTCGTACCCATCTTTGGAGCTAACTGATATCTCCTTAGTACATAAAGTAATGGATGAATTGCATCTTCCACAAAACCAACATCATGGCTAACCAAAATGTGTTTATTTTGTGGATGATATAGATGATAGCCTTTGCTTTCAGAACTGTACCCAACAAAAGTACATTTCACTGCTTTATCATCCAATTTCCTGCATTGTTGTTCAAGCACTAATGCATATGCCATACAACCAAAGACATGCATATGAGCAACAAATGGCTTGTGACCATGCCAAGCCTCATATGGAGTGATATATTGCAATGCTTTAGTGGGACACCTATTAAGTACATATGCTGCACATGTAATAGCCTCAAGCTAAAAACTATGTGGTAAAGCCTGACTATTGACCATACACCTCGCCATCTCCATGAGTGACATGTTCTTCCTTTCATAACTCCATTTTGTTGAGGTGTATACATAACTATAGACTGATGCTTTAACCCACATTCTTGAGGTGTATACATAACTATAGACTGATGCTTTAACCCACATTCAATCAAAATTGCATTAAAATGAAAAGACATATAATCCTCTCCTCGATCAAAACAAAGGGTGCCCATTTTACATGCTGACAGATTTTTAGCAAAAAACAAAAATTGTTTGAAGCACATAAACACTTTGGACTTTTCTTTCAATGGATATACCCATGCATGCTTGGAAAAATCATCAATGAAAGTCACAAAGTAAAGATAGTTCCCAAAAGAAGGTGTCTGCATAGGAGCACAAACATCACTATAGATAAGCTACAATTTTTAGTACGTCGTACTGAACCATCTTTTGCAAAGGAGGAACACTGCATTTTGCCCAGAATAGAGCCTTCACAGGCATGTTTAGGTGCGCCAAGTTTGGGGGGAGAGGACACCATTTCAAATTTCTACAGGTATAGCAAACTAGCAAAATTCAAATGACCAAAGCATGCATGCCAAAGCTTTGCATCTGACATAGCCTAAAAATCTTGAACTAGACATGCAGAATCATTCACACATTTTGCATAATCTATGATCTTATATAGCCCATGACATAAAATGCCGAAAGCAATAATAACATTGCCATTTGGCAGATCACGAATTGTACATCTGTCACCAACAAATTTTACAACCAAGCCGATCTAGGATAATGCTGAAACTGATAAAAAATTTTCCTTGATCCGTGGCAAAAATAAAGCATCCAATAATGTAAAAGAACTACCATCAACAATAGTGAGAATGATCGTAGCAAATCCCATGATAAGATAAGAGGAGTTGCTGGTGCATGTGACAGTATTCCTTATGGGGGCAGGCTCAAGTGAAGTGAATAAACTGCACTGTGAGGTAATATGTTTGGTTGCCGCACTATCAAAGTACCAAACATCTGAGTCTACTACAAACATACACTATTCATGAGAAGATGGTTCATAACTGCAAACAGTCGTAAATGACCATTCTTCATTTTGTATAAATTTCATAGACTCTGATTTGGGTGTAGAGGCCTCAAGAACAACCATTCCAACCTGTTTTTCCTTTGCCTCTTTTGTAGCTAGTTTTGGAAAACTCTTTATGACATGATCATGTCCTTTACATTATTTTCAAAACAATTTTTATCTTTCTATTATCTTCTCATCTTTATCATCCTTCTTTGATTGTGTAGAATTAGCAGATTTTTGCTTACTAGCAGATGAACTCCATTTACCTTTTCCCTTTTGACTAGCCACAAAAGCTTGATTTCCAACGCACATAATTGACATGTTCTGCCTAGAATGATCTTCCTACAATAGAATAGAGAGTAAGTGCTAAAATGTTAAGGCATTTGGATTGCCTTTCATCATCAATTAAAGAATAGAAGCAAAACTCTTATATGAATCTTGAAGTCAGTTGGTAACATTCTGCACAAGTGAAATGTCTAGAAAGACTTCATTACCACAAATCCATTGCTCCTTCAAATCTTTGATCTTTTTCAAAAAATTTTCCATTGAATCTCCATTCATGTGCTCACTATCCAATTTTTTTTGGAGGTAAGCAACACGAGCCTCATTCCTTGCTTGCTATAAGGTGGTAAGTGTATCCCAAGCATCCTTTGCTATTCTGCAAGAGCGAATAAGAGGAATAATGGCACATTTGACAGACAAGGCTATCAATGAATGTGTGTGAGCATCTTTGCCATCCCAAAAAAGTTTCTCTGCAATACGTGCAACAAGAACTGCAACATGAAGAGAACTTGAAGAACATCATCTTCAACATCATCCACTTCACCTTCTGTAATTGTATTTGCAGGTGTAGCAGGACGCTTTTCAACACCTTGCACAATATTTCACAGTACTTTTGTGACCAATACATGATGCATCATATATGCCCACAATGGGTAATTGGTACCATCCAACTTATCCTCAATGGCCAACATATTGAATACATCATTGCTTTCAGCCATGGCCACTGACTAAAATACCCTGATGCAAAAAAATGAATGTATCTCAAAAAGTTGAACAAAACTACCCTGTTGAGTTTTTCTAAACTTGTAGCAAGCTTCAAGAAGCTTATACTGGCATCAAAACTTGTATATATATTTGGCACAAAAAGATGAAATTTCTTGCATTGGCATTGGGACTGTGATATGCATTTAGAGGTCAAAACAGGCTCAGATTGTGATTTCGACAGCACACAACAAAGCATTTTTTACCTCCTAATTGCCTTGAGTATGCTCACCAATTTTCGTGCGATTCTGAGACTATGGTTGGAGGGATGTCGATGATGCCCTAGATGATGCAGCGACCTGCTTTGATACCAATTGTTGGAGTTTGAGGTATGTGGAAGCAGGTGAACAATAGAAGGAATAAGAAGAAGCTTGGATCACAACACACAATACTGGATGTAAACACACAATATTGGATGTATTACTAAGAGAATGTACAAAGATAAGTGATGTGTGTCTAAATTTAGGGGAGATCCACCCTTCTTAGTGGTTTTGGTGTGTGCTCCAAACTAAAACAAATGATAATCATCCTTGGAACTCCTTAGGTTCCCTATCACTGAAAGTGACTCTTATTGGTGGGTTCAACATGATGGAATCGATCATCAATCAATAAGAGTAAAAGGTTCAATCTATTGATGTATTGAAAAGGTTAATTGGGATCAATCAAAATTGAACAAAGAATTGATTGAGCTTAAATACTTGAGTGGTTTCTCTTGATCAATGTTCAAACCATTACTAAGCTTCATAAAGCTCAAATTCATACATCCTATGTGTTAAAAAACAGTATCCACCACTTCAAGTTACCCACCCTTTCCCTTGGCATAAGAAATATCTCATGACACCATTTTCCTATGATTAACTCCTTCCAATCCCCCTCTAACAGTAAGAGGGTTTCTTGGTCACATGTGGTCCCTTCCTTCTTTTTGTTGCCTTTGGTGTGATAGGAAATAGAAAGAACATGGGAGGAGATCTTTTAGGTCCAATCCCCCTAGCATGCCATTGGAACAATGCAATCAAATCAACACATCTGATCTTGTGAATAACCCATTAAGGGATCCAAAGAATAAGAAAAGAAAGAAGAGACAAACTCTTTAGAAGGCTTGTCCATCTAGAAATAGAAGTGAACAAAGGTGGGATTGACCTTCAACTAGGGCTCATCAAAATCAAGAGAAATCTTGAATCAAATAGGAGATTAAGAGCAAAGGACTTCAATTCTATTTTTAGATGTGAGTTATGAAAAAAAGATGGATTTTATTCCCAAGATGATCAACAACACAAGGTTGGAATGCATATCTCACTATTTTGGAATTTTCTATGCAATTATGGAGAGTCACAAAGTGAAACTTAAAAAACCTAAACTAGACTCACAGACGTACCTAAAAAGCATTTAATCAAATCAATGGATGTTTCATATGTGAGAAACATCCACTTTAAGGCATGCTATTTGTCTGCAACACTTTTTGCCTATATGCAGAGATATAGGTTCACAAACTTGGCAATTTCTCACAATTAACTTAGTAGAAAGACTTTTGAATTTGGCACACTTTGGGCACTATATGAGAGACAAAATGATACTTTAAATCAACACAAATGGGTACAATGAGAGAGCAAACAATGCTATGCAATCTGGTACAAATGGATTTGTGAAATCCTAACTACACATCTAGATAGAGAGGAGAGAAATCATGAGAAAACGAGATAAACAAGCAAGGTGGCTGCTTGAAGGAGTTGATTTATTCAATAAGAGGGAATTCGTGGAACTCAAGAAATATAGAAGTTTTTCTTCTCCTATGATCTAGCTAACCACCCACCAATTAGTGTAGGTGCACTTTTTGGTAGGTAATTGAAAGGATTTGAATTTGATCGATTTTGGTTGAGCTCCCAAGTTTATTCAAAGAAATTGGGTCCTTAGTTTTTATTGGCAAGCTTGCAAAACTCTTGGATGAGTCCGTTTGTATGTTTGAGGCTTGATTTTCAACGCTCCCCCTCAAGTCTCAATGCATAGGTCCTTCATTCCAATGCATTCCTTGACATTTTGTAGTTTAAGTCCATCCAATGCTTAAGTAAGAGCTTGCATGTAACACTGGGTGTTGAGCAAAACATATGCTACTTATGTTGTCACAAAAAATAAATACTTGCTTGACTTGCACATCAAGATCAATTAAACATTTCTTGATCCATATAAGCTCACATGAGACTTGTGCTAAGCCTCTATACTCACCTTCAATTGAGGAGATAGCAACTATTGATTGTTCCTTTGACATCCATGAGATGGTCTTCTTCTCTAGCATGATGACATATCCAATAGTGCTCCTCTTGTCAACCTAATCAACATCACAATAATCCTGCACATGTAATCCATCATCAAATGTATAATAGTGACTTTCATTCACTAATCCTTTGAGGTACCTAAGTAGCCCTTTGGCCGTCATAAGATGAAGAACTCTTATGCATTATTTGGTCTTATCATAGTAGCATACAAGAGAGAACCAATTATTGAACTATACATGGTCACATTCACTTCTTCTCCCTTGTAGGCACTTAATTTAACATTTATTTCTAATGGATTTGAAATGCTTAACAATCATACAAGCCAAACTTTTGCAAAGGATCTAGGATGTATTTCCTTTGCATCAAGTATACACCTTCTTCTTTGTATAGTAATTCAATCCCAAGGAAGTCCTTAAAAGATTTTAAGCTAACATCCAAGCTTTCTCTTTATTTCCTTGATGTTGGGCTCATCATCCCCTATAGTGATCAAATCATCAACATATATGCAAATGAAAACAGTTTGCTACCTTCCTTCTTCACAAAGAGTGATGGGTCTGCATGACTTTGATCATATCCACATTTTACCAAGTAGTCCACAAGTCTTTGGTTCTAAGCCCTTATGGCTTTCATAAATCCATAAAGAGCCTTCTTAATCTTGTATGCATTATTTGGAAACCTATCATCTTCAAGTACTTGGGGTTGCTCCATGAACACTACCTCTTTGAGCTCTCCATTTAGGAAAGGATTCTTCACACCTAACTCGTGCATCTTCCAACCTTTTGAGGCTGAAACTGTAATGAAAATCCTTATGGTGGCCATCTTAGCTAGTGGATTGTATTTCCCCTCAAAGAAAATGACATAGGTGTTGATATATTTAGGTAGTGATGTGTGTGAACACTCTAGGACCGTCGGGGCATTTTTTTCCCTCTTTAGGAGGTTTTTTCCCCTTCGACTTGTAAATATGCCTATAACCCTAATGGGTCACTTATCTTTGTACATTCTAGTGGTAATACATTCAGTATTGTGTCTTGTGCTCCAAGATTCTTCTTCTTCCTTGTGTTGTTCGTGTGCTTTCGAGACCTCAAACTCCAACAATTGGTATCAAAGTAGGTCACCGCTTCATCTAGGGTATTGTCAACACCCCTCCAATCACAGTCTCACATTTGCAAAAAAATTGAAGAGCATATTCAGGGTGATTAGGAGTTTAAAACAGATATCACAATGCTTGTGCATGCAATTTTGTCTTTTTGTGCCAAAGATATATACAGGTTTCAGTTTTGCTGCTATGAGCATCTCGAAGTCTGCTACAAGTTTTGCATCAGGGTATTTTAGTCAGTGGCCATGGTTGAATGTAGTGATGTATTCCATATGTTGGTTGGTGAGGATAAGTTGGACGGTACCAATTATCGATTATGGGATTATATGATGCATCATGTATTGGTTGCAAAAGGACTGTGGAATATTGTGCAGGGTGTTGAAAAACGTCCTATTACACCTGCAGACATAGTTGCTGAAGGTGATGTAGATGGTGATATTCTTCAGATTCTTATTTGTGCTTCGCTTCCTGCGGCATCTATTGTAGATCAACTTTGTTGGGATGGAAGAGATGCTTAGGCACATGCATTGATATCCTTGTCTATCAATTGTGCCATTATTTCCCACATTTGCTCGTGCAAAAAAGTAAAGGATGCTTGGGATACATTACGCACTTTGTACTGGGAAAGGAATGAGGCTCTTGTTGCTTACCTTTGAAAATAGTTGGAGAGTGAGCAAATGAATGAAGGAGATTCCATGGAAATTTTTATCACAAAGATCAAAGATTTGAAGGAGCAGTTGATTTCTACTGATGAATTCTTGTCTGACAGTTCACTTGTGTAGAAAATTTTGAACGGTCGTCCAGATTCATATTAGAGTTTTGCTTCTACTCTTTGATTGATGATGAAAGGCAATCCAAATGCTTTACCGTTTGAGGATTTCATCTCTGCTTTGTTGCAGGAAGACCGGTCTAGGCAGAATAGGTCCATTATGTGTTGCAGATCAAGCTTTCTTGGCTATTCATAAAGGCAAAGGTAAATGGAGCTCTTCTATTAGTAAGCAAAAATCTGCTAATTTTGCATAATCACAAAAGGATGACAGAGACGAGAAGAAAACAGAAAAGCAAAAATTGTTTTGCAAATATTGTAAAGGAAATGATCATGTCATAAAGAGTTGTCCAAAATTGGCTGCTAAAGAGGCAAGGAAGAAAGAGGCTGGAATGGTTGTTGCAAAGGCCTCTACACCCAAAACAAAGTCTACTAATCCTCTGCAAAATGAAGAATGGGCATTTACCACTATTTGCGCTTATGATCCATCTTCTCATCAATAGTGTATGTAGATAGTAGACTCAAATGTTTCTTACTTTGATAGTGGGGCAACCAAACATATTAGCTTGCAGTGGAGTTTCTTCACTTCACTCGAGCCTGCTCCTATAGGGAATACTATCACATGCACCAACAACTCCTCTTATCCTGTCATGGGAGTTGGTAAGATCATTCTAAATACTACTGATGGTAGTTCTTTTACATTGTCCGATGCCAGGGATCAAGAAGAGTCTGTTATCAGTTTTAGCTCTAGCCAAGATTGGCTTGGTTGTGGAATTTGTTGATGATAGATGTACAGTTAATGATCTCTCAAATGGTGCTATCATTATTGCTTCTGGCATTGTATGTTGTGGGTTGTATAATCTCATAGACTATGAAAAATTTGCATGTGCAATACATGATTCTCAGGCTTTGACTGATGCAAAGCTTTGGCATGCATGCTCTGGTCATTTGAATTTTGCTAGTTTGCTATGCATGTAGAAATCTGAAATGGTGTTCTCTCTACCCAAACTTGAGGCACCTGGTAAACATGCTTGTGAAGATTGTACCTTGGGCAAAATGTCACATTCCTTGTTCCCAAAAGATGGTTCAATTCGAGCTACTCAGAAATTGCAGCTTGTTCACATTGATGTCTGTGGTCCTATGCACACACCCTCTTTTGAAAACTATCTTTACTTCATGACCTTAATTGATGATTTTTTCACGCATGCATGGGTGTGTCCATTGAAACCAAAGTCTGGAGTGTTTATGTGCTTCAAACATTTTTTAGTTTTGGTTGAAAATCTGCCAGCATGTAAAATGGGCACCCTCTGTTCTGATCGAGGGGGGGAATATATGTTATTGGATTTTAATGCATTTTTGGCTGAATGTGTGGATAAAACATCAATGTGTAGTGCCGTATACACCTCAGCAAAATGGAGTTGCTTAATGAAAGAACAAGTCACTCATGGAGATGGCAAGGTGTATGGTTAAGAGTCAGGCTTTACCACATAGTTTTTGGCTTTAGGTTGTTATGTGTGCAGCATATGTACTTAATAGGTGTCCCACTAAAGCATTGCATTCTATCACTCCATATGAGGCTTGACATGGTCGCAAGCCATCTATTGCTCACCTACGTGTTTTTGGTTTTCTGGCGTATGCATTAGTGCCTGAATAACAACACAAGAAATTGAATGATAAAGTAGTGAAATGCATTTTTGTTGTCCACAGACTAAATGCATTTTGGTTACTCATGATGTTGTTTTTGTGGAAGATGTTATTCAGCCATTACTTTCATTTTCTAAGGAGACATCAGATAGCTCCAAAGACATGTATGACACCTTGCTGCCTCTTTTTATAGGTGGATATTCTAGTGTTGGTCCAAATGAGGCAACTTTTCAACCTTTATAGGTTTCATATGATGATGCATATCATTCCATTAGATTTACATGATGCACTTGTTGGTGAGAGAACTGATATAGAGGAGGAGAAAACTATGTCTAAATGGCTGGTGCAGACTTTGCAAGATAGCAAATTAGATGCATCTCTATCATATTGTACTAATTCAGGCTCTCATGGTGCTTCTTTTGCATCAGATTGCTATGCTATGGCTGCTTCTATTCTTTGTGATGAGAGGGAGCCTGTTTCATTTGATGAAGCACAAAATTTTGAAAATTAGATGGTTGTTATGCAATCAAAATATGATGCTATTATGAAAAATGGTATGTGGTCTTTATGTGACTTGCCACATGGCAAGAAGGCCATTGGCACTAAGTGGGTATACAAGTTGAAGGGTATGCCTGATGGAACAATTGATAGGTATAAAGCAAGGCTTGTTGCAAAGGGTTATGCTCAAGTAAGAGGCATTGATTTTGATGAGACCTTTGCTCCTACATGTCGAATGACTACTATTCGTAGCATCTGTGCACTTACAACTCATCATGTTTGAATGTACATCAGTCGGACATTAAAACTACATTTTTGAATGGTGACTTGCATGAAGAAGTGTATGCTTTTTAGCCCCATGGCTTTATGAAGAAAGGGCATGAAAACCAAGTGTGCAAGTTGAAAAAGGCATTATATGGTTTGAAGCAAGCACCACATGCTTGGTATGAAAAGATACATGCCTACCTCATTATACATGGTTCTGAGAATAGTCCAGCTAAGAGCACCTTATATGTTAAGCATACAAATGATGTGCTTCTGATCATTGTTGTCTATGCTGATCACATGCTGCTCAATGGTCCTCGTGAGAAGCCTATTGCTAATTTCAATGCTGATTTTCATGCCTCATTTGAGATGTCTAATGTGGGGCATTTGCATCATTATTTGGGCATTCAATTTATGCATGTTGATGGTGGAATAGCTTTGTGTCAAACAAAATATATTGACACATTATTGCAGCATTTTGGCCTTGATAAATCTATTGTGACTCCTATGGAGACAAGTTTGCGATTGAGTCTTTATGATGTTGGAGATGCATTTGATGCTGTTCTCTATCAATATACTATTGGATGCTTGATTTATTTATGCATTACTCAGCCATATATTTAGTTTGTTGTCTCATAGATGAGCAGGTTGATGCATTTCCCAGGTGTCAAGCATTGGCAGGTGGTTAAGCGCATCTTTTGCTACTTGAGTGGTATCTGGCCACTTTGATTGTTTTATCGTGAGGGAGGGATCACTATCACTAGATTTACATGCTTTCTTTGACTCTCACTGGTCTGGTTGCTATGAGACACATGTGTTCACTAGTGGTTTTCACTTCATGCTTGGTAGGTCAAGCATATCTTGGTTGAGCAAGAAGAAGCCTACTATGGCCACTTATAGTTGTCAGGTTGAGTATAGGGTAGCTTTCATAGCGACTGCTGAGTGTGTGTGGCACAATTGCTTTATGGTCTATTTGGGTGTTATCCAATCTTTTGCCAACACCATCTTGAGTGACAGTCAAAGCCCATTGGTAGTTGTGAGGAACCCTATGTTCCATGCTCCCACTAAGCACATTGAGGTGCACTATCATTATGTTAGGGAGAGGTTCATTGTTGGAGAGATCAGTTTGACATATGTTCCCACACAAGAGAACATTGTGGACCTTTTCACCAAGACTCTGCCTAGGGAGAAGTTTGAAGCTTTCCTCAAAGCTTTGGGCTTACTTCCGTTTGTGGATTGATTCCACATAGCTTGGCACTTCCTTATACATAAGTGCCAACTCCTCATTCATCGCATCACTCCCAAGGTAGATTTGTTGATATATTTAGGTAGTGATGTGTGTGAACACTCTAGGACTATCGGGGCACTTTTTCACCTCTTTAGGAGTTTTTTTTCCCTGGGCTTGTATATACACCTATAACCCTAAGAGGTCACTTATCTTTGTACACTCTAGTGGTAATACATTCAATATTTTATGTTGTGCTCCAAGCTTCTTCTTCTTCCTTGTGCTATTCACGTGCTTCCACATACCTCAAACTCCAACAATAGGTTTGAGCAAAACCTTTGATAGCCAATCTCTCTTTATACCTAGAGCTACTCCCATCTGCATGTCACTTTACCTTGTACACCCGTTTGTTACCAATGACTTTCATGTCCTTTGTTCTTGGCACTAATGACAAAATCTCATTTTCCTCAAATGCCTTGAATTCCTCTTCCATGGATTCATTCCATTCCCTGTGATTGTTCACTTATTGAAAAGAGTTAGGTTCTTCAAAAGCTATAACTCGACTCATGTAGGCATAATGTCTTGCAACAAATGAATCATAGGTTAACCTTTCAATAGGGTGTTTCTCCCTCTTGGATGAACTTACCTCACCGTTCAGTGGTATGAATATCCTCTTCCTTGGTTTGGACTTAAATCCTAGAGTTTCTAATTTCTCCAGATCTTCAATACTTGTAGAGTCCATGTCTACCCATTGATGGTCTTCTTTAATTTCTTCTTTCTTTTGTTTGATACTTTCTTCACTTGAATATTCTCCTTCCTTATTCTTCCTTGCCAATTTGATTTATTAGTATCCTCTGATACTGTGCTTGAAGTGTTTTGAGCACTTATCGCCATGGTTTGTTGTTGCTTGTTGAACTTCTTCTCGGCTTCATACCTCTTCAACTTGTAACACATCTTTGCTACCACCCCAAGGAAGCAAACCATAAAATACTACATCCCTAGATACCTTAAGCTCTTTGATGTTAGCGTAGCATCTAAAATCCTTTTGATCTAAAGAATATATAAGAAATATACACCTATGTGCCTTTGGGTGTGTTTCGACTCTTGAGCTATGTGAACATCACACACAAAACAAAACACTTTGAGATGTGAAAAATTGGGTTTCTTACCAGCCCAAGCTTCATAAGATGTCACTCCATGTACCATTGAGGCTGAAAACCTATTCATAATGTATATGTCTATATTTGCTACATCAAGTCAATAATAATTGTGAACATTAATTTCATTTGACATAGATCTAGCCATTTCTTCTATATATTTGTTCTTCCTCTCTATTTAACAATCTCCAAGGTTTCCCAAACCTTATTTGATGCATCCAAGTCTTGTATATGACCTATCATGTTATTCCTTATGTATTGAGATAAAATGAATATGAATCTTCTATCCCTTTCTATCCATTCATTAAGTGGCTTCACCTATCCTTGAAGTGATGGATAATGTATATGATACTCTTTCTCTATGCCACTCACTAATCCCCACAATTCCATCCATGATGTAGTTGCTAACTCTAAATTTTCATGGTCGATAGTTTTCTTTCTATAACTTCTCTATTTGTGCACTACAATCATCCATTGAGCTCTAAGGTGATCCTCTAGCTTATCCTCAAGTGTTTGTATGGTTTAGAAGGTGTAGATGTTACCTTTTGATAGCTTCTCCCTTTGTAACCTTCAACTAGTTGAGGTCTTCATTGATGTAGCCCCATTTTGATATCTTCTTGATATGATTAGTCCTCCTTGTGCTTCCACAAGTTGTCTTGATCTCTCCAACTCTTCAAGATGATGTCTAGTCATGTCTCGAAGTCTCCAAAATGCTATGATACTAGTGATAGGGGAAGATTATGACACCCCAATGCAATTATGGAAGATGACTACCCTCCACTAGGCTCACACACAATGATATATGCTCACTTTTCTAGAGTTTCCTCTGCAACTATGAAACAAATCAAAATGAAATTTTACATAATTAGGGTATATCCCAAGGCTATCCAAAATATTTGAATCAAATAAAATGGAGCTTCTCACTCTGAGAAAAAGCTACTTCAAGATAGGTGATTGGCTTGCAACACTCTCTATCTATGTGTAGAGATATAGGTTCAAAAAATCAGCGATCTTTTAAAATTTACTCAGTAGAAAGACTTGAGACTTTGGCACACTTTGGGACGCTATATGAAAGACCAAACTATTCTTGATATCAACAAAAATGATTACAATGCGAGAACAAAATATTCTATGCAATCTGGTACAAACAAAATTGTGAAATCCTAACTATACCTCTCGATAGAGAGGAGAAAAATCATGTGAAAATGAGATAAGAAAGAAAGGGGGCTGCTTTTTTAAGTTGAGTACTTCACTAAAATAAGAGGAAAATCGTGAAAATCAAGAAACAAGTTAAATGATGCTTATATAGAAGTTTTGCTATCTAACTAACCACCCACCAATCAATGTAGGTGCACTTTTTGGTGGTTAATTGAAAAAGGTTTAAATTGGACTGATTTTGTGGAGCTCTTAAGCTTATTATAAGAATTGGGACCTCCATTTTCATTTTTCCACTTTCAAAACTTGTGAATGAGTGCTTTTGTATGTTTGAGTCTTGATTTTCAATAGCTTTGACTTGAGGGGGAGATCAAGAGCAAAGGAATTCAACTCTTCTTTAGAGAGTTGTGAGCTAGTAAGGTAGAGAAACCTTCTAAAGAGATATCCAATATATGAAATAAAAATTTGATGGAGTTTATTCCTAAGATGATCAATAAGGAAAGGGTGGAATGTACTACGGAGACTAAAAATCATAAATTATTGTTAGCCACTTCAAGGTAATTCATAAGGTTTCCACCCTTCTATCCAAAAGCCATAAAAAATGCATGGACCTCATTTGGAGAACTAGAATTAAAATGGTTGCTCCAAATTTTTTTACTTGGTTAGAATAACGATTATCTAGGAATGAACTCATTGATGTCATTGATCACTGCCATCAAGGAGAATTCTAGAACTCGATGCCTCACTAATGAGCTATTGTGGGACTGCTTGGTTTAGTCTAGTGCAAGGCTTTAAGATTTAGTAGACTAATTAGATGCCTCAATGGGAGAGTAATAAAGTTGATTCATAATAAAGACAAAAAAATATCTTTAAGAATTTTTGTCTAATAACCATGTTGGATATAATATCATCATTAAATCCATTGAAAATCATATGTTGAATCATCTTCAAGCATGGATCCACAAAGACAAAAAATTCTTCATCAACTGAGGATCAATTTCAAAATCCATTATCAACATCTAGGAAGGATTGGAGTATGTTAAAAAATTGGAACAAAACCTTACTTTTCTCAAGTTCGACTTCAAAAAAACATATGATAGATTGGAATGGAATTTTATCCTTTGATTCCCTCAAGGACTTAGGCCTTAGCAACAAGTTTGTAAAAATGCTCTCTATGTAGAAGAATTATAAATCATGAAAGTAATCCTCTCTTGAGATAAAATAAGATCTTAATAATCCAATGAATAAAAAGAAAATGAAAGGCTCTTGGTGTTCTATGTATCTCCATCTAGTTCTCTTCTCCCGTTTCTTTTCATTAATTTAAAGCTTGCATTTTTGAGGAAAAAAGACAAAATGAGATCATGTGAACATATGTTTCATACAATTCTCACGGAATCTGATGAAAACCTTATAAATAGAGGCCATACAAATACAAGGATGTCTATTCTTCCATAATTAAAGAGAAATTGATAAGCTATGAGAAGAAGAAATATTTATGAAATTGAACAAAGAATGGGTTTCACATGATTTTGGTGCCCAAGAAGAATGGAAAATTAATAGTGTGCATCAACTTGAAGTAAGTAAATGCAACAACCATTAGGGATAATTTACCCAATACCTATGACAAACCATATATGGGAAAAACTAGTAGATAAAGAGGTGTAACGTTTCTTAGATGACTTTTCTAGTTACAATCAAGTTTCAATTTCATTAGAAGATCAATCTAAATCTAAATTTTCTATTGAATAGGCAATATACTCTTTCAAAGTGTTCCATTTTATTTGAAAAATGTCATAAACACTTTCCAAAGGCTAATGTGTCATGTGCTCGAGAAAGTCTCAAGAAACATGATGAATAAATGATTTCCCTACCTTAAAAAAGGTATTGTCCAAATATCAATAGTAAAAAGTCTTATTGAATATTGAAAAACCTAACTTTGTGGTAAAGAAAAGGTAAATTTCTAGAAGATACCATGTTAAAGAATGGTATCTCTACATATGAAAATGAGATCAGAGCCACAGTCAATATGCCAAAGCCTATAAATGCAAAGAAAGTCCAAGGATTCATGGGACATTGTGGTTATTAGCATAGATTCATTAATATATATGCCATAATAGCACATCTTCTATATTGTTTAGTGATTAAATCTGGATGCACTTATGAATGAAGAAGAGCTTATTAGGAACTTAAAAGTAAACTTGTAACTGCTCCTATATTGGAAGTGTCTGATTGGAATAAAATACTCCATCTACATGTTGATGGATTTAACTATGCTATATCATGCATATAAATTTAACTTAGTAGTGAAGGGAAATGAGATCTCCAACTATCTATTCTAGTATATAGCTAAACAGAAAAGACTACATGAAAACTCAATGAGAAGGCCTATGTATGATGTATTTTAAAAGAAATTCAAGAACTACATTTTGCAAAAGAAATTCAAATTCTTTTTAGGCTAGCAAGCCCCTGTATATCTAATTAATAAACCTTGCAACACTAGAGTACTAGTAAGGTAGTTCCTCTTATTAATAGAATTCGACATTGAAGCTACAATGAAGAAAGGAAGTATGCATGATTTTTTTTATCATATGTCCATGTTAAAAAAATGGGGATCCTTATTTGTTCAAGTAAGTCCAAGATGGTTTTAAACTTATGGTTCTATTCTTACCTACGATCCACTTCAGCACTAGATTTTGTTTGAGAAGAAGACAATATAAGAAGGAAAAGATCTCTAGATTTTAGCAAGAAGCATCTTAAAAAGTAATGATAAGGAATTCTACATTGTTGTGCCAAAGATGATGAAACATTGAGCCTAATTTAAGAAGCCCACATCATCCATTTGGTAAAATTTATGCCAAACCAAGATTGTGCAAAGTTTATGAGATTCAGGTGTATACTCTGTAACTACGGACAAAGATGTTCATGTGTTGCTCTAGCACTATGGTAAGTACCACGTTAAGAAGCTCCACCTCCTTAATGTCAATCGATAGAAGAGATAGGAGTGATATGAAGATCGTGAATGCATGAAGTAGTGAAGAAGCATGGAAATGCACACACACATACACACACACACACATGGAAGAGACAAGCAAGACACAATGGAAGATAGAAAGTAAATTCTATTGCTCAATAACACTATTACAAGCTCAAAATAGCTCTAAGCTCTTCTCATCTCATACAAGCTAACCTCAAAAGATAGCTCTCTAGCTCTTTTTATAGATTCTAGACTGGTTTTGACCAGTTTCACTACCTTTGGCTGTTGCCAACACCCCCTCCATCTCACGTCTCTCGTTCCCCGACAGATCCTTGTTGTGGGGTTTGCGTAATGTAGTTTTGCAAGAGGTCATGTGCGAGGGTGTGCTCAACTATGCGAATTCCCTGTGCGAGATCAACTTCTAATTTTTCCCAATTGATGTTCTAGGGTTCATCTGGGGGTGGGAGCTGATAGTGTGTCGAATATACGAGTTGCTCACAAGCAAACAACTGAAGGAGATGGGTAGGCTGATTGATGAAAACTTTGGAATGGTATTCCCAAAAGCCCATCATAAACATTTCTTTGAAAGTCATCTTATAACATGCACGTAAATAATTGATGCGGCAATGCCATACGTAACATACCTGGAGTGATGCCGTTGTGCTCATGTCATATGCGAGGTCTTGGTTGCCATGCTCAAAGCCTAGGGTATTGACATGTGGTGCTTTGACGTGGCGAAAGATCTTAAAAACCGTTTGCATCATATCAAAGATCTTAATGGTCATGTGTGCGATGACGTCGTCCATGAGGTGTAATCAAGGGAGCCAGTGGTGAATCTTGGCCATCATGTATCCTATAGTAGGAGGCCCACGGGGTGGAGTGAAGTAAGGATAGTTTAGCCAATCTTGGCACTGCTTATTATTTTGAACTTTAATCGCAAATGTAGTCCAGGGGCGAGTCGTGGTACTAGACCCTAGCACAGATTGTACTTTAGGTGGAACGGGGCTTTGTTCCAGGTATGCATCATTTACAGATATTCTTGTAAAAGCTCCATGCACCTGTTCAATTGAAAGATTTTTCCTTTTTGTGCTTCAGGGGGTAGGTCATTGGGCTCAAACTGAGTGGCGAGAGTCAGTTTCTTCCCTATTTCCTTTTCAATAGCTAATTGGTATTTTGCCATCCACAAGAAGTAGGGTTTGTATTGAAGCTCATTGATGGAGATGTACCTGTGGGGTGCCAATTGAGCGAAATAGGGTGATTGTAAAATGCGTTCCTCGATTAGGACCATAGCATGTAGCTGTGCTTCTATGCATGTGGAGTGAGTCTTACGTAGCTCTTCAACTGATGTGAGCCATGCAAAAATAGGAAACTCAAATGTGTCTTGCCCTTCTACCATGACACGTCCACCTAGGACCAGTTGTGGTTCATATGCTTCTTCATATGTGTCCTCCACCAGGATTAAGATTGTCTCTTCATCAGAAGGAATCTCTGGTGGGGAGTCAGGTCTCGGGGGCTCTGACTGAGTTGCGATCTGAGCTTGGAGGTCAATGACACGTGCCCGTAAAGTGAGTTTGTTTAGGATTTCTGGGGGGTTGAATTTAAGGTCAGTTTGTGGCTATGCAAGTTCCCATAGTAGTAAGGCTTTGTGATTGGTCTAGAAATTTTGATATTCTTCATTCAAACCTATCATAGTCATCGAGTAGTCACACATGATCATCCAATAATACTTGCATGGTCTCAGAGGGGATCGCTTGGAATCTACTGGGACTCAATGGTTCATCAGTTCGATCCATCGTTCTCACGATTCTGCTCTTGTAGCCTTTGGTTCTCTTCTTTGGCAGCTGCGAGGTATTTTCGTAAAAGTCCCATATTGCATGTTAGCGTGGCATTCCATACTGTCTGAGCATGTAAAAGATTTTCAACATCTGTGAGGTCTTCTTTAGTCTTTTGTTCAAATTCTAACTCCAAGGAGTGGTAAGCCTCATGTAGTTCCTGATTGCATGCATTCAAGGAAACATTCTCAATGGCCAAAGAATCTAATTGCACCCATAATTGTGTAGTGGTCTGTTGTAATGCTTAGTAGTTGCTTTTGAGAGAGGCGAATTTGTCTTTGACTTTAGTCATGCATGCAAACATTTGATGAAATGTAGTGTCAATAGTGGGTGATAATAACAATGGTGCAGTGTGTGAAGATGATGCTAGTGTGGGTGTAGATGCAGAGGGGAAGGGAAAGGGGAATGGGAGGGTGGATGCAGTGGTGACCATAGAAAATTGTGATGTGCCGAGATGTGGTGGTGAAGTGGTGGATGTGAGTGATGGTGCTGTAGGTGGTGAAATATCCATATCACTGGACGTGGCATCTAGTGCACTAACAGTGAATAGTGGTGTGATGGTGGGTGCATTAGTGGGTGTGAACATGAGATTTACAAAGGAGGAGGAATATATGGCCTGTTGAGTTTCGAGGATGGATTGATGTAGAGGAGAAGGTAGAGGTGATGTAGTCGGATGGGGAGGGGATATGAGTTAGAAGATCATCCATTGAGGGAAGGGGAAAAGTGGCCGTGCAGGAAGGGGAAATGAAGGAAAGGATGGGGTAAATGTAATGGGGGGGGGGGGATCAGGATTGATGTACTAGGGGTAAAGGATTCAATTATAGATGAGGTGATTGGAGGTGCTATGGCTCTTGGTGCAGAACTTACGATGAATGAGGATACTCGAGGTGAGCTGGGGGTACAGGGGAAGTTGGATTTATAGGAGAAGGAAGAGGTTCGATGGAAGTGGAGGTGATTTTGATGGTGGTTGCCTACATGGAAGGTGCTGGTTGTGGTGGAGAGTTGATGATGATTGTAGTTTTTGTTGCAAGTGATTCTGGTGGGGGTTCCGATATTATTCATGCTTCTTTTGAATGTCGGGAGGACTAGGCATCGGTGGGCATGTGGATGTATTGGCCACATTTAGACATCAGAAAAATTTGTCAAGGGCTGAACTGCGGTAAAGATTTCCTCTTCAAAAAATGAAGTGCTTCGATAGTTCCCACAGACTTGATTAGTTCATTAAAGCTCTGAATGAAGGAATCTTCAAATCCTCTTCTAGTGAGTTCTTATTGTAATATTTCTTGGCTTCCCTCTTCTGATAGTTGTTGGCACGCCCACATGGGTTGCATATTGTGATATAGTTTTTGAATGGCCAGTGTATAGGCAACAACTTCGAAGGTGTCCTCTTCATGGGTGCTTGTATCTCCTTGAGCTTCCGTTTGCTACTGTTGCTGTTCCTATTGGTCCTCTACTTATGAGTCAAGAAAAGTTTGACTTTCATCATCATCTTCTTCTTCATCATCGGTCACTGTCCGATCTTCCTCATCTAAACTGGACACTAACTCTTCTTGTTGATAATCAAGGGGTGTAGTAGGATAGCTTGGTCTCTCATATTCTTGTGAGAAAAATTCCCTTCGAAAAATTGAAATTCACCAAAAAATGCATCATGCATCTCAAAATCAAATGTAGTGTTAGTGGCCTCTACCTTGAGATTAGGTATGGAAAAAGTGAATGCATCCACACCAATGGTGGTGGGGATCTCTCTCGGCTTCCATAATAGTTGCTTGAGTGGAGGTTTCTGGGGGAATCACTGCACTAGTGGTACCTTTGATTATTATAGGACATGAGAGTCAAATGCATATTGGTGGTACATGTGCAGGAGGGTCTGTGGGCGATTGTTGGGGTGATGGTTGTGGTGAAGGTGACTTAGGGACCTATAGGCATGGAATTGAGCCCTACTTTTGCTAGATTTTTGTGCCTTCTTGGTCCTTTGCTTAAGTCTTTTCAAAGCACGTTTGATTGGTAAGTCATAAGCCAAACACATGTAGAATATTCTTATGAGAGCATAAGATCCTTGGATGACATGGTTTTGTTCCCATCTTTGTTGCACTAATTACAATTTATCTTGAACCCATGTAGCAAAGTCGATTGTTTGAGATCATGTATTGGCGAGATATAAGCCAAACCAGATGCATTTCTGTGGGATAGTGAAGTGATCCTGCGCAGGGAAAGCAAAATGTTGCATACAAATACGTAATAGCTTTGATAATTCGGGAGTGATGGCCGAAATGTCTGCCCGATTCAAAACATAACCTCTTTTCATAGGCTGAGGAATGAGCCTTTCTCATTTGGTTGGTGTGTGAGTACCATGGATCTTTAAGGCAGCTCGAATGAGGTCCTTCGAGAGATAAAATTTCTTGTAAGGGGGGTTGTCAACTAGCGATGGAAAAATAAAAGTTTCGGGCAATTCTTTTGCACTGGGGGTTCAAGAGTGGTTACCAAATAGTAGCATTAATAGAAATTGGGTTTTGCCAAAGGTGCACTGAAGTACTCTGTGAATCGAGCCCTAGCCCAAATATGTTGTTATTCCTCGGAGTTCTGAAGGTCTTCAAACTCATGTGAGAAAAATTGGTATTTGCCCCATGTGCTACCACTAAAACAAAGCATAGCGTCATAGATGTATTTCGCATCTGTCAGAGGTCTTGGAGTCCTTGGAACCAATGTGAGTTGCTGTGTACCTTTTCAATGAGTCCACGAGGAGGATCATCGATGGGCATGGGTCCCATGAAACCTTGAAATTTTGGTGGTTACAGGGTAAGACTAAGCTAATAGGTTATCAAAGTTGACTATTGCTACACTAGGGCCAGCCTTGGAAGTTCCCTCAGCTTGCGTGATGGTCAAAATGAGTGCGTAAGTGATCTCCTACAAAAGGATAACACACTATATGGAAACAAATTTTAATCCCAATAAAGTGAGACTATAATCCCTTTCCATAGCCGATGTGTAACTTGTGTAGCCGAGTGTTGTTAGGTGGTTTATGGAATGATTTCTCATAAACTAATGCAGGTCACTAGATAGCCTATATGCTTTAGGTAATCCATACATTGCTTTTGATGAGATGTTATTACAAGTGAAGGTGGGTTAGTGTGGGTGAATTTGTACAAGGTTTAGTGGTTGGTGAGTTATTACAAGGGTAAGGGTTAGTCGGGATAGGTGTTATGTCAAACAAAGTATCATGTAGAGGCTTTTGGACACGTTTCGATATCCATTTCCTAAGAGTTGGTGTATGGGTGGTGTTCTTCTGTTGAGGTACAAAAGATGAATCGAGCAATAGTGGTGTTGATGGGTGGGGTGATGCCAAAGGGATGTATATTACATGGCTTGGGTTTTGAGCTAAAATACAATTCTTGGGTACCCAAATTTGTGTGGGTTTTGGTCGGTTTGTTAAGTACTTCTTGGCAATCCAAATCTGTTGGGTCCTCGTCGATGGAGAAGAAGGTCAAGGAGATGTTGGATGTAGCGTCTGCTTTTGCCGTGACTTCTTCTTGTCATAGCCTGTGCTGCTAGAAACTGTTGGTACTTACTGACCTTGTGGCACCCATACGTTCTTTGTACTAGTTGGCTCGACATAATGGTATTGCTTCCACCTTTGGGTCATTTGGTATGGTCGTCAGTTTGGGTTCCTCAGTCATGGTGGACTTCTCGGTGGTTGAGGTTGAGAGGTCTGATTGACACTCTACTTTAGAAAAGAAGAGAGGTCCAACACTTGTGTGACCTACCCATCAGGAAGTGAGGCATTCTGTACCACAGATCTAGGCTAGTCCACAAGAAGTGTGGAGCAAAGGTCACGAGAGGCTACGGTGCCCATCTAGCTGTTGATGCAACCCACCTGACATTTGATGTAGTCCCCTTTGTGTGCAAAGGAAGACCAGGCGAAGATCTCTTGACGTCCTCCTAGATGGAAACTATCCATCGCCAGATCCACGTGGATTGATCTGACTTATCTGAAGGATTTGTCCAAAGATCTTTTGATCCTCCTTTGGAGTCATTTCACATGGTATGGGGTTACATCCCTCAGGGGGGTATTGTTAGGGAAGTTAAGCGATATCACTCGTTGCTGGTCTAAGGTCTGGAGCTATAAAAAGCATTTCCTAAGATTTAAGTCCATTGAGTAATCGTATAACCAATCTTGGCCAAGGATTAACGGTTCTATTAGGTTATCATCATGGCACACTAGGAGTTTCACAGTCGTGGTCACTTTGTGTATGAGGATAGGAAGGTCCACGTCACCCATGCAAGGGGTTTCCATGCCTTCTAGCCCTATGAGGTATGCCTCAATTGGATGCATTTCTAATCATGAGTTCTTACAATGGGAGCACCTAATCACACTGGTCGCAACACCTGAATCAATTAAAGCTCTAAGCTCCTACTAGGTGTTGCCTTGTTTGCATGAGTGTAATGAATGGTCTCCTATCCACTATGCTAGTGTGAGCAACTAACTTTGCTTGACACATGGCCATGGGATATCTCGGTGTTTCTTCAAGATGGTTATAATGTTCTCTCCCTAGTTCGTGCCTTCTTAGTTTCATGCATTCTAGAGCTTCTGCTTGAGCTTCCTCACATATTCTCTTTTCTTCCTCCTTACGCTTCTTTGCTAACGTGAGTCATCTAAGAATATCCTCAGTAAGAGGCTCTTGATAAAGCTTGACTCTATAGACACTAATGTAATTAGGCATGAATCTCCTTCTAATGTGGCTAATTGAATTGCTCCACTTGTCTAGAGTCTGTTAATAATCATAGGTCCGTAACCGCATTTCTCTAGTTTCTGTGCATGGTGTTTCAACATATACACTAGTTTGTAGTCACCTTCTTTTAAGACTTCATCTTGCACGTGTGCATCTAAATAGGCTTTCTATCGCTTCTTTGCTGCATATATCCCTACTGCTGCTTTCAACCTAGTTTCTCCTAATCGTTCCAAGTCCATTATCTTTGATGATAATTCATGGCCAATTCACTGATGTTCTTGTGCAACCTTAAGGGTGGGTATCAAAAAATCCAAAGGGAGTACAACGTTTTGACCAAAAACCATCTGAAAGGGAGTTGCATTGAGTACGGTCTGTGCATCATTCTTTTTTGTGGCCTTGGACTCTACCCATTTGGTAAGATAATTGATTCCTACTATGATGGACTCAATGTAAGTGCCTTTGGCAGGGGGGTTAATGGGTCCTACAAAGTCTATACCCCACTTAGAGAATGCACGCCCTCCCATCATGGGTTTTAGTGGCATTTCATCTCTACGAGGAGGAAACTGAGTTCTTTGGCACACATCACATCTCTTAACATAGGTATGAGAATCCATGTGAAGAGTGAGCCACCATAATCTTGCGAATAGTATGGCTTTGATTATCTTATCGGGGCCAAAATCACCTCCTACAACACCTTGGTGTGTAGTCTCTATATGATCAAATAATCGCTTTCATGAACACACTGTCTTAGGTATCCATCTCTTCCTCATTTGTGCAAGTTATCACCAATAAGCGTATAGTCTTGAGCTTCTTGATCTAGACTTTGTTGTCTTGCTAAAGTCATTCCTTGAGGGAATTTTTTCATCCTGAAGTATGTCAACATTGGTTCACTCCATTCTGGTGTGAGAGACACATGATAAAAAGTGGCATGTTCCACTCGGGGCTTTCACAACAAACAGTGCATTCTTTACACAATTTATAGATGTTTGTTTCCATAAAAGGCGAATATACTCCTAGTCTATGTAGAGTCTGCGATGCACAATGTTTTGAATGATGTTGCTTCAATGCACCTACATGTTCTAACTGCAATCGATTCTCACATTCCGAGTCGTCTACACAACAACCAAGAATTTTTGGATTATCTTGTTTATATATGCTTCCTACTAGTGTCTGGTATCTTTGTGACTTGATGATTTGTCCTTCTCTGATCCGAATCCTAGGATTCTTGGGACCAAATGTGAGAATAGGGACAATAGATTTGGCCCATTCTAGTACTATCTCAAGATTAAACAGGTATGCATCTGGTAGTTCATTTGCTATTCCTTGAGGAGCTTCTTCCGTAGTTAACCTTGAAAGGTGGTCTACTCTAAGGTGGGTCCTTGCCTTCCTGATTACTACTTCGAAGTCCTACTCCATTAATAATAGAAACCAACATATCAATCATCCTGTGTTACAAGGCTTATTGACTAAGTATAACAAAGCCTGATGATTTGTGAAGAACTTGAACTTGTTTTCCAGTAAGTAATGCCTAAATTTCTTTACCACATAAATCGTTCCTAATCCTTTGCGCTCCATTGTGGTGTAATTTCTTTTTGCTGCATTTACCTGTCTACTTGCATAAGCTATGGGAAGATCAATATTACCTTCATTCGTTGGTTGTGCCAACACACATCCTATGGCATAATTGGATGCATCCACATGTACATGAAATGGCTTACTCCAATCTGGGGTTGTTAATATAGGTGCTGAACATAAGCATCATTTGAATTCATTGAATGATTTCTCACATTCATTCGTCCATTCAAACTTGGTCAAAAGAGAGTACAAAGGCTTTGCTATAATAGCGTACTGTGTATGAATCATTGATAATAACCACAATGACCCATGAAAACCTGTACCTCTTTCACATTCTTCAGCCTAGGTAAATCTAAAATCACTTTCACTTTCTCTTCATCCGTAGAAATTCCATTCTTTGACACAATGTGTCCTAGAATCTTGCCTTGCCTGACCATGAAAACACACTTTTTTGGGTTCAAGCAAACCTGATATTCTCGACATTTTTCAAATACTTGTCTTAATTCAGGGATGTGGGTGTGCCTCATGTTAGAATGAGCACATATGCCATCCACATAAACTTCCAAATTCTTCCTTAAAAATTCCTTGAAAACATGATACATTAGTCGTTGGAAAGTGGCCGGTGTGTTTTTTAGCCCGAATGGCATCACACGAAATGCAAATATGCCCCACTATGTCGCAAAGGCAATCTTGTGTTGATCTTCAAGAGCAATGGCTACCTAATTATAGCCTAAGAATCCATCAAGGAAGCTATAGACTTCCTTGCTCGCAACTCTTTCCAATAAATGCTCTGTGATAGGAAGAGGATAACTGTCCCTAATTGTGGTGGCATTAACTTTTCTAAGGTTAATACACACACACACACACACACACAATTTTCCATTTTTCTTTGGTACAACCACAATGGGGGATACCCATTCGGTATGCTCAATTTCATAAATGAATCCTACTTCTATAAATCGATCTATCTCCTCCTTAATCTTGGCAACATAATTATCATTATAAGTATATGGTTTCTACTTGGGAGGCTTGGCCTCTGGGTTCATAGGAATTCTATGGGAGCATATATCTAGGTCTACTCCTTTCAATTATTTGTAACTCCAAGCGAACACATCTCTATACTCTCGTAATAGGACAGTTAACTCTTGTTCTTCTTCTCTTGTCAAATCATGCCCTATGTATGTGCATTTTTCTTCTCCTTCTTTAATTGTAACTGCTATCTTTTTGGTTTTCTATCGATTATGGTACACTTCTCCAATTCTTGTTTCTCTTTTAGGCATCCGTACCATGATTCTTCTATCTTCTATTTCATACTTTTTGAAGTTCTCTAGTACTTCCATGAGGGGTTCTTCTTCCTCTATCTTAAGTGATTTCTTTATCTTCTTTTGATTTTTTGTATCTTCTGTTAGTGACTCCGGTTGTTCAATTTGAATTTCCTTGTCCATTTCAGGGGTCATGGCCTCCACAAAGTAAAGATACTCCTCTTTTGTCGAACAGAAGGGTTCCATGATAATGGACTCTAGGTCCTCATCACTTGTCTCATCTGGTTCTTGGGTCACTTCCATGCATTCTTCTAGGATGGGCTATTCCTCGAAAGGCTCTATCATAAAATTGAAATATCATATCCATCCTCATCATAGTGAGACATCCATTGTTCTTTGGTAACAGCTACATCCATCATAGCTAAGATCTTTTCCCAACCGTGAGGCTCGAATTGCTCATCTGGAAACACTATAGGTGCATAAGCAGGGTCTTGAAGAGTTTGAGGATGTCATTCTGAACCTAAAGCTCTGGCTTCTAATCAGTCTTCCTCTTGTTTGGCTACCTTACACATCCACAGATGAGTATCCTTGTGCAACCATGATGGGTCTGATTCGAATGAATGCACAGACTCTATTTCTTTAGGGGTCCTATGGATGGTATTCCAGTGTATTGGGGGTACATTGGGATGAGAATAATCCTTGAGATTAACCTTGGTTGTCACTCCTAAGTGTTGCTAGTACAAGGAGTTAGTTCCCCACTCTTGTAGGATTTGCAACTGTCGCATGAATGGTCGACCTAAAATCATCTCGTAAGCGTGATTTTTCCCAAAATCACAAATGGCGAAAGTGTGCTCAAATTCTGCACCACAAGTGGTGAGAGATATCCCTTCTAGTAAGCCTAATGTTTTCCCAATATGTCCGTCAACCATTTGCAGCTTCATTCTTGTAGGTCTTAAGGCTAGTTTACCCCAACATTTCCATAATTTTGTATAAGTTCCTTCATAGGAACTTTCTCTTATTTCCTTTTTGATGTAAGTACATAAAAACCTACTCTAGGAGAAAAGCCACTTCTTTTTAGAAAAATTTTTACTTTTGATACCTTAAGGATATTAGTCTCTCTCCAACAAGCATGTATCCTCATTTTGTATCTTGAGGATTCTTTTTTTTATTTGTTTCATATCTCTTTGGATTTGATTTAATCGGTGTGGTCTTCTTTTTATTTTGACCACATTCCTTTTTGTATTCCCCCTCTCCTCTATAGAAGGAGAGGCACTTGTTCTATTATGGGTCCCTTGGCCAAGACCTTATGGCCACTATTGGGAATAATAAGAAGGTTTCATTTGGGTTCATTCTTGTCCTTGTGTGGATGAGGTTGGTCTTGTTGTGTAGGCTTAACATTTGGGTTTGCATGATTGTGAGGTTGTTCACCTTTGCTCAATTTGATGCTTGTCTTGGAAACATTGTTGCATGAGTGTGGGTGTGTTTTGCCTTGCATTCTTTGCAACCCTACTTGCAAGAACCTCTTGCTTCCATGCGAGGTGGTTAGGGTCTAATACTCTCCTTTTCTCAACAAATCTAGCATCGTTTCCTAGGATGTTTGACTTTCAATCGTTGGCTTTTTCCAAGTTTTGTTGTGCCTACATTTCTTGGGACACATGTGACATTTGGAATGGGTTTTGGATCCATGTGGCCTTTGGTTGGACTTGTGTAACACCCTTATTATTTCATCTTTTTCTTTTGTTTTTGAGTTATTTCAATTAATGGCATGAAAACTTTCCCTTAAACCCCCTTCTCTCTCTCTCACCTCATGCACACACACACACACCTCTCACACACCCACCTTTGGGACCACCTTCCATCACTACCATTTCTTGAGTTGGGTGATAGCCTAGGGTAGGGGGATGGGTATTTCTCTCTTTGACCCCTCCCTCTCTTCATTTCCATAAAAAAACACAAAAAGAAAAAGATGATTGTAATTTGATCTTGAGTTCTGATTCCAATGACATTGCATTTATATTTTCTTCATAAGGTTATCCCCCCATGTTTAATTTTGAATTGGACATCTTTGAGATGCACGAGATTTGCAAGTGGGGGAAGGCTTTAATGGATCCTCTCTCTTCTTGTAATTGTTGACAACAACAAAAAAAATAAAAATATAGAGAATATGAACTTCTAGGTACAATTGGAGTTTACTCCCCACTCAACTTCTCTCATCTATATTTGGGCTTGAGAAGTCATGCAAGGTAGGTGGGGGGAGTCTTAACTCCTCCTTCTCTCTCTCTCTCTCTCTCTCTCTCTCTCTCTCTCTCCCCTTGGGTTCATGGTAGACCATTTTTGAATGATTGGTGGGGGGAGGTTTATCCTCTCCCTCCTATTCTCTCTCCTCAATCTATTATGGGATCAAATTCCTTTGAACTCCCCTTTATTTCCTTCACCTCCATCTCCCCTCTTTCATCTACTACTTGGCTAAGCTTCTCTCCCTGTTAACTTATGTGCACTAGATAGTGCAGGTCGAGCATCTCTGCTCCTCCTACCTCATCTATTTTTGCTAAGGGAACGAACCCCTTTGGGCAACCCCCTTCCTTGATGATATGTACCTTACTATAGGGGTAGATCTCTGCTCCCCCTGCATGCATCTCTTCTCTCTACTTAGGGTTCAACACCCTGATCACTCTCCATTCCTCTTAGCTCTATGAATGACGCTCTCCTTCTTGTCTCCTTGGTAATTGGTGGGGTGGAGCTCCATGCTGGATGATCTTCACTTGGTACTACACCATGGGTGACACTCACTTCTCCTTTTGCTTCAACATGATGGTGGGGGTCGATCTTGGATTCTCCACCCATATTGTCACCTTATAGAAGCTCAATTGGGCATATCTAGGCTTACATGTTGTGGATCCATGGTTGGGAGTGTGGATTCAAGCCTTGCTCCCCCAAATGTTTACAATCTTCTCTACCTCTGTCCACAATGAATACTAGTTTTATGCACCTTGGATGGAAGAGGTGTTTGTCCATCATTGTTGCTTGCCACAGTGAATTTTGCACTTGCCTTTTGGGATATTTTTGGTGGAAGAGGGGTTGAGCTTGGCTCCCCCTCCTACCTTTCCTCACTTTGAAGAATTCCTTTTTTTTTGGTGCTGACCACCTTACCTTCATTTTATGCATGGTTCCGCATCTTCCTTGCTTCTAAGAATCATGGCAAGTCCATGTTTTAGGTGAGGCTAGCCTTCCCCCTCTCCTCTCTCTCTTACCCCATTCTACTGATGAAGCTATTCATAGTCACTGTTGGTCACCTTGACTACCTCTGTGTCCTTTCTGAAGTGGAATGAAGTCGATTACAAAGCACTCTTTGTTGCAGGTTTGATGGAGGATACCATGGGAATCTGAACTAGATTATCAAAATCATAAAGTCAAATGTGCCTCATGATGTTTTTGTTTAAGCTCCCTTGGCCGCCATGTTGTCCCGATTTTTCGCTCGATTATACTCAGTTGCAAAGGTTTGAATAGAACATGCCTCTGATGATGGTGTATGGAAAATGGGTGGATCATCATATCAACTTGTCAAGGGAAATTGATTGATGGAGGGAACTCTCTGAGCACACACTCCCAATAAGAAAAGACAAATTTCTTATAAGCAAAAGATGCATATATTGGGCTTGCTACATACAACATGCACATGTGCATCATGGATAGTTGATTTGATCACTATGGTTGCAGGTGACATTTGGATGGAGGTCTACCCCTCTTGTTATTCCTTACCAATACTACACCACACACATTGGGAGAAGGGAAAATGGTGTGTATCTATTTGTCTATTCCAAATGCCTTCAAACTCTTACCATTTGATTTTATTTTGAAGAAGAAAAAGCATGAATGTATGCAACCCCACTAGATAGCTCTATGTTGTCTCTAATGTTGATTGGGATGACTATTGGTGCAAAACTCTTGCTCAATTAAGATATTATGAAGCCCCATTACTCCCTCTTCTCTTATAGTCATCCACAATAAGCCAAGTACCCATATTACTATCATAGTTGACATCTCTTTACTATGTATTGAGGTATTCATGTTACTACACCTCCATCTTTTGCCTGATGAAAATCTTGTTTGAAGCAACTTGGAAGCATGCTCTATTTTGTGCAATACACTATGGATTTTTTTGGGTACCATTTGATGTATTTTTTATATTACATACCTAGCAAGACTACAAAAATTGAATTGTTTTCAATTCTATTTTTTATGTGTGTTTATGTTGTGACAATGTGAATGACTAGACAAGCATGCCTTGGAAACTGGAGGAGGCCCTTTTATCAATGATGTTCTCTATGGTTGTGTTGTGTGTACATATTTTTTGGGCATGTTGTTTCCTTTGTACATCACATGTTTGAAGGTCAGGGGCTTGAAGTACATCATGGTTCAAATGTTTGTAGTTACCCTATCTAGGGATTTTGTCCATGCCTCCCACTATTTGGAGGACTTGTCAAGGATCAAATAGCACTTCTACTCTTAGCATTCATGTTTTGAATCATCTTAATATTGTATCTCTTTGGGCTTTGCAGACTTCCATCTCTAAATGTCTCTAGGATTCAAGTTGTGTTCCCAACTTAAAGGGATGTTTTCCACACCTCCTACCATCACTTGGAGGTTATTAAAGACATTTTTTATGCTTTGGATTATTATCTTGCCATGTGTCATCCTTGGTATGGTAAGTGAAGCTCCATATGCTTATGAATATTTTTCATTTGTAGGCTTCTATATCTCTCTAGTTTGGGATGCATGTTTGAAGCTATTCTGCATTCAATTCAAGATGGTGTCAACCTTGTTCCTTCATGATGTTCTTGGATGTTATGAGTTATATGCTCCATTGTATTGCAAGTTTAACACATGTAGTTCTCAGATGTTATGAGATTTATGCTCCAATGTATTGCAGGTTTAACTGATATGGAGTATGGTGTTCTTGACCTCGGGTTCAATTTTTGTGACCACCCTTCCCCCCCTGTATGGGAATGGTTTCACACTTCCACATGGGAAAAATCTATTGAGGTTTCTTCATGATGATGATGGATGGAGAACCAACTCTCTTATGCAATTATAATTGAATGATTGAAACTCGTATGTTTTTTATAATGATGGTCTATGTTTGATTGCTTCTTTTACTTTCATGCATCACACTTCTATGTGTACTAATTTGTGTAGTAAAGTATGATTATACGATCATTTTGGAGCACATAACTTCTCATTATATTGATCAAATTCCTTCATACTTGTGTACACATATCATACATCAAAAAACAAGGAACATAGGCCATAGCACACTCATTCAAAGAACTAAAAGAACCATATCATGCTTTCCAATGTAATGTGTCACACATGCACTTGCTTGATAGACACATTAGGGATGAGTATATTACTATGGCATGACAAATGCAAGAGGATTTGGAGAGTTTTTGGTTATTGTTGCGACTTGACTCTTGGCCTCTTGGAGCTTTTAGTCCTTGGATTGCAGGATCTTGAATATCTTCATGTCAAACTGTGTCTTGAATATCTTCATGTCAAACTGTGTTGATTTTATAACTGTCGCTAATGGGATCATTTCCAAAATCAAAACACCCACACTTACAAAGTGGGACTCACATGTCAATGGAAAACCTTTATGCAGAATTAATTTCTATTTGAGACATCCATGAAGGAGCATTGATTGTTATCAAGGGTTGATGCTTCTCTCAAGTTGGCAACCAAATTCAGAATGGATACATTTGGATGCATGCTCATCTTTAGGGTTATGATTAAGATTGTTTACTGACTATGTTCTTGAAGCTTCCATTGCCCAGGAGTTTTGAGGACTTCTTTTGGAGGTCCTCACTCAAGATAACTAAATTTTGGTTTTTTGTGACTGCCCATATCTTTGGGATGGTTTTCAAAGAACCTTTGAGTTTATGGATGAAGCGCTTCATGGCTTGGAGAGTTCAAGGATCTACTATCATGCATGGAAATTATCATCAACCTTGGGATGTCAAACGTTGTTTCCATAGTGGTGTAAGGCTATGGGACACAAGCATGCTCAAGATGGTGTTGCAAGGCCACTCTTGGCATGCATTAGACTTAGGGGATGCTACCTCGTGTGCACTTCTTCATCCATGATCAAATTATGTTTGATCACCTTGGTTCATTAGTTTGTGTGCTTCTAACCTATTCAAGCATTTTCTTATTCATCATCCCATGTTTTTTATAAGTGCACATGCTAACTATTGAACAAAGTTGGGGCTCCTTCATATGAAGTTGGAAGCACTTACCCTCACACTCCCATTAGGGACTATGAAGATAACAAATGGACCACATGGTTTTGTGGCTGCCCCTAGTGGGATTGTGTCCAAAACCATAATTGAAAGTTGATTATAGGCCTTGATGGAGTTAGCGCTTCCTTGAGGGCATAAAAAAAGATGATAGCTTACATTGGTTCATAATCTTATGATGCTACGACAAATGTTATGTTGATTCTTTTCATTACAAGTCTTGCATGTTTTCTTGGAAAGCTATGATGCTTTGAATTGGTTTTTCCGATTTCCCCTCATAGGGATTGTGTCCAAAACCAATTCAATATGGGTAAGGTGCTTCAATGCATTGAAGTTTTCAAGCATCTTCAACTTTCGGAGTTCCATCTCAAGCTTTGGGATGCCAAAGGTTGTCCATGGTGTTGTAAGGATATGGGATAACAATGTGCTCAAGGTGGTGGTGTAAGTCCATGCTTGACACACTTGAAAAGTTGCGGATTGATATTTGTTTACCTCCTCTTCCGTTTCCATCCCATGCATTATGATTTGGAACTCCCATCTTTTGATTGTTAACTTGCTACATCTTCAAGAATACTTATAATGATCATGCTTATGCTTCATGCTCAAGACCTAGGTGCTGTTGGAAAACATGGTTTCAATGTCCTCTTGGTCCATTTTTTCAAGATTAGTTATAGCATATGTAATATTTCTTTTCTTCCTTAGAAGACTACAGCAGCGACGTGCGTGATGGAATTGATTATATTTGAATATGCTTTTGGGTAAAACAGCCAACGCGAAGAATAAAGGCGACGGACGGTGCTTTATTCGTAGCTTTTTATTAAGCAATCGCTATTTCGTCGTGTGCTTTATGCAAAACTTATGCTTTATTATTGCTTTTCAAGGGAACAAGAATACTATATAAACAAGTGCTTGGCTCACTTGTATTCATCCTTCACCTAGTATTCAACATAAGATTGGACCTTAGACCTCAGTAGAGGTGGTGTTTCTTCTAGCACATGGGGCAGCCATGGTGCTAACTTGAAGCATGTTGAGGAGCAGCTATAGAGTTCTTCTTAATGATTCTTCTTGGACAAGATGAAGGGTGTGCTCACACTCTAGCACATGGAGAGGAGGTTATCTCTTGTTCATGGCAAGAAAACTTGGTCATTAGCAGCTTGATGGTGAGGATCGGCTATCTATATGGTGTATTTGAAGATTGTCTTCTACAAGAAGATATCAGGTTGAAGATTGTCTTCTACAAGAAGATGTCGGGCTACTTCAAAGACATTGGATGGTGGTTAACATAAGATTTACATCTTATGTTAAGTATTCAGGAACATATTCTCTTTATGCACACAAGTACTACTTGAATTTTATGGAGGCAGTGGCGTTCATATCAGGAGGAGTCCTATTCAGCATAGGTACAAGAGAAACAGTACGTATATGCTTTATGCATATTTGGATGAGGTGTTTGAGAAGGTGTGTTCACATGAGTTTGAGGATTTCCGGCAACAAATTTGTTAGCATTCTTTGCTACTTTTTAAGTATGTGATCTTTTCACACACGTATCTGACTTAGGGTCTTCCATAGCCTAAGGTTAGATGAGGGTTTGTTGATTATCAGTTTCATACTGATCCTTCCTCTTTCAGTCACTCATATTCACTCTTCTATAACCTATAAGGTCACACATCTCATGTATATTCAGATTACTGCCCATACATCTGAATATGTTTGTTACATTTGTACATTCACTCATTCATCTATTTCTCATCACATAGAGTGGTTGAGAGTTTTGCTCCCACATTGTACATTGAACATTGGTATATATGATACTATGAGTAAGCAATGGCTTACGTAACACCTTACACATGTCGTCTATTCTTTCTCTATCTTTATCTCATCATCTCTATGATTAAGTTGTGTTATGTTCATGGTCTGTCAATATTGAAGATTGCTGGAATTAATGTTGTATATACTGGACCTATGAAACCATGGACCTGTGACATGAGCCAAGGGCCTACCTCATTTCCAACATTTGGTATCAGAGCACTAAGGTTTTGGTTTCAAAACTTTAGATCTTTGGCATCAATGCATTAAGGCTCATTCATATTCTCAGGTTCCCAGATTTCCAGATTTACAACATATGATTTGAAAGCATCTTCTAACATTTGACATTTGACATACACACTTAATCTAGATGAGTAGAGATTTGAGAATTAGACAATTCAGTTACATGTGTATTCATCAGTGTGGAGTATGAAGTTGATGATCTGTTAATAGCCGAATATTTTTGGAAAAGTATGCAAATACTTTACAAAAGTATTGTTTGAAGACCAAGACTTGATGAAGAGAAGACTACTTCAAATTCAAAGAAGAACAATGGTTTAGAGAAGATGAAGGAATCAGATCAACATCAATTCACAGCTATCAATTTTTACTATCAGATTATCATTTGCAGGTCATGTCTTAGAAGAGCAGTTATGAAGAGAATTGAAGGTTTCAAGGAGTGCTTTTGTACACTTTCATTATTTGAAAGTTAAAAGGCTACATCAAAACAGGTATCTAGAGGTTTTTCTAGAGAGTTTTGAGAGATCTCTTTCATGGCAAGAAAGCTCATCTAAGAAGACAAATTTGAAGATGGGATGAGTTTTTTTTTTTCATCCAATTTTTGTTGTAAATTGGTTGGATATCAAGGTACAAATGCATCTAGAGAAGGTATCTCTAGAAGGGTAATTCATCATTCAGAAAAAGATTGGTGAATTTAGTCGTTTCAAACATTTGAAACAGAATTTTGATTCAGAGATATGAGGAGATGGTAAAACATGTTTCTATATTCACTTCCATTTGTATACCATGTTTGTTTTATCTCTTACTCTTAGCATTAGAGGAAGAGAAAAGTTCACTTGAAGAGGTCAAGAGTGTTTGCTACTTCAAGATGAAGAGAACAAAAGGTATGGAAGAGAAGTTTGAAGATGTTGACATCATCAGGTGCAAGAAAGATGTAGAAGAAGAAATTCTATCATTTCCAAAAGAAAAGTAAGACTTCCTTTTCTCATATATTTACCATATACTTTTCCTATTTTATCCTCTACATCCAAAGACAAGTCTACGAGAACATCTTGTTTAAAGAAGAAGCAGTTTCTTGTTTTGCATTACACTTGGTCATGATTTAGTAGATTTGACAAAGAATTGCATTGAGAGAAAGAAAAGCAGCAGATATATGTTTTGACTCATATGTATATGAGTTATGTTTTAGTTGAAGCTTTTGAGCACGCAGCTTATATGTTCCCTCAAAGAATTCTTGGTGTGTCAATACAGTTGGTATATGACAAGTTGCAAAGAAGTATATTTCTTCTTTATCTAACTCTTAAGGTAAAAGAGTTTTCTGTAGCATATGTTGAAGACTTGGGTTGAGGTTTTATGTTTGGAAAAGGTTACCTCATATTCAGTATTTTCAGAAACTTCAGAAAATTCAGAATCTTGTTGATGTACAAGTCAGTTGAAGAATCTACTTTTTATGGTTGTCTTGATTTTTGGATACATGTTTGTATTGAAAAAGGTGTTCCATCAGATCCTATCACTTGATTGAAAAGTGGAGTTAGCCAAAAGAAAATCAAGTAGGTACTGTCACATTTCACCCAGGTAAAATATGAAAGTTATGAAGTATCAACTTGCAGCTTTTGGAGTTCTCAAGGAGAGAAGTTTGTCCACTTATATTTCAAGTAGGAGTTACAGATTCTGGGAAAGGATTTGTTTGAAGAAAAGTTTTACAACTTTTTGAGAAGCATTGACACTTACAGACATTCAGGTAGCAAATCAAACATTCAGTCATAAAGGTTTGATAATAGCAAATTCTACACAGGAGTGATCATTGATCTTGAATAGATCTTGTATGATCTTGAGTATTTATGAGTGAGTTGTCTATCCTTTGTTTGTGAAGATTCTTAACATAGGAGAAGTAAGTCAAAGATTTAGATTCTATCAAGATTTCTGTTGCAGAGGAATAGAAGAAGATACTTGTTATGTTACAAAAGGTTATGAATCCTATAAAGCTTTCAGCAAGGTTTTGTTATGTTAGGGTCAGCTAACCTTATTCTACAATTTGGAAAGTTGAGGAATGACATGGAAAGCTATTGGCATGTGCACAATGCTAATAAAAAAAACGGTTCAGACATTTTGTTTCAGATACAGGTATTGATCACTGAATATCAGATTTATTGCAAGAAGGAGGACGTTCCACATTTCATAAAGTCTGATATATTTGAAGAATTCTGGATACTAGTGTTAAGTCATCTAGGGGGGTGATGAAACATAAAGACTTATTTTCAGCCATATGTAAAAGAATACAGAGTCATACCTACAGGTATTCCTATCTTTCCTTTGTCAGGTTCTCTTTATGTTCCAACTTTGAAAGAAGAAGGAAGAAGGAGAATGTTTGGAGAAAGTTCCTGTTAGGTTCTTGTTAGGTTCCTGTTCAGGAGAAGGTTCCAGAGTTCTATTGAAGAGAAGCTTGATATTTCAGAAAGGTATTTTTAGAAGTGCACACATATATGTTTATACGAGTTTCTGAAGGAAAGAGGTATGAAGGATTTAAAGGATGAAGACATGATGACATCATAGATTTTTTTACTCATATTTCAATTGATTTCAATTGAGTTGAGTTGATTTAACTTGAGTACAGTCAAAGATGAACCAGCAGTGTTCATAATACACTAAGTTGTGAGTTTTCAGTCATAGGTTCCAGGATTCAGTTCCTGATTTTGTTTAGTGTATTTACATGACGCAATAGAAGTACGTTGAGAAATCTTTTTGTAAGGTAAATGCAAATATGTGGATCCTAGTGTATGTTTTGAGGTTTTTGAAAACAGGAGATAGCAGGTTCAGAGACAGTTCATGCTACAATTGTTGTCAAGCAGTGATTGCTTGATGAGAACACTATTGGATATCTAGTTTGCATATTTTCTCAAGTATTATGGTTCATATTCAGCAAGTTCAGGTTTTTTGAAGGAAAGTCAAATTCAGTTTTGAAGAGGACTTTTTGAGAACAAGTTCTGAAGTGTGGGAGTACAAGCTTAAAGCTTGTGACACTATTTGAAGCTTGTTATAGTTTGCAGCTTTGATAGTTTGCAGATGCAGACCATATTGTACCAATATGACATTGCAGGGGGGATTGTTTGGATAACATGGTTTCAATGTCCTTTTGGTCCATTTTTTCAAGATTAGTTATAGCATATGTAGAACTTCTTTTCTTCCCTCTAGAAGACTACAGCGCGGGCGACGTGGCTCTTCCATCCTCCTCCCATATAATCGGGCTGGGTTTGAATCTTGCCTCTAGCAGTGACGTGCGTGAAGGAATTGATTTTATTTGAATATGCTTTTGGGTAAAACAGCGAACGCGAAGAATAAAGGCAACTGACGGTGCTTTATTCGTAGCTTTTTTTTAAGCGATCGCTATTTCGTCGTGTGCTTTATGCTAAACTTATGCTTTATTATTGCTTTCCAAGGGAACAAGAATACTATATAAACAAGTGCTTGGATCACTTGTATTCATCCTTCACCTAGTATTCAACACAAGCTTGGAGCTTGGACCTGAGTAGAGGTGGTGTTTCTTCTAGCACATGGGGCACCCATGGTGCTAACTTGAAGCATGTTGAGGAGCAGCTATGGAGTTCTTCTTAATGATTCTTCTTGGAGAAGATGAAGGGTGTGCTCACACTCTAGCACATTGAGAGGAGGTTATCTCTTGTTCATGGCAAGAAGACTTGGTCATTAGCAGCTTGATGGTGAGGATTAGCCATCTATATGGTGTATTTGAAGATTTTCTTCTACAAGAAGATATCAGGTTGAAGATTGTCTTCTACAAGAAGATGTCGGGCTACTTCAAAGACATTGGATGGTGGTTAACATAAGATTTACATCTTATGTTAAGTATTCAGGTACATATTCTCTTTATGCACACAAGTACTACTTGAATTTTATGGAGGCAGTGGCGTTCATATCAGGAGGAGTGCTATTCAGCATAGGTACAAGAGAAACAGTACGTATATGCTTTATGCATATTTGGATGAGGTGTTTGAGAAGGTGTGTTCACATGAGTTTGAGGATTTCCGGCAACAAACTTGTTAGCATACTTTGCTACTTTTTAAGTATGTGATCTTTTCACACATGTATCTAACTTAGGGTCTTCCATAGCCTACGGTTAGATGAGGGTTTGTTGATTATCAGTTTCATACTGATCCTTCCTCTTTCAGTCACTCATATTCACTCTTCTATAACCTATAAGGTCACACATCTCATGTATATTCAGATTACTACCCATACATCTGAATATGTTTTTTACATTTGTACATTCACTCATTCATCTATTTCTCATCACATAGAGTGGTTGAGAGTTTTGCTTCCACATTGTACATCGAACATTGGTATATATGATAGTATGAGTAAGCGATGGCTTACGTAACACCTTACACATGTCGTCTATTCTTTCTCTATCTTTATCTCATCATCTGTATGATTAAGTTGTGTTATGTTCATGGTTTGTCAATATTGAAGATTGCTAGAATTAATGTTGTATATACTGGACCTATGGAACCATGGACCTGTGACATGAGCCAAGGGCCTACCTCATTTCCAACATTTGGTATCAGAGCACTAAGGTTTTGGTTTCAAAACTTTAGATCTTTGGCATCAATGCATTAAGGCTCATTCATATTCTTAGATTCCTTGATTTCCAGATTTACAACAAATGATTTGAAAGCATCTTCTAACATTTGACATTTGACATACACACTTAATCTAGATGAGTAGACATTTGAGAATTAGACAATTTAGTTACATGTGTATTCATCAGTGTGGAGTATGAAGTTGATGATCTGTTAGCAGCGGAATATTTTTGGAAGAGTATGCAAATACTTTACAAAAGTATTGTTTGAAGACCCAGACTTGATGAAGGGAAGAATACTTCAAATTCAAGGAAGAACAATGGTTTAGACAAGATGAAGGAATTAGATCAACATCAATTCACAGGTATCAATTTTTACTATCAGATTATCATTTGCAA
This sequence comes from Ceratopteris richardii, assembly GCA_020310875.1. Lineage (NCBI taxonomy): Eukaryota > Viridiplantae > Streptophyta > Polypodiopsida > Polypodiales > Pteridaceae > Ceratopteris > Ceratopteris richardii. Next base: position 153,570,856 of record CM035432.1, read on the forward strand.
GTCATGTCTTAGAAGAGCAGTTATGAAGAGAATTGAAGGTTTCAAGGAGTGCTTTTGTACACTTTCATTATTTGAAAGTTAAAAGGCTACATCAAAACAGGTATCTAGAGGTTTTTCTAGAGAGTTTTGAGAGATCTCTTTCATGGCAAGAAAGCTCATCTAAGAAGACAAATTTGAAGATGGGATGAGTTTTTTGTTTTCATCCAATTTTCTGTTGTAAATTGGTTGGATATCAAGGTACAAATGTATCTAGAGAAGGTATCTCTAGAAGGGTAATTCATCATTCAGAAAAAGATTGGTGAATTTAGTCGTTTTAGACATTTGAAACAGAATTTTGATTCAGAGATATGAGGAGATGGTAAAACATGTTTCTATATTCACTTCCATTTGTATACCATGTTTGTTTTATCTCTTACTCTTAGCATTAGAGGAAGAGAAAAGTTCACTTGAAGAGGTCAAGAGTGTTTGCTACTTCAAGATGAAGAGAACAAAAGGTATGGAAGAGAAGTTTGAAGATGTTGACATCATCAGGTGGAAGAAAGATGCAGAAGAAGAAAGTCCATCATTTCGAAAAGAAAAGTAAGACTTCCTTTTCTCATATATTTACCATATACTTTTCCTATTTTATCCTCTACATCCAAAGACAAGTCTACGAGAACATCTTGTTTAAAGAAGAAGTAGTTTCTTGTTTTGCATTACACTTGGTCATGATTTAGTAGATTTGACAAAGAATTGCATTGAGAGAAAGAAAAGCAGCAGATATATGTTTTGACTCATATGTGTAGGCAGCTTATATGTTCCCTCAAAGAATTCTTCATGTGTCAATACAGAGCTACTTGGTATATGACAAGTTGCAAAGAAGTATATTTCTTCTTTATCTAACTCTTAAGGTAAAAGAGTTTTGTGTAGTAGATGTTGAAGACTTGGGTTGAGGTTTTATGTTTGGAAAAGGTTACCTCATATTCTGTATTTTCAGAAACTTCAAAAAATTCAGAATCTTGTTGATGTACAAGTTAGTTGAAGAATCTACTTTTTATGATTGTCTTGATTTTTGGATACATGTTTGTATTCAAAAAGGTGTTCCATGAGATCCTATCACTTGATGTAAAAGTGGAGTTAGCCAAAAGAAAATCAAGCAGGTATTGTCACATTTCACCCGGGTAAAATATGAAAGTTATGAAGTATCAACTTGCAGCTTTTGGAGTTCTCAAGGAGAGAAGTTTGTCCACTTATAATTCAAGTAGGAGTTATAGATTCTTGGAAAGGATTTGTTTGAAGAAACGTTTTACAACTTTTTGAGAAGCATGGACACTTAGAGACATTCAGGTAGCAAATCAAACATTCAATCATGAAGGTTTGATAATAGCAGATTCTAGACAGGAGAGATCATTGATCTTGAATAGATCTTGTATGATCTTGAGTATTTATGAGTCATTTGTCTATCCTTTGTTTGTGAAGATTCTTAACATTGGAGAAGTAAGTCAAAGATTCAGATTCTATCAAGATTTCTGTTGCAGAGGAATAGAAGAAGATACTTGTTATGTTACAAAAGGTAATGAATCCTATAAAGATTTCAGCAAGGTTTTGTTATGTTAGGGTCAGCTAACCTTATTCTACAATTTGGAAAGTTGAGGAATGACATGGAAAGCTATTGGCATGTGCACAATGCTAATAAAAAGGATTCAGATATTTTGCTTCAGATACAGGTATTGATCACTGAACATCAGATTTATTGAAAGAAGAAAGACGTTCCTTATTTCATAAAGTCTGATATATTTGAAGAATTCTGGATAGTAGTGTTAAGTCATCCAGGGGGGTGATGAAACTACAGGTATTCCTATTTCAAGTATTCCTATATTTCCATTGTCAGGTTCTCTTTATGTTCCAGCTTTGAAAGAAGAAGGAAGAAGGAGAATGTTTGGAGAAAGATCCTGTTAGATTCCTGTTCAGGAGAAGGTTCCAGAATTCTATTGAAGAGAAGCTTGATATTTGAGAAAGGTCTTTTTAGAAGTGCGCACATATATGTTTATACCATTTTCTGAAGGAAAGAGGTATGAAGGATTTAAAGGATGAAGACATGATGACATCATAGATTTTTTGACTCATATTTCAATTGATTTCAATTGAGTTGAGTTGATTTGACTTGAGTACAATCAAAGATGAACGAGCAGTGTTCATAATACACTAAGTTGTGAGTTTTCAGTCATAGGTTCCAGGATTCAGTTCCTGATTTTGTTTAGTGTATTTACATGACGCAACAGAAGTATGTTGAGAAATCTTTTTGTAAGGTAAATGCAAATATGTGGATCCTAGTGTATGTTTTCAGGTTTTTGAAAACAGGAGATAGCAGGTACAGAGACAGTTCATGCTACAATTGTTGTCAAGCAGTGATTGCTTGATGAAAACACTATTGGATATCTAGTTTGCATATTTTCACAAGTATTATGTTCATATTCAACAAGTTCAGGTTTTTTGAAGGAAAGTCAAATTCAGTTTTGAAGAGGACTTTTTAAGAACAAGTTCTGAAGTGCGGGAGTACAAGCTTGAAGCTTGTGACAGACTATTTGAAGCTTGTTATAGTTTGCAGCTTTGATAGTTTGCAGATGCAGACCAGATCGTACCAATATGAAATTGCAGGGGGGATTGTTGGAAAACATGGTTTCAATGTCCTCTTGGTCCATTTTTTCAACATTAGTAATAGCATACGTAGAACTTCTTTTCTTCCCTCTAGAAGACTACAGCGCGAGCGACGTGGCTATGCCATCCTCCTCCCATATAATCGGGATGGCTTCGAATCTTTCCTCCAGCAGCGACGTGCGTGAAGGAATTGATTTTATTTGAATATGCTTTTGGGTAAAACAGCGAACGTGAAGAATAAAGGCGACCGATGGTGCTTTATTCGTAGCTTTTTATTAAGCGATCGCTATTTCGTCGTGTGCTTTATGCAAAACTTATGCTTTATTATTGCTTTTCAAGGGAACAAGAATACTATATAAACAAGTGCTTGGCTCACTTGTATTCATCCTTCACCTAGTATTTGTTGGAGCAAGTCTATGACAAGCCTAAGTATTGGCTTGAGTCTCACAAACTCATTAAAGAAGCTTCAAAATGAAGACTATGTAAAGTTCACTTGTGAACTACCTCTTGTAACTTTTGAAGAGTTTACTTAATGTAAAAGTAAGAGAATCTTAAGTGGTTGAGCCCACATGATCAAGAATGGAAAGAGGAGCCACGAATTCGTGATTTGTGGTAGGTAGAGAATCAAATCAATCATTGATTGATTGGAGAGTGATTGAGGGAAGTTAGCCTCCCAAACTCAACTATAAATAGATGGCAGTTTTAGTCGTGGTTAGAGAGACCTATGTGAAGACCTCCAAGAGCTGAGCTTTATGCCATATCAAGGTGTGATTACAAGGCACACATATGTATCAGTAAGTCATTGTATTGTACAAGCAATATACTTTCATTTTCATGATTATTTGAGTTCATCTTTCCATGTTCTTGTGAAGTGTACTACTCACTGCCATTACTCTCAGTTTTTCTCAGTCAGCTTGCAGAGATTGTTTCTCTGCATTTGGTTCATCATTTTCAGTGATTTAACTTGGTAAAGTTAGCTCTATAAGTCTACTATATGCTCACAAATTTTCATGTCATTTGGATGTTGGAATCTTCAGTTATGTTCATTTGAATTCAACAGGGTATGTTCATCTTCACTTCTCTGTCAGGTACCCGACTTTTTCAGTCATCTTGTCAGAGTCATTTCTCAGTGTTTACTCATCCAAATTCAGTGATTTTAAGCTTGTTGGATTCAGCTTACTGTCTAGTATAAGCATACAAATTTTCATGATCATTGGATTCTTACATCTTGAGTTATGTTAATTTTTCTACTCACTGGTCTATTTCTGTAGCAGCCCGTGAAAATCGGGATGATGTCATCACTTGTTAAAAGTCATTCTCAGTGTGTGGTTTGTTATTTTTGATGAGATTACTCTCTAAAGTTAGCTTTTTAAGCTACCTAGCCTTCCCCAAGAGGAATTAATCTAATTGCTGCTGTGCTCAGAGAATTATGTAAAACACTGGACAGGTGTATCAACCAAGAATAGCAAGTTTTCACCTCTGAGCTAACTCCAACTTATCTGTTTTGATCTATCTTTTTGAGAGTGATCTTCCAAGGTACATAGGGTGTCTAATACATCCATTGGCAAGCTAAAAGGGCCCACCATCTACTCCTGGAGTTCATTTGGCTGGTGTAGAGCAAAGATTTTGCAACACCTCTTCATCTTCAACACATACCTATCCATCTCTTCACAGTGGTATCAGAGCAAGGTTGGACAACATGGCAGATGGATTTCCTTCATCAATTGATAAATTGGACAGAGGTAACTACTCAGCTTGGTCATTAAGAATGGAAGCTTATCTCCAAGGTAGAAGTTTATATGGTTATGTGGCTGGAGATGAAGTTATGCCAAGTTTCAGGAACAAAAGTCAACCAACACAAGAAGAGCAAGAAAGATTGAGCACATGGTGCTCCAAGGATGCACTTGCAAGGTCTTATCTCCTCAACTCTATCTCAGATTTTTTGTTGCCTCACATTAGAAGTTGTAAGACATCTCAGGAAGTGTGGGATGCACTTGAAGCTTTCTTTGCTTCAAGTACTAAAGCTAGGAAGCATCAACTATGGCTGGATTTCACAACTCTCAAGAAGGCTCCCAAACAAAATGTGACTGATTTTGTCACAAAGCTCAAGGACATAGCAGATCAGTTGGGAAGCATTGGAGAGGTAATAGATGAAGAGCAAATTGTAAGGCAGGTCATCAATGGCTTGAAGGCAGATGACAAGTGGGAAGCATTCACCACAGCTATGGATTTGTACATGGACATGCATGTACTTGATTTCAACACACTCATTGGACAATTACTTACTCAAGAGGCAAAGCTTATAAAAAATGGAGAAAGCTCTAAAGGTAATCAATCTTCAGCTTTATACACGGATAAAAGCAAGTCTAAAGATAACAAAGGAAAGGCAAAGAAAGTGGATGATGAAGCAGGTACATATCAAGCTAACTATGCAGGTAGAGGAAGACATGGCAGAGGTAGAGGAAGAGGAGGTAGACAAGGCACGGGGAGATCCCAAGACTCCAACTCATGTTCTATTTGTGGATTAACTAATCATACAACTGAAAATTGCTTTAGGAATTCCAGGAATCAAAGAGGCAGAGGATACAATAGAGGAAGTTATGGCTACTCAAGAGGAAGGTTCAACAACTACCATGGCAACTACAACAACTACAATCATTCAAACTATCAAGGAGGCTACAAAGGAAGGAGAGACTATAATAACTACACAGAAGACTCAAACAAAGAGGATTCATTATTGATCATGAACATGGCTATGCCACAAGGTAAATCTGATGAGCATATTTTCTACATAGATTCAGGTTGTTCAAATCATGTGGCAGGAAATGTGGCACTCCTATCAGATTTAGAAGATCCAAGGAATAAGCATGAGGTACAAACAGGAGATGATACAAAACATCTTGTGGAGAAAATAGGCAATGTCAAAGCACGTGATGGAAACATCAACCTACTCAGTAAGGTACTCTATGTCCCTACCATTACAAAGAATTTGATAAGTGTTGGGCAGATAGTAGAGAAAGGGTTGCAAGTCAGGTTCACAAAGGCAGGAGCATTTGTTGAAGATCCAAGTCAAGGATTCAGAAGAATTGCAAAAGGTGAAAAGACAGGTAGATTGTTCACATTTGAATTACAAGACACTAGAAACATTGCTCTCTTTAATTATGGCAGTCAGACACTCACAGAATTGGAAGTATGGCACAAAAGGTTAGCACATATTGGTGAAAGGTCATTAAAGCAAATTTGCAGGGACCAAAGTGTACTTGGACTCCCTAACTTGTCAAAACAACATATGATTTATAAGTGTAGTGCATGTCAGTTTGGAAAGTCTCACAGGTTACCATTCATGAAGAAAGGTTATATGCATGGAGATCTCTTGGAGTTGGTTCATACAGATGTATGGGGACCAAGCAAGGAAGCTTCAATATCAGGATCAAGGTATTATGTTTCCTTTATTGATGATTGCAGCAGATGGACTATCCTATTCTTTATGAAACACAAAGATGAAGTTTTTTCATGTTTCAAAAGATATTTGGCTCTTGTGGAGAATCAAACAGGTAAATCACTAAAAAGGCTAAGGTCAGATGGAGGGGGAGAATACTTCTCCCATGAGTTTGATTCTTTTCTTCAAGAAAGAGGAATCAAAAGAGAGGTAACTACAAGGTACACTCCTGAGCAAAATGGAGTGGCAGAAAGGAGGAATAGGACAATTGTTGAAGCTGCAAGGTCTATGTTAAATGAAAAGCATTTACCTAATTACTTATGGGCTGAGGCTATATCTACAGCCACTTACTTGATTAACAGGTTGCCTTCAAAATCCCTTGATGGGATGACTCCATATGAGGCTTGGAATGGAAGAAGACCAAGTTTAGATCATTGTAAAATTTTTGGATGTATTGCTTTTGCTCATGTTCCTTCACAGGTTAGAGGCAAGATGGATCCAAAAGCAGAAAGGTGTGTATTTATTGGATATGACAACAATCAAAAGGGCTACAGGTTATACAACCCTACCAACAAAGGATTCTTGGTAAGCAGAGATGTAGTTTTTGATGAGAACAATTCATGGTATGAAGATTCATGCAGGAAGGTCAATTTACCATATAATCTTGAAGAAGATTTTCCAAAGCTTGGTAGAGAACAACCGAAGATTGAAGAACAAGACACCTCAGAGGATGATGAAGAATCTCAGATGGAAAAGATCAAAGCATGGAAGTCTAAAGGTAAAGCAAAATTGAAGGAACTTGGACATGAGGCAGAATCATCACATCATGGCCTAAGAAGATCTATGAGGGAAAAGAACAAACCAGAAAGGTATGGGTTTGACACCTCATTAGTAACTAAACATTCTATCTACATAGCACAGGACATAAACCAAGAGGAGCCATCATCATTTGAAGAGGCCAAAGCAAAAACAGAATGGAAGCATGCAATGAAGGAAGAGATTGAAGCACTTGAGGAAAACAACACTTGGGATTTGGTGCCCAAGACTTCATCCATGAAGGTAATAGGCTCAAGATGGGTCTATAAACTCAAGAAGAATTCTGATGGTTCCATTAACAGGTATAAGGCAAGGCTTGTAGCAAAAGGCTTTGCACAAACTCAGGGAATTGATTATGAGGAGACCTTCTCTCCTGTGGCAAAGATGCCTACTATTAGGGTTTTGCTTAGTATTGCCTCTTCCAAGAATTGGAAGATACTTCAACTAGATGTGAAGAATGCATTCTTGAATGGTTGGATAACAGAAGAGGTATATATGGCACAACCACCTGGTTTTGAGAGTCAAGTTTATCCTGATTATGTGTGTAAACTTAACAAAGCATTGTATGGTCTCAAGCAAGCTCCAAGAGCTTGGAATTTCAGGCTTGTTTCATTCTTGCAGGACAAAGGCTTTCAACCAAGCAAGGCAGATCCTTCACTCTTTATTAAAAAGAGTAATTCTGAGGTCATCTATCTATGTGTATATGTAGATGATATTATATTGACAGGAAATGATGCAGATGGTATGAAGAAGATCAAAGATCAGATGAGAGAAGAGTTCAAGATAAGTGATTTGGGTTCACTTACCTACTTCCTAGGTTTGGAAGTTGTCTACAAAGATCATGGTTTGTTTCTCACTCAAAGGAAGTACATTAAGGACATGTTGGCAAAATTCAAGATGCAAGATTGTAAGATTGCAGGTACTCCAATGGAGGTCAATCACAAATTGAGCTCACATGAAGGTGAACTCATAGAGGACATCACATCATATCAAAGTCTAGTGGGTAGTCTCAACTATGCCACATTGACAAGAGTAGATATATGTTACAGTGTGAGTGTGCTAAGTCAATTTATGCACACACCAAGGAAACCACATATGGATGCTGCCAAAAGGATTCTCAAGTATCTCAAAGGAACCATAAATGAAGGACTTTATTATCCTTATGTATCTGATTTAGGTTTGAAGCTATTTTCTGATGCAGATTGGGCTGGCTCCAAGGAAGATAGAAGGAGCACTTCAGGTTATCTTACCTTTGCAGGTTCAAAGCTTATTTCATGGTCATCCAAGAAGCAACCCACAGTTGCTCTCTCTTCTATTGAAGCTGAATATAGAGGTCTTGCCATAGCTACACAAGAAGCTATGTGGATGAAGACATTGTTCAAAGATCTTGGATTGGAGTTTGGAACTCCAACTATTTTTGGTGACAATATGAGTTCTATTCATTTGGCTGCTAATCCTATTTTTCATGCAAGGACTAAACATATTGAAGTTCATTATCACTATGTACGAGAGAAGGTTCTAAGCAAAGAGATTCAAATATCATATGTGTCCACTCATCAACAATGTGCAGATATTCTAACCAAAGCATTGGATGGTACAAAGCTTTGCAAATTCAAGGCTATGATTGGTTTGCAGGTAATCTTGGAAGATTGAAGACCTCAAGCATACTTGGCTTGAGGGGGAGTTGTTGGAGCAAGTCTATGACAAGCCTAAGTATTGGCTTGAGTCTCACAAACTCATTAAAGAAGCTTCAAAATGAAGACTATGTAAAGTTCACTTGTGAACTACCTCTTGTAACTTTTGAAGAGTTTACTTAATGTAAAAGTAAGAGAATCTTAAGTGGTTGAGCCCACATGATCAAGAATGGAAAGAGGAGCCACGAATTCGTGATTTGTGGTAGGTAGAGAATCAAATCAATCATTGATTGATTGGAGAGTGATTGAGGGAAGTTAGCCTCCCAAACTCAACTATAAATAGATGGCAGTTTTAGTCGTGGTTAGAGAGACCTATGTGAAGACCTCCAAGAGCTGAGCTTTATGCCATATCAAGGTGTGATTACAAGGCACACATATGTATCAGTAAGTCATTGTATTGTACAAGCAATATACTTTCATTTTCATGATTATTTGAGTTCATCTTTCCATGTTCTTGTGAAGTGTACTACTCACTGCCATTACTCTCAGTTTTTCTCAGTCAGCTTGCAGAGATTGTTTCTCTGCACTTGGTTCATCATTTTCAGTGATTTAACTTGGTAAAGTTAGCTCTATAAGTCTACTATATGCTCACAAATTTTCATGTCATTTGGATGTTGGAATCTTCAGTTATGTTCATTTGAAGTCAACAGGGTATGTTCATCTTCACTTCTCTGTCAGGTACCCGACTTTTTCAGTCATCTTGTCAGAGTCATTTCTCAGTGTTTACTCATCCAAATTCAGTGATTTTAAGCTTGTTGGATTCAGCTTACTGTCTAGTATAAGCATACAAACTTTCATGATCATTGGATTCTTACATCTTGAGTTATGTTAATTTTTCTACTCACTGGTCTATTTCTGTAGCAGCCCGTGAAAATCGGGATGATGTCATCACTTGTTAAAAGTCATTCTCAGTGTGTGGTTTGTTATTTTTGATGAGATTACTCTCTAAAGTTAGCTTTTTAAGCTACCTAGCCTTCCCCAAGAGGAATTAATCTAATTGCTGCTGTGCTCAGAGAATTATGTAAAACACTGGACAGGTGTATCAACCAAGAATAGCAAGTTTTCACCTCTGAGCTAACTCCAACTTATCTGTTTTGATCTATCTTTTTGAGAGTGATCTTCCAAGGTACATAGGGTGTCTAATACATCCATTGGCAAGCTAAAAGGGCCCACCATCTACTCCTGGAGTTCATTTGGCTGGTGTAGAGCAAAGATTTTGCAACACCTCTTCATCTTCAACACATACCTATCCATCTCTTCACAGTATTCAACACAAGCTTGGAGCTTGGACCTCAGTAGAGGTGGTGTTTCTTCTAGCACATGGGGCACCCATGGTGCTAACTTGAAGCATGTTGAGGAGCAGCTATGGAGTTCTTCTTAATGATTCTTCTTGGAGAAGATGAAGGGTGTGCTCACACTCTAACACATGGAGAGGAGGTTATCTCTTGTTGATGGCAAGAAGACTTGGTCATTAGCAGCTTGATGGTGAGGATCGGCCATCTATATGGTGTATTTGAAGATTGTCTTCTACAAGAAGATATCAGGTTGAAGATTGTCTTCTACAAGAAGATGTCGGGTACTTCAAAGACATTGGATGGTGGTTAACATAAGATTTACATCTTATGTTAAGTATTCAGGTACATATTCTCTTTTTGCACACAGGTACTGCTTGAATTTTATGGAGGCAGTGGTGTTCATATCAGGAGGAGTCCTATTCAGCATAGGTACAAGAGAAACAGTACGTATATACTTTATGCATATTTGGATGAGGTGTTTGAGAAGGTGTGTTCACATGAGTTTGACGATTTCGGGCAACAAACTTGTTAGCATTCTTTGCTAGCTTTTAAGTATGTGATCTTTTCACACACGTATCTGACTTAGGGTCTTCCATAGCCTAAGGTTAGATGAGGGTTTGTTGATTATCAGTTTCATACTGATCCTTCCTCTTTCAGTCACTCAGATTCATTCTTCTATAACCTATAAGGTCACACATCTCATGTATATTCAGATTATTGCCCATATATCTAAATATGTTTGTTACATTTGTACATTCACTCATTCATCTATTTCTCATCACATAGAGTGGTTGAGAGTTTTGCTCCCACATTGTACATTGAACATTGGTATATATGATACTATGAGTAAGCGATGGCTTTCGTAACACCTTACACATGTCGTCTATTCTTTCTCTATCTTTATCTCATCATCTGTATGATTAAGTTGTGTTATGTTCATGGTTTGTCAATATTGAAGATTGCTGGAATTAATGTTGTATATAGTGGACCTATGGAACCATGGACCTGTGACATGAGCCAAGGGCCTACCTCATTTCCAACAGGTGCAAAGATGAATCTCTTGTATTTGGTCTTTTCGTGTGGGAAGTTGCCTAGGCAACTAGTTTTTCTAGTTCCCCGTTCTTCCTCTCTTCTCATTTTTAGTGGCTCCTTACGCGAATTCATGGGTTACTAAGAAAATATGTAAAACATGCGCATTTTTTTGCTTCTCACCTTTCTTGAAGCATCTCAAAGTTTCTTATTTATGCATACGATGCAAGAAGTATTGCTAAATATGTTTTGTGCACCTTCTAGTTGAGACCGATGTTTGAGACCGTTTGCTTCTTGGAGATATTCAGTGTTTGTGGTTCTGTGACTGCCTCATGTGGGGTTTGTGTCCAAACCACATCATCAAAGTTGTGGGTCTTCCATGAAGCTTGAGGATTTAGTACGATTGGGGGGGACAAAGCCTAGGAGGGGGAAGGTGCTGACACAACCTTTGGATCTATGTTTGGAGCGATAGACATTGGGAGAATTGAACGCATTGGTGGTGGTCTCATCCTTTTATATTTTTTTAATAAGTTCCTTCATAGGAACTCTCTCTTATTTCCTTTTTGATGTAAATAACCTTACGTTAGGAGAAAAGTCACTTCTTTTTAGAAAAAAGCTTTAGTTTTAATATTTGAGAGATGTTAGTGTCTCTCCAACAAGAACGCACCCTCATTTTGTATCTTGATGGTTACGTTTTTTATTTGTGTCATATCTCTTAGGATTTCTTTTGATTAAGCCCATGTGGTTTTCTTTTTTTTCTGACCACATGCCTTTTTGTATTCCCCCCTCTCCTCTTCTATGAAGGAGACGCACTTGTTGTATTACGGGTCCCTTGGTCAAGGCCTTATTTCCACTATTGGGAATAGTAAGAAGGTGTCATTTGGGTTCATTCGTATCCTTATGTGCATGTTGTTGGTCTTGTTGTGTAGGCTTAGCATTTCAGTTTGCATGGTTGTGAGGTTGCTCCTCTTTGCTCAATGTGACACTTGTTTTGGAGACATTGTTCCATGGTAAAAGAGTTTTGTGTAGTAGATGTTGAAGACTTGGGTTGAGGTTTTATGTTTGGAAAAGGTTACCTCATATTCAATATTTTCAGAAACTTCAAAAAATTCAGAATCTTGTTGATGTACAAGTAAGTTGAAGAATCTACTTTTTATCATTGTCTTGATTTTTGGATACATGTTTGTATTCAAAAAGGTGTTCCATGAGATCCTATCACTTGATTGAAAAGTGGAGTTAGCCAAAAGAAAATCAAGCAGGTATTGTCACATTTCACCCGGGTAAAATATGAAAGTTATGAAGTATCAACTTGCAGCTTTTGGAGTTCTCAAGGAGGGAAGTTTTTCCACTTATATTTCAAGTAGGAGTTATAGATTCTTGGCAAGGATTTGTTTGAAGAAATGTTTTACAACTTTTTGAGAAGCATGGACACTTGGAGACATTCAGGTAGCAAATCAAACATTCAATCATGAAGGTTTGATAATAGCAGATTCTACACAGGAGAGATCATTGATCTTGAATAGATCTTGTATGATCTTGAGTATTTATGAGTCATTTGTCCATCCTTTGTTTGTGAAGATTCTTAACATTGGAGAAGTAAGTCAAAGATTCAGATTCTATCAAGATTTCTATTGCAAAGGAATAGAAGAAGATACTTGTTATGTTACAAAAGGTTATGAATCCTATAAAGCTTTCAGCAAGGTTTTGTTATGTTAGGGTCAACTAACCTTTTTCTACAATTTGGAAAGTTGAGGAATGACATGGAAAGCTATTGGAATGTGCACAATGCTAATAAAAAGGATTCAAAGATTTTGTTTCAGATACAGGTATTGATCACTGAACATCAGATTTATTGAAAGAAGAAAGATGTTCCTTATTTCATAAAGTCTGATATATTTGAAGAATTCTGGATACTAGTGTTAACTCATCCAGGGGGGTGATGAAACATAAAGACTTATTTTTAGCCATATGTAAAAGAATACACAGTCATACCTACATGTATTCCTATATTTCCTTTGTCAGGTTCTCTTTATGTTCCAGCTTTGAAAGAAGAAGGAAGAAGGAGAATGTTTGGAGAAAGTTCTTGTTAGATTCCTGTTCAGGAGAAGGTTCCAGAGTTCTATTGAAGAGAAGCTTGATATTTCAGAAAGGTTTTTTTAGAAGCGCGCACATATATGTTTATACTAGTTTCTGAAGGAAAGAGGTATGAAGGATTTAAAGGATGAAGACATGATGACATCATAGATTTTTTGACTCATATTTCAATTGATTTCAATTGAGTTGAGTTGATTTGACTTGAGTACAGTCAAAGATGAACCAGCAGTGTTCATAATACACTAAGTTGTGAGTTTTCAGTCACAGGTTCGAGGATTCAGTTCCTGATTTTGTTTAGTGTATTTACATGACGCAGCAGAAGTACGTTGAGAAATCTTTTTGTAAGGTAAATGCAAATATGTGGATCCTAGTGTATGTTTTGAGGTTTTTGAAAACAGGAGATAGCAGGTTCAGAGACAGTTCATGCTACAATTGTTGTCAAGCAGTGATTGCTTGATGAGAACACTATTGGATATCTAGTTTGCATACTTTCTCAAGTATTATGGTTCCTATTCAACAAGTTCAGGTTTTTTGAAGGAAAGTCAAATTCAGTTTTGATGAGCACTTTTTAAGAACAAGTTTTGAAGTGCGGGAGTACAAGCTTGAAGCTTGTGACAGACTATTTGAAGCTTGTTTTAGTTTGCAGCTTTGATAGTTTGCAGATGCAGACCAGATTGTACCAATATGAAATTGCAAGGGGGATTGTTGGAAAACATGGTTTCAATGTCCTTTTGGTCCATTTTTTCAACATTAGTTATAGCATATGTAAAACTTCTTTTCTTCCCTCTAGAAGACTACAACGTGGGCGACGTGGCTATGCCATCCTCCTCCCATATAATCGGGCTGGGTTCGAATCTTGCCTCTAGCAGCAACGTGCGTGAAGGAATTGATTTTATATGAATATGCTTTTGGGTAAAACAACGAACACGAAGAATAAAGGCAACCGACGGTGCTTTATTCATAGCTTTTTATTAAGCGATCGCTATTTCGTCGTGTGCTTTATGCAAAACTTATGCTTTATTATTGCTTTTCAAGGGAACAAGAATACTATATAAACAAGTGCTTGGCGCACTTGTATTCATCCTTCACGTATTATTCAACACAAGCTTGGAGCTTGGACCTCAGTAGAGGTGGTGTTTCTTCTAGCACATGGGGCACCCATGGTGCTAACTTGAAGCATGTTGAGGAGCAGCTATGGAGTTCTTCTTAATGATTCTTCTTGGAGAAGATGAAGGGTGTGCTCACACTCTAGCACATGGAGAGGAGGTTATCTCTTGTTCATGGCAAGAAGACTTGGTCATTAGCAGCTTGATGGTGAGGATCAGCCATCTATATGGTGTATTTGAAGATTGTCTTCTACAAGAAGATATCAGGTTGAAGATTTTCTTCTACAAGAAGATGTCGGGCTACTTCAAAGAGATTGGATGGTGGTTAACATAAGATTTACATCTTATGTTAAGTATTCAGGTACATATTCTCTTTATGCACACAAGTACTACTTGAATTTTATGGAGGCAGTGGCGTTCATATCAGGAGGAGTCCTATTCAGCATAGGTACAAGAGAAACAGTACGTATATGCTTTATGCATATTTGGATGAGGTTTTTGAGAAGGTGTGTTCACATGAGTTTGGGGATTTCTTGCAACAAACTTGTTAGCATTCTTTGCTACTTTTTAAGTATGTGATCTTTTCACACACGTATCTGACTTAGGGTCTTCCATAGCCTAAGGTTAGATGAGGGTTTGTTGATTATCAGTTTCATACTGATCCTTCCTCTTTCAGTCACTCATATTCACTCTTCTATAACCTATAAGGTCACACATCTCATGTATATTCAGATTACTGCCCATACATCTGAATATGTTTGTTACATTTTTACATTTATTCATTCATCTATTTCTCATCACATAGAGTGGTTGAGAGTTTTGCTCCAACATTCTACATTGAACATTGGTTTATATGATACTATGAGTAAGCGATGGCTTACGTAACACCTTACACATGTCGTCTATTCTTTCTCTATCTTTATCTCATCATCTGTATGATTAAGTTGTGTTATGTTCATGGTTTGTCAATATTGAAGATTGCTAGAATTAATGTTGTATATACTGGACCTATGGAACCATGGACCTACGACATGAGCCAAGGGCCTACCTCATTTCCAACATTTGGTATCAGAGCACTAGGGTTTTGGTTTCAAAATTTTAGATCTTTGGCATCAATGCATTAAGGCTCATTCATATTCTTAGATTCCCAGATTTCCAGATTTACAACAAATGATTTGAAAGCATCTTTTAACATTTGACATTTGACATACACACTTAATCTAGATGAGTAGAGATTTGAGAATTAGACAATTCAGTTACATGTGTATTCACCCGTGTGGAGTATGAAGTTGATGATCTGTTAGCAGCGGAATATTTTTGGAAGAGTATGCAAAAACTTTACAAAAGTATTGTTTGAAGACCCAGACTTGATGAAGGGAAGACTACTTCAAATTCAAGGAAGAACAATGGTTTAGAGAAGATGAAGGAATCACATCAACATCAATTCACAGGTATCAATTTTTACTATCAGATTATCATTTGCAGGTCATGTCTTAGAAGAGCAGTTATGAAGAGAATTGAAGGTTTCAAGGAGTGCTTTTGTACATTTTCATTATTTGAAAGTTAAAAGGCTACATCAAAACAGGTATCTAGAGGTTTTTCTAGAGAGTTTTGAGAGATCTCTTTCATGGCAAGAAAGCTCATCTAAGAAGACAAATTTGAAGATGGGATGAGTTTTTTGTTTTCATCCAATTTTTTGTTGTAAATTGGTTGGATATCAAGGTACAAATGTATCTAGAGAAGGTATCTCTAGGAGGGTAATTCATCATTCAGAAAAAGATTGGTGAATTTAGTCATTTTAGACATTTGAAACAGAATTTTGATTTAGAGATATGAGGAGATGGTAAAACATGTTTCTATATTCACTTCCATTTGTATGCCATGTTTGTTTTATCTCTTACTCTTAGCATTAGAGGAAGAGAAAAGTTCACTTGAAGAGGTCAAGAGTGTTTGCTACTTCAAGATGAAGAGAACAAAAGGTATGGAAGAGAAGTTTGAAGATGTTGACATCATCAGGTGGAAGAAAGATGCAGAAGAAGAAAGTCCATCATTTCCAAAAGAAAAAGTAAGACTTCCTTTTCTCATATATTTACCATATATTTTTCCTGTTTTATCCTCTACATCCAAAGACAAGTCTACGAGAACATCTTGTTTAAAGAAGAAGCAGTTTCTTGTTTTGCATTACACTTGGTCATGATTTAGTAGATTTGACAAAGAATTGCATTGAGAGAAAGAAAAGCAGCAGATATATGTTTTGACTCATATGTATATGAGTTATGTTTTAGTTGAAGCTTTTGAGTAGGCAGCTTATATGTTCCCTCAAAGAATTCTTCATGTGTCAATACAGAGCTACTTGGTATATGACAAGTTGCAAAGAAGTATATTTCTTCTTTATCTAACTCTTAAGGTAAAAGAGTTTTGTGTAGTAGATGTTGAAGACTTGGGTTGAGGTTTTATGTTTGGAAAAGGTTACCTCATATTCAGTATTTTCAGAAACTTCAAAAAATTGAGAATCTTGTTGATGTACAAGTTAGTTGAAGAATCTACTTTTTATGATTGTCTTGATTTTTTGATACATGTCTGTATTCAAAAAGGTGTTCCATGAGATCCTATCACTTGATTGAAAAGTGGAGTTAGCCAAAAGAAAATCAAGCAGGTATTGTCACATTTCACCCGGGTAAAATATGAAAGTTATGAAGTATCAACTTGCAGCTTTTGGAGTTCTCAAGGAGAGAAGTTTGTCCACTTATATTTCAAGTAGGAGTTATAGATTCTTGGAAAGGATTTGTTTGAAGAAACGTTTTACAACTTTTTGAGAAGCATGGACACTTAGAGACATTCAGGTAGCAAATCAAACATTCAATCATGAAGGTTTGATAATAGCAGATTCTACACAGGAGAGATCATTGATCTTGAATAGATCTTGTATGATCTTGAGTATTTATGAGTCATTTGTCTATCCTTTGTTTGTGAAGATTCTTAACATTGGAGAAGTAAGTCAAAGATTCAGATTCTATCAAGATTTCTGTTGCAGAGGAATAGAAGAAGATACTTGTTATGTTACAAAAGGTAATGAATCCTATAAAGCTTTCAGCAAGGTTTTGTTATGTTAGGGTCAGCTAACCTTATTCTACAATTTGGAAAGTTGAGGAATGGCATGGAAAGCTATTGGCATGTGCACAATGCTAATAAAAAGGATTCAGAGATTTTGTTTCAGATACAGGTATTGATCACTGAACATCAGATTTATTGAAAGAAGAAAGACGTTCCTTATTTCATAAAGTCTGATATATTTGAAGAATTCTGGATACTAGTGTTAAGTCATCCAGGGGGGTGATGAAACATAAAGACTTATTTTTAGCCATATGTAAAAGAATACAGAGTCATACCTACAGGTATTCCTATTTCAGGTATTCCTATATTTCCTTTGTAAGGTTCTCTTTATGTTCCAGCTTTGAAAGAAGAAGGAAGAAGGAGAATGTTTGGAGAAAGTTCTTGTTAGATTCCTATTCTGGAGAAGGCTCCAGAGTTCTATTGAAGAGAAGCTTGATATTTCAGAAAGGTCTTTTTAGAAGTGCGCACATATATGTTTATACCAGTTTCTGAAGGAAAGAGGTATGAAGGATTTAAAGGATGAAGACATGATGACACCATAGATTTTTTTACTCATATTTCAATTGATTTCAATTGAGTTGAGTTGATTTGACTTGAGTACAGTCAGAGATGAACTAGTAGTGTTCATAATACACTAAGTTGTGAGTTTTCAGTCACAGGTTCCAGGATTCAGTTCCTGATTTTGTTTAGTGTATTTACATGACGCAACAGAAGTACGTTGAGAAATCTTTTTGTAAGGTAAATGCAAATATGTGGATCCTAGTGTATGTTTTCAGGTTTTTGAAAACAGGAGATAGCAGGTACAGAGACAGTTCATGCTACAATTATTGTCAAGCAGTGATTGCTTGATGAGAACACTATTGGATATCTAGTTTGCATATTTTCTCAAGTATTATGGTTCATATTCAGCAAGTTCAGGTTTTTTGAAGGAAAGTCAAATTCAGTTTTGAAGAGGACTTTTTAAGAACAAGTTCTGAAGTGCGGGAGTACAAGCTTGAAGCTTGTGACAGACTATTTGAAGCTTGTTATAGTTTGTAGCTTTGATAGTTTGCAGATGCAGACCACATCGTACCAATATGACATTGCAGGGGGGATTGTTGGAAAACATAAAGCATATGTAGAACTTCTTTTCTTCCCTCTAGAAGACTACAGCGCCGCGACGTGGCTATGCCATCCTCCTCCCATATAATCGGGCTGGGTTCGAATCTTGCCTCCAGCAGCGACGTGCGTGAAGGAATTGATTTTATTTGAATATGCTTTTGGGTAAAACAGCGAACGCGAAGAATAAAGGCGAAGGACCGTGCTTTATTCATAGCTTTTTATTAAGCGATCGCTATTTCGTCGTGTGCTTTATGCAAAACTTATGCTTTATTATTGCTTTTCAAGGGAACAAGAATACTATATAAACAAGTGCTTGGCCCACTTGTTATTCATCCTTCACATAGTATTCAACACAAGCTTGGAGCTTGGACCTCAGTAGAGGTGGTGTTTCTTCTAGCACATGGGGCACCCATGGTGCTAACTTGAAGCATGTTGAGGAGAAGCTATGGAGTTCTTCTTAATGATTCTTCTTGGAGAAGATGAAGGGTGTGCTCACACTCTAACACATGGAGAGGAGGTTATCTCTTGTTGATGGCAAGAAGACTTGGTCATTAGCAGCTTGATGGTGAGGATCGGCCATCTATATGGTGTATTTGAAGATTGTCTTCTACAAGAAGATATCAGGTTGAAGATTGTCTTCTACAAGAAGATGTCGGGCTACTTCAAAGACATTGGATGGTGGTTAACATAAGATTTACATCTTATGTTAAGTATTCAGGTACATATTGTCTTTATGCACACAGGTACTACTTGAATTTTATGGAGGCAGTGGCGTTCATATCAGGAGGAGTCCTATTCAGCATAGGTACAAGAGAAACAATACGTATATGCTTTATGCATATTTGGATGAGGTGTTTGAGAAGGTGTGTTCACATGAGTTTGAGGATTTCGGGCAACAAATTTGTTAGCATTCTTTGCTACTTTTTAAGTATGTGATCTTTTCACACACGTATCTGACTTAGGGTCTTCCATAGCCTAAGGTTAGATGAGGGTTTGTTGATTATCAGTTTCATACTGATCCTTCCTCTTTCAGTCACTCAGATTCATTCTTCTATAACCTATAAGGTCACACATCTCATGTATATTCAGATTACTGCCCATACATCTGAATATGTTTGTTACATTTGTACATTCACTCATTCATCTATTTCTCATCACATAGAGTGGTTGAGAGTTTTGCTCCCACATTGTACATTGAACATTGGTATATATGATACTATGAGTAAGGGATGGCTTTCGTAACACCTTACACATGTCGTCTATTCTTTCTCTATCTTTATCTCATCATCTGTATGATTAAGCTATGTTATGTTCATGGTTTGTCAATATTGAAGATTGCTGGAATTAATGTTGTATATAGTGGACCTATGGAACCATGGACCTGTGACATGAGCCAAGGGCCTACCTCATTTCCAACAGGTGCAAAGATGAATCTCTTGTATTTGGTCATTTCGTGTGGGAAGTTGCCTAGGCAACTAGTTTTTCTAGTTCCCCGTTCTTCCTCTCTTCTCATTTTGAGTGGCTCCTTAAGCGAATTCATGGGTTAGTAAGAAAATATGTTAAACATGCTCATTTTTTTCCTTCTCACCTTTCTTGAAGCATCTCAAAGTTTCTTATTTATGCATACGATGCAAGAAGTATTGCTAAATATGTTTTGTGCACCTTCTAGTTGAGACCGATGTTTGAGACCGTTTGCTTCTTGGAGATATTCAGTGTTTGTGGTTCTGTGACTGCCTCATGTGGGGTTTGTGTCCAAACCACATCATCAAAGTTGTGGGTCTTCCATGAAGCTTGAGGATTTAGTACGATTGGGGAGGACAAAGCCTAGGAGGGGGAAGGTGCTGACACAACCTTTGGATCTATGTTTGGAGCGATAGACATTGGGAGAATTGAACGCATTGGTGGTGGTCTCATCTTTTTATATTTTTTAAATAAGTCCCTTCATAGGAACTCTCTCTTATTTCCTTCTTGATGTAAATGACCTTACGCTAGGAGAAAAGTCACTTCTTTTTAGAAAAAAGCTTTAGTTTTAATATTTGAGAGATGTTAGTGTCTCTCCAACAAGAACGCACCCTCATTTTGTATCTTGATGGTTACTTTTTTTATTTGTGTCATATCTCTTAGGATTTCTTTTGATTAAGCCCACGTGGTCTTCTAATTATTCTGACCACATGCCTTTTTGTATTCCCCCCTCTCCTCTTCTATGAAGGAGAGGCACTTGTTGTATTACGGGTCCCTTGGTCAAGGCCTTATTTCCACTGTTGGAAATAGTAAGAAGGTGTCATTTGGGTTCATTCGTATCCTTATGTGCATGTTGTTGGTCTTGTTGTGTAGGCTTAGCATTTCGGTTTGCATGGTTGTGAGGTTGCTCCTCTTTGCTCAATGTGACACTTGTTTTGGAGACATTGTTCCATGAGTGTGGGTGTGTCTTGCCTTGCATTCTTTGCAACCGTACTTGGAAGAACCTCTTGTTTCCATGTGAGGTAGTTACGGCTTAATACTCCCGCTTTCTCAACATTGAGGCCTAAAGATATTGAGTGCTTGGTGCAAGTCTTTGTGTTACTTGTGAAAGTGGTTTGTAGGAGAAAAAAGAGAAGGTTCATAAATTAAGAATTGGTGAAAAAATAAATTCCCTTCTATTAGGGAAATTGATGTTTGCGCTTAGATCGATTTGGAGAAACGCCTTCAAGGATTTATTTATTTAACAAATATGTACCCTTGAGACATTTGAGGCAAGGCTTGGAATAAGCAATTAGGTTGAGAAATTTTTGCTGATATGAATGGAAGTGAGAACCCATCCTTAGGGCACACAATGTCTAACACACATTGAGTGCCAAAATTATTAAATTTTAAAAACTTGGAAGAAGAAGGAACAATCAACATGAGCTAAGAGCTGGATTTCTCTAGTTATGATTCCCAAAAGAGGAGTAACACTCACTCTTGGAACATTTTGCACTACAATCTCACTCTATGGGTGAGGGTGGTAACTTAGGGATTTTCAAGAGAGAAGGTACATTGCCATTGATCATAGTAAAAGTTTCAACAAAGGTTAAAACATAAGAAACAAAGTGGGGCCATGGGAATTTGAGTTGAAAGCTTATACTTATAAGAAATCCTTTGAATTCATCCCTAATAGGAAGATTTTGGCGTACACTAAGATTCTCACCTAATTTTTAGAGACCATCTTCAAATAAAAAGTTTTCCCAAACTACATCACTCAAAATATTACTCTATCCATGATCATGAAAGGATTGAAGGAAAACTACGAACACGTTAACACTAAATGATTATGAAATAAAGAAAAAATCTAGGTAAGAAAAAACTACAAAATGCACTAGGGCACAATGCCAAACCACAAACAAAAATGACATAGAGGATCCGCTTATCTATGAGGCAAGTGTAATTTCATCAAATCCAAGACCCAAAAACCTATTTTTGAATCTTAGCAAGTTACAAAGAAAAGTAGAATTCATCTCGGTGTCTATTGACATGCATATGGACTACTTACATGGAGACAATGTTATTGCCTAAGCTTGAGGCGGAATATGAAGTCCCATTGAGCTAGGAAAGAGAAAATTACCATGAAGCTCATATATTCAAAGACCCATGGAAGCATAAAATTGTGAAAATCAAGAGTTATGTCAAAATTTTGCTTGTACACACTAATGCTTGGCAGACACCCTGAGTTCTAGGGTGAGGAAAAACCTAAATAAATCTATGACTTAAGAACCGTGTTCTTGATAAAATCATACACGATGGGAAGGTGACTAAGTCCTACCACTTGCTGGACAGCAAGGAATCTTTTTCAACTTTTCCACCTTGAAAAGGAGATGTTTCTCATTCATAGAAATCCAAGAACTTAGATACTCTGAAGTGTTGGATGCATATGTTTATGGGGATAGCTTGAATTTGTAGTTTTGGCTCATGCTTGATAGCTAACAACGTATATATCGCTACCAAGGTAAACTTGTGTTAAGAACAACCTTTAGGGCATGTACAACCACCTTGGTGTGCTACTTGGCTACTCTATTTCTAGTGGTGGAGTGGACTTGCTCCCTTCTTCCTAATCATCCATCAAGAAAGGGGAGATAATGGAAGCTAAGGACTTATTGGCTTGTGAAATGTGGTGAATTTTATCATTAAGGAATCTCTTTTGAGGCTAACATGAGATGGTGCTTAGACGACTTGAATTGATGCCCATCCATCCTGTATGCCTACTTCCTTCAACTATAACTAGTTTGAGATCCACTCTCTATGGATTGATTATATGAAAGTTTATAAGCATGCTCTAGACTACAATGCAATAACCATAAAAAAACTTGCAAAAAAAAACCAAGAAAACTATAAACCAAAATGAAACTTGTAGACATGATGATTGCATATGGTGTCGCACACCCCATATTGTATGAACTTCTACATTTCATTTTTATTAGCTTAGTAAAATCTCAGAAATAGTATTAAAGAGCTCAAATCTCAACCATTATAGCTTCAAGAAGCAATCGAGAAGTGAAGTGATCTATGAAAGAACCACCATGAGAAGAAGAATCCCTCCCACAAATTCCAAGTGTTACACTGCCATGTCCCCTAGCAGATCCTTATCAATTTCTCTTATTAGAGGCCATGATCTCAAGGAAAGTAACCATCCCATGAAGGAAGGAAGACATTTCTACATCACCCAAAAAGAGATTAATAATCATCGAGGAAGGTTACACTTCATGACCTAGGAGTTTTGAACCAGCAAAGTGAGTACATTGATTGTGTATCTAGGAATTTTTGGGGTACAAAAGATATCTATGACTCCCACTTGTAAAGCCATCTTGGGAAAGGTGGATAGAAGCCATCACCATTTCATACAGACAAGATTCTAATAGTCTAAAGAGGCCAAGAATCATTATCAAAGAGTTGGTGGGCTATGCAAATTCATCTACCTTACAGTTCCATTATTGAAAAGATACCTACACATGGATGCTTACATCTGGAGCTAGAAATGTACCTTTGATTGTTTCATTAACAATTTTTTATACCGAAACACACTAGGCATATTGCACCACATAAAATTAGTTGTAATGATATTGTGTATGTAAAGGAAATAAAAATCAATGGATGTTATAGAGTGGATCTTAGGTTAGATTTATTGTACAAATCATTACTAGAACAAGAAGTTGTTACATGGTCTACATATGCTTACTAGGATTGATCATGAAGACTTGCATCCGTAGTGTACCTTTGAACCTTCTTTGTTGAACTATGAAATCTAGATTCACATACAAGGCCCAAGAAGACATAGTATCTCATCAATACTCACAAAAGAAAAATGCAAAAAGATAAGAGGAGATGTACTAAGTGGATGTTCTTTGGAAGGTTTTGGCAATCACTAAGTCATGGAGAAGAAAATATGGCAAGTGGAGAAGAAGAATCAAGAAGACTAGTAGTATTTTGTTTATCAAAACAAGTTACAAAAATCCAAAATAATTTCCTTAGGTGTATTACTATATTGTCTATCTAGGAAACAACATTGGAAATGCCACTTGACACTCTTAGAACATCTTCTACATGTTTGATAGAAGACACTATTTGAACACAACAAGAAGGCATGCAAATAGCCACGAATCAACTCGCAATGACAATAACATCTATAAGATATTTTGAGAATTCGGAAAAGGAACAACAACAACAATCATGCCTTGATGTTTGTTCTTAATCACTACCTACTGCTAATTTGATTGTCTAGAGAGCTCGATGAAAGGAGAGAATGACCTGAAAGTAGCATGAGGACTCAAGTAGAGCTAAGATACATATGCCCTATAATTAAGGCTAGTGATAAATGAACTCCTTAGATGACCCCTATCAAGCTCACTAAATCAGAAAGGAGGCCTCATAAATGGCTAGAAATTGAAGGAAGTGCAAAAGTTATACATGAAGAACCTGATAAACTATAGCAATTTGGAGTAGCTAAAGTGGTAGTTTCCGTAGAATTACAAAACGAGACTACAATCATTCTACCAATGCCCTCTCTTTCTACCTTTGATATTGCACACATTGTCGCATCCATGAATATCTAATGAACACACTCATCACCACCATTAGAGTTCTATGAAGTTATAGTTGCATTGTCTCTTCCAATTGGTACATATTTTCATGAGACGCTAGCAAACAATGTCTCTCAAAGGACATCGCCCATGGCTATGGAGATCTCTCACATCTACCATATCCATAATGATTTTTATTGTTTCTTCACTACCTTTAAACTCATCCATAATGGTTACAACAATTATTTTCAACTATCATGGCAAAACAATGGTGGAACCTCCATATGCGTTATCACACATAGCCGCTCTATAAGTGAGGAGATATACACACTTTCATGATTTATCTTTGTTTGCAAGATTCTATCCAAATATAAGGGAAGTAGTAGGAATCATGGTTAGAACAAATGATATCATGATTACACACTCAAAGCAAAGAAGACTATTTTAGGAAAATCAAGGAAATCCAAAATGAAGTCATTAATTTGGATAGCACTAGTGAGTTAATGTTAGTAGAACAAGAGAACATGCATAGAGAAAACCACAAAAAAAAACAATACTAAATTGTCAAGACAATATGAGCCCAATAAGTTGAAATTGAGACAAACATGCAAGTTATGAAGCAACACATGCAGGGTCTCATAGAAGATAATCAAAATCAAGAAATGATGATATCAATCTAATCAATAGCCTCACCAAGGATGACCTTATAAGCTCCAATATGCAACTACTCCAACAAATCAATTTGTAATCTCTTATAAATGCCCATACAAATTTAGTAGAAGAAGACATATCCAAAGACACGTTCATCATGGCATTAAAATTGCAAGTCCAAGAATTCTTAGATAAACCAAGCAATGTTCATGTAGCCACCAGAGAAGTAGATATTCAAGTCCAATGGTTGAATAAATTGTGCAATATGACTTTGGTGAAATAAAACCACCTTGACAAAGAGAGGTAGGGGGGGGGCAACCCCAGAAATGTTGCAGTTTATGCAAGAGGTAGAATCTTATGAGCAACCAAGTTATATGCAAGAGATACCAATGGGGTGATATGGAGCAAGAAATTCACTTCTAATTAATACAAGACTTACTCTATGAATTTTCATCTGATGTATAATCAACTATATTTTTTAATTGGTAGGTATCATATGTTATAAAGTAAGGTGTTTGTTCAATCTTATGAGGATTAAATCCTAAAAGTTGGATTTAAGTATAGTTTTTATGGTCCAAAAACCAAGATTTGCGGTGTGGCCGTGGTAACATGGTTTGAGCCTATAGAAAAAGGTCTTGGGTTCAAGTCCTACAAGAAGTAGGGGACTAGAGTATTTTACTCAAGACCAAAACCAAGGTTCTAGAATATTCTAGTTCTAGTTAATTGCACCACTTAGAGCACATGTAGTTACATGGTTGTCACTTTAATGGTTATCATTTGCCTGCTTCCCTTGGAGATAGCTATACATAGAGGTAGTTGGTTTAGAAGAGAGTCATGTCATTGCCTTTTGCTGCTTGTGGTCTTGCATCTCTCCAAACTAGTATTAGAGCATTTGTAGATCTTGGAGTAGGAGGCACAATTTAATGGCTTCCATGAGTTTTTGTGCTTCTCTTCATTAAAAGAAGCTTGTAGGGATCCCCCTAAAGAGTGGAAACCCCCCCCCCCCCCGATGTCCTTTGCATAGAAGGCACCTTTCAAGAGGCTTTGTACACACCTAGACCAACCCACATGACATATGCACCCAACAAGATCATGGTAACTCATGGACCAATGCCCATGTGGTCTATCTTGCTCTCTTATGCATTTAAGACGTTATAGACATGAAGTGCCTTATATAGACTCTTTTGGCTAGTTTCCTATTCTATGTGGGATAATATCACCTCGCATTCTCACCATTTTGAGCGTTCACATAGTTTCACATCTCTCTCTCCTCTTCGACAATCAACATACCTTCTACTTCTGTACATATCTCTTACCCCAAAGCCGATTCACCCCTTCTTCTCCAATTGATGAAGCAACCTGAAATCGGTTTAGTTTTTTGTAAGTGTATATTAATTTAAGAATGAATAATATTCCATTACTGGTTCCTTTGGAGGAGTCAATGCAACCAAGCCTCTTCCTTGTCTTTCCTTCCAAGTTCAACAACCTATTGCTTTTATCTATGCAAGAAGAAAGGGCGGATTCTCCACTTCAACCGATGTTGTGATGACATACTTTGCTTCAATCAAAGATGTTAAGAATCATGAAGTGATCCATTGAACATGAAAGAAAGAGAGTGAAACTATGAGATGTCATAATTCCAGCATTCTTGGCTAGAATTGAGTCTACATCAAGAGAAATATTAAAGGAAGTACTCTCATACAATTTTTGCTCTATTTTGGTTTTCAAGGACACACACCCCATTGTATTTTGAATTCCAAAGTTAACTAGATAGGTTAACATGGAGTTGTCAACATTTATAGTAACTGACTTAGAGCATTTTCATGGACACAATAGTCACATTGCATTTCAGGAGCAACAAATGCACGGTGTTGCACATGATAGTATGGAATTGATGTTCATAGATAAATTGGAGATGGGTTTCAAAGGGTGTGAGAACACACTAGTTCGACCAAAAGAGAATGTGTATGAATGAGATTAAAATTTGAACGGTTTTATGCAAGCTCAAGAGAAGCTAGCAAAAATGCAAACATCCATGGCTAAAATCCAAGATCATAGGGGAATGGTCTTGGCTTGCTTCAAGCTAAGGAAGGGGGGGGGGGGGGGGGGGGGGGCATGGATTTGATCAAGTAGGGGTAATCTAATTCAACGTGAATCTCCAACACTGCAAGTTCTAGGTGAACCTAATTAAAAAGTCAGTGACATTTTGGGAATCTCATCTTCTATTCTCCCTAGCCCTATACTGCCTAAACCCACCTCTACTTCCTCGCTTCATACCAAATTATTTGAGCACTTGAACATATCAAGTGTCATTACTCTTTTTTCTAGTTTGTTTACCACAAAAAGAAGAGGAAGAGAATTGTGAAGAATGGAATATTATCTTTCAAGGAGGTAAGCCTCTAGCTACAAAACTCAGACCGTTTCCATAAAATAAATGGATTTGTAGATGTTTAGATCATAATCTAAAAAGGGAAGTTAAAAAGGATTCTCCTAAGACTTTGGAAGATGCTATTTATTAGTGCAGATATATGAGGATCGCTTAAAAGGAACAAAAGGTTTTTCAACCGACCCAGCTTTTGTCTATACATAAAGAAAGTGAAAAAAATGTCCCTCAAAGAATTCCAAGGTTCCCCAACCTCGTTTTGGACATCAAAGTTATAATAAAGCTATGATGGATAAGTTTTATTTCAAATGCATGATGCATGGTCACTTAACATAATACTATAACTCTAGGGTAGAATCAAAACCCACTAGGGAAGATATGGGTAAAGGGAAACAAGTACATCTCATTCAAGCCATTGAGTTAAGTAAAATTCAAGTGTATAAACAAGTAGAGGTGTTACATCATGGTGTTTCTTATTAATGTACTTAATAGATAAAATGTGGGCTCCTTCTCAGTTTGGACCTCATGATCTTGTTAAGCTACATGGGGTTGTTACTAGGCTGAGAGCAAGACTCATGGTTGATGATACTTCCACCTATAACTTTCTCAACTTTCCTTGCTAAAAATGTTGAGATTACCTCAAAAACCATCATCTCATTAGTATCTCATTAGTATCTCATGTATTTTGATCAATGACTTCTTTGTAGATAGGTTTCCCAAGAGACCATGCAAATTAAACTTTAACTACACTTTTAAGACCATATTCATACACAAATATGATGAATTCTCTTAGTTATTTTTCCTTAAGATGAATAATTCTTTTTTCCCTAAGAGAATTCCACAAATGTATGGCCTAAATTCTTGATAATTGGATGCAATAGCTCTACCAAGAATTTGGGAAAGATAGACTTCTTGTTCAAAAAGAAATTTATCTTTTTGTTTTATCCTAAGGATCTTGAGTTTAGCTTGATACCAGGCCTCTTCACGTATTCATTGTTCTTGGACCTTCAGATCCTTGGGTATCAGAAGCCTTTCTTTCATTTCATCCATCAT
Source organism: Ceratopteris richardii (assembly GCA_020310875.1). Lineage (NCBI taxonomy): Eukaryota > Viridiplantae > Streptophyta > Polypodiopsida > Polypodiales > Pteridaceae > Ceratopteris > Ceratopteris richardii. The sequence continues at coordinate 153,599,297 of CM035432.1, forward strand.
TTATTCAAGCTATCCTTGACTCGACATTACTTATAATGGGAAGGACTTAACCATCTAAGCTAGCCAATGAAATTGCACCTCCACTATAGATCGTATTCACTACAAAATGACCATGGTCACGTTTCTTACACTTCTTTGTGTGTTTCTTTGTGGTATATACTAACATAAGTATACTTCTTCCAATCCTTTGTCTTTAATTTGTGCATTAAAATAATCCTTATGCCTCCTTTCGTTAGCATAGATATATAGTATGGCTCCCAATCATGTTCCTTCTACTTGCTCTAGAAATTCTACATGTTCAAAGAGCTCATGTCCAATCCATTAATATTTTATAGCCACTTCTAGTTTATTAAGAACTAAGAACTCCTATGGTAATAATGCATTATGCTCATACATCATATTAAAGGGTGTAGTTCCTAGCATTGTTTTGTGTGAAAAAAATAGGCCTAAATTGTATGACGCAACTATTTGTTCCCAAGAAGAGCATTTATTGTTCTCTAGTTTGAACAACCTATTGCAAAAAATCTTCTTTTTACTATCAAATTGATCATCAACTTGAGGATGATAGGGACCCAATTGCTTATAAACTATAAGAGATTTGTCCAATGATCACTCAATTACCTCATTTATAAAATGATTGCTCCTATCAATGAGTATTTTAATGTGTAAGCCGTACATAGTGTATATCTCTTAAAATAAAAATTTCATAATTATATGTGCATCCCACATCTCTGTATTTGTTTTTACATCTACCCATTTTTTCAAATAACGTGTGTCACTATAGTGTACTCTACATGAGAGCCTTTTGCAAGGGGATAGATAATTCCAATGAAATCAATGACCATTCTTTAAAATCTCTACCATTCATCATTTCTCATAGTGACATTTAATTGTGTTTAAATCGTTACTTAAATCTTTGGCACACATCACATTTCACAAAGCCATGGGTATCCATGTGATGTGCTATTGATGCTCTCTTGCATGAGCCATCCCTAGAATTTGTAAGTGTTTTGTCTCATGAATGCATAGCCTCAAAAAAATTTCCTCTCATCTCTTGTATATCTTATTACATATAAGAGTGTGATCATGTGCTCCCTCTTCAACTAAAAATTTCCTAGTGTGAGTGATACCTTCATGATAAGTAGGATTTTGAAAATAAGTCACTATTGGTTTACTCCATTCTAGTGCCATGGTCAAATAATGAAGCATAGATTGCACATTTGATGGTAATTTCTCACAATGCAGTCAAACCATTTAATCATGATGTTGGCAGTAGCCAAAGGCATCGACGCAGAGGAAGTATGTAGAAGCAAACTACAAAGAGTTGGGGGGGGGGGGGGGTTGGAGACATTCATTTTTTTCAAAGAAATATACTTGATATTACTTTTTCAAAACTCCAAATAGTGATTTTCATCACTTTTGTAATATATTTATCATAAAACACCTAGTTTTGTATTTAGTAGCTTCATTTTCCGGAAGTTGAGGAGTCCTTAAGCTTGAGGAGCTTAGGTAGAATGAGCATACCAATTTTGGCTATTTTTAGATCTCATTTAGATATCTAGATGACCCCTATAACCTATTTTTTAAATATGCCGGACACTAGATGTGAAACTGGTCAAAACTAGTCTAAATCCATAAAAAGAGCTAGAGAGCTCATTTTTTAGGTTAGCTTGTATGAGATGAGAAGAGCTTAGAGCTAGTTTGAGCTTGTTATAGTGTTATTGAGCAATACAATTTACTTTCTACCTTCCATTGTGTCTTGCTTGTCTCTTCCATGTGTGTGTGTATGTGTGTGTGCATTTCCATGCTTCTCACCTTCACTTTCACTACTTCATGCATTCACGATCTTCATATCACTCCTATCTCTTCAGCAGATTGACATTAAGGAGGTGAAGCACCTTAACTTGGTACTTACCATTGTGCTAAAGGAACATCAAATTTGGCGCTGTTGCTCGGGTCAGGTTCTAGGACGAATGCTTGATGGTAAGAGTACAACAAGAATCGGCATTGGAAGGTAAAAAAATTTCAGTTTTTGTTGTTGCTTTTGCATAGTTTTTAGTGTTTTTCATCTCCTCTACACTCCTCCTTCATCACCGCATCATCTTCTTCCACTCCAAAAAAATAAAAAAAATCACCATATCCACCTATTCTCCCCATTTTCCTCTTTTCCACATACAAGATAGAGTGAGAGAGTTCTTGAGCAAGTTCATGCTTGTGTGTTTGTGAGTTTTCTTGCAGGTAAAGCACTCCAGAACAGCAAGGAAGCTTGGAAAAGGTAAAATCTGTAACTTTCTGCCATCTCTACTCAAGGTGTCAAACCATCATGATGGTCTGACAAAGTCGATTTTTTTGGGTTGCATCACTAGCATGGCATAGGCCACCCTTGCGCTTGCACGAATCCATAGATGCATCTTGGAAATCATCACTTTCGTGGACCATCATGATTGGCTCATGCCATCATGATAGGGTGTCCCCATTGCAATTGGCTCATGCCATCGTGATGGAATGTCACCATCACGATTGGCTCATGCCATCGCAATGGCTCGACTGGACCATTGTGATGGTCACGGACCATCATGATGATTGCACCGACCCCATGCCGTCATGATTGGCTCATGCCATCGCAACGCCTTATTGCCACATGTCATTTGAATCATCGCAATGGTTCCTTTGACTGTTGACCATCAAGATGGCTCGACCAACTTGGACCATCATGATGTCTCGATAGGACAGACCATTGCGATTGTACCACACCATCGTGACAGTTTGGCCAAACCATGAGGATGGTCCCAGACCATCATGATTATTGCAAACCATCGCAATGGTTCGCATAAAAAGAAAATTAGGGTTTTGATTTTTTGGGCAAATTCAAGGCCAATTTTAGTATTTTTTTGAGTGATTAGTGCATATTTGAGACCCCTTAGCTCATATTTGGAGAAAAACCTGTGTAGCTATTTTAACCCCCCGGGAGCTTGAACATCCATAACATTTCATACGAAATCCATTGTTTGAGCTTTAAAGCTCATTCGAAAGCTCTTTTCGAATCCTAATTGGTGTTGATATTTAGATAGGATAAATTGAAGTTGACCCTTTAGTGGGATTAGGAAACCAAGGGGGCCACCGCAGCACTTTGCAAGGAGAACTAGGACCCTTAAAGGTGTATACATCAAAGTGCCTGTCCATTGACTTAAAGAGTGGTCTAAACTTTGAACTTTTGTAGGTCTACTAAGATTCATCCAAGGGCATCCAAAGCAAGGAAAATAGTGAAGTAAAAAAGGCTTGGGAAGCATGACTTCTTCAGCACCAGAGCGATCAACAAAGCTGACTTGAGGTTGGAAGAACTGTCAGCCCCCTCAGTCAATTATTAGCTTAGGCTAAGAGCATGTAGCATTGTTGATTGAAATAGGACTGCAATAGGAACGATCCAGTATAAGAGCATTAATTCCTCAAGTCCAAAAATAAGATAAGAGATTGTGATATGAAAACCCTAACAGAAAGAACTTAATTTTGATGGGCGAGAACTCAAACATACAACGAAAAGTGGATTCCTAATGTGTACATCAAAACAAGACAAGATTTTAAAAGAATTAAAAAAGAAACAAGTAACTGAGAACAAATAAGTATTGGCAATCAGAACATGTATTGAGTGCTCGAGGGAGTAAATTCATGAACCTTAGGTCAGGAAAGCACATAGGTAAGTCAGATCGACAAAGCCTTAGGTCATCAAAAGCAAGTGTGGGAACTACTACATGTTCCTAGGCACAAGAACTAAGTAGATATCCCTATGACTTGAGCTCAAAGAATAGTGAGTCAGAAATGTCCTATAGCATGGAGAGACCGAAAGGAGGGTTAAATGTAGCTTACTTAGAAAGATCTAAAGGACCTTACGGGACCCAATTAGAATACGTCCGAACCAACCACTTAGGTGCTCATATCTATGAGGATGGTTTGAGAAGATCAGTGGTTCAATTGCACATCCCTAACGAACCCATTGGATTGGAATGCCTAGTGGTGAATTTCGAGAGGGACGCCTACCTAGATAAAGAAGGAACCATGTATATCATAACGAATCAACCTAATATCACTAATGAGTTTGGTATAGTAATTCCCGAGACAGAAGCAGGAACCCAAGGAAAAGAACCATTAGGAGATGAACCTAGGACACATAGAGGAAAATCTCTATTGACAAGAATGTTAAACCCAAAATGGATCCCTCAAGATAACAAGAGCATTGAATTATTCCTAAATAAGGACACTAATGAAGTGTTTTGGAGATATAGAATGGAACAACCAAGTGAAGTAAGCTCCATCCCCATTTATGAATTCAAGGACCTTGATACACCTGGAAAGGTAGTATACCTAGACAACACTTCAGAGCAAGTGTTTGTGGTGTCAAATCATGCAAGACATGCTTATACATGGAGAGGTGAACTCATGTTCGCCCCATCACGAGCTAATGTAAACACTAGCCATCAAGGTGTTGGGACATCCTCAGCCCATGGCACCAAAAGAGAGAAGAACAAAGAAAAGCCAAAAGTGAGTTTCACTCATCCCATAGGGAGAGATAGATCAACCATGGACACCGATAGAGTGGAAAGACCGAGAGAACCAAGAATGCCCGGTGGTAGAGATTACTTTCCTCTACCCAAACTTCGTGAGCATCCAAGAATATTGAGACCTACCCAATTGGTGAAGTCAATGAAAAATTACTTTGATAGGACAAGAGATCCTTACGACCATGTCACTGAGTTTAAGCAAGTGTTGCGAGCAGAGCAGGTAGAAGACATGTTCATGCGATACAATGCATTTGGACTCACACTGAAAAACACAGCTTTAACCTAGTTCCAACCATTATAGCAAAGGCAATTTAGGGATATTCATAATTTGTTAGAGTCCTTTGTCATTGAATTCTCTAAAAGTGGAATTAGGCATAAAACTTCTTCGTTGATTCACAGCTTCAAGTAGACCCCTCAGGAAACAGTTAGATTGGCAAGACATAGGTTTAGATAGTATATTGAGAGATGCCCAATGCCAGAACTTCCCTCTTAGGCCAAGCAAGTATCTTTTTTTTGGATGGCCTCTTGAGCTCTACATTACGATCTTATGTCTATCTCAAATGAGGCATGCAAATCAGCATTAAAATTAGCAATATGCTTCTCACGAGGACCAATGAGCAACATGTGATCAACATAGAAAACAATGATTAGAAGCACATCATTTGTACGCTTAACATATAAGGTGCTCTTAGTTGGACTGTTCTCAAAACCATGTACAATGAGGTAGGCATGTATCTTTTCATACCAAGCATGTGGTGCTTGCTTCAAACCATATAATGCCTTTTTCAACTTGCACACTTGGTTTTCATGCCCTTTCTTCATAAAGCCATGGGGCTAAAAAACATACACTTCTTCATGCAAGTCACCATTCAAAAATGTAGTTTTAATGTTCGACTGATGTACATTCCAACATGATGAGCTGTAAGTGCATAGATGCTACGAATAGTAGTCATTCGGCATGTAGGAGCAAAGGTCTCATCAAAATCAATGCCTCTTACTTGAGCATAACCCTTTGCAACAAGCCTTGCCTTATACCTATCAATTGTTCCATTAGGCTTACCCTTCAGCTTGTATACCCACTTAGTGCCAATGGCCTTCTTGCCATGTGGCAAGTCACATAAAGACCACATACCATTTTTCATAATAGCATCATATTCTGATTGCATAGTAGCCATATAATTTTCAGAATTTTGTGCTTCATCAAATGAAACAGGTTCATTCTCATCACAAAGAATAGAGGCAGTCATAGCATAACAATTTGATGCAAAAGAAGCACCATGAGAGCCTGAATGAGTACAATATGATAGAGATGCATCTAATTTGCTATCTCGCAAAGTCTACACCAGCCATTTAGACATAGTTTTTTCCTCCTCTATATCAGTTCTCTCTCCAACAAGTGCATCATGTAAATTCGCATTAAAAATGGAATGATATGCATCATTAGATGAAACCTATAAAGGTTGAAAATTTGCCTCATTTGGACCAACACTAGAATATCCACATGTAAAAAGAGGCAGCAAGGTGTCATACATGTCTTTGGAGCTATCTGATGTCTCCTTAGTACATGAAAGTAATGGCTGAATAACATCTTCCACAAAAACAACATCATGGGTAACCAAAATGCATTTACTCCATGGATAATACAGACGATAGCCTTTGCTTTCAGAACTATACCCAACAAAAATGCATTTCACTACTTTATCATCCAATTTCTTGTGTTGTTGTTCAGGCACTAATGCATATGCTAGACAACCAAAAACATGTAGGTGAGCAATAGATGGCTTGCGACCATGCCAAGCCTCATATGGAGTGATAGAATGCAATGCTTTAGTGGGACACCTATTAAGTACATATGCTGCACACATAACAACCTAAAGCCAAAAACTATGTGGTAAAGCCTAACTCTTAACCATACACCTTGCCATTTCCATGAGTGACTTGTTCTTTCATTAAGCAACTCCATTTTGCTGAGGTGTATACAACACTATACACTGATGTTTTATCCACACATTCAACCAGAAATGCATTAAATTCAGATAACATATATTCCCCCCCTCGATTAGAACAGAGGGTGCCCATTTTACATGCTAATAGATTTTCAACCAAAACTAAAAATTGTTTGAAGCACATAAACACTCCAGAGTTTGGTCTCAATGGATACACCCATGCATGCGTGGAAAAATCATCAATGAAGGTCATGAAGTAAAGATAGTTTCCAAAAGAGGGTTGCATAGGACCACAAACATCACTGTGAACAAGCTGCAGTTTCTGAGTAGCTCGAATTGAACCATCTTTTGGGAACGAGGAACGCAACATTTTTCCCAAGGTACAGCCTTCACAAGCATGTTTACCAGGTGCCTCAAGTTTGGGTAGAGAGAACACCATTTCAGATTTCTGCAAGCATAGCAAACTAGCAAAATTCAAATGACCAAAGCATGCATGCCAAAGCTTTGCATCTGACAAAACCTGAGAATCATGTACTGCACATGTTGAATCATTCACAAATTTTTCATAGTCTATGAGATTATACAACCCACAACATACAATGCCAGAAGCAATAATGACAGCACCATTTGAGAGATCATGAATTGTACATCTATCATCAACAAATTTCACAACCAAGCCAATCTTGGCTAAAGCTGAAACTGATAACAAACTCTTCTTGATCCCTGGCACAAATAAAGCATCCAACAATGTAAAAGAACTACCATTAGTAGTATTTAGAATGATCTTACCACCTCCCATGACAGGATAAGAGGAGTTGTTGGTGCATGTGATAGTATTCCCTGTAGGAGCAGGCTTGAGTGAAGTGAAGAAACTCCACTACAAGGTAATATGTTTGGTTGCCCCACTATCAAAGTAAGAAACATTTGAGTCTACTATCTACATACACTATTCATGAGAAGATGGATCATAAGCGTAGATAGTGGTAAATTCTCATTCTTCATTTTACACAAGATTAGCAGACTTTGTTTTGGGTGTAGAGGCCTCTGCAACAACCATTCCAGCCTCTTTCTTCATTGCCTCTTTGGCAGCCAATTTTGGACAACTCTTTATGAAATGATCATTTCCTTTACAATATTTGCAAAACAATTTTTGCTTTTCTATTTTCTTCTCGTCTCTGTCATCCTTTTGTGATTATGCAAAATTAGCATATTTTTGCTTACTAGTAGAAGAGCTCCATTTACCTTTGCCCTTCTGACTAGCCAAGAAAGCTTGATCTGCAACACATAATGGACCTATTCTGCCTAGACTAGTCTTCCTGCAACAAAGCAGAGACGAACTCCTCAAAAGGTAAGGCATTTGGATTGCCTTTCATCATCAATCAAAGAGTAGAAATAAACTCTAATATGAATCTGGATGACCATTCAAAATTGTCTGTACAAGTGAACTGTCAGACAAGACTTCATCAGTAGAAATCAACTGCTCCTTCAAATCTTTGATCTTTGTCAAAAAAATGTCCATAGAATCTCCTTCATTCATTTGCTCACTCTCCAACTATTTTTGAAGGTAAGCAACAAGAGCCTCATTCCTTGCCTGGAACAAAGTGGCTAATGTATCCCAAGCATCCTTTACTTGCCTGGAACAAAGTGGCTAATGTATCCCAAGCATCCTTTACTGTTTTGCAACAGCGAATGTGGGAAATAATGGCACATTTGACAGACAAGGATATCAATGCATGTGCCTAAGTATCTCTTCCATCCCAACAAAGTTGCTCTACAATAGGTGTAGCAGGATGCAAAGCACAAATAGGAATCTGAAGAATATCACCATCTTCAACACCATTTTCATCACCTTCAGCAACTATGTTTGCAGGTGTAATAGGACGTTTTTCAACACCCTGCACAATATTCCACAGTCCTTTTGCAACCAATACATGATGCATCATATAAGCCCATAATCGATAATTGGTACCGTCCAACTTATCCTCACCAACCAACATATGGAATACATCACTACAGTCAGCCATGGCCATTGACTAAAATACCCTGATGCAAAAAAATGACTATATCTCAAAAAATTGAACAGAGCTATCATGTCGAGTTCTACTAAACCTATAGCAGACTTCGAGATGCTTATAGCAGCAAAACTGAAACTTGTATATATATTTGCCACAAAAAGACAAAATTGCATGCACAAGCATTGTGATATCTGTTTTAAACTCCTTATCACCCTGAATATGCTCACCAATTTTTTTGGGATTGTGAGACTGTGATCGGAGGGGTGTTGACGATACCCTAGATGAAGCGGTGACCTACTTTGATACCAATTGTTGGAGTTTGAGGTCTCAAAAGCACACAAACAACACAAGGAAGAAGAAGAATCTTGGAGCACAAGACACAATACTGAATGTATTACCACTAGAATGTACAAAGATAAGTGAACCGTTAGGGTTATATGCATATTTACAAGTCGAAGGGGAAAAAACCTCCTACAAAAATGCCCTGACGGTCCTAGAGTGTTCACACACATCACTACCTAAATATACCAACACCTATGGCATTTTCTTTGAGGAGAAATACAATCCAGTAGCTAAGATGGCTACCATAATGATTTTCATTGCAATTTCAGCCTCAAAAGGTTGGAAGATGCATGGGTTAGATGTGAAGAATGATTTCGTAAATGGAGAGCTCAAAGAGGTAGTGTTCATGGAGCAGCCCCAAGTATTTGAAGATGATCGGTTTCCAAATAATGTATACAAGATTAAGAAGGCTCTTTATGGACTTATGAAAGCCATAAGGGCTTGGAACCAAAGACTTGTGGACTACTTGGTAAAATGTGGATATGATCAGAGTCATGCAGACCCATCACTCTTTGTGAAGAAGGAAGGTAGCAAATTGTTTTCATTTGCATATATGTTGATGATTTGATCACTATAGGGGATGATGAGCCCAACATCAAGGAAACAAAGAGAAAGCTTGGATGTGAGCTTAAAATCTTTTAAGGACTTCCTTGGGATTGAATTACTATACAAAGAAGGTGTATACTTGATGCATAGGAAATACATCCTAGATCTTTTGCAAAAGTTTCGCTTGTATGATTGCAAGCATTTCAAATCCATTAGAAATTAATGTTAAATTAAGTGCTCACAAGGGAGAAGAAGTGAATGTGACCATGTATAGTTCAATAATTGGTTCTCTCTTGTATGCTACTATGATAAGACCAAATATTGCAGAAGAGTTCGTCATCTTACGATAGTCAAAGGGCTACTTAGGTACCTCAAAGGATTAGTGAATGAAAGGCTCTATTATACATTTGATGATGGATTACATGTACATGATTATTGTGATGTTGATTAGGATGACAAGAGGAGCACTATTGGATATGTCATCATGCTAGAGAAGAAGACCATCTCATGGATGTCAAAGGAACAATCAATAGTTGCTATCTCCTCAATTGAAGCTGAGTATAGAGGCTTAGCACAAGTCTCATGTGAGCTTATATGGATAAAGAAATGTTTTATTGATCTTGATGTGCAAGTCAAGCAAGTATTTATTTTTTGCGAAAACATAAGTAGCATATCTTTTGCTCAACACCCAATGTTCCATGCAAGCTCCAAGCATATAAAAGTGCATTATCAATTTATTAAAGAGAAGATCATGTCAAAAGATGTAAAGTTGGATCATGTTAGTAGAAAGGACCAATATGAAGATGTGTTTACTAAAGCATTGGATGGATTTAAACTACAAAACCTCAAGGAGTGCATTGGAATGAAGGACCTATGCATTGAGACTTGAGGGGGAGTGTTGAAAATCAAGCCTCAAACATACAAACGGACTCATCCAAGAGTTTTGCAAGCTTACCAATAAAAAATCAGGACCCAATTTCTTTGAATAAACTTGGGAGCTCAACCAAAATCGATCAAATTCAAATCCTTTCAATTACCTACCAAAAAGTGCACCTAGACTAACTCCACGAATTCCCTCTTAGTTTATTGAATAAATCAACTCCTTCAAGCAGCCACGTTAATTGTGAGACATTGCCAAGTTTGTGAACCTATATCTCTGCACATAGGCAAAAAGTGTTGCAGACAAATCGCATGCCTTGAAGTGGATGTTTCTCACATATGAAACATCCATTGATTTGATTAAATGCTTTTTGGGTAGGCTTGTGAGTCTAGTTTGGGTTTTTTAAGTTTCACTTTGTGACTCTGGATAATTTCATAGAAAATTCCAAAATAGTGAGATATGCATTCCAATATTGTGTTGTTGATCATCTTGGGAATAAAATCCGTCCTTTTTTCATAACTCACATCTAAAATAGAGTTGAAGTCCTTTGCTCTTAATCTCCTATTTGAGTCAAGATTGCTCTTGATTTTGATGAGCCCTAGTTGAAGGTCAATCCCACCTTTGTTCACCTCTATTTCCAGATGGACAAGCCTTCTAAAGAGTTTGTCTCTTCTTTATTTTCTTATTCTTTGGATCCCTTAATGGGTTATTCACAAGATCGGATGTGTTGATTTGATTGCATTGTTCCAATGGCATGCTAGGGGGATTGGACCTAAAAGATCTCCTCCCATGTTCTTTCTATTTCCTATCACACCAAAGGCAACAAAAAGAAGGAAGGGACCACATGTGACCAAGAAACCCTCTTACTGCTAGAGGGGGATCGGAAGGAGTTAATCATAGGAAAATGGTGTCATGAGATATTTCTTATGCCAAGGGAAAGGGTGGGTAACTTGAAGTGGTGGATACTGTTTTTTAACACATAGGATGTATGAATTTGAGCTTTGTGAAGCTTAGTAATGGTTTGAACATTGATCAAGAGAAACCACTCAAGTATTTAAGCTCAATCAATTCTTTGTTCAATTTTTATTGATCCCAATTAACCTTTTCAATACATTGATAGATTGACCCTTTACTCTTATTGATTGATGATCGATTCCATCATGTTGAACCCACCAATAAGAGTCACTTTCAGTGATAGGGAACCTAAGGAGTTCCAAGTGTTGATTATCATTTGTTTTTGGTTTGGAGCACACACCAAAACCACTACGAAGGGTCGACCTCCCCTAAATTTAGACACACGTCACTTATCTTTGTACATTCTCTTGGTAATACATCCAATATTGTGTGTTTACATCAAGTATTGTGTGTTGTGATCCAAGCTTCTTCTTATTCCTTCTGTTGTTCACCTGCTTCCATATACCTCAAACTCCAAACTCCAACAATTGGTATCAAAGCAGGTCGCTGCTTCATCTAGGGCATCATCGACATCCCTCCAACCATTGTCTCAGAATCACACGAAAATTGGTGAGCATACTCAAGGCAATTAGGAGGTCAAAAAGGCTTTGTTGTGTGCTATCAAAATCACAATCTGAGCTCGTTTTGAACTCTAAATGCATATCACACTCCCAATGCCAATGCAAGAAATTTCATCCTTTTGTGCCAAATATATATACAAGTTTTGGTGCTAGTATAAGCTTCTCGAAGTTTGCTACAAGTTTAGAAAAACTTAATAGGGTAGTTTTGTTCAACTTTTTGAGATACATTCATTTTTTTGCATTAGGGTATTTTAGTCAGTGGCCATGGTTGAAAGCAGTGATGTATTCAATATGTTGGCCATTGAGGATACGTTGGATGGTACCAATTACCCATTACGGGCATATATGATGCATCATGTATTGGTCACAAAAGTATTGTGAAATATTGTGCAAGGTGTTGAAAAGCATCCTACTACACTTGCAAATACAGTTACACAAGGTGAAGTGGATGATGTTGAAGATGATGTTCTTCAAGTTCTCTTTATGTTGCAGTTCTCGTTGCACGTATTGCAGAGAAACTTTGTTGGGATGGCAAAGATGCTCAGACACATTCGTTGATAGCCTTGTCTATCAAATGTGCCATTATTCCTCTTATTCGCTCTTCCAAAATAGCAAAGGATGCTTGGGATACACTTACCACCTTATAGAAAGCAAGGAATGAGGCTCGTGTTGCTTACCTCCAAAAAAAATTGGATAGTGAGCACATGAATGGAGATTCAATGGATTTTTTTTTGAAAAAGATCAAAGATTTGAAGGAGCAATCGATTTGTGCTCATGAAGTCTTTCCAGACATTTCACTTGTGCAGACTGTTACCAACTGACTTCAAGATTCATATCAGAGTTTTGCTTCTATTCTCTAATTGATGATGAAAGACAATCCAAATGCCTTAATATTTGAGTACTTACTCTCTATTCTATTGTAGCAAGTTTTTTTTTTTAATATAAAGGAAGTTCGGCAATAGCCTACTCTCCCGGACTTGAATTAAATAAAGAAAAGTACAAGAGAAGGGGACTAGTGCCCACGGGACCCCCCAAATCCCACAAAGCAGGGGAAGCTTTTACAGAGCTTAGATGACATTACAAAGAAGGTTAATTACCCTCTCATCACCCTCATGTGGGGCCCACTTGGGTTTAAGCTTGTTATCGATCAAAAGGAGTACTTGATGATGCCTAAAGGGGGGGGATTTTTTACAGTTGACAATCCTTTTGCCAAGGAGGAACAGCGATTTCTCAATTGACCACTCCTTGGGGGAGTCACCGAAGTTGAAAGCACATCTTTCCCGCCAGATTTTCCATAGGACCTCCCCTCTGATGGCGTTCCAGAGAGTCGCGGAGCAGCCGATCGCTTCTCCCAGCAGGGCTTGCTGCCAACTGAGACGTTTTTGAAGTCTAATTCTCTTTCCAACCACCTGCCAGAGTCTGTTGGAGTTGGGCAGGTAAAGAAGACATGTGAAACATCTTCGATAGACCGGTGGCATCGTTTGCACCAGGGAGGGATCCCACAAATTTTGCTAGCCTTAAGGTTGGTCCAGATTCCATGATGAAGAATTTGCCATAAGAGGACAGACTTTTTGATTTCTATGAGGGGGTGCCAGATAGCCATGAACTTCATGTCCCACCGAAGCCGCGTCCATGACAGGCACCACTTTTTGTTGAGGTTAACCTGATAGTCGATCGTTTCTTTGATGTTCGGGATTTTTGATAGGCTATTCCCATTGTGCCATTTGAGACCAAGCGAGCTCGACATGTCGTGTCCCATGAGAAGGCGAACTTTGTGTCGGTCCCAGGCGAGTTCATTCTAGGCAGAACATGTCAATTATGTGTGTTGGAAATCAAGCTTTTGTGGCTAGTCAAAAGGGAAAAGGTGAATGGAGTTCATCTGCTAGTAAGCAAAAATCTGCTAATTCTACACAATCAAAGAAGGATGAAAAAGATGAGAAGATAATAGAAAAGCAAAGGAAAAACAAGTTTGAATGGTTGTTCTAGAGGCCTCTACACCCAAATCAGAGTCTATGAAATTTATAGAAAATGAAGAATGGGCATTTACGATTGTTTGCAGTTATGAACCATCTTCTCATGGATAGTGTATGTTTTTAGTAGACTCAATCATTTGGTACTTTGATAGTGCGGCAAGCAAACATATTACCTCAGAGTGCAGTTTATTCACTTCACTTGAGTCTGCCCCCATAGGGAATACTATCACATGCACCAACAACTCCTCTTATCTTATCATGGGATTTGCTAAGATCATTCTCACTATTGTTGATGGTAGTTCTTTTACATTATTAGATGCTTTATTTTTAGCCATGGGTCAAGGAAAGTTTTTTATTAGTTTCAACATTAGCCAAGATCGGCTTGGTTGTAAAATTTGTTGATGATAGATGTACAATTCATGATCTGCCAAATGGGTTTTATGCAATTTTGGTTGAATGTGCAAACTTTGTGAGATAACAAATTAGATGCACCTCTACCATATTGTACTCATTCAGGCTCTCAGAGTGCTTCTTTTGCATCAGATTGCTATTCTATGGCTACCTCTAGTCTTTTTTATGTGAATCAAAGTGTTTTGTTTTATGAATTTGCATCATTCTTTGGGCATTCAATTTATGCAAGTTGATGGCAGAATAACTTTGTGTCAAACACAATATATTCACACATTATTGCAGCATTTTGGCCTTGAAGATTGCAAACCTATTGTCACTCCTATGGAAATAGGCTTAGAGTTGAGTCTTCGTGATGTTGGAGATGCATTTGATGGTGTTCTCTATCAGCAACCTAGTGGATGCTTGATTTACTTATGCATTACTCGGCTAGATATTCAATTTTTTATCTTAGAGATGAGCAAGTTTATGCATTGCCTAGGTGTCAAGGATTGGCAGGTGGTTAAATGCATCTTTCTCTACTTGAGTGGTACCCAGCTACTTGGATTATTCTATCCCAAGGGGGATCACTATCGCCAGATTTACATGCTTTTTCTAAGTCTGATTGGGTTGATTGCTATGACACTGACATGCGAGGAAGAGACCAATCATTGACTTTGCTTCACATGTTTATCAATTTGAGCATGAGGGGAGGCAACTATTGATCCATGGAGAGCCTAATCTCCAAGAGATGTGATTGATAAATGCTATCAAGTTGCTTGAGATTGATTGTAAGTACATTTATTTCCTGTATTTTATGCATTCATCGTGTATTATGATGGATTCATGCAATCATGGAGACTCTAGTTGGAATGCTCTAGCACTTTCAGCGAAAGTGAGAGCAGAATTCCAAGAGTTGTTCTTGAAAGAATTACCTTCAGGTTTGCCTCCTTGCAGGAACATAGAGCATAGAATCGAATTGGTATCGGGAGCGAGTATGACTGCTCATCCACCATTTCGAATGAGTTTGCAGGAGGAAAATGAATTCTGCAAGGTCATGGATGAATATCTACAGAAAGGTTTGATTAGACCCAAGTATTCACCCTTTGCAGCACCAATTCTTCTGGTGAAAAAGAAAGACGGATCTTATAGGATGTGCATCGACTACCGAGCACTCAATAAAAGACAACATATCCCATGCCTAGGATTGATGATCTTTTAGATGCTTTAGGTGGAGCCATTGTATTTAGTAAAATCAATTTTAAAAGTGGTTACCATCATATTAGAGTAAGAGATCATGATGTACATAAGACAAATTTCAAGACCCGTTTTGGTCATTATGAGTATTTGGTCATGCCATTTGGTTTGACTAATGCATGAATGACATTTATGATGTTAATGAATGATATTTTACAACCATACATTGGAAAGCGTGTTGTTGATTTTGTTGATGATTTGTTAGTGTATAATAGGAATGTGCATGAGCATGAGAGTCATCTCCAATTATTATTGAATGTTTAAGAAAATCAGTTGTATGTTAATATAGAGAAGGCTCAATTGTTTCTTCTAAAGATAGAGTATCTAGGGCATGTGGTATCGGCCAATGGGGCTCAAATGGATCTCAAGAAGGTCTCAATTATATTATCTTGGCCTACTCTTCAGGATGAGGGGCAATTATGATCATTTCTAGGACTTTTCAGTTTTGGCATAGCCATAGGGGCAGTTTTGAGCCAAGATGGAAGGCCAATAGCTTTTGAAACTAAGAAATTGAGTAATGCACAACACAATTGGCCATTGCATGAATAGGAGTTATATGCAGTGGTGCATGCACTTGAAGTTTGGAGACACTATCTTTATGGTGTAGAATTTAAGGTATACACAAATCACCATACACTCAAGTACTTTTGTAGTCAGCCAGATCTTTGAGGTAGACAAGCTTGTTGGGTTGAGCTCGTGCAAGAGTTTCACATGGAAATCCTATATATAAGATGCAAAGAGAATATGTTGATGCATTATCACGTATAATGTATCAAATGAGATTTACAGTTCTAGAAAGTTCATTGCTTCAAGAGATAAAGGAAGCACAAGTGGAAGATCCACATTTGTTATAGACTATTAGAGCCATCAGTAATGACTCTATTATAGGAGACGTGATAGTTCCAGCTGTTTCTTCCCCTAGTAGAGCAAACATGTCCATTCCATATTCCAATTTCTCACAAGAGAACGGAATAGTAAAATGGAAAGAAAAAGCTTTGTATACCAAATTCCTAGGATTTGAGAACAAAAGTCATGCATGATAACCATGATGTGCCTTGTGCATGACATCCTAGCATTGACAAGACAATACAACTTGTTAGAAGAACATTTTGGTGGCCTAAATTAGCTAGATATGTCCACACTTATGTTCAACAATGCTTTATGTGTCAAGTCAACAAAAAGGGTAAAGACACCAGCTCTTTTGCATCCTTTACATATTTTAGATCATAATTGGGACAGTGTATCCATGGACTTCATAGTTGCATTACCATGGACCCAAAGGAAGCGGGATACTATCCTAGTTGTGGTAGATAGATTGAGCAAGATGGTTCATTTCATACCCATGCAAGAGACGATAGAAGCTCCACAGGTAGCAAAGTTGTTTATCTAGCATGTCTTCAAATTGCATGGGTTATCAACATCCATAGTTTTAGTCAGGGACATCAAATTCACAGGAAACTTCTGGAAGTGTGTATTTGACAAACTGAAAGTGTCATGAAAGATGAGTAGTGGTGATCATCCTTAGATAGATGGTCAAACCGACAGGATCAACCAGATACGCGAGGACATGTTGAGGACATATGTGTCTGAGAGGTAGATAGATTGGGATAGTTACTTGCCACTAGTTGATTTTGCTTACAACAATAGGCCTCACAAGATGACAAGAATGTCTCCTTTTGTGATGAACTATGGCATGAATCCCAATTCTCCCAGTACCATAGGCATCCCAAAGAAATGCCCTAGTGCTTTGCAGTTCTTAGTGAACATCCAATCAAATTTAGAAATAACTAAAGCCAAGATGCAACAAGACGCTAATAGGGATAAAGAGTATGCTCATAGGAAGAGATCTCCTAGATCCTTTGAGGAAGGAGATAGAGTCTTTCTTTAGGTACTAGCTAGATCTACTTCACTCTTCACCGGTAAACATTCATCAAGGTTTTGTGGACCTTGGAAGATAATTAAAAAGCTAAGTGACGTTGCATACCGATTAGAGCTTCCTCCAGATTGTAGAGTCCATCCTATATTTCATGTCAATAAACATTGGAAGTATATTTCTAGGGAGGATAATCTAATAGAAGGTATTGTTTCTTTGCAAGAAAGTGATAGCATAGATCATTCTCCAGACATGATATTAGATTAGAGATTTAAATGGTTGAGGAACTATGTCATCCAGGAGTATCTAGTAGCGAGGAGAGGATTGCCACTTATTGACTCTGCTTGGGAATCAAAAGCTCTCGTTTGGAAGTACTTTCCCTCAATGATCATTGAGGACAATGATCTTTAGAAGGGGGAGAGAGTGTCAGACATTGATCCATAGGGATCATGACATTGGTTCATAGGGATCATTCTATCTGTGTGAGGGACAAGGGCTAGCTAGCCAAGGTCCCAAGCTTGAGGGATATGCTAAGGTATTCAGTAGTAGTGGGAATAAGTGTTGCATGATGTACACATGGTGGCACTAGACTATTCTAGATCATTGCTATTTTTAGAATACAAGAGGGTATATATGGATGGGAGGAGAGTCACACACACATCGTTCAAGTCCTTTCTTACAGTTGTGGTTCCAACTCAAGGTAATACTCACAACCCACATCCTAGGCAACTTTGAAAATGGGGCAAGAAGGCCAGTTATTTATTTTAGGTGTGGAGAGTGTGGGCATTACTAGAGCAAATTTCATCTACTAGAGGGTTCTAATCCATGCAAAAATTACCTAGAAGCCAGAGACTACTAGACCTTATGTTGCCTGAAAAATAAAGCATCCACATTAGGACCACACATACAGATGATTTTTGTGGACAATAAAGATGTTGTAGATGAAACCACTATGCCATCACTAGCTACTACGGTGGTGCATTTAGAAGAAATTGAATCTATCTTTATGTAGACAAGGAGCAAGGGAAAGCTTCCTTAGGAAGATCTAGTTGAGATTCCACTATGCATGTAGTGACCAAGGAAAAAGAGATAGTTAGAGGCATGCCTACTCTTGCTCAATATATCCAATTCAAAAGAAGATCCTACAAAAACGAATGAAGTAATTGGACAAGCATACAACAAGGGTGGAAAAGAGCTTGAGGACTTGTACATTGCCTAGGCTCCTATGGAATCAAAAGCTTCAACTCTAGTGAAATCAATAAAGAAGGAGGTAAGTATCTTTTAATCTATTAAAAATGGATGCGAGATTTAGGTCAAACATTTTGTAGATCATAGAGGAAGCTTCAACATCCACTTTAGTTGCAAAGACTAATGCTTTGTGTGAAGGAAGGATGGTAGGGGAAGCCCCCCTTATTGATTATAAGATCCCATGAGTCATTGTCACTTTAAGAGGACAACCTACAAAGAGTTATAGTGGATGATGATTCAAGCATAAACCTAATTCCAAAGTACATGATGGAGAAGTTTGGGCTTCATCCCTCAAGTCTAGCCAATTTTCATAGTAACATTGGTCGACTAGAGTAGTGTAAAGACCTTGGGAGTGGTTCCTGAAGTTCAAATTAAGGTACAAGGAAAAACCTTCACTTTGGACTACATTATATTGAGACTACCACATGTGCATGGGGGTTTTCCACTGTTATTTGGGAGGCATTGGTTGACGCATGCTTGTGTTTTGCATGATTGGGATAAGGAAACAATGTGATTAAATCATGAAGGAAAGAAACTCAAACAAATCCATTTAGAAGATGGACCAAAAAACTATGGACAAACTAGCATGATGCATAAAGTTGGCATTTGTAGAAGAAGACATGAAAAAAAGCCCATGATTGGATCTCGATGAGGAAGAAGACATTTTGGCATGGCTTGAATCATGTAACTCATTTACCTGTTATGGAGTTTTTCTAGATGTGGTAAATACAAAAGGTCATAAAGAAAAAGAAGAGACATATAAGGTACTGGATTGGGTGAGCTTGTGACAATTCAAAGGTTGATAATAATGAAATTAGCTCCAAGGTAAACCAACCTAGTGAAGAAGCTTCTTTTCCAAATCATGAAACTCTTGCATGGTGGATGCAAGAAAAGGAAAAAAAGATTGATATTCAAAGTTCACTTGCATATGACACTAGGACTGTGTGGATGAAAGTTATGGACAATGATGAAGATGAAGAAGAGCCTCAAGAAACTGATGGAATATAACCAAGTCAAAGAAATAAAGCTAGGAAACAAAGACTTCCATTATTGTAAATAGATTCATAAAAATTCGGGACTTCATGGATAACCTCATATAGAAAGATGTGTTGGAATCAATCTCTTATTGGTCAAACAATGATCTATTAGTTCAGTCAATAGTTCAATCTTACTTAGAGAATACAACAACTATTCCTCTATAAACAAAAGCAGACGGCGTGCACGGCATATGTAGAAGCTTTTACTAGTGTTTCTAGAACAAAACAGCGTGCGAAGCATCTTTTATCAAAAGCTAAAAGCTATGGACAAAACTCGACGGACGTATTTGTTTTTTTCGTGAGTGATTTTTCAGGAGCTTCCGCGATGGCCTAAGTTCAGATGAGGCTTTGTTGACTATCAGTTTCACACTGATCCTTCCTCTTTCAATCACTCATATTCACTCTTCTACAACCTATAAGGTCACACATCTCATGTATATTGAGATTACTGCCCATACAATGTTACATTGTACATTCACTCATTCATCTATTTCTCATCACATAGAGTGGTTGAGAAGTTTTGCTCCCACATTGTACATTGAACATTGGTATATATGATACTATGAGTAAGCGATGGCTTACGTAACACCTTACACATGTTGTCTATTCTTTCTCTATCTTTGTCTCATCATTTGTATGATTAAGTTGTGGTATGTTCATGTTTTGTCAATATGGAAGATTGCTGGAATTAATGTTGTATATACTAGAACTATGGAACCATGGACCTGTGACATGATAAGGGCCTACCTCACTTCTAACAAGATGGTTGTGTATATTCAAGGGTTCATGACTTAGATGGAGAAAAATTAGAATTCCTAATCATGGCAAAGCTTCTTAGAGAAGCTTTGGACTTTCAACCAAGTCATAGAAAACCTTAATTTCCATCCACTCCATGTACCAAAGGGACAAAGTCAACAACCACTTGGATAGAGTTACAAACTATACTAGAGTTTGATAAAGCTATGAGAACAATCTTAGCTCTTAGGCATCAGTATTTCCATTTTCAAAGGCTAGAGAGACACACTATTACACATAAAATAATATTGCATTATATGGAATATGGTAGAGCCAAGTTCCAACACAGTTGTGGATATGGCCAGGTATGTATGGGACAACCTCACAAGTCACTTTGCAATAGAGAATTGGAAATAGCACAAGAAACTTCATGGTACTCAGGTGATCACATGAGGCATCTTCCATGTTATCAAGGAATAAGTGGTATTTACCCCTACATATATCATCCATGAGCTCCAAGAATTTAAATACTATCCAAAGAGGGGCACTCTAATGAGGTCCATCCTAGTTCCATCGGTTAGTACCAAATCTCAGACTTCATGAAGAATGAGAGGTTCTCAGGTAGCTTCTAAAGTTGTTTCCCTAGAGAGTGAAGTGCAAGTTGAGTGTGGCACTAAACGGTGCATGGATTCTCAATCCACTACATTATTAGAAGAAGAAGAAGTTATTAAAGATCAAGTTGAAGGTTCAACAAAGCCACAAAAAGTAACTGCAAGAAAATATTTTCATCATATGGGTGCTACACAACCGGTATCTAAACAAAGATGCAAAAATACACAAGAAGAGATTGATGTAGCAAGCATCATGGCTTCAACAATAGAGGCGATCCATCGAGCACAACAACAAAGAGCCCAAGAAGCTTCATGAAAGACATTCCCACTAGAAGAATCCGAGATTAATGAGGAAGAGGAAGTTATTTAAGTGAGAGAACCCAATTGAAGAGTACAATATCACCCACTCCTTCACCACTGACCTCTCCACCACCATCACCACAGTCGATGTTCAACTATTACAAAGAAACTTCAAGTAACAAGCATCTTAAGCATGACGTTGTAAAAACCACCATTGTTATAACCCCCATAGAAAACATCATTTCCATCCCCACCACATCTGTATATACTCCCATTGCATCTGAAGTGGGGTCCATACCCATTACACCCACTTTAGTC
Organism: Ceratopteris richardii; assembly: GCA_020310875.1. NCBI lineage: Eukaryota > Viridiplantae > Streptophyta > Polypodiopsida > Polypodiales > Pteridaceae > Ceratopteris > Ceratopteris richardii. The sequence goes on from CM035432.1 coordinate 153,620,856, forward strand.
CATGCCACACCATACATCCCACCTATTCCATCACAATCTTTGGCTTGGATAAAGTCAAACATTTTCATACATGTTTTTTTGAGAAGCACTCATAATACTTTTGTAAATTCCCACATAGTTATGTTGTTCTCTTTAATGCCATACATATGGATAATATCACTTCTAATTTGATACCCATGGAATGGGGAAAAGAAAGCTCACTCATGGCAAAATCACCTCATGAATATCGCTAGAAACCATTACCAAAATGATGTGGAACTATGACTAAAGTCTGACTAGTTATAGGCCCCACCAAGCTCCCATAGACGTTTGTCAAGGATGACAAGGCCTAGGAAGGGGGCATCATTGGAAGAAAGAAATAGAAGAAAAAGAAGTAGAGAGTTGAAGCAAAGGGGCCCACCAAAATTTCCAAATGTGTCATGAAGTGTATGCAAACCCCATGGAGCTTTCCAAGAAGTAAGAAGACTTGAAGAGGACAATAAGTGTGGACAACAAAGACAACCACCACCATACATGCCCTAAACCCACCAACTACCTCTCATATAGGCACCACATATGCTATAATTAGTCACAAATGTAGTAATATGTATATCTACCTAAAAGGGTGAAAATTTGTGATTGATATGAGTCCACAAACACCATAGAGTGCCCCAACACAAAATAAGAAAACTTGGACAGTTAAATCGCCATAAGAGAAGGACAAAGTGAATCAAACCCAAGTAAAGAATCTTCAACAAAAATATGATGAGGTCTTGAAACAAAAAACAAAGGTAAAACTTCAAAAGTTAATAGGGCTCCCTGCTTGCACCATGCTAGTCCTCAAGAACCTAAAGTGAGCATGTGAATTAGGGCTACATTCCATGGCCTTGCATATTAGGCATGATGTCTTCTTAGAATGAGCATGTGTGGTAGACTTGTATCAGTGAGGATGAAATACCAATGATGTATAAGGATCACTCATACTTCCATTAAGGGATTTCAGATGCCCCTAGAATGTCTTTGTCTTGAACAATGTTATTATATCCCCTTTTCCATTATTTTGTTGTTTTCTTTTCCACACAAGCACAAGATTGGAAGGTACTCTCACATATGCATATAGATTGTCTTTTAACATATGTTTGTTTCTTTTTTCTTGTGTATAATGCACAAATCCTAATGAAAAACAACTCCAAAAAAATCATCATGATAACTCCACCCCCAACTCCACTAAAGTCCCCCTAAGATTGCAAATGGGCATTGAATAGTGGAGAATATATTTTTTTCATGACATGGGGGTAGATCAATACAAGACATAATTCGTCACATAGTAGTTCAAAGTTTTACAAGTTTCCTCTAAAAACATGCTCACCATTTGAGACTCCTTGGGATGTATTCCTTACATCAAGTTACCCTTAAAATGAATAGATCTTGAGTGCAGAATATTAATGAGTTCATTACAAATTGAAGTTGGATACATATATGCCAAGATTATAAAATTGGAAGGAGCTTTGATAGACATCAAGATAAGCATAATATTATTAAAGAACCCCTTAAAATTGAATGGAGAGGAGTGGATATGGATCATGTAGTCTTAACAAAGGTAAATCATAGAAAAATCACAACCATGTGGCATGGCCTTGAGAAGGAATTTGGCATAATCATGATTTTAGTGCGGACTTAGCCCTCTATCACAAACAGTTCAATTTTACAAAGACCAATAGACAGAATATTCATTAGAAAAACATTGCATAAAATATCGTTTAGAGAAAAAAAGAACCATAGATATGAGTGAATGAAAATTGAATCACTTGATATTCTTATCCACAAGAGAGAATTGGAAGTAGCATCATGTCCTCATCGGGATGCAAGCTCTAAAATAAATAATCTATAAGGCCCTAGAGGAGGATGCCATCTTCATTTTTGCATATGATATAGCTCAAATTCAAGAACTTATGAGGAAAAAGAGAACAATTACCCCTAAGAAGGCACCCACAACTACTCTGAGGTAAAGTATGGAATTTAGAGTCAGAAAGAGAATGAGAGGATCCCATTCTACCACCTAATGTAAAATAGCCAAAAGTTATGTGCAAAGAGAAAGGAGGAACAAGAGAATGTTAGATCACTACCATCTTGAAGAGAATCTAGCTTAAGGAGACATAGTGATGATGCCGCACAAGAACAACTGCAAGGGCCATTAAACCAAAGCCTATTCTGGCTAGGGAACATAGAATAAACAACCAAGCTTTTGAGTTCCAAGTATGAATCACTAATCTTTTCTCAAAGGAGGAGCTAGACATGAGCGTTCGAGTCCAAAAGACCACACATACAACCAAGAGTTTAAAGAGAGGACCATTAAACTAGTAGTATCTTGGATTGATCTTGAATACTAAGACTGTATATGATGAACCATCACTAGTTAGGATGAAGAAAGTCACCACCCCCTCGCCAACACCCTCAACCCCACATGCCACATATGATTAATATGACACCATTCTAGAGTCTAAGGAGGAGGAGGTTCATATAAAAACACACTAGTATTATATCACCAATCTCATCACCGCCACCCACATCCACCTCCATTATCATATCCACCATAGTTCCCATCATGAACCAAACCACCGTCTCCATTTGTTGATATCTTTGATGCCAAAGTTCAGAGAGTGATTCCTTAGTTAGGAAGCATGAGAGCTTATTTGCCATTTTGTCTTCTATTCCTTGGGCTATAATATCTCAAGTTGTAAGATCAACTTTGACTAGATATTATCAAGCAATACTTACTTATGATGATCATTGATGGTTTTTATTAAAAGAAGATTCATGCAAAGGTTAGGTGCAAATATTACATTGGATAAAGCTTTGCATTTTCCTTTATAATTGGTGATCTAGAATTTGCCTTTTCTTTGATTGGGAGACTCTTGTTGTTACCTATGTATACTTCTCCTTTGTGTTATTCTAGCTCTTGGAAGGATTCTCGATCTTTGCACATGTGGGAAGTAGCACTACTATTAAGACATTTGCTTCAGTTGAGATGAAGATGTCACAATGCTTGAAAGAGGGGTGATGACGATGAAAAATCAAACTCCAAGCTCTGAAGATAATTGAGACGGAAGCCAATATATGGCTTGCAACCACTCTCTAGAAAGTCTCAGAGAGCTATCCACAACAAGAAAAGACTCTGAATTTGGAGGTGGTATGCCAAATTTATGGCCAAAAGAGTGGAAGAGGATGGTTAAATTGGTTAATGACTAAAGCTCTTTTAGTTATGGCTTCAAAAAAAACTTTGAAAATTGGTGCCTATCTATTCTCCAAGCCATACAAGCACGCATGTGTTCTCAATATCCCACATACAACACTGAAGAGACCTTTGACGCCTTGATATAGAACATCAACTCTTGATATCTTTCAACTCATAAGGAAGAAGAGGCACACTCGATGTCCCCCCCCCTCTCTCTCTCTCTTTGTCTTCTCTCATGGATCATGAGAGCGCCCCCATGTGGGCAACGGCTAGAGATGCAGGTAGGCTAACGGAAATGTCGGCAAGTAGAGATGTGTGCATGTAGATTACCTGGGGGGATCGTATGGATGCCTTCTCCAAACCTCCTTTTGCTCCAACTACTGTAGAGAACGAATCCGATGACGATGGATCCTGATGACGGAGATGATGATCTACATTATGCCCAAAAAATGCAACGATTGAAATTGCACGTGAAAAACAACAGGAAAACAACTTATGCCAAGAAAACTCAAGCTCTGATACCAATTGTAAGAAAAAACTTGAATGATGTGTGTGTGACTCCTTCCCATCCATATATACTTTTGAGGATAGAAGAATTTTGGGGAAAAACAGTTGTGAATTCTGAAAGTCTGCTAGCTTAGATGTTACTTAATCGGATATTACTCAGTCGGAAATTTTGTTGAATTTGTATTTTCTTGCTCGGATTTTTAACAAACAGTTATATTTTGTTCCGCATTGATGTCATGAGAAGATGTTCGTTATAGTTCATTCGCAAGAAGAAGAAGGGGTGGAAAAAAAAGGGGAAGAAGTGTCTCCAAGAGGGAGAGCACATGAAAAAATAGAGGAGGCAAGAAGCGCCTTTAGAGTGAGAATAGCGCCAGTTATCTATTTCTGTAATGAATCCTCATTAGTCAGTCGTCCTGATGAGCTTTTTTATTATGTAATACCTGATGTAGAAGAGCTTACAATGAAGTAATTCTCTCATGTTCATTCAGCACAAGAGTGAAATCTTTATCTATTTGAGTCATGTTTGTTGAAGAGAGAGATTGTTGTAGGATAACAAACACATAAGTTTGACGTTCCAGAGGTAAGTTAGTGATGTGTTGAATTCGAACCCCAACACATTTGGCGATCCTACTGTGCTGCTAATGAAGCAAGAAATGCATGAAGGAAAGAAGGAAACGATTTGGTAAAGTGTATTTTACAAGAGTGCAAGCAAAGGTAGCGAATGTGGAGTCATCACTAGAATTCTACGATTGGTACGAAGCCGAGGAGAAAGCAAATCTAGAAACAGAAGAGGAACAGGGAGAAACAGGTGCAGCAGAGGTAACGTTAGTGGGCGGTATACTTGGAGCGCTATTCCTAACAGAAGCAACTATAGGAGTAAGAAGACGACTCCAGTTCGACCCACTTGCAGGGGCGACCAGTCAAAGAACTAGGCGTACACCTCAACCATAGCCAATGGCGCAACCACCTCCCAATCCCAAAGTCAAAGCAGCTCATTTCAGAGGAGGCTCTAAAGAAGATGTTGATTGCCATGTGGCTCAATTTGAGATAAAATGGACAGCTAATGGATACCCAGCTATATATGGTGATGACATTAAACTTCAGCAATTTGCTGCCATGTTGGAAGGACGAGCAATGAGCTGGTTCAATCAATATGGTATTGCTCATTTTGCTACATATGATGCATTAAATAAAGCATTTTTGCAACGATTTAGAAAAGAAAAGACTCCTTCCAATGTGTTACGGAAATTGAGAGCTATTAGGCAAAAAACCATGTTAGTGGAAGATTATGCTCAGAAGTTCAGAACCTTAATGGAACGATTGCAAGGCAATGAAAGACCTACTGACGAGATAATGACAAGTTATTTTCTAAAAGGATTACGAAGTACCATTAGACATGCAGTTGCAAGTGTGGATATTGCGAATGGCTTTGATGTATTAGTGTTAGCAGCTGCACGCATGGAAAGAAGATTTGCAAGGGCTAAAAAGAGACATTCTGATTCTAATTCAGAGGTTGACTCTGATTCAGAATTGGAGTCAAACGCAGGTTCAACTGATTCTGACTCTGATACCCAAGATGAAGAAGTAGTAGGGAGCAAGCATCGCAAGCATAAGGCTAAGCAAAGTAAAGAGGAAGCATGGATTAGTAAGTTAAAAAGACATGGATATTCCATTGTAGCTCCAAAAAAAAGGAGATTTTGTGATATTTGTGATAAAGACGGACATACAACAAACCAATGTTGGTATAACCACAAGAATAGAGGGCAAAGTTCACGGCAAGAGAATATGAATAATACTGATGTGTCAGCCAATCAGGCTATGCCCGTGCAGGGGAGAGGCAATTTTCAACGGCAGCAGCAAGCAAGACCTCTATGGGGAGATCAAGGGAATCAGCAAGGACATAACCAGCAAGGTTATCAACAGGGGCGACCACAAATAGTGATGCCTTGTGGATATTGTTCAACGCCTGATCATTGGATAGGGCCCAATTGTCCATTATGGGTAAAACATAGAGAAGAAAGGGGCATACGAGTAATTCGGTATAATCAGCCTAATCAATAGGGACAACAAGTACAACAGGAACAGCAGGCTGCTCAAGCCAATGCTATAGTTATTGAGTTACCAGAATCGGAGTGTAGAAAGGAGACAGCTCCTAGTACATCGGAAATGATAAATGCAAAGCATGACTCCCAATGGTGCTGTGATTGTAAGCAGTGTGGGAAAGGAAAAGAAGTGGAAGTGTTGGCGGTCACAAGGTCCAAAAACAAAGGTCCTATTGATTGTCAAGAACAACGACAAGTTAGGGACAAAGTGCAAAAACAGGTTCAGCAAGAGCAGCAAAAACAGGTCAAAATTATAGATCCGGCCAAGGAAGATCAGGATGCACTCATGGTACCGTCTATAACAACCAAAAACAAGAATCAAATCAAGCAAGATGCTGATAATGATTGGTTTGAGGTAATCATTAACTCACCATTACAGTTTTCTTTAGACCAATTATTATCCTTGGTACCAGTGTTTCGGGAGAAATTATTGAAGGAGTTGGTTGGTCAGCATTCAGAGCCAACACTTGGGTCTGTACCCTCAATATCAGCCAATAATATTGATCCAACGGATGTAGATTTTGTCGTGCCAATAATTCAGGTACAGTATAGGCAAAGACGATTTGATGAAGTGTTGCTTGATGGGGGTTCAGGGGTGAATATATTACCTGAGCATATTTTTAAAGAAATGGGAGAAGGGGCATTGGCTCCAGCACCGTTTCAAGTGAAGATGGCGGATCAAACTCGAGTTCAGCCTGTTGGCATTCTAAAGCAACAGCAGATCATTATTTCTGGAATGTCATTTATGGTAAATTTTGTGGTCATTAGGATTTCTGAGTCAGCTTATCCATATGAAATGTTGTTAGGAAGACCTTGGTTCAGGGTTGCTAAAGTCAAGCAAGATTGGGGTCTGAATGTGGTAATGATCAGAAAAGGGAAAAAGCAGGTGACAATCCCTATGCGAGGAAGAAGAAATATGTCGGCGTAGGATGAACCACTTATGGATCAGACTATTAATTTGGCGGATGAGTTAGAAGATCATGAAGAGGAGAAATTTTTGCAAGCAAATCCAACGATAGTACCAGTATTGGAGGTTGATGTCGCAGGAGTATTGAGTAAGGATAATCCGATTGTGCAGAAAGTTGATGGGCCAGTTCTGGGTGAAGAGGTTGAAGGAGTACAAATACAAAGGATGTTTGAGAAAAGTATGGCAACTCTAGTGCAGTAGAAGTTAGAACAACAGGAAAAAGAAGTAATAAGTCTGGCTGAACGGATATATGACCAGAAGTATGCAGGTTTGGCAAGAGTAAAGGAGGAAGAGCTTCAGGAAGTCAATTTAGGGACCGAACTTGAACCTAATATGGTGAGAATTAGTAAAGCAATCAATGGACAGTGTTTGTTGAAAGAGTATGTAGACGTATTTGCGTGGGATTAATCTCAGGTAAAGGGTATAGATCCAGATTTGCATCAACATCGGCTTAATTTGAAGACGAATGCAGTGCCGGTTGTGCAGCAACGGTATAGGATGAATCCAAATTTTGCTAAACAAGTGAAAGAAGAAATTGATAAACTTTTGGCTATTGGATTTATTAAACCTGTTAATCAGGTGACTTGGCTTTCTCCTATTATTGTAGTCCCCAAAAAGAATGGGAAACTCAGAATTTGTGTGGATTATAGAAAGTTAAATGCGACAACAATTATTGATCCTTTTCCTATGTCGTTTTGTGATGCCGTATTGGATGTAGTGGCAGGACATGAAGCAACAATTAGTTGATTCAATGGAACTGAAGGAAGCGCAGAAAGGTACTGAGGAGGATGTGAAAGTGTTGTAGAGTCAAGAAGTTGGATCAGAGGAAGCTAATGGTCCTAAACAGTCGATGGAAATAATATTGTACGATCAAGGGATTGTAAATTCGGGTCTGATTTTTTGAAAAATCCCCACCGGGCTGTGCCAGGTGTTGAGGATAGAAGAATATTGGGGATAAATAGTTGATCTGAATTCTGAAAGTCTGCTAGCTTAGATGTTACTTAATCGGATATTACTTAGTCAAAAATTTTGTTGAATTTGTATTTTCTTGCTCGGATTTTTAACAAACAGTTATATTTTGTTCTGCGCTGATGTCATGTGAAGATGGTCATTATAGTTCGTTCGCAAGAAGAAGAAGGGGTGAAAAAAAGGGGAAGAAGCATCTCCAAGAGGGAGAGTGCATGAAAAAACAGAGGAGGCAAGACATGCCTTCAGAGTGAGAACAACACCAGTTATCTATTTCTGTAATGAATCTTCATTAGTCAGTCGTCCTGATGAACTTTTTTATTATGTAATACTTGATGTAGAAGAGCTTACAATGGAGTAATTCTCTCATGTTCATTCAGCACAAGAGTGAAATCTTTATCTGTTTGAGTCGTGTTTGTTGAAGAGAGAGATTGTTGTAGGATAACAAACGCATAAGTTTGACGTTCCAGAAGTAAGTTAGTGATGTGTTGAATTCGAACCCCAACATATACCCTCTTTTATTCTAAAAATAGCAATGATTTGAATATTCTAGTGCCACCATGTGTACATCATGCAACACTTATTCCCATTACTACTGAATACCTTAGGGTATCCCCCAAGCTTGGGACCTTGCCTAGCTGGCCCTTGTCCCTCACACACATAGAATGATCCCTATGGACCAATGTCATGATCCCTGTGGATCAATGTCTGATAAAAACCATTACCTTTGGTGGTGGTGAAGTCCATGTTTGGGCTCTTTGTCCTCAGTATGCTTGTATTGGAATCCCTCATGAGTGGCACTATTGGGCTTCATGGCGAGGCTTCCTGCATACTTGGAAAGTCACATTTAAGAGAGGAAATTCACTTACCATGTGTCGTTGTTTGCTACACATTATGCACCATAATCCATTCTAGCCCTTGATGGAGTTGATCTCTTCTGCTTGGGTTCTCTTCTTTTTGTAGTTTTAAGGCTTCAATTTCACATCGTAGTTGTGCTAATGCACTATCTTCTTCCTTCTGAATCCATATTGCTGTTGAAATTGCTCCAAGATTGTTCTTGTGATAATGAACTCATCAATGGTTGTCATAAGGAGCACCAATTTCTTTATTTTGCATTAGATTTACACTAGGATTGGCTTAGTGAGCCACTTTTTGACAAAAAAGTTGTGTGGAGGATCTCACAAATTATTGATAAGGGCTTTATCTATGGTGACAAATTCAAGAAATGTCTCCCCAACACTCGGCCTTACGCTCTCCATTTCTTCAATAATGTTTTCCGTGGTATTTCCCTATTGGAATTATGCTTTAAAGGAATCTTTCTTCAGGTCCCAAATAGCAAAATGGTTTTCAAAAAACTAACTAAACCATTTCTCTACCAACCCTTTCAATGTTTTTGGGAAGAGTATCAAAAAAGCATCCTCACTCCCTACTAACCCCCTTGGTTTACATAAGGGTAAAAACCTCCTAGCATGCTCATTAGGGTCTTCATGTGCCAAACCTCTAAAGGAGGGGAAATTTATGTTTAATTGGAAGAGTAAAGTTTCTAATTCTACTTGGGCTTCCATTATCCCTATTGATGAGGTGAATGAATGGGGACTAGCTAACCTATGAGAAACTTTCCTTCTTGTGGTTTTAAAAGGTATTTCATTGCCTAATGTTTGTGACTAGGTTGTGATCATGAGCTACACATCCTCTTCTTGAGCTTAAGATGAATTCCAAGAGAAAGAAAAGTTACCTCTTCGATTTGCAAAGTGATACCTTCTAAACTTCCTTGTTCGTCACTTGAGAATTTGATTGACCTTTTCTCCCTATGCTCAAGTTGCCTTATCCAACTGGGCATGCCAAATTTTGTTGGAGGAATTATTTAGTTGAAGGGGCTTGAGTGTTTCTCAGAGAATAAAGAGTAGAGAAGAAGGAGAAAGACACATTGCACCAAAAGTTCTCCATGCCTTAATTAAGATAGAAGATTACAATTTCAAGAACAAGATAAAAGTACTCACTCTATGTAGCACTTTAGGACAAGAAAGTACACAAGTACAACCAATTACTTGCAAGTACTTATGCAATCAACCTCTATGCCACTTCTTCACCTTAGCCAAGTGGCTTGCTCCTATGCACCCTTGCATTCAAGCCTCCAATAAGGTTGAAGTCTTGAAAACTTCTACTATCGACTTGTAACACCTCATTGGTAATACTATGGCCACACCTTGGTTTCTTCTTCCTTTTGCAATAAAGGTAAATATGACTAAAGGGTGCTCTGATTGGATCAATTATCCTTACTTTGTTCAACCCAAAGGACCACCCACAATAGCATACATGATCTCAACTATTTGCCATTGGTTCATCCGCTTAAAACATGTGTCTGACATTGTGGCCAAAATGTGTATGAAGATCTTCGAGTTGATGATGGTGGTATTCAAAACATTCAGGAACATTAAAGCCCTGTACATCTCTGCTCCCAACTTCAATGAAAGTAATTTTGACTTGGTATATGATATGAGCAAGACCCCCTCTTTTAACACAATATTTTCCTGGCACTCTTGCATCAAATACCTCCCTACTTTTTATAAGCAACATTTGAGGAAATGTTATCCACGGAGTTTTGTGGATACCACTCAGAAATCTTCATTCCCAAACCCACTTTATTGCAATTTTTTGCAGTAGAATAGGCCTTACATGTAGAAGAGTTACGTATTCCACCTTCGAACATACCAAGTTCAATAGATTCGGATGATCTAATGATAGATCTAGCAAGGGGCCTCCGATAGAAGGAACATCATTTGTCTACAAACATCATCAAATACTACATTGCACACCCTTCATAACAAAGGTCTATCAGGGATGATAGACATGAGAAAGGGGGGGTGTTGATAGTGGCCAAGAAGGTCCAAGTAGTGTGAGGAGACAAGGAGCATGAGACAGACCAGTAAAAGAGATTCAAGACAAAGCAAAGGCCAAGCAAGGACGAGCACACAAGATAGTCAATGAATATCAGGCAATCAGGCCAATTGAATTTCCAAAATCCCTACTTCTTGTAAAATAGAGATTTTAATCACTACACGACATTGTAAATTCCATTTTTGATAACCTCAACTCCATTTTATTCAAGCCGAGGAGTCCTTGACCTTAAGGAGTACAAAGTACATACGTATCAAATTTCATTTTTTTTTTTTAGTTCATTTGAGCCTCCAAATAGGCATAGGAACCTATCTTTTAATTAGGCCAGACACTAGGTCTAGACAAGGTCAAAGCTAGTGGAAAAGTGGGAAAAGAGCTAGAGAGCTCATTTTTGAGGTTAGCATTTTGGTAATTGAAGCGAACAAGAGACATTTTAATTCTATTGTCGACTAATCAAACATTCCATCTCTTTGTCTTGCCCCATGTGTGTGTGTGTGTGCATGTAGGTGTGCTTCTCACTCACACATTTGCATTATCACTTGCTCATGGTCATCATACCACCCTCATATCTTCTCGGATTGAGAATTATGCGGTGGATCTCCTCATGTTGATACTTATCATTGTGCTACAGTGACATGAAGTTTTATGAGATAGTTCACTTGTGCAAAATATTCTTAATGGTCTTCCAGATTCATATAAAATTTTTGCTTCTACTCTTCGATTAAGAAATCCAAATGCCTTAACATTTGAGGAGTCCCTATTTGTTGCAAAAATATCAATCTAGTCGTAGCGGGTCTATTATGCATGTTGCAGATCAAGCTTTCTTAGCTAGTCAAAAGGGCAAAGGTAAATGGACTTATTTGACTAGTAAGCAGAAATTTGCTAATGTTGCATAGATGAAGAAGGAAAATAGTTTTGAAAATACTATAAAGGAAATGATCATGTCATGAAGGGTTTCCAAAATTGGCTCCAAAACAAGCAAAGAGGAAATAGGCTGGAATGGTTGTTGCAAAGGCCCCTACACCTAAAAGAGAGTCTAGTAATCTTGTGCACTATTGTTTGTAGTTATGACCCAGCTTCTCACGAGTAGCACATGTCTATAGTAGACTCACATGTTTGGTACTTTGATAGTGGGGCAACCAAACATGTTACCTCCCAATGCAGTTTCTTTTGTTTACTTGAGCCTTCCCCTACAGGAATATTGTTACATGTGCTAACAACTCCTCTTACGCTATAATGGGGGTTGGTAAGATCATTCTGACTATTGCTAATGGTAGTTCTTTCACATTGTTATATGTTTTGTTTGTGTCAGGGATCAAGAAAAATATGTTGTTAGTTTCAACATTAGCCAAGATCATCTTGATTGTCAAATTCGTTGAAGACAAATGTATAGTTCATGATTTGTAAAATGGAAATGTTATATTGCTTTTGGCATTTTGTGTCCTGGGATGTATAAGCTCATAGACTATGCAAAATCTTTGAATGCTTCAACATGTGAAGTTCAAGATTCTTAGGCTATCTCATATGCAAAGCTTTGGCATGCATGCTTTGGTCATTTGAATTATGCTAGTTTGATACACCTATAGAAATCTGAAATGGTGTCCTCACTACCAAAACTTGAGGCACCTTGTGAACATGTTTATGAAGGCTATATTTTTTGCAAAATGCAGGATTCTTCCTTCTCAAAAGATGGTTCAATTCGAGCTACTTCGAAATTGAAGCTTCTTCATAGTGATGTTTGTGGTCCTATGTGGACAATTTCTTTTGGGAACTACCTTTACTTCGTGAATTTTATTGAAGATTTCTCCAAGAATGGATGGGTGTATCCATTGAAAGCAAAGTTGGAAGTGTTTATGTCCTTCAAATCGTTTCTAGTTTTGGATGAAAATCTATGAGCATGTAAAATGGGCACCCTTCATTCTAATCGAGGGCGGAATACATATCTTCTAATTTTAATGCATTTTTGGTTCAATGTGGGAAACATCAGTGTACAATGTCATATACACCTCAAAAAAATGGAGCTGCTAAAAGAAAGAATAGTCATTCATGGAGATGGCAAGATTTATGGTCAAAAGTCAGGCTTTACCACATAGTTTCTAGCTTGAGGCGGTTATGTGTGTTGCATATGTACTCAATAGGTGTCCCACTAAAGCACTGCAATCTATCACTCCATATGAGGCTTGACATGGTCGCATGCCATTTGTTTCTCATCTGCATGTCTTTCGTTGTCTGACATATGCATAAGGCATGAACAACAACATAGGAAATTGGATGATAAAGTAGTGAGATGTATTTTTGTTGGGTATAGTTCTAAAAGCAAAGGCTATCATTTGTATCATCCACATATTAAACATATTTTGGTTAGTCGTGATGTTGTTTTTGTGGAAGATTCAATTCAATAATTACTTTCATGTACCAAGGAGACCTCAGTTAGCTCTAGAGATGTGTATGACACTTTGCTACCTCTTTTTAGAGGTGGACAATCAAGTGTTGGTCCAAATGAGGCAATTTTGCAACCTTTACGCGCTCCACATGATGCTACCGATCATTCCATTTTTTATGCAAATTTACATGATGCACTTGTTGATGAGATGATTGATATAGAGGAGGCAAAAATTATGCTGAAATGGCTGGTTAGACTTTGAGAGATAGCAAATTATATGCACCCCTATCATATCATACTCATTTAGGATGTCATAGTGATTCTTTTGCAGCAAATTGTAATGCAATGGCTGCCTCTATTCTTTGTGATGAGAATGAGACTATTTCTTTTGGTGAAGCACAAAATTGTAATGCAATGGCTGCCTCCATTGGCACTAAATGGGTATACAGGGTGAAATGTAAGTGTGATGGAACAGTTGGTAGATATAAGGCTAGGCTTGTTGCAAAAGGTTATGCTCGAGAGGGAGGCATTGATTTTGATGAGACCTTTGCACCCACTTGTCAAATGACCACTACTCATAGCATCTCTGCGCTCGCAGCTCATCATGGTTGGAATGTACATCAATTGGACATTAAAACTGCATTTTTGGATGGTGAGTTACATGAAGAAGTGTATGTATTTCAGTCCCATGGTTTTGTGCACAAAGGGCATGAAAACAAAGTGAGCAGCTTGAAAAAGGCATTATATGGTTTGAAGAAAGCACCACATGCTTGGTATGAAAAGATACAAGCCTACTTAGTTCCACATGGTTTTGAGAACAACTCAACCAAGAGAACCTTATATATGAAGCATGCAGATGTACTTTTGATCATTGTTGTGTATGTAGATGACATGATTATCACTAGTCTGAATGAGAAGCATATTGTTGAATTTAAGGATGATTTGCATGCCTCTTTTGAGATGTCAGATTTGGGGCATTTGCATCATTATTTGGGCATTAAGTTTATGCAAGTTGATGGGGGAATAGTTTTGTGTCAGACAAAATATACTGACACATTATTGTAGCACTTTGGTCTTGAATATTACAAACCAATTGCCACTCCTATGGAAATAGGTTTATGGTTGAGTCTTCATGATGTTGGAGATGCATTTGATGTTGTCCTTTATCAGCAGCTTGTTGGATGCTTGATTTGCTTAGCCATAACTTGGTATGATATTCAATTTGTTGTCTCTCAATTGAGCAAGTTTATGTATTGCCCAAGTGTCAAGCATTGGCACTCGATTAAGTGCATCTTTTGCTACTTGAGTGGTACCCAAATATTTGGATCGTTTTATCCTAAGGGGGGATCATCACCATCCAATTTGCATGATTTTTTTGACTCGGATTGGGCTAGTTGCTATGACACATGTGTGTCCACCAGTGGTTTTGCTTCATGCTTGGTAGCTCATGCATATCTTGGTTGAGCAAGAAGCAACCTACTATGTCCACCTCTAGTTGTGAGGTTGAGTATAGGGTAGCTTTCACAACTATTGTTGAGTGTGTGTGGCTTAGATGCCTTTCGGCTAATTTGGGTATTGGCTAGTCTTCTTCCACCACCATCTTCACTGACAGTTAGAGCACATTGGTAGTTGCAAGGAATCTTGTGTTCCATGCTCGCACAAAGCACATTGAGGTGCATTATCATTATGTCAAGGAGAGGTTCTCTACTGGAGAGATCAGTTTGGCATATGTGCCCACATAGGATAACATTGGAGACATTTTCACAAAGGCTTTGCTTAGGGAGAAGTTTGAAGCTTTCTGCAAAGCTTTAGGGTTACTTCCTTTTGTGAATTGTTCTCTTTCCACATAACTTGGAACTTCCTTATACATGAATGCTAGCTCCTTGTGCATACACCTTTATTATCAAAACTCTGAAGTGTAGACCTCTACCTAGTTGCAATGGGAGGTAGTAGGTAGCTCACTCATACACCTTTATTATCAAAACTCTGAAGCATAGACCTCTACCTAGTTGCAATGGGAGGTAGTAAGTAGGTAAGATGGATATATATCTTGCCAAGCTCTCTCATATTCGCCTACCAAATTCTCTAATCATTCAAATATAACCACCTAAAATTGTGTGAAAATGATCAACCATGATAAAATTCATGATGATAAAATTCATGATGATAAAATCAACCAAGATAAAATCTTGGGTGATCATGATAAAATCATTGGTGATAAAATATTGGGTGATCATGATAAAATCAAAGGTTTTCACGATTATGATCAAAACCACCATGATCATGATCAAAAGCTTCATGATCAAATTGGTGATGAAAACCTCATCTTCATCATCAAAGTCGCCAGCTCACACATGCAATAAAAAGAAAAAAAATAGTTGTAAAAATGTCCATATCTCCCTTGTTAGTTGTCTAAATCGAGTGTATGATGGCTCATTTCAAATCTAACAAGAAGAACTACAAATTTGCCATGGGTTAAAAAATAAAACTATACACAAATTTGCACTGAGCCAAAAATAGTTACAACTTGTCAACAAACACATAAGATTAACACAAAATAAAAAAGTCCTCATAAATGAGGTTTTTGGTCCTTTTATAATTTTTTCCTCAAGATTTATTCTCTTTTTATTTTTGAAAACACTAGAAGTATAATAGAACCTACTCAAAATTGCTCTTCCTTTATAGACTTTTTGAGGAAAGGCTCTTTCGTACTCTAGAAAGTTACAAAATACAAATGTCAATCATTTTTACAACTCTTCTATTTACAAAGTTTGCAAAACAATCTGGAAAATTATCATGTGATTGCCACATTGTGTAACACTCACCCCTCCTAGAACTTGTCATCCTCGACTGTAGTTTGGGAAATGATTTTCAATTTGCACTTGACATCCACTAAGACCTCTCATATAAAGTGGAAATTATATAATTGTTTCTTTCTTTTTCTCTTATTATTATTATTACTATTTCTCTCTTCTCTCTTTCTCTCTCTCTCTCTCTCTCTCTCCCTCTTTTAGTTTAAGAATTGAAATTTATACAAGGTACAATTGGAGTATGGTGCAAAGCTAAGTAACAATGAAGTGAAATGAAAAGAATGAAGGAAATATTTGTGTGTTTTGATAAATGATCTAGTTTCCCCTTCCTAGCTAGGTCATATGTCTTTGTTCTTCAATGTTGTGTTGAGGAAGGCTCTCCATAAATTGCAGTATATTGTCTTGCAATTTGATAAGGATCCAGAATTTGGGCTCATTGAATTTTAACTAGAGGGCTTCTCCTTCTTTCTTCATCACATTCTCCCAATAATAATTTAGTTGATGCCTCCTTTGATACCTATTTTGTAGCACTTCCTTTTATTCCACCTCCATGTTAAGCAAGTAAGAGGTTATTTTCATAGTTAGTACTCTTGGACTTATATTAAAGATTGTCGAGCCTTTCTCAAATAATATTGTTGCAAAGGATTCTTTGAAGGCTTGCATGCACTATGTTGGCAAAAACATCAATATTTGATAATACACATAGATGCATTGCTCGTTAGCTCAATGGAAAAATCAAACACCATGCACTCTAGCCTCGTGTGAAATACTATTTCCTCTAAATTAAGAAGTTGTTGATTTTTAGATATAGTGAGGTAAGCATGTATCATATTCAAGATCTTTTTTGTCATTCTAGTTGTGAGATCTAGTACTACTAGCAATTTATCTATGTTTCTCATTACTTGCATATAAGCATTAGATAACTCATATTTCTTTGGGGCTCAAAGTACAAGTGAATTAATTGGGCCTTCGCTGATTATGTTCTCCCTTTGTAAGTGTAGAAACTCTAGGTTATTCTTTTGTCTTGGCATGGGACAAAATCTTGGATGCTTTTGTTGGTAAGTAGCAAGTCTCTTGAAGAATTTTTGAAAGTTTGTGTTATTATTGAGAAAAGCTTGCTTCGAAGGAACCATTGTTTCAGTTCTCTGTGTCATATGAGATTGTGGCTTTTCTATAGTTGTTATAGATGTCTTCACCTCCACTCTTAGTAGACTAGCCCTTTAGTGAAATTTTTAAGTTAAAGCTCTTGGCTATCATCTCTCATGGAAGAGTTGGTAGGAGTCTATACTTCAAGCAAGACTCTCAAAAATATTTATATCTCTTAGTAGACATTTACAAAAATATTATACTTATCTCAACTCACATAATGGTGCAAGTATAATATTAAAAAAAAAATCATATCATTACCTAAACAAAAATCATATCTTGTGGAATTATGTATAGTCGATGCCATAATACAGTGAATCATAACTTGTCTTTGAACAATGCTTTTAGGCAAAAAAATCAATGACATCAATATCTCTCCATAAGTCTTAGAGATCTTCTATGAGAGGAGTAAGATATACATCTATGTCTTTGACTTGTTGTTTCCCCTTGAAGTCTTGCCAACATCTCATCAATTAATGGGTATATGTATATTTTGACTCAAAACTCTCTAATATAGTTGGGCAAGATTCCACCTTCTAGAGTTTGTTAATGGATCTCTTCCCTAGTAGAGAATTTTTTAATCACAAAAGGGTCCATCAATATGTTTCTAATGCTTATTTTCATGTTTCTTTATTGTGTAAACTAAGATGAAATCCATTGAAGAGTTAGTGGAAGATCCAGTAGCTTGATAGATGACATAATTATTCTGTGGATGATATAGATGATAGCCTTTGCTTTCAGAACTGTACCTGACAAAAATACATTTCACTACTTTATCATCCAATTTCCTACGTTGTTGTTCAAGCACTAATGCATATGCCAGACAAACAAAGATATGCAGATGGGAAACACATGGCTTGCGACCATTCCAAGACTTATATGGAGTGATAGACTGCAATGCTTTAGTGGGACACCTATTAAGTACATATGTTGCACACATAACAGCCTAGAGCTAGAAACTATAAAGTAAAGCCTAACTCTTGACCATACACCTCGCCATCTCCATGAGTGACCTGTTCTTCCTTTCACCAACTCCATTATGTTGAGACATATACAAAACTATACACTGATGTTTTATCCCACGTTCAGCCAAAAATGCATTAAAATCAGAAGACATATATCCCCCCCTCCATCAGAACCGAGGGTGCCCATTTTACATGCTGACAGATTTTTGGTGAAAACCAAAAACTATTTGAAGCACATAACACTTCAGACTTTGTTTTCAATGGATATACCCATGCATGTGTGGAAAAATCATCAATGAAATCACTGAAGTAAAGATAGTTTCCAAAAGAGGGTGTCTATATAGGACCACAGACATCACTGTGAACAAGCTGCAATTTTTTATTAGCTTGAACTGAGCCATCTTTAGGGAATGAGGAATGTTGCATTTTTTCCGTAATACAGCCTTCATAGACATGTTTACAAGGAGCCTCAAGTTTGGGCAAAGATGACACAATTTTAGATTTTTGCAAGTGTAGCAAGCTAGCGAAATTAGATGACCAAAGCATGCATGCCAAAGCTTAGCATCTAACATAACATGAGAATCATGTATTGAACATGTTGAATCATTCATAGATTTTCCATAGTCTATGAGCTTATACAACCCATGACATAAAGTGCTAGAAGCAATAATGATGTCACCATTTGACATATCATGAATTGTACATCTGTCATCAACAAATTTCAAAACCAATCCAATCTTGGCTAAAGCCAAAACTGATAACAGATTCTTCTTGATCCCTGGCACAAATAAAGCATCCAACAATGTAAACGAACTACCATCAACAATAGTCAAAATGATCTTACCAACTCCCATGATAGGATAAGAGGAGTTGTTGGCACATGTGATAGTATTCCCTGTAGGGGCACACTCGAGTGAAGTGAAGAAATTGTGGTGCAAGGTAATATGTTTGGTTGCCCCACAATCAAATTACCAAACTTCTAAGTCTACTATAGACATACATTGTTCATGAGAAGATGGGTCATTACTGCAAACAGTGGTGACTTCCCATTCTTCATTCTGCACAAGATTAGTAAACTATGTTTTGAGTGAAGAGGCCTCTACAACAACCATTCTAGCCTCTTTCTTCCTTGCCTCTTTAGCAGCCAGTTTTGGACAACTCTTTATGACATGATCATTTCCTTTACAATATTTGCAAAACAATTTCTTCTCGTCTATGTCATCCTTCTTTGATCGTGCAGAATTAGCAGATTTCTACTTACTACTAGAAGAGCTCCATTTTCCTTTGCCCTTCTGACTAGCCAGGAAAGCTTGATCTACAACACACATAATGGGCATGTTTTTCCTAGACTGATCTTCCTGCAACAGAGCGGAGACTAACTCTTGCAAAACTTTGATATGAATTTGGAAGCCCACTTAGAACAATCTGCACAAATGAACTGTCAGGCAAGACTTCATTAGCAAAAATCAAGTGCTCCTTCAAATCTTTGATCTTTGTCAAAAAACTATCCATGGAATCTCCTTCATTCATGTGCTCACTCTCCAACTGTTTTCGAAGATAAGCAACATGAATCTCATTCCTTGCCTCGTATAAAGTGGTAAGTGTATCCCAAGCATCCTTAGCTATTCTGCAAGAGTGAATGCAAGGAATAATGGCAAGTTTGACAGACAAGCCTATCAATGCATGTGCATGTGACAGACAAGCCCAGTGAATTTGATCTACAGTAGGAACCGTAGCACAAACAAGAACATGAAGAATATCGCCATCTTCAATGCCATATTCATCACCTTTAGTAACTATATTTGCAGGTGTAATAGGATGTTTTTCAACACGTTGCACAATATTCCACATTTATTTTGCAACCAATATATGATGCATCATATAAGCCTATAATGTGTAATTGGCACCATCCAACTTATCCTCAACAACCAATATATGAAATACATCACTACTTTCAACTATGGCCATTGATTAAAATACCCTGATGTAGAAAAATGACTATATCTCAAAGAGTTGAATGGAACTACCCTGTTGAGTTAAACATGTAGCAAAATTTGAGGCGCTTATACTAGCGAACCAAAACTTGTATACATCTTTGGCACAAAAATATGAAATTGCTTGCGTAGGCACTGTGATAGTGTGTTCAGAGGCCAAAATGAGCTCAAATCACAATTTTGACACCACAAGGTGAAGCTATTCTAAAATCCTAATCGTGTTGAGTATGCTCAGCAATTTTCATGTGATTCTGAGACTGTGATTGGAGGGGTGTCGACGATGCCCTAGATGAAGCGATGACTTGCTCTAATACCAATTGTTGGAGTTTAAGTGTGCGAAAGGATGCGAACATCACAAGGAAGAAGAAGAATCTTGAGGCACAATACACAATACTAGATGTATTACCAAGAGAATGTACAAAGATAAGTGACTAGTTAGGGTTATAGGCATATATACAAGCCGAGGGGAAAAAACCTCCTAAAGAGGGAAAAAAAGTGCCCCAATGGTCCTAGTGTGTTTATACACATCACTACCTAAATATATCAACATAACAATCCTAGAATTATTTGAGAATCATATAGATATGATATATATTATCACATAGATATTTCATTATCTTTGCATCTGTCTAGATAGCAATCTTTCTACCCATATTACAAACTAAAATAACTCAAGTTGAGTTGTAAAGTAAGCAAGGTCCAAGGTTCAAAAATTGTTGATAAGGATCAAGGCTTAAAATATTAAAATTTTCTAGATGCAATATTTGAGTGATTGACATTAAATAATTCACAGATGATGGTAAATAGAATATTTACATTAAAAATTGATTTGCTCCATTCTATTCAGCATCTTGAAAAGAATGTCCAATCACAATCTTTCGTCTTAGATCATTTACAATAATGATCTTTAGAAAGGGACATAGTGTTAGACATTAGGCCTAGTAGGCCATCACATGTGTGTGTGGGACAAAGGCTAGATTAGCCAAGGTCCCTAGCTGAGGGGATATCCTAAAGTCCCTGAGATAGGTAGTAGAGTGAATGTGCATGATGGCCACATGTCCACACTAGAGAGAATATTAACCATTTATGGAGTAAGAGGATATAAGGATGGGAGGTGAGTAGCACACACAAAAAAATTAGCCATTATTTTCACATTGTAATAGAGAGGTTAGGACTTAAATTATGTCAATCCATCCAAGGCTCCAATCAAAGGCTTGTGGAAAACAAGGTAGAGATGTGTATGAACACAAGTACCACAAAAATTACCATCGATTCCATAGATGATTACTTCTCTACTTATAACCAATAACTTGATCATAACTTTTTCCTTGTTCATATGAATAGAGGCATGTTTGATATCATCATTAAGCACTTTATAAGATTTACAATGTAACATGGATAGAGTCTTTGAGTTCATCTCTATTTTTTAATGAAACAGAGTTAAATACCTCCATAGAAGTTATATGTGTAGAAAAAGACACAAATATATGAAAATACTATCAGAATGGTGGAAAATATTCAATTAGAGTTTATGGATTAGGGATGGGACTTGCAATCTTTAGTGAACAAATGAACGAGCTTGTAACACCAGCTAATAAAGAACAAGATAATTTATGGAATGAGGATGAACCAACTCATGAAGTAATTTCTTTGTCTTTATATACCACGCCTATTGGATTGATACAACCATTTGGTGAGTGGAACAACAAATTTCGTGTTTGCATCATTATTTGTCATAGTCATACTCTTTTATGCCTGTTTTCTACATATATATGCAGCACAATTTGTTTATATAATGTTTCAATAGGTTTCTTTTGTGAATTCAAGCTTTTGGAGTATGTTTCTTTATAGAAGAGAGACTTGAAATGGTACATAATTTTTTCAATTTGGTCACATAGGAGCTCAAGTTATGAGCATATTTATTTACGTGGGTCTTAATGATGTCTACTATGATCAAGGGGTAGATTGGTGTCAATCTCTTGCTTCAAGCATTCCATCACATTTTCATTGCACCTTTGACTTCAACCACATCCTTGTCTTCTCATTGTATTGGAAAATCAAAGTGCCAATCATCCTACAACTACAATGGAAATATGCTTTGTGCATGTTTAAATTAATGGGAAAAAAAAACTGGAAAGAGTACTTACTATAGTAGAGTTTGCATTCAGTAGCGTCAAAAAATTCTTCCACAAAACATTATCCATTCATTCTTATGTATGGGTGTTAGCTAACGATCTCTCATCTAAGTTGGCTAAAGAGAAAGTTGAGTGAATCTCGCAACCACACTTTAGATAGTGATTTTAAAGAGCCTATTTATATTCAATCCATTCCACATGCATGCACTAGAAAAGACTATTTAATTTAGAGAAACAAACTAGAAGCCTCTTGTACAAAGAGTTCCTAGATAAGTGGAAGGAGAGTTTGGTCGTGATGTTACATGCGAAAGGGTAAGCAATATTCAAATATGGTTTCCCATTTTTTATTTACCTTCATAAGAGGCTCCTAAAGAGGAAGGAAATAATGAAGAAAGTGCGCACGGAGAACGAGGTCTAATCTTGCCGCCCAGCCACATACTTCTCATAATTTATCTCTCTCACTTACCATAATAATGAGTCCCCTTATGGCTCTACACATGGGTGCCACATGGCACTCATGTGTGAGCCCATCTAAATGGGTTAAGATGTGGTTCACACCTCTCCCAAAGGGTTGACTCCATATAACATTTCCTTCCCCTTAACTGCATTTTTGTCCTCAAAAATGGTACTGGAAGGTCTAAAGAAAGAGATAATCAATGAAATAGTAGTCCCACTAAATCCCCATGTATAAAAATACATGGTCATGTCTCCGTGTTGTTTCCCCATATCCTTCCCCTTAAGAAGACTCTTGGGAAGATAATCTAAAGTTGGGAAATCGTCTCTGAAGGGTGCTAACCCGCTCCCATGTGGCACTATCTTCTGAACTATCTTTCCACTTTACTAGACACTCTTTATACAAGTGACTTCTCGTCCGTTTCTCTCGAGTGCGTAGTATGCTCTCACGCTCATGTGGAATAGATTGAACAAAAATAGGCTCTACTACCTCACTATATGGAATGAGGTTGTCAGATTCACCCAGCCGTTTCTTAAGTCGGCTAACATGAGAAACTGGATGGATTTGACTATTCTCTGGAAGTTGGAGCTGGTAAGCCATCTTTCCTATTCTTTTAAGTATTTGGAAAGGTCCACAATACCTAGGAGATAGTTTTGGACAAGGTCCCGTCTTCATGGTTTCAGACCTAGATGGAACTCTAAGATAGACCTGCTCTCCTACCTCAAAGTTGATATCTCTCCTTTGAGGGTCAGCATAGGCTCTAGCTCTATCCTGAGCTCTCCTAATGTTGTCCTTAGCAAGTCTAAGCATATCGTTCATCTCTTCCAAGAAGTCCTTTGCAGCTTGAACTTTCTCATTCTGCAAGCCTACTGCATAAGGTGCTCTTGGCTGAAACCCATACATAAGCATAAATGGACTATGCCCAGTGGAAGAGTGTTTGGCACTATTATATGCAAACTCTACTATAGGTAAGTACTCTTCCCAATTAGTTTGTCTTTCATTCACATATGCTCAAAACATATCCTCTAGCATTTGGTTAACCCTCTCTATTTGCCCATCCGACTGTGGATGCTCGGCCGTACTCATGCTAAGTCTCGTATCCAACCTTTTGAAGACCACTCTCCAAAGGTGGCTAGTAAACTTCCTATCCCGATCGGAAACTATGTCTAAAGGAAGACCATATAACTGGTATAG
Organism: Ceratopteris richardii; assembly: GCA_020310875.1. Classification (NCBI taxonomy): domain Eukaryota; kingdom Viridiplantae; phylum Streptophyta; class Polypodiopsida; order Polypodiales; family Pteridaceae; genus Ceratopteris; species Ceratopteris richardii. Next base: position 153,644,591 of record CM035432.1, read on the forward strand.
GTTCTCTACAAAGAGTCTAGCCAACTCTGGTGTCTTCACTATAGTACGTGTCGGAATAAACCTAGCCATTTTGGTTAACCTATCCACAATTACCCAAACCGAGTCGTGCCCTCTCTGTGTCTTAGGTAATCCGACTATAAAGTCCATGGAGATACTCTCCCATTTCCCATTAGGAATATACAATGGGTGGAGTAGCCCTCCAATCCTCAACCTCTTAGCTTTGTTGACCTAGCATTTAGTGCACTTAAGCACATACTCTAGGACGTCCTTATGAAGTCCAGGCCAATAAAATTGCCTCTTAACAAGATCATAAGTCTTGTTAAGTCCTAGGTGTCCCACACTAGGTGTTTCATGACACTCATACAAAATATGCCGTCTCATCTCAATATCTCTAGGGACACACACCTTGCCTTTATATAACAGATATCCATCATGGACATTGTAATTCTTCCACTTGAATCCTTCTTGAGTACCCGTGGATACTCCATCCTCACTGGAAACATGTATATCATGATCCCCATTCTCTATGGCTTCTCAAATCTCGGAATATACAGGATCAAGCCTACATTTTCCTCTAATGGACTCAAGTAGCTCACTAGTGATCTGAGTGAAACTATATCCATTGATCGTAGGCATGCGGCTAAGTGAATCAGCCACTACATTAAACTTTCCCTTCCTATACCTAAGCTCATAATCAAACTCCTGAAGGGTCTCTGCCCATCGGGCCTTATGACCTTTAAGGTCTGTTTGATTAGAGAGCCACTTAATACTCTCTTGATCAAACACTATCGTAACTTTGGCACCATATAAATAATGATGCCACTTCTTCAAAGCATGGATAATTGCATACAACTCCTTCTCATAGATGGAGTAATTCTTCTGAGCTGGTTCTAGTTTCTTACTCTCAAAAGCTACTGGTTGACCATCCTGTACTAAAACCGCTCCTATGGCAAAATCACTCGCGTCAATCTCAACCACAAATAGTTTATTGGGATCTGCTATATGTAAAAGTGGAGCTGTAGCAATTACTACTTTCAATTTTTCCATACTTTTCTTCTGTTCGTCTCCCGAATGAAAGGATTTCCCTTTTCCTTTAAGTCGTTCTATCATCGGGACAGCAATCTTGGCATAGTTTTTGGTAGAAACCTGATAAACCTAGGAAGATCTGTAGCTCTTCCAGGTTCCTTGGGTGTGGCCAATCCATAATAGCCCTTACTTTTTTAGGATCCATCTGGATTCCATCATGGGAGACTATATGCCCAAGGTATCTAACCTCTATCTTGAAAAATTCACACTTTGACTCCTTAGCAAAGAGTGAATTTTCCCTTAGCACTTGAAATACTTTCCTCAAGTGTTCCAAGTGCTCCTCTTTTGACGCACTGTAGATCAGAATGTCATCTAAAAAGTCTACTACAAAGTGTCCTAGATAAGGCCATAAAACACTATTCATGAGCTTCATGAAAGTGGCAAGGGCATTGGTGAGACCAAAAGGTATCACCAAAAACTCATAGTGCCCATATCTAGACCTAAATGTAGTCTTAGGGACATCCTCTTCCCTAATCCTGATCCGATGATATCTTGATCTAAGGTCAAGCTTGGTCAAATACCTAGCTTGATGTAACTTATCAAATAGATCTTCCAATCTAGGCATTGGAAACCTATTTTTGATAGTTACCTTATTAAGTGCTCTATAGTCTATACATAGCCTCATAGAGCCGTCTTTCTTTTTAACTAGGAACATTGGCGATGCCCAAGGTGAGTTACTAGGTTTAATGAAGCCTTTATCTAAATAATCCTGCAATTGCCTCTCAACCTCCTCATGTTGAGAAACACTAAGTGTATAGGTGGCTTGCAAATAGGGTTAGTGTTAGTAACAACCTCAATGGCATGGTCAATGTCCCCTCTCTCAGGTGGTAGCCCTCTAGGTAAGTCAGTGGGAAAAACATCTCTATACTCAAACATAAGATCCTTAAAACTTTTAACCACACACTCTTGCAAAAAAGAATAGTAGAAAGTCATGTCCATATTTACATTCCTAGCATGAAAATATACATCAGATGAGCTGTTTTTACAATGCTCCATATCATGACTATACAATAAAAACATGTCTTGTACATGCTGAGAATAACAAAGACTATACAACTCTAGTGATGAAATGAGAGGTGCACTAGGTACATCTCTCTCTTCGTGAATACAAACTTTACTTCCATTCTTTTCAAATTCAAGTGTGTTGTTTTGATAGCTGCGTTTAAGTGTGTCTCCCAACCCCCATAGCCACTCTCTTCCTAAGACTAGGCCTGTCCTCTCCATATTCATAATTTGGAAGTCCATATAATCTGTATAGTCCTGCATTTTGACTTCCAAATTGGATACCATAGTATCCCATATCCTCTTACCTTGCCCTTGCATCATAGATACAATGTATTTATGTGCACTAGGCTGCTGGGGAATCTTTAATTTCTTGACCAAAGCATAGTTTATAAAATTATGAGTAGCAGAGTCATCTATCATGACCCGCACCTTGGTCCCGTATACACTACCATGCAGTTTGACTAGGTCATGTGGTCCAAACTGTGGTGACCACAATGACTGAGTCAAATAGCAAGTGTGCTCTATATCCTCGTGCATCACCTCCACTCCCTTGCAGCTAGAGCTGCCATGAATAGGAAGGGTCTGCACTAGCTGGACCGCCTTTTTGCCCTTTTCAGGGGCCGTACTAGACTCTGGCCCCTTCTTCTTTTCTTCCCCCTTCTTGAGTGGACAGTTCCACTGTGAATGGCTAGGAGACAAACACCTAAAGCATAGGTTCTCTCTTTTGGCCCTCTCAAACTGATCTATGGATAACCTAGGCCCTTGTGATCTTTGCTTTTTAATAAAAACTTTGTTTTTCCCAAAAGGAAACTTCTTCTTGAATTTAGTCGTACTAAGAGGCTTGAGGGGCTGATTCGTCTAAAAAGGAGTATATTGAGGACGGTTATGGTCCTCATAACTCTGTGCATACTTGATCGCCTCCTCTAATGTCTTAGGTGTATTCCTTCTGACTTCCCTCTTTATGGCTTTATCTAAGCCCCTGACAAACCCTCTGATCTTCTAGAAATCATTTAAACCCTTAAGTTTCAAAATGATCTCTCTATAGTGGGATAGGTAGACCGTAATAGGCCTACCTCTCTGTGTAATCCTATCCCACTCATCCCAATTCCTCTCCTTCTCATTCTCAGGAAGAAACTCTTTAAGAAAAAGAGTCTCAAACTGAGTCCACTCAGTAGGGATAGAGTTCGCCTCCTTAAGACTCATCCATCACTTGTAAGCATGCGGGCCGAGGGAGAGACTCACCTCTATCACACGGTACTCTGGTGGGGTGCCCTTCAATTGATGCAAATCATGCCACTTTTGTAAAAAAGTGTAGATTGCATCCTTGTTCCTATCTCGGTCATCCCCCGTAAAGGTAGGTGGCTTCAAGTCTTTCAGGAGGGGAGCTTCCCTAGAGCTCTCTCCTTTGTGCTTACTAGGAAGAGAAGTATCTTTCCTAGTGAGCTCCAAAGGAATAGGAGGGGTCTCTCTTTCCTTCCTAGCTAGGAAAGAGGTGACACTAGTCTCAAGTGAGATCATTTGAGACTTAAGCTACTGTATGAGAGATGTGATGCTACCAAGATCTCTCTCTAATTTAAGGGTTTGCTCTTTCAAGTCTATGAATTTGTCATGATTGACAAATTCATCTAAAAGTTCCTCATATGTATATTCCTCTTGTTGAGGCTCTTTCTCTTCTAAGTTCTCTTCTATTTCTTGCCCTAATTCTACTTCTTCCATTCTAGGATCAGGATCCTCTAGTTGCTTTTTAGATGGAGAAGTATGTTCAACTACTTGTTTGCCTTTAGATTCCATGTTTTACTTCCCTTCCCCCATTTGCTAACTAGAGTATATGAAAATGAATGGAATTAAAGCTCAAATATGCAAGAAGAAGAGAAATATATCACAAGAGCACTTCCTTGTTAGAAAATAGAGCTACGGAAGCGAAAACCAAATTATCCTTGAAGCTTTAGGTTGCTGATTTTGAATCCTCGCCAGGACCAAACAAAAATTGGAAATGTCTAGTTGGTTCGGGGAGGTTCTAAACACCAAAAACCATCCAAAACAATACCAAAACCACGTGGGAATAGCCCCAACCGAGCAAACTGAGTGAAACTGAGCAACTTCTAGGATTTGATAGTCCTCTCCAGTCAAAGAAATGTAGCCCAGTGCCTGTACTTCAAAAATTTTAACCTATTCCAAGTGAAAAAAAGTGAATTTGGACACCAGATGATGAAAAACTAGGCCCAGGAGTGGCCGCCTAGTTCCTACTGAAGCACTGCAGAGAGATTTTGGTGGGGCAAATCTCATCCAAATCCAATATCAATGTTTTCTAAGAGAAGCTTAGGAGTGTGGCTTCGTAACGTGACCAAGATTTTTGAAATCTGATATTGTATGAGGAAGCTATGGTGCGGAGAAGCCGGGTATGTCAAGAGTAGGAAGTGAAAATGCTATTCATGGAAGGGTAACTTTGAGAAGCTCCAAACTGAGAGACTAAAGCTTTCTGAATCAACCCCAAAACCATACCCCATATCCATAGCCCATATTACATATATGCATCATCATTTTTGCCAAACCTTGATCCAAAATATCCTTCTTTCTCCTCCAAATCTAAAGAAAACTGTTGTTCTCAATTACCTTCTTCACACGAATTTGTTTCTCCTCAAGAAGCTCGCAGCAACAACAGGCAACAAACTTATCCCACATAGCCCTTTTTCCAGCCCGAAGAACAAGCATACATGAGAGAAGCTCTTCATGTCCTTCTCATCCAAGACTGGGGGGGGGAGGAGTGCCCCTTCGTGGGTTGTGGGCTCCCACATGCGTGGTTTGTCTCTGTCCGCTGTCAATTCCGTCCACTGTCAGCTTCGTCCGGCCCTGCACTGGTCACTGGTCATTAAGGCTCTGATACCAATGTTAGTTACTCTCAAGATCCCCCTAATTTTGGGGGGGGGGAACTCTCCACTTCTCAGTCTTTGATGTTCGGCCCCAAGAGCTCTGTGCACGCATGGAGAATGAGGTCTAATCTTGCCGCCCAACCACGTACTTCTCATAATTTATCTCTCTCACTTACCATGATAATGAGTCCCCTTATGGCTCTACACATGGGTGTCACATGGCACTCATGTGTGAGCCCATCTAAATGGGTTAAGAGGTGGTTCACACCTCTCCCAAAGGGTTGACTCCATATAACATAAAAAGTTGATGGCATTTATAGGAACGAAGGTTGTCTTTATATTGATCGTAAGGAATTCCTTCTCAAATTGAACATAGACTTCATACATACCTTCAATAGATATCTTTTGAGTCTAAATTTCTAGGTTTTTGAATGATTGATCTCTTCTTTTACCTAGTTCTATATGAAAATGTAGTTATTGTGCTTTTCCTACCTATACTTCTTCACATGGATGGCTATGTCTTGATCAATGCATTGAGGAGGGGGTGACCAACATGTTAAAAATCTTCAATTATGGTGGAATCCTCCTCTGAAGCTCTTCATCTTGTGATTCTTTTATTTGACCTTGATATTTTGGCATAGTAACTTTAGCTTCCTCCACTTTTGCTACCAACTAGGATGTCCTTTTTGCTATTCCTCTTGGCTTTTCACTAGGTCATGTGCTTTGTTAAAGGCTTTGCTTATACTTTTCTTATGCTTCTTGTAACTCTGTCACCAACTCTTGTTCAGATTTGGAAAATTCTTCATATAATGTGCAACATTTCTCTTCATAATGTTTTATTCCTTCCTATAATACCTCTATAAATATGAGTTGATCAATCATTAAAATTGTAGGATGGGTAATTAATTCTATTTCTTGAGTCACATTACTTTTTTAGTCGTGATATATAGTTGCTTCTTATGAATATTCTCCCTTGATGGCATTGGCATTTTTTGAGTTGCAAATTCTTCTTATGATTCTTTGAGTATCTATATCTCTTGTGCTAATTTCGATGTCTTAGCACATTCTTCATCTTGTAACCACTATATCTCTTGAATTTATTTGCCTTTTGCTCAAATTTCTTTATCTTCATGTAGCATGTTTTGCTTATATGACCGGCACTCAAGCATGTAGGCTTGGAGCTTTTGGATGATCCTTTTCATTTCATCAATGGATGAAGAGGGAATGAGTATCGTTTGGGATTATGCAGAAGGTGGAAATGGGGTGGCATAGAAAGAAAATGAGATGGAAGGGAATCATGGAGATGGAGGTGGGTTTGGATAATTTGTGGGGTCCAAGGGTGTAAATTGGAATGTAGATGTAATGATGCTAGCAAGGTTGTGGTGGTGATAGTGTGAAATGTTATTGTGGGTGTTTCGGGTGTCAAAGAATATGGAAGGGAAGTTACCTCTTCATCATTTACATCTATAATCTCATATAAATCTTCCACAATAAGAATTGATGGTAATTATACATGTGGAATAAATTCTTAGGATATTATGGGTAAATTAGGAGTAATTTCTTGAATTTGATGACACATTAATTTACAAGCTCTCTTCTTTGATGCGCTAGAAGTGTCAATTCAATACTTTCTCTTCCTTTGGATATGTTTTTTGTTAGGTGTTGACCTTGATTTCAAAATTGCCTCGGACTTATTTGAGCATGAGATATCTAAATAATGTGTGATAGTTGGCATGAAAGTTATAAGAGGCTCACCTAAGAAAAAGACTTTTTTTTACCCCTTTGTTCCAAAATTTTGACTCTAATTATATGATCTCTCTTTAACATGGCACTTATTTTCCTATATTTCTTGGTTTTTTTTACCAAAGTAGGAGATTCTTCTCACTCCTTTAATGATGAAGTTTTCTTTGAGGTCTCTTTCCTTTTCTTTGAATTTGAACTTGTGAACTTCTACCATAAATTCAATGCCATTGTGATGCTTCTAAGAACCTTCTTTTGGATAAGTGTGGGTAGTAGATGTCCATTTTGCAATAGACATTTGTTCAGCTATTTTAGAAAAGAGATAGAAGAACTATTAAAATTTTTCAATCCAAGGGTAAGAACCTTTGCGGTTATAATCAAACGTATACAAAAAATGCAATGGATAGCTTAAAGGTATGCACAAGCAATTATCTTGAAAGAACAAGCAAGCGAGGCCCTCAATCTCTTACGAAATTTCCAAAACTAATAATAGTGTCAAAAATTCCTTTACAAGTGAGGGGGATGGGCTTATATAGTGGCCCCTCTTATTGTCATCTTTTTACATAAATTGGGAATAGAGAAAAATACAAAGTTTTTTTAGAGCTCTTCAAGTATTTTCTAGGTTACTAAACTAAAATAAGCTACTTCATAATCTTAGAGATGGAAAATTTTCATGCCCATCCCTACAAAATCCTTCACTTTGCTTCGTGTTTGCTATCCATCATTCATGTGTGTAACGTCCATCTAGAAAAAAGGGACTAAATTCTTGTTGCCTTCCTACAAGGTAATATCACATATTTAACTATAAGTATAGAGATTGGGCATCATATACCTGTTTGAAAGATGTGTGTTTTGAAAAAGACTCCTATCACTACCCTAGGTTCTTGTTTGTTTCAATATCTTATAAGCTTCTTCATTAAACATGGTCATCATTTGTGGTGCATTATACCTTGCTAATCAAATAATCCTTGAATTGTCCTTCCATGAAAATGTAAGGGACACATGTTGGGGTTAGTTGGTGTACTAACTCTTGTGGGATGATCATAGTGACAAGTGAGGCCATAACAATTCCTTCTCCAATTTCATACATAAGGTATCCATTGTACCTCTACAAGTTTCTTGGGTCCATTCGTCATCTAGATTCGTAGGATCTACTTAGTTGGCATGCTAGCTCTTGTGATTTGATCATAGTGAAAAGGTGAGATCATAAGAGTTCCTTCTCCAATTCGATACATAAGCTATCGATAACAGATATACAAGTTTCTCGAGTTTGTTCTTCGTATGGCTTGGTAGATCCTACTATTATAGAACTATACATGGTTGGAAAGATAGATTTATAATTGGCCCTTCAAACTGATCATCAAATGCATCCTATATAGACATAGGGTTTCATCTGCTTTGGTGGACAAATCTTTCTAATCATTGTATTTGCAAAAGAATGAGACATTGGCATGTTTTCTTTTCAATTCCTTGTTTTCTTCATGCAACTCTTGGAGATGTTGGATAGTCTTTTCATAGGCATCCAAGAATTGATAACCTAAGTTTGCAATTCTTCTAGCAAAGCATGATGCTTCTAACATTTCTTTTGTACTCTTGTTAGCTATCACCTCTTTCATGGATCTTTCAAACATCACATTGAAAAATTTGAGCCTTTTGTGCACTTTGGCTTGCTCTTCTTTGGTCATTTCCATTTTCCTAGGGGTCAAAATATATTTGGACAAGTAAATCAACAAGTTGTTAGGGTTAGGATTCAAAGCCCAAATTTTCTTTTACCACCATCTTGCTATTCATAAAATACTATGATGGCCATTATAAATATTGAGGCACATATTAGTGAGGCAAGGGAGAGATAGTTTGCAAGATTATGACCACCACGTGCTAGAGAGATGACCCTCCTCCCAACCAAATGCCTCTATATATAGCTCTCTCCAAGGGAATGTCTGCTTGGGTTGGTGGATACTAACCATCCATGTGTGAGCCATGTAACTGCATGTGCACCGTGTCCCAGTTCACCAGAGTTAACTCAAGTGGATGCTTTTAGAAGGTTCTAGAGCTCTTTGGGAAAAACACTCTCCCCATGTATCCCATTGGTATTGAACCCAAGACCTCTTCCTTCACATCCTTGAGTCTTAACCACTAGGCTAAGTGGATCACTTGGTTACAAGAGTAAATGACATTCTATTAAGTCTAGACTCGAGATCTTTGGTCATTAACATCTGGATGACCAAACGGTGTCTGATTTCAAATCCGTCTGAACTGACCGGACCCTTAGATCATAGACTTACTTTATTACATTCTTGCCCCCTTGGAAAAATATTTTTGTCCTCAAAAATCGAGCTATATATCTATTGTAGGCAACCCCCGAGCCTCATGTTCTAAAAGTACATATTGGGAGATTCATGAACCTGGGAAAATGAACCTTGGGCTGAATCCCCTACATTGAAAAACTCAAACGTTGGAGTAATAATTCCACGTGTTAATCCTATTTAAAACCCTCGTATCAACTCTATTTACAAGAAAATATCAAGATTCTAACAAGACTCGCCTTATATATCAAACCGTTAGTTCAGCCCAAAGAGAAAGCCTCCTAAGCAATTGATCTCATTCAATGTGTTGAGGACCATTGATGATGCCTTCAACAAACTCAAGTGGTGAAGTCACAAGTGTTGGCCCCACATCTTTCTTTCCATATCTTCCAAAGCACTTCCCCTCTTATGGCATTCCACAAGGTAGAAGAGGAGTCAATCGCTTCTCCAAGTAATGCTTGCTTTACGTTGATTTGACTTTGTAAACTCAAAATCTTGTTAGGAGTTTTCCACACCAAGCAACTCCTAGGACATGAAAAGAAGAGGTGACCAAGGTCTTCTCTGCCGTGAAGGAAGTGCTTGCACCAGTGAGGAGCCCCATTTATTTTACTGTCTTTGACATTGGTTCAAATTCCCCAATGGAGAATTTTCCACATAAGTACCAATTTTTTTTCTTAATGAGAGGATGCCACAAGTCCCCAACTTTAAATTGTCATTTGATGGGGGGCCAATTCAAAAACCATCTCCTATTAAGGGAGATATGCAAGCCAAAAGTGCTTATGGATCCTCAATGTTTTATCCAAATTTCTTTACCATTGATCCATCTTAAACCTTCAATCTACGGTGGATCATTCCCGAGAAGGAGATGTGTCTTTGTGTTTTCCCAATAATAGATTGTGTGTCTTAGTAGACACCAATCTTCATAGTCAGATCTCTGATCTAGGTCCATGTCCTCAAACCTTATCCAGTGTCCTCTCTCTTGATTTCAAAGATGTTTTCACTTATGAAATCCTTTGTTCCATAGATTCTTCACCCTTTGGAGGTTCTCCGAGCCAATTTCTTTGATTCCCATAATAGGAAACAATATAGAATCATTTTATTTAATCCTGGCCACCCACTTCCAATCTTCATTAACCTTGATGTATGGTTTCATCTTATTCCAACTCTTCCACATAGAGCAGACAAGGTCCAAACTTTTGGGAGTCACAAGAAGCAGAGAAAACATCAGAGCGAACAAAGCAAGTCTCTTCCACCTAGGGATTCCCAGAAGAGTAAGAGAAGATTTTTTTGAACGTAACACAAAACTTAGCTACAATATGTGCTTATTACTTGACCATCTCACCACTACTAAGAAGAGAATACAAGTTTACAAAGAGACAAAATGAGGAAATTTTGGAGGTAGCCATGGACCTTTATGTGGTGATGATTGTCATCCTTTCATGATTGCAAGCCATGCCCCTGACTCTATCAAAATCATCTTTGAAGACTACACGACTTTGTTGGAAGCCCACAACAAGATCATTGAGGAGTTGACAACCTTCAAGGTAACACAAAGACTAAAAGAACACATAGGTCTCCCATCCACAAGTACCACGAGTAGCACACTTCCTCAGGTAATGATAGAATGGGAAAACCTCCAAAAAAGTTACTAGATATGATTTCACAAATCAAAGAGTACAATCTCATGTTGCAAATTTCCTAGAATGACCAGGATCCCCACTGGAATAGCTAGAACCCGATGAAGTAGTATTTATACTCATCAACTTCATCTATGAAGAAGAATATGAGCCATGGCTTGCAATAGATGATTGGGCCACAGGAAAAGGGATATGATGTCTTTGAGATGCAACGTGCAACTTCGATGAAACAAATTGAATGAACTGGAAAGACTCATTTGGCTCTAGTGGAAGTACAACAAGTGGCTTTAGTGCTCATTGAATAATCCATGTTGAAATCAATGTACTTCGAACAATTTGCACCAAGGAAACCAATTATTACAGTGAACTACAATATTATCTTTACTTTATATTATTGGGAGAATATAATATAGAGGTATAGAAGCCAATAGGGAAATTATCAACATTTGCTACATAGTTTGAACCTAATGACTTACCCTAGGCTGGCAGAAGAGGCACCATCTTTCAACCTGATTGGCATTGTGAGAAAGGCTTGAATGATGTGTGTGTCACTCTCCTCTCATCCATATATACCCTCTTGTACTCTTAAAATAGCAATGATGTGCTACTAAAAATAGCAATGATCTAGAATAGTCTAGTGTGAACATGTGGCCATCATGCAACACTTATTCCCATTACTATCAAAGTAGTTCCCATTACTACCAAAGTACCTTAGGGTATCCCTCGAGCTTGGGACCTTGGCTAATTGGCCCTTGTCCTTCACATACATGGACTGATCCATGTGGATCAAGTAGACTGATCCCTCTGGATCAATGATCCCTATATTAACCTGCAAGAAAATACTTACATGTCCTTGCAAAGAAGAATACATGCACCGTACACTACAAACCATGTCTAAACTACGCCTCTAGTCTAGGTACGATGCAAAATTGCATGTCGTGTATGCAATATGATGCAAAAAAAGAGCAATGATATAAATTGACAAGAGACTTATCTGGAGGTTCAAAAAGTAATTTGCATGTGTGTAGGTGTTGAAGATGGTCCACCCTTCATCTGAATAACTTTCCAAATGTTTCCCGAGAGGTTGTGCTTGAAAAAAGATGCTTGAAAGAGGGTCATTGAAGGTGAAGGATCAAAGTTGAAGCTCTCAAAGTAATTGAGACTTAAACCAAAATATGGCTTGTAGTACTCACTAGAAAGAGCTCTGAGAGAGCTTGCCATAGCAATACAGATCTCAAAATTTGGATCTTGAATGCTCAAGATATGGCTAGAAGAATGGAAAGAGGTGGTGCAAATCGGCTAATTGGAGAAGCTCTTGATTATGGCATCAATAGGAAATTCTTAGAAATTCGGTGTTGTGAATTGTCTTCCAACTTTAGTGCTTGTAGGTGAGTGAATTATCCCACATAGCGTTGAGGAACCTACTCTAATTATATATGGACCGTAGTTTGCCTCATTTCTAAAACAAAAACAATTAAAGTAAGTGCTCTCTCTCTCTCTATGGCCTCCTTGGTGCCACCACAAGGGCCATCCATGGTCAAACTGTAAGACATTGGTTTCCATGACTTTCAAAGATGCGTAATATCGCCGCCCGCACGATTGTGAAAATGTTCAACATGATGCTGACTATTTTCAAAGTATTCAAGAAGGTTAAGGCTACACGTCAACACATTGGGATTGGAAAAGGGGAATTTAGATATGGTATATGACATGAACACCATGTCCTCAATAAAATTTTGCTTTGCTTGGCATTTTTGGCTCAAATACCTTCCGACATGCTACAAACTAACGTTCCAACATATCTTCACAATAGGCTTCTAGGAATACCACCCAGAGGTATGTAGTTCCAAACCCACTAATATATTGCACATGTTTGCCTATGAAACTATACAATATTTGAAACACTATTGAATGCCTAGCCAGATACTCTACATGCCATAGATTGGCAAATACTTGAAGAGGACCTGCATGGGACTTGTGCATTGCACAGTAGACTTTGGTCGTATACATTGTTCAAAATTACACTGAGCACTCCCATGCACAAGATTTTGTTAGGGATGATAGATGTAAGAGGGATTGGAGTGTTGGCCATCAAATAGATAGACCAATAGGTAGCATGAGTGGAGGTCATGGCTTTCTTGTGTGGCTTTTACCTGCACATTTGTGAATGCCACTTGCTCACAATCATATCACCCTCACTTCTTTGCAAATTAACAACTATGAGGTGAATCTCCTTTGATGTTGGTACTCACCATTGTTTTATAAGAGACAATGTTAAAAAAATCCCATATAGAGTGACATACAAAGCTAAGAGTTCTATAAGATGAAGTTGATGAGACATATTTTCATGTCGAAGAGGAGGTTGTATGGTTCTTCAAACAACTTCTTGTGGGCTTCTTAGTGCACTTGTCCACACTATAGGTGTAGAGTGAGATGTCTGGACAGTAATGAGGTACCTCCCCTTACATGGAGGGCTATCACACTCTTTTGGGAACATGCACTAAATCTTCTTTTTGCAAAGAGAGTGATAAGTTGATGTCATCAGTCCCAAGAGGCTCACATGATTGGAAGCTACCTCAAAATCACAAATTCACACAAGGGTGATTCTACCAAGGCTATAACGTGGCTCTAGATGCCAATGTAATATAATCAATACTCTAAGCAATCTAACTATTAAGCTGATGATCACTACATCTAAGCCCACAAGGGGTGAGAGATGCATGTATCCACCCAAAAAACTTCACCCATATATATACTTAGGTCAAGGGGGAAATGTGAGGAGAGCCAACCAAGTTTCCCTCCCACATGGATGCTAATCCAATGGCTCTAACCTTGGGAATCACATGGTCTTCATATTGTTGATATATTTAGCTAGTGATGTGTGTGAACACTCTAGGACCATCGGAGCACTTTTTTCCCTCTTTAGGAGGTTTTTTCCCCCAGCTTGTATATATGCCTATTACCCTAATGGGCTACTTATCTTTGTACATTCTAGTGGTAATACATTCATTATTGTGTGATGTGCTCCAAGCTTCTTCTTCTTCCTTGTGCTTATCAGAGCAGGTTGATGCTTCATCTAGGGCATTGCCTACACCTCTCCAGTTGCAATCTCATAATTGCACAAAATTTGGTAAGCGATCTGAGCTCGTTTTGGCCTCTGAACGCACTATCATAGTGCTTGTGTAGGCTATTTCATCTTTTTGTGCCAAAGATATATACCATTTTTGGTTCTCTAGTATAAGCTTCTCGAAGTTGCTACATGTCTAGTAGAACTCATTTGGGTAGTTTTGTTCAACTTTTTTAGATACAATCATTTTTGTGCATCAAGGTATTTTAGTCAGTGGCCATGGCTGAAAGCAATGATGTATTTCGTATGTTGGCTGTTGAGGATAAGTTGGATGGTACGAGTTACCCATTGTGGGCTTATATGATGTGTCATGTATTGGTCGCAAAAGGACTATGGAATATTGTGTAGGTTGTTGAAAGACATCCTATTACACCTGCGAATACAAGTACTACAAATACAAGTGCAGGAGCTGATGGAGATGGTGTCGAAGATGATGATATTCTACAGATTCCTGTTCGTGCTACTATTTTGATTGCACCTACTGCATAGCAAATTTTTTGGGATGGCAGAGATGCTCAGGCACATGCATTGATAGCTTTGTCTATCAAATGTGCCATTATTCCTCACATTCGCTCTTGCAAAACAACTAAGGATGCTTGGGATACACTTACCTCATTGTACCAGGCTAGGAATGAGGCTCGTGTTGCTTACCTCCGGAAACAATTGGAGAGTGAGCACTTGAATGAAGGTGATTCTATGGATAATTTTCTCACAAAGATCAAGGATTTGAAAGAACATTTGATTTCTGCTGATGAAGTTATACCATATAGCTCACTTGTGTAGACCTTTTTGAATGGTCTTCCTGACTCATATCAGAGTTTCCTTCTACTCTTCATTTGATGATGAAAGGCAATCCAAATGCTTTGTCATTTGAGGAGTTACTCTCTATTCTGTTGCATGAAGATTAGTCTAGGCAGAACAGGTCTATTATGCATACTGCAGATCAAGTTTTCCTTGCTAGTCAAAAGGGCAAAGGAAAATGGGGCTCTTCTATTAGTAAGCAGAAATCTGCAAATGTTGCACATTCGAAGAAGGAAGAAAAAGATGAGAAGAAATTAGAAAAGCAGAAATTGTTTTGCAAATATTGTAAAGCAAATGATCATGTCATTAAGAGCTCTCCAAAAGTGGCTTCTAAAGAGGCAAAGAAGAAAGAGGCTAGAATGGTTGTTGTAGAGGCCTCTACACCGAAAATAGAGTTTGCTAACCTTGTGTAGGATGAAGAATGGGTGTTTACTACTGTTTGCAGTTTTGACCCATCTTCTCATGAGCAGTGCATGTTTGTAGTAGACTCAGATGTTTGGTACTTTGATATGGGGGAGACCAAACATATTACCTCACAATGCAGTTTCTTCTCTTCACTCGAGCCTTCCCCTACAGAGAATATTGTTACATGCGCAAACAACTCCTCCTATCATGTTATGGGAGTTGGTAAGATCATTTTGACTACTGTTGATGGTAGTTCTTTCACTTTGTCAGATGCTTTGTTTGTGCCAGGGATCAAGAAAAATCTATTATCAGTTTTTGCATTAGCCAAGATTCGCTTGGTTGTGAAATTTGTTGATGACAGATGTACAATTCATGATCTGTCAAATGGAAACGTCATTATTGCTTCTACCATTTTATGTCATGGACTGTATAAGCTCATAGACTATGAAAGATCTGTAAATGATTCGACATGTGGAGTACATGATTCTCAGGCTATGTCAGATGCAAAGCTTTGGCATGCATGCTTTGGTCATCTCAAATTTGCTATTTTTCTATGCCTGCAGAAATCTAAAATGGTGTCCTCTTTGCCCAAACTTGAGGCACCCGAAAAACATGTTTGTGAAGGCTGTATTTTGGGCAAAATGCAACGTTCCTCCTTTCCAAAAGATGGTTCAGTTTGGCCTACTTAGAAATTGCAGCTTGTACATAATGATGTTTATGGTCGTATGCAGACACCTTCTTTTGGGAACTATCTTTACTTTGTGACTTTCATCAATGATTTTTCCAGGCATGCATGGGTATATCCATTGAAGGAAAAGTCCAAAGTGTTTATGTGCTTCAAACAGTTTCTGGTTTTGGCTGAAAATCTGTCAGCATGTAAAATGGGCACCCTCCATTCTGATAGAGAGGGAAATATATGTCTTCTGACTTTAATACATTTCTCGTTGAATGTGGGATAAAACATCAGTGTATAGTGTCGTATACACCTCAACAGAATGGAGTTGTTGAACGAAAGAACAGGTCACTCATGGAAGTGGTGAGGTGTATGGTCAAGAGTCAGTCTTTACCACATAGTTTCTAGCTTGAGGTTGTTATGTGTGCAATATATGTACTTAACGGGTGTCCCACTAAACCGTTGTAGTCTATCACTCCATATGAGGCTTGGTATGGTCGCAAGCCATCTATTGCTCATCCACGTGTTTTTGGTTGTTTGGCATATGCATTAGTGCCTGAACAACATCGCAGAGAATTGGATGATAAAGCAGTAAAATGTATTTTTGTTGGTTACAATTCTGAAAGCAAAGGCTATCGTCTGTATCATTCACATACTAAAAGCATTCCAATTAGTTGTGATGTTGTTTTTGTGGAAGATGTTATTCAGCCCTTACTTGCATGTACTAAGGAGACATCTGTTAGCTCCAAAGACATGTATGATACTTTGCTTATTCTGTACCTTTATGTTGAATGCTTTCCATGATCTGCGTCGTGGAACGGGGCCGTAGCATGGATTGTAAAGTAGATGTAAAGCTGCATTGTTCCATGTGTGCAGCATTTCAGGATATGTCTCAAGAAGTTTCTGTCGCCATGTCGGTTGACGGATTTTGCCTTTCTGCACCAGTGGAGGAAGGTCTTTAGGTTGAAACTGGGTAGCAAAGGAAGGAATCTTAGCCATGACTCTCTGTATTTATGCATTGTATTCGGCTACAATAACATAGTAAGGCCTGTATTGGAGTTCTGAGGAGAGGATAATGCATCTAGATGACAAGTTCTTGAAGTAATTGGATTCTAACACAGTTTCTTCTATGACTCTCATGGCCCGATTTTGCAGTAATGTGTGCTCTTCATGAGAACTCCCCATTTCTTCCACTTGTAGCCATCGAGGTCGTGGTGCTTCGAAAGTATCTTGGCCTCTTCCGTTTGTTGTCCCCCTAGGAAGGGTTGCGTATCATATTCCTCTTCAAATGTTTGTTCTACTGGAATGGAGACTATCTCTTCGTCGGTGGGAGCCTCGGGTGGGAAAGGTGGTCTTTCGTATTGTAGTAGGTGTGCTTGTAATTCTATGACCTGTTTCTGGATATCTTTGAGGGCCTCTCAGTCCATGAGAAGTGAAGCTGTGGAGGCGGTGGTTTGAGGGGAAGCTGTCATGTCTTTCTGTTGTTTCTGCTTCAGTTGATCCAGTTCCTCTGATAACTAATCATGTGCTTCAAGTAGTATAGCATAATCTTCAAGGATTATCTTTATGTTTTCCGGGGTCAGGACTTGGAATTTTGAGGACTGATCATTGCCCCGGGCGTGCTTTTGATGGTAGCCTCTAAGTTTTCTTGATTCTGTAGTTGGAGGCATCGATTTTCTTCATGAGCTACTACAAGGTGTCGCTTGATTAGGGCCATATTTTGCTGAAGCTTTGAGTTGTGTTCCAGTTGTATCTGTAGATGGCCTTCCACCACTTGTATCACTTCCTGGTCTACATTTTGTAACTTTACTTCCAATATGCTATGAGCCTCTTGTAAAGTTTGAAATTGTGTTTGGAGGCAAGCATTCTCCTCTTCTAGTGTAGCAAGATGATGTTGTAGCACTTCTGAGTGCTCTTGCAGTCGTTCGTTATGTTGCTCGAGCTGATTGTATTCTGTCCTTAATTGTGAAACACATGCGAGCATGGTGTCAAATGCATTCCCTATAGATGAAGGTGTATTTTGTACAATGGAAAATGAAAGAGGAGGGGAGGGGATTGGGGAATGGGAAGAGTGAATGATGTGTCTATTGGGGATGTGTGTGCGGATGAAATTGGTGGAGGGGGAATGGGAGACGGTGGGAGTGTGGGGAGAGGTGGAGATGCCATCGGTGGTGAAATGTCCATACCCTCAGGGGTGGAGGTGAGTGTAGTGTCTACCATGTATACCGGAATGGTAGGTGGTGTGTGTGTGATTGTGGTGAATAGGTGGGGTGTGGATGTTGGGAATGGGCTCGACGGAAGGGGTTGAGAGGTGGCTTGAAACATTCTACAAAATTAGTCATGGGCGGGTTGAAGGACTGGTGGTATGGGGGGTGGGAAGTGAGAAACCGGAGGCGAGAAGGCCATGAAAGGTGGCGTGGTGACTGGGAATCCAAAGAATATGGATCTAGTGTCAGGATGGACTATGGCCGAGGGCGTGGGGGTTGGTTGTCCTATGGCAGGCTCTATGAAGGATTCTGTTATGACGGTGGTAGTATTATATAGAGGGTTTTCAAAGGAGGAAAACAAAGTGGAACTGGAGAACAGGAGGCCTCTGGATTGCTGATCGAACTGCTTCCACTACCCCATACGTTTTTGCCATCAATAGTAGGCCTTTGTTGTATTTGGAGTCAACTCCAGCTTCCTCCAATAGCTGAGCCATGAGCATCCTACTGCTCTGTTCGGTGAGCAGTTGTTGTGATTGCACTCGTTCCATGATTTGATATAGCCTTCGGAGTTCTACTGTATATGCTAGGGTTTCGGTGGTTTCCTTTGCTTCTGCTTCTTCTCCCTCTGAGCGTTCTAGTTGTTGAGATAAAGTTCTCTGCTGATCATCACACCAATGTACATGGCGGTTGTCTGTGGATTTCCATTGTCTTTGGGAAGAGGTAACCTGTTCTTTCTATGTCCAAAAAGAATTCTACATCAGAGAGTTGGGTATTCTATAAGAATGATTAGAAGTCGAAGATGCTCATCCCTTCAACGTCTCCAGTCGTCGCAAATTCAAATTCGGAAGGTGTAGGGGGAGCCGATGGGGCAGCTTGTGATGTACCTTCAGATCCAGACCTGGGTATTCTAATGGTAAAGGGAGGTACAATGGCCTCCCCTCGTGGCGAGACTTCCGGAGTTGTCAGAACGTCATGTGTCTCGACACAAGGACTTGAGCCTCTCATACGCTTGGATTGATGTGAGGCAGTTTTGTGTCTTTTAAACATCTGTAGCTGAGACCATGTTAAAGCGCGTTCAATGGGTACATCATATGCTAAGCACTTGTAGATGATGCATGTGATTTCACAACAACCATTCACCACTAGCTTCCTAGATGACCTTTTATTTGCTTCATATAGTTGTTCCATAATCCATATAGGAAGCTTAATCGGTAGTGCCCCTGTCTCTGCCAACTAAAGAGCAAACCATATTCTTTTGTGGGGTTGTGTGAATCTATCTTGACCAGGAAATGCAAAATGTTGCATGCACATACGGAGAGGGATAGACACGTTTGGTGTGAGTGCTTCCATATCTTTCAGCTTCAGTAGTTTTCAGTTCTTCATGTTAGTGGGAATGAGAGCATCCTTCTCAGAAGGTACATGTGTGCCGTGCATATTCAAAGCAGAGCTCACCAATTCCAATGTAAGTTTGAACCTTTTCAACTCGTTGTTGCCCAGCAAAGAAGGAAGAACGAATGTTCCTGGTTTGTCCTTTTCTTCATTAGCCTATAATGTTGAGACCAAATAGTAACATCGTAGGAGATCTGGTTTGGTAAGGGTGCCTCAAAGTACTCCGATAGCCCCGCACATTGCCATATGGTTTGAAGGTCTTGTGTGTTCTGGAGGGTCTCGAATTCTTTGGAAAAGAATTGGAATCGGACCCATGACTTGTCATACTCACACTTGGACTCCCAGATATACTTAGCCTCTCCTAAGGGTCGTGGCATGCCATTGAACCAATGAGAATTTGCATGGACTCTCTCTATTGTTCTTGTGGGAGGGTCTGGTATAGGTATTTGCTAGAGGTGTTGCAACTCTACAGGTCGTTCAGTTGGTGGCATGTCAATAGGTAGACTCTCCACATTAATCCCTGTGTTGTCCTGCTTGCCTTCTTGGGATACTTTTTGGAAAAGAAGGGAAATCCTCATTGCCTTTTGCACCTTCTTCAAGAGTGACAATCTTCTGCACCATAGAACTGTGGACAAGAATTGCATCGTTATCTTCATGTGGGTTCCTAGAGGGACCAGGATTTGGTGCCTTTTCTAGTGGCCTGAGTGCTTGATTCTCTAATTCAATCGTGATGCGGTTTTGGCCCACCCAAGCCTGAAGAAGTCCACTTCTTAGGTTGAGGTTGATTGCATGATCATAGATCCAGTCTTGGCCCAAGACAAGAGGTTTGGTAAGATCCTCGTCTTCACATACTAGCACTTTTGAATGTCATTAAAACCTCTTGAATGTAGAGAGGAAGTTCCACCTCACCTATGCAAGGGATTTCCACACTTCCCAATCCTATGAGATATGCCTCGATAGGATTGATCTTCAATTTCAATTCGTGGTAGTAAGAAAGTCTAACAACACTCATGGCTGCTCCTGAGTCAATCAAAGCCTTTACAGTCCTTGCATTCTCTCCTTGTCCTACCTCTAGGATCACAAAGGGTCGTCGATCAACTATCCTAAGGGAACGTTCACCTGATGCTTCGCACATGGCCATGTGATAACTTTCTTGAGTGTTAGCCATAGGTTGATCTCTACCTTGTCTTCGTAATTTCATTCGTTGGATGCATTCTAACGCTTCTGTCTGTGCTTCTTCTCGAATTCATCTTTCTTCTTCCTTGCGTTTCTTAGCAGTATTGAGTCGATTTAACATCTCCTCCAGGAGGGGTTCTTGATATAACTTGACTCTGCATCCACTGATGTAACTTGGTTGGATGTCACCTTCTAGATTGGCTAGGTGAACTGCTCCACTTGTGGATATCCTATTGATAATCATTGTTCCATAGCCTCTCTTCTCCAACTTCCGAGCATGTTGCTTCAAAGTGTAGACTAAGACTAAGTCTCCTATTTTCAAGCCCTTATCCTTCACATGTGCGTCAAAATATGCCTTTTGTCTTTTCTTGGCTGCATAAATTCCTACTGCCGCTCTCAACCTTGTTTCACCTAGTCATTCAAGATCGAAGATTCTAGAGGAAAGCTCATGGCCTGTCCAATCATGTTCTTGTGCTACTTTCAATGTAGGTATCAAAAACTCCAATGGGAGCACTGCATTTTGGCTGAATACCATCTGAAAGGGTGTGGCTTGGAGTACCATTTTATAGACAACTCTGTATGCCCAAACACCATGGTGTAGCTATTTGTCCTAATCAAAGCGTTTATTATTAACCAATTTTGTCAATACATTGCACAGAATCTTATTGGTGCTCTCAGCGTGTCCATTAGCTTGTGGATGATAGGGAGCCGACTTCTTATGTATTACCAAGAATTCTTGGAGAAGGTTCTAAATGACTTCATTCAAGAGAAGTGCGTGCCTCTATCACTCACTAACTCTAGTGGCAATCCGTATCTAGTGAACACATTCTCGAATAAGAACTTAGCTGTCATTTGGGCATCATTCTTCGTTGTAGCTTTTAATTCTACCCATTTGGTTAGATAGTCAGTGGCCACAATAATGTATTCAGCATGGGAACCCTTAGCTGGGGGGTTAATAGGACCAACAAAGTCTATTCCCCATTTAGAGAATGCACGTCCACCCATCATAGGTTCCAATGGCATCTCATCTTTGCGTATAGGATACTGAGTTCGCTGACAAACATCACACCTCTTCACGTAGATATGTGCATCCATGTGAAGGGTTGGCCACCAAAGACCTGCAAATTGTATTGCCTTGATCACCCGATCTGTGCCAAAATGTCCTCCTGCTACACCTTGGTGAGCAGTTTCCAAGGTCTTCAGATCCTTGCTCTCGTGGACACATAATCTAAGGTACCCATCTTTTCCTCGTCTGTATAGATTATCACCAATGAGAGTATAGTCTAAAGCTTCTTGTTCTAAGCTCCTTTGCCTAGCCAATGTCATCTCTTGAGGGAATGTTTTCGTTCTCAGGAAGACTACTAATGATTCACTCCAATCTGGCACTAAAGACACTCGATAAAGAGTGGCATGTTCCACTGGTGGTTTAGTACAGCAGATTGGGCACTCCTTGCACATCCTATGGACATCTACTTCCATAGTTGGCCAGTGCACTCCGAGTCTCTTTAGTGTCTGTAAAGCTAATGCACCCACATGTGCTAATTGCAACCACTTTGTGTAATCATCCTCCTCCATATAACAAGATAATATTCCTTGATCTGTGTACTTGTGCATACTCCCTGCCATGATATGGTACTTTTGGGCTTTTACTACCTCCCTATCTTGAGTGTTTACTATTGGATTTTAGGCCCATATGTCAGTACAGGCACTAAGGTCTTGGCCCACTATGGTACAACTTCCAAATTAAACAAGTAAGCATCAGGAATGTCATCTGATACTCCTTGTGGCACCTCTCTGGATATGAGCTTCAAGAGATGATCTGCTCTTAAGTGAGTCTTGCCTTTTCTCAACACTACCTCAAAGTCATATTCCATTAGTAAGAGGAACCATCTTACTAATCTACCTGTATTGCATGGCTTGTTTACCAAGTACAGTAGGACTTGATGATCAGTAAAAAAAATAAACTTATTTGCAAGCAAATAGTGTCTAAACTTTTTAACTGCATATACCATGCCTAACCCTTCTCATTCAGTGGTGGTATAGTTTCGTTCAGCTGCATTCATCTGTCTACTAGCATAGGCAATTGGAATATCCATATTACCTTCACCAGTTGGTTGTTCAAGTATACACCCAATAGCATAATTGGATGCATCCACATGGACATGGAATGGCTTGTTCCAATCTGGTGTAGTCAAGATTGGTGTTGAACATAATCGCTGTTTAAGCTCATTGAAAGATTTCTCACATTCATCAGTCCACTCAAAATTGGTCAAAAGTCCGTACAAAGGCTTTGCAATGATGGCATACATGTGTATGAAACGTCGGTAATAACCACAATGTCCCATGAAAGCTTGTACTTCCTTGACATTGGCCTAGGTAGTTCTACTATAGCTCTCACTTTCTCTTTGTCAGTCGATATGCCATTCTTTGACGCTATGTGTCCTAGAATTTCGCCTTGCCTAACCATGAAAACACACTTTTCTTGGTTCAAGTAGACTTGATATTCTCTACATTTGTCAAAGATTTTCCTGAGTTCAGGTATATGGGTCTGTCTAATGTTGGAATGAGCAGAAAGATCATCAACATAGACTTCCAAATTCTTCCTCAAGAATTGTTTAAATACATGGAACATCAATTTTTGGAAGGTTGTAGCAGCATTGGTAAGCCCAAATGGCATTACCGGAAAAGCCTCTAGCTCGGAGTCACTTGCATCCTCGAATGCATCAATGCTAGGTTCACATTCTTCAATAATTGGATCACACATGATTGGCTCTATTGTGAAGACTGAAATGTCATAGCCATCCTCGTCACAGTGGGGGGTCCATTGCTCTTCATTGATGGCTACATCCATAGTTGCTAAGATTTCTGCCCAACCATGAGGCTCAAACTCTTCATCAGGAAATACTACAGGTGCATAGGCTGGGTCTTATATTGGTCTATGTGTTTCCTTTGCACCTACCTCTCTAACCTTTTCCCTTTTCTCTTCCTCTTCGGCCACTTTACACATCCATAAGTGAGTGTCTTCATGCATCCAAGAGGATTCTGATCCTATGGAATGCACTGACTCTGTATCATTTGTGGCTCTATGGATGGGATTCCATTGAATGGGGGGCATGTCTCTATGAGAGAAATCTTTGAGATTCACTTTGGTCGTGATACCCAAGTGTTGCAAATACAAGGCATTGGTTCCCCAATCCTGTACTACTTGCAATTGTCTCAAGAATGGTCTTCCTAGAATCATCTTGTAGGCTTGATTTTTGCTAAAGTCACATATAGCAAAAGTATGTTCAAACTCTACACCACAAATGGTGAGAGTTATCTCTTCTAGAAGCCCTAAAGGTCTCTCAATGTGACCATCAACCATTTGTAACTTCATTCTCATGGGCTTGAGTGCTGGATTGCCCCATCGCTTCCATAGGGAAGTGGTAGCAATTGCAACTCCTACACCTGAGTCCAAAATTGCCTTGGTTGTGTACCCCTGATGAGTGATAGGGAGATAGGTGTTTCCTTCTTCTCCTTCGCTCATGTCCCCTATCTTGTCCAAAGGTATTTCTGACATGGTTCTATGAGATCCTACCTGGGAGCGAGGTTTTGCTACATCTGGCACTTGGTTGGCTACATGTTTCCACAATTCAGGCTTAACCTTGAGTAGCTCTTCTAAAGTGAGATTGCACTGCACTTTAGTATTCTTCACTACCTCTATGTTCCTAGGTATGATTGAGTCTTTGTTTCTTATCATGACCATGGATGCTCTCATACAAGTAGACTTAGCTTCCCATGGGCTTGTGAAATGTGGTAGTTCCTGTAAGAAATTAGACTCAAAGTCTAATCTCTCATGAGATTGGGAACTCTCTTGCTCTCCATAAATGGAAGGAATGTCTTGTGGGAATCGATCATGCGCATCATCCACAATTTCAATTGGAGGAGGAACTTCACTTTCTTTAGCCCATTTCTCTTCTTAAATCTCTTGTAGGAATTCAGGTGAATAACGATTCATAGAAGAAGAGGTGTCTAGCTCCGTGGAGTTAGGCACATAAGCTTCCTGGGGAGGAATGATTATTCTATCACTTGCACTCTCCTTAGCCTGCGAGGTGGCTCCTTTTCTAGACTTTATAATTAATCTCTCCAATCTGTCTAATAGACCATCAAAATGCAATGGTGTTCTAGTGGAGCTAGAGCAATTGAAGAGGCGACTAACCTCAAACATGGCTTGAGCCAATTCCACCAGCTTGGTGCAAAGTTTTGTTCACTCGAGCTCTAGGTCTGCTCTAGGGTAACACTTTTCATGATCTGTTACATTTGGACCTTCTTGGATTCTGGCCTGATATGCTCTAAGCATCATATCTATGTCCTCGTGAGTGGGATCTACAAAGATTTATCCTACTCAGGGTGGTGGGTGGGTTATGGGTGGTGGATTAGAAGGTTGGGGAACGGAAGGTGATGGGGATGGTAGTGGGGGTGATGTATGAGAGTGCGTTTGAGATGTGATTTCTATGATTTTGGCTTTGGTCTCTCACAGACTTTCCTCAAGTTCACTCATCGTCCTTGCCCATTGCCTTTTCATACGTTCACAACTTTCTCTCCAAGCTCTTGTCCTCTTCTTATTCTGGCTCTCAGTCTCGCTAACCTCTGAATTCTTTTCTTGGCCTAAGTCTTGGTTTTGCTTAAGTGCCTAAGCTCTCGTGATGACTTGCACTGGGGCCATGGATGTCACACTTCCCGTGGAGTCTACCACTAACCCAATAACGTTGATAGGAGCGATTTTTGGCATATTGTTGGGGTTCTTGGGACACTCTCATAACAAGTGCTCCTTTCCACAATCTGGACAAAAGCCTTGAATTGTTATAGATTGAGTTTGTGTAGGTGCTGGTAGAGGGCAATCACGAATGAGGTGATCTCCCTGACATCGAAAGCATGGCCCTCTAGGAAATGGAGGTCTTATCTACTTAGGCTGAGGTCTAGAGTTGGGGTTTGCGTACATGACATTCACATATTGTGGATCCCAACTAGATTCACTCGGTTCTTCATAATAGTATGAATCGCTATGCTCCGGTGATTGCATGTAGTAAGCCTGTGGGCTCTCAATATGGGTAAAGTCAAAACTATGATCACTTGGATCACTTTCTGAAAGCGATGGTGTCATTGGCACTAAAGCTCTATTTAGATTTTCTTCTGCAGCTGCATACTTCACTGGGATCACATTGGCGGGAGGAGGGGGTTGCTGCACTAGGACTGGTTGAGGTCTTTGTTGCCCTTGATAGGGTGGTTGACAGGGTTGCTGGGGCCTACCATACTACTGTTGTGGGTACTGAATCTGGTATTTTCCTTGCTGTGGATATGACTGAGAATAATTTTGTCTAACAGCTTGTTTGTTATATGGGCAGTCTTGTGCAGTGTCATTGGTGTATCTCCTTTCTATGGTGCAGTACTGGCTGTTAGGATTAACTTGGGGTTGAGCCATGATAGGACACACACTAGCCATATGGTCTCCTCCACAGGTGTAGCATCGTTTTCTTGAGGCAAATCTAGGAATCTGCTTGCTAGAGACGCCTAATTTATGAGCTACCTTTTCTATTAGATCCTCAATTGATGTGGATTGTGAGGAAGCGAGGCTAGTAGAACTATCTGAATCTTTATACATCTTTGGGAGCTCTAATTCCTCCCCTAGATTATCTTCAATGTCTATGCACATGCGTACACACTCTTCTATGGATCTAGGATCCTTCAAGTACACGTATGATCTCAGTTTGGTACTTAACAATCCGTCTAGAAATAAGGCCACTTGTTTGGATGGAGTGGGTAACTCTAGAACAGGGCATCTCTCTAGATATTTCCTAAACCTCCTTCTTGCGAGCCTCACTATCTCTTGAGGTGTTTGCTTGAAGCTGTATATCAGGGAGGATGTGTTATGCCAAATACCGCTCTTAGAAAACTCAGTGATGAACGCTTCAAGAAGTTGATCTATATTTCTGAACTGACCTTGGTGAAGCGGTTGAAACCAAGTCAAGGTAGTGTTTTTGAGAGCTAGGCCAAAAGCATTGTATTGAGTGAACAAGTCTTCAACTTGCTCAGCTCTCAAAACTTGCCTAAACTCTGCTACGTGGTCATATGGGTCTCCTGTGCCGTCGAAGCAATTCTTCATGGATTCTACTAATTTTGTGGGCCTTAAAGCTCTAGTGTGTTCTCTAGGCCTTGGCAGAGGGAATTCGTCTGCATTTCTTAGATTCATTGGGTCCCTCTGTATGTCCCTGTCCATCCTATCGATCTCAGTCCTCGTTCTTTCTCTTCCCAGTGGGTTAGCAAAGATCACCTTGGTTCTATCTCTACTCCTCTTTGAGTCCCATGAGCCTGAGATGTTCTAGCTCCTTAGTGACCATAAGACATAGTGGATCGAGGTTGGGGAAAAACAAATTCACCCTTCCAAGTGTATGCGTGTCTTCCATGCTCTGAGACCA
Organism: Ceratopteris richardii; assembly: GCA_020310875.1. Taxonomy (NCBI): domain Eukaryota; kingdom Viridiplantae; phylum Streptophyta; class Polypodiopsida; order Polypodiales; family Pteridaceae; genus Ceratopteris; species Ceratopteris richardii. The sequence continues at coordinate 153,671,468 of CM035432.1, forward strand.
CAAAGATCCTCTCAGACGCATCATCCAAGTAGGTCACTTTGCCTGGGCTATCAGGATCTTTGAATTCATAGATGGTAAGTGCTCCCACTTCGTTAGGCTTCTCCGGCTTATACCTCCAAAAAGCCTCATCCGTCTCTCGATTCACGAGCAAATCTATGCTCCTATTGTCTTGGGGAACCCACTCTCGAATGATTATTCTCGTCAAAACCGACTTGCCTCGAGGGGTTTTTGGCTCTTTCCCTAAGTTCCCTTGCTCTATGTCACCTATTTCAGGTTCTGAGATATGTTGCCAAATTCATCTGTTCTTTCTGGTTGGCTAGTGACCACATACATTGTTCCTTCTTTATCAATGTAGGAACCATTTTCAAACTTGACTATAGGGTGTTCTAGTCCAATGGGCTGATCCGGGTTTTTAATTTGGACAACAAGTCTTCTCAGACCATCCTCATAGATACGAGCACCTAAGTGGTTGGTCTGGATATACTCCAATTGAGTCTTGTAGGGACCTTCTGGTTTTTCGAGGTATGTCACTCTTGAGCTACCCACAGGTCTCTCCATGTTGTAAGACATCTCAGAGTCACTGGTTTCTGAGTCTAGAGCGTAGGGGTAATCACTCAACTGCTGGGCCCAAGATCTGGCAGTATGGTTGACACTAGCCTCGAATGATCTAATACTTTGACGGTCTCTCCCTAGGTGTCTTCCTAATCTAAGGTTCATATGCCCTTCCAATTAACCCAATGATCCTTGTACAACCACGTTGCTGATTCTTTGATACCAATCACTTATTCCATTTGAGTTCCTTTGTATGTGTTTTCTTGTCTTTAATTAAGTGTCATCAGGAACACTTAAGTGTGTCGTACTTGATGTTCTTTGTCTGCTTAGTTTAAGTTCTTTTCCCTTAAGTTGTCCCTTGACCACAATTTAACCTATTCTTAGACTTGAAAAATTAGAGGCTCTTAGAACTTGAGTATTCCTATCGTACCCCTAGTCAATCAAGACAACTACTCGCACTTAGCCTAAGCTAAGAATGGACTGAGGGGGTTGAGAGATGTTCCAACGTCAAGTCGTTTCTCCTTGCTACACTTGTCTGCCCAGGAAGCGTGTTCCCAAGCTTGCACACAATGGCACTTGCTTTGATTTCTCCAAAAGCTCTCTATGATCCTGTAAAAATTCCAAGTTTAGCTCAAGTTTTTACCTTCAATTGACAGACAATTTATTTCAGAAACTTTTAGTGACCCTTTTTCCCCCCTTTTGTACTGCTGAAAAATTTTTCTCTAGAGCTCCCTTGGTGTACCTACCCCACAGAGGGTCAAATTCAAAATACCCTATCTGAAAATGAATGCATTATTCTTATAAAAACTAGTTGATGGCATGTAGTATTCACCACGAGCTTTCCAACAAGCCCTAGATCTCAAAAAACGGATTTCATATGAAAAAGTTATGACAGTTGAGGGCTCAAGGGGTGAAAACAAACAATCAGGACCTTCAGGAGTTTAGTGCATTTTTCTAAGGCCTTTGTAAGTGTATGAGTAATTGAGTATGCAAATATGCCCAAAATTTAGCCTAAATTTTCAAAAAATTACCCCCTTAATTTTTTTGTCAAAAATGCCTGTCTATCATGATAGCAGGTGTTTGTTGCGATAGACACATGCTGTTGTGTGGGGCTGTCTGTCGCGATAGATAGGGTCTATCATGGGATCTTGTCTGCCGCGATAGACGGGTGTCTCTCATGATAGACTGAGTCTGGCGTCTGTCGTGGTTTTGGTTTGTCATGATAGACGGTGTCTGTCACGATAGACTGAGTCTATCATATGTCATGGGCCTATCTATCACGATAAACGGTGTTTGTCATGATAGATGAGGTTTATTGTCTATCGTCTTTGGTCTGTCGCGATAGATGGGTGTCTGTCGCTATAGACTGAGTTTGTCGTCTGTCGTAGTTTTGGTCTATTGCGATAGATGGTGTCTGTCGCGATAGACTGAGTCTATCGTCTGTCATGGTTTTGGTCTGTCGCGATAGACAGTGTCTGTCGTGATAGACTGAGTTTGTCGTCTGACTTGGGTCTGTCTATCGCGATAAATGGTGTCTGTCGCGATAGACGATGTTTATCGTCTATCGTGGCTTTGGTCTATCGTGATAGACGGTGTTTGTTGCGATAGAAGAGGTCTATCGTGGGGTCCTGTCTATCGCGATAGATGGGTTTCTATTGCGATAGACGGGGTCCATCGTGGGTCCTGTCTATCGCGATATACGGTGTCTGTCACAATAAACTGAAAAAACGCAAATTTTTTTGAAACCTCTAGTGATTTGGAGTGCTCTAATGGTGTAGGTTATCGTGCCAAGCATGCATTCAAAAAATATTTATTTTCTCTGTCTATCGTGATAGATAGAGGTCGTCATCCCGGGACCTACATAGAGTTCTGTCGTACCTGCGCAAGCTACTGGAGATGATGGTACAGCTAGAACCTACAACAAAAGCTCAAAAAATACACAACAACAGATAGCACACAAGCTCTCTCTCTCTCTCACACACACACACACAAGTGAAATGAGGGAAATGAGGTGGTGAGGGGAATATGACCAAAAAACTGAAATTTTTGTGAAGATGAAGATGGATGTGGGAGATGGTGAGGATGATGATGGTGATGCAAAAACAAGAAAGAAAAGAAGAAAAATAGGGAAAATAAAGGATATTACCTATGACTCCAATGTCTCAACTCTACATCTTACCATCACACGCTCGTCCTCAAAGCTCTCTCCCCGGCAACGGCGCCAAATTTGGTGTCACTCTAGCACAATGGCAAGTACCAACATGAGGAGATCCACCTCATAATTGTCAATCCGTGGACACGTGAGGACTAGTATGAAGACTATGAGCAAGTGATGGCACAAGTGTGTGAGTGAGAAGCACACAAACATGCACACACATACACACACACGTGCACACAAGGCAAGAGCAAGGAGAGGAACAATGGAGTTCTTTGCATTAGTCAAAAAGTCTCTTACATAAGCTCAAATCACTAACAATCTAACCTAAAAAATGAGCTCTCTAGCTCTTTTTATAGTTTTTGACTAGCTTTGGCCTTGTCCAGACCTAGTGTCCGACCTACTTAAAAATTAGGTTCTAGAGCCTATTTGAGGGCTCAAACGGAGTCTAAAAATTATGAAAATTGGTATGTATCTAACTCTAATACTCCTCAAGCTCGAGGACTCCCCGGATTGAACAAAATGGAGTCTATTCTACCAAAAATGGGATTTACAATGTGTATGAAGTGATGAAAATCACTTGAGTTGGAAATAGTTTATGAAAAAAAATGATTGGGCCTTGTTGCCATATTGTGCATGACTGCTCCTTTGTGCCGGTATGATCCTCTTATAGTTTGTATGTCAATGCTCCTCTTATAATTTGTATGCCAATAATGGTGGAGATGCATTTGATGTTGTTCTCTATCAGTAGGCTATTGGATGCTTGATTTACTTATGCATTACTCGGCCAGATATTCAATTTGCTATCTCATAGATGAGTAGGTTTATGCATTGCCCATGTGTCAAGCATTGGTAGTCGGTTAAGCGCATCTTTCACTATTTTTTGACAGTGATTGGGCTGGTTGCTATGACATGTGTGTCCACCATTGGTTTTTGCTTCATGCTTGGTAGCTCGTGTATATCTTGCTTGAGTAAGAAACAGCCTACTGTGGCCAGTTCCAGTTGTGAGGTTGAGTATAGGACAACTTTTACAGCAACTCTTGAGTGTGTGTGGCTTTTATGGCTGATTTGGGTGTTGGCGAGTCTTCTGCCACCACCATCTTCACTGACAGTCAGAGTGCATTGGCAGTTGCAAGGAACCCTATGTTCCATGCTCGCATTAAGCACATTGAGCTGCATTATCATTATGTCAAGGAGAGGTTCTCTACTGGGGATATCAGCTTGGCATATGTGCCCACAAAGGAGAACATTGCAGAACTTTTCACAAGGCTCTGCTTAGGGAGAAGTTTGAAGCTTTCTGCAAAGTTTGGGCTTACTTCCTTTTGTGGATTGATTCCACATAGCTTGGCACTTCCTTATACATGAGTGCCAGCTCCTTGTTCACCCCATCACTCCCACGGGGGATTTCTTTATATTTTAGGTAGTGATGTGTGTGAACACTCTAGGACCCTCAGGGCACTTTTTTCCCTCTTTGGGAGGTTTTTTTCCCCTGGCTTGTATATACACCTATTGCCCTAATGGGCTACTTATCTTTGTACATGCTGGTGGTAATACATTCAATATTGTGTTTTGTGCTCCAAGCTTCTTCTTCTTCCTTGTGTTGTTCGTATGCTTCTGCAGATGTCTAACTCCAACACATATAAATTCTAAAAATACATCCCTCAAGCTTGTATATGTAAGTCCAAAGGCTTGAGAAGCTTCCCTAAGGGCTAAATATCATACCCTTGGGAAAATCAATATATCAATTGGGAATACATAAATCCAAGGGTTCAACTAGAACCCAAGGGTTATTCCAACACTTGCAACCCTTAGAGCTCATATGTTTAGCTTTTTGAATCCATGTTTTTATGCAAAAAAATTCCTTAGAGAAAGCAATTTCATGGCATGCTCAACTTGGTAAAAACTGGGATCCCATCAAGGCTATAAAAGATTTACATAAGGTGATTACAACCACAAAGTTTGATAGAGCATGCCAAATCCTAAAGAGAAGGGAGAATGAAAGATAGAATTTTGAAATCCAAGTATGTAGTTTGCAACCATGAAAAATGGTAAGTAAGTATGTGAAAGGTGAAACCCACTTATCCATGAAGGGATTTCAGAAGAAATTCAAAAGCATTAGTGGATGCTTAGACTTAAGCAGTAGAGAGAATCCTTGAAACCCCTAAGGTAGCTATCTAAAAGATTCATTCAAGAAGGAATTTAAATACAAGAACAATTTATTATCACTATAGGTTGGTTGAAAAAGAACCAACAAGATCTTGAATATATATCAAGACACTTGGAATTACATTGAAGACCTTCTAAAATAAGGATGGATGTTTATTCAGGTTTGGAGCTTCGAAGACAAGCATAGGAGAATAAAAAAATATAAGATCTTAGAATGATCTTATGATGGAGGCCCTAGAAACTTCACCGCGATAGAAAACATGGAGGTGATTACTTCACTTCACATTACTTTACAAGAAATTTGCTCTATGGAGTATAGCTACAAGAGTTTAAGATAAATATCATCAACACATCAATGTTGAATATAACATATGGTGATATGGGACACTAAACTTTATATTCCCATGGATGTAGGAAAGATGGTATGGGACATTGGACCTTGAGATAATAGGTATTTTTTAGTTTTGGGCTCACGACTTGAAGTGAAACTAAATCGCAAAAGGAATTGAAACTTCATAAATGAAGGTGAAGTATAAGATGGTCAAGGGTATGACCTGAAGTTACTTTAAGAACCCACAAAGAACAAAGATACTCAAGGAGGAAGTACGTAAACTTCCATTATTAGAAATGTCATAGGGATTCTAAAGAAAAAGAACTTAAAAATTAATGTTAGTTATTCTAAGTTACCCCAAGATATAAACACCTAGTTGGCAATGCAATCTAAGTAAATCAATCCCTTGATTCAAAGATATTCAGTAGATTTTCATTCTAGTATAAAGGAATCTCAAGTGGTTGTGAAAGGGATTAACTTAGTAATTAAGATAGTTGAAGCATCATTGTTTTTTGGTAACATAAAACACCATCATTAGTTATAAAGCTTGGTGGATCAAGAAATTGAAGTTTGATATCATTGGCACATGGATGATAGTTTAACTTTACACAAAGAATATTTATGATAATTTAGATTCTCACTTATAAAGGTGGATATAGGACTTCAAACCTTGATTTGAATAGAAGCATGAACACTTAAAGATTTGGTTCTTATAGGGTTTCAATCAAATCAATTTTATTTTCTTAGAACTCTAAACGAGGTAATACAAAGTTTCAATTCTTCCGTCCTGCTTCTCAAAAACTTAGACTTGACTTCGATAGAGAATGTAAGTTATTTTAAAAAAGATCAAGTTTAGTTGGTTGGAATAAGTATCTGAATTAAGCATCATCAATAGATGTTCTCTATAGAATCTATTCAATACTAGAGGATGCTCGAGTCTAATGCTCATAGCAAAATACAATAGATGAAGAGGGATTCTAGAGTTCTCTAAAAGTGTTTGAGTAAACTCTTGAGGCAAAAAAAGTTAATTTTTTTCTAGTTTTAACGATTCCAAAGAAGTTAAGTCTTTGATGAAGTGTCCTAAGACAATCCATTTTGATTTTATTTGGTCTAGGTGAATTTGATTCCCCAATACGTGAATGAAAAAACACTTCTTTATTTCATTCTACCTTCGATTCTAAAACCTAACCAGAAATAGTAGTCTTCTCACCACGAAAAGGTTCAATGGATGTTGTTTAGAAGTGGAAATTACTAAAAAAAACATCTAATTTAGATTTTCTTGAATTCAAATCAAAATTGAATTCAAAGAGAATTATCATAGTCTTGAATTAGTTAGAGGATCACCTATGTTTGCTAGGTCTATGCACAAGTAGTGCACATAAATGGACCAAGATCGCAATTTGAATGGAGATACTTAGAACCCACTTACTTCCCATCTTTGTACTATGGATGCCCAATCCCCACATAACGAAACAATGAAATAGAAAAGGGTGTTTTAGATCCGCCCCTGTCATTCTTTCCATACTTTGCACTTGACTTAGCTTTTCATGTGCAAAGATAGGTGGTGTTTAATGATTTGGGTAGGGATCCGACCATACACAAATTCCCCTCTTTTCAAATTTAGTAGTGGATGGAATCCCCTTCTAATAAAGAGGCAAATAAGAGAGATGAAAACCATGATTGAGGAGATTAATCATGGGGTAGAGGGGAATAATCCACATAATATACTTCCACACATTCTTGAGGATGAAAATTCTTTAAGGGGGAAATAATTTTGTATAAAAAAATGGATTCAAAAGGCTAAAGCTATGGTTCTAAAGGTTGGCATGTTGGAAATGACCCTTGAGTTCTGGTTGAGCCCTTGGATTCATGTATTTCCAATTGAAGGGTTTCAACCCTTAGGATTTATTTTCCTAAGGGTATGGTATTCAGCCCTTAGGTAAGCTTCTCAAGCATTTGGATTTTCATTTACAATATTGAGAGATATCATTTTAGAATCCATGTGAAGATCATGTAATTTCCAAGGTTAGAAGCCCTTATATTAGTATCCATGTGGAGGGGACACTTGGCTAGCTATCCTCATAATTCCCCTTAGCCTTGGAGGTATATATATGGGTGAAGCTAGTTGGGTGGATAGCCCATGTGGGCTTAGATGTTATGATCTTGATAGTTCATTTCAACAGACCTACAAAGACTTTAGTTAGTTTGATTTATTTGTTGTTGCATGGATAGGTTCTTGCACTCAACACACACACACACACACCTTCTATGTCTCTCTCTCTCTAGGAAATTTGAAGCAGTCATCCAATTCCATCCTTGCCAATGTTCCTTTGGTTAGCTTCATCCACCCTATCACATTCTGCTTGGTGTCTTTTGAAGGTAATATTCATGAAGCTGCTTTAGAGGCTTTGAGTAATTTAAGCATACAATTACCTTGGGCAAGAAGCTATGGATTATGCAACAAGTTTTGTAGAGTTATGGGAAAGAGATTGTGCATCCAATTACTCAAAGAGCTTGCAAAATGTTAAATTTGAAGCCACAACTTTGGAAATACTTGCTTAGATGGTGAACCATTGTGCATCATTGCATGCGGAATTGTTTTCATCAAGTAACATGGACAATATTTTAGATGCAATAGTTTTTTCTTTTGCAAAGTTTCACCGTGTGGTTGGCAATCTTATCATCATAAAAAATTCATACAAAAAGAAAATCATGAGTTTTAAATAGGATCTTGAGTCTAGCATGCTCAAATTATCTGCAATAGCAATGGCATTAGAGGCAATTCATATTGGTGCAATAACACGCCTGATCACCTTCTTATAGGTTTTAGGAACTTTGAAGAAGCAAAGGTTCTTCTTACAAAAGTTTTGAAATATATTGAGAAAATTCAAGGGGAGAAGCATCCTCATGTTGGGATTATCTTAGCATGCATTGTGCATCTATACCAATGAAGAGGAATCGGTTGAGGAATTAATGAAATATTTCTTATAGAGCGAATGTATAGAAGTGCTCTAGATATGATGATGGCCTCTCTCTTGAAAAGTGGTAATAAAAGCATACATATGACTGATATTGTGGCCCTCTCTAGAGCTCAATTGGGAACAACATGAGACAATGCCAATCTCATATAATGAGGTGATATTGTGGCCCTCTCTAGAGCTCAATTGGGAACAACATGAGACAATGCCAATCTCATATAATGAGGTCCAAAAACTGAAAGACTTGGTATACATGATTTGGAAGTTCTCAAGACCATTATTGGAACTCAACCATGGCATATTTGAAGAAATAACTTAAAACCAACTCAAAGATATCAATGTACCATGAGCAAGACTTATATGCAATAGCTTATGCTCTCAAAAAATAACTATTATGTTTGACCATGAGAGGGTAAAGTGGTCATTACCTCTCTAGTGGTAAAAAAACAATTATGTTTGAACATGAGAGCATAAAGTGGTCAATGAACCAACTTAATTCAAAATGCAGGATGACTACATGGACTAAAATAAAGAATTTGGTTATGAACATAGAGAAATCAAGTTCAGTGTTTTGGCTAATGCCTTGAATCAAGTGACCATGATAAATTACTTTAGCTTTATTCAAGTCTGTAATAACTTGTTAGAATCTACTAAAGGAAAATACAAATTTGATGCAAACTATGTCCAATCTTGAAAAAACTATTTGATAGAAACACAAACTCAAGCTTATCTTTCTAAGATAATTTAAACACTATAGTATTCAAGATGAATACTTATTGTATAAAGGAAAGTTTGAATGTAAAAAAATTAAGACTCAAGGAAAAAGGTTTTACATGAATGCCATGATGGATTAAATCAAGAACAATCTAGATTTAACAAAACTTATGATTCATTCAAACAATAGTTATATTTTCCAAATTGTACATAAAGATGTACAAAATTATACACTTGACTTTAAAAAATTCCAAGTAAAAAAAATATGAGAGGCTTATGATAAGTGCCCTATTGCGTCCATTGAAGATTCCCAAAGCTAGTGGAAAAGTATTTCCATGGACTTTATTATGACGCTTCCTAAAACCTAAAAGATCATAATTGGGACTCGGGTCATAATTTATAAATGACCAAAATGGCTCGATTCATTTCTATCCACATAACAATCGAGAATTCAAAATTGGCTTGATTTTTTGTGGAAAATCTATATTCATGGGATACTTGAAGAGATAGTCTCATAGATAGATAAAATACTTTTTGATCACTTTCATAGAGCTACATTTAGCCAATTAAACAATAAGCGCAAGATGAATAAAGCTAAACATTCCTATATGGATAGACAAATAGGGGATATTCTCTCGCTCTTTCTCTCTCTTATTGATGCACTAATTGTGAAGGTAGCTAATGTAAATGTGGCATCACATTTCAAGTTTTGTTTTGAAAAGGAAAATTTTCTTGTTTTGAGTTATAGAAGATAGTGTGGAGAACTCCTCTTAAAAGAAAATACTTTGAAGGAAGCCCAAAAGAAAATACTTTGAAGGAAGCCCAAAAGAAAATACTTTGAAGGAAGCCCAAAATTGATCAAGGGCTATGAAGAGTTCATGTGTGGAATCACACGCATGGTTGGTTTTCCTAGTCTTTTTTCATTTCTTCAAAAAAATGTGAATATAAAGAGAAAGGTTGGTTTCACATATGAGCTAGGAAAAACTACCCGAAGGGATTTGATTTAATATGGACCAGAGGCATTACACTGACCTTAGGTCAAACATGTCCTGTCCTAGAGGGGGGGTTGAACCCTCACCCTAGCCTCAAGAGGCAGAAGGCCCAACCACCCATATTAACACATTGCGGCACTTCTTTTGAACATGAAAGATGCAATAATGTATTGTCATTTGACTTTTTTTCACATAGATTACCCATGGCACACATGTTTTCATGCAACCTCATGGAAAATTTGAAAGCAAACTATTGTGATAACAAACCCCCCCCCCAAAAAAAAAACCCAAAACACATACATGTTGGAGTTAGACGTCCGCGGAAGCACGCTAACAGCACAAGGAAGAAGAAGAAGCTTGGAGCACAACACACAATACTGAATGTATTACTAGAGAATGTACAAAGATAAGTAGCCCATTAGGGCAATAGGTGTATATACAAGCTGAGGGGAAAAAACCTCCTAAAGAGGGAAAAAAATGCCTCGACAGTCCTAGTGTGTTCACACACATCGCTACCTAAATATATCAACAAATCTCCCCTGGGAGTGATGCGGTGAACAAGGAGCTAGCACTCATGTATAACGAAGTGCCAAGCTATGTGGAAATCACTCCACAAAAGGAAGTAAGCCCAAAGCTTTGCGGAAAGCTTCAAACTTCTCCCTAGGCAGAGCCTTCATAAAGGTCTGCAATGTTCTCCTGTGTGGGCACATATGCCAAGCTGATCTCCCCAGCAGAGAACCTCTCCCTGACATAGTGATAATGCGCCTCAATGTTCTTATTGCGAGCATGGAACACAGGGTTCCTCGCAACTGCCAATGCGCTCTAACTGTCAGTGAAGATGGTGGTAGCAGAAGTCTGACCAACACCCAAATCAGCCATAAGGCGTCTGAGCCACATACACTCAACAGTAGCTGTGAAAGCTGCCCTATACTTAGCCTCACAATTGGAAGTGGCCATAGTTGGCTGCTTCTTGCTCAACCAAGATATACATGAGCTAGCAAGCATGAAGCAAAAGCTACTAGTGGACACACGAGTGTCATAGCAACCAGCCCAATCAGAGTCAGAAAAAGCATGCAAATCTGGCGGTAGTGATCCCCCCTTGGGATAAAACAACCCAAGTAGCTGAGTACCACTCAAGTAGCGAAAGATGCGCTTAATTGCCTGCCAATGCTTGACTCCTAGGCAATGCATAAACCTGCTCATTTGTGAGATAGCAAACTGAATATCTGGCCGAGTAACGCATAAGTAAATCAAGCATCCGACAGCCTGCTGATAGAGAACAACATCAAATGCATCTCATGAAGACTCAATCGTAAACATGTCTCCATAGGAGTGGCAATAAGCTTACAATCTTCAAGGCCAAAACGTTGCAATAATGTGTCAATATATTTCGATTGACACAAACCCATTCCACCATCAACTTGCATAAACTGAATGCCCAAATAGTGATGCAAATGCCCCAAATCAGACATCTCAAATGAGGCATGCAAATCAGCCTTAAAATCAGCAATATGCTTCTCAATAGGACCAGTGAGCAGCATGTCATCGACATAGACAACAATGATCAGAAGCACATCATTAGCATGCTTAACATATAAGGTGCTTTCAGTTGGACTGTTCTCAAAACCATGTGCAATCAGATAGGCATCTATCTTCTCATACCAAGCACATGGTGCTTGCTTTAAACCATATAATGCCTTCTTTAACCTGCACACCTGGTTTTCATGTCCTTTATGCACAAATCCACGGGGCTAAAAAACATACACCTCTTCATGCAAGTCACCATTCAAAAATGCTATTTTAATGTCCAATTGATGTACATTCCAACCATGATGAGCTGCAAGTGCACCGATGCTTTGAACAGTAGTCATACGGCATGTAGGTGCAAAGGTCTCATCAAAATCGATGCCTCTTTCCTGTGCATAACCCTTTGCAACAAGCCTAGCCTTATACCTGTCAACTGTACCATCCGGTTTACGCTTCAGCTTGTATACCCAGTTAGTGCCAATGGCCTTCTTGCCTAGAGGCAAGTCACATAAAGACCAAGTACCATTCTTCATTATAGCATCATATTCAGATTGCATGACAGCCATCCAATTTTCTGAATTTTATGCTTCATCAAACAAAACAGGCTCATTCTCAACACAGAGACTAGATGCAGCCATAGCATAGCAATCTGATGCAAAGGAGGCACTACGAGAGCCTGAACGAGTGTGATATGACAGAGGTGCATCTAATTTGTTGTCACGCAAAGTCTGCACCAGCCATTTTGGCATAGTTTTTGCCTGCTCAATATCAGCTCTCTCATCAACTAGTGCATCATGTAAATCTGCATCAAAAATGGAATGATCTGCATCATCACATGAAACCTGCAAAGGCTGAGAAGTTGCCTCATTGGGACCAGCACTAGACTGTCCACCTGTTAAAAGAGGCAGCAAAGTATCATACATGTCTTTGGAGCTAACAGATGTCTCCTCAGTACATGAAAGCAAAGGCTGAATAGCATCTTCCACAAAAACAACATCATGGATAACCAGAATGCGTTTAGTCTGTGGATGATACAGACAATAACCTTTACTTTCAGAACTGTTTCCAACAAAAATACATTTTACTGCTTTATCATCCAATTTTTTGTGATGTTGTTCAGGCACTAATGCATATGCCAAACAACCAAAAACACACAGATGAGCAACAGATGGCTTGCGATCATGCCAAGCCTCATATGGAGTGATAGACGACAGCACTTTAGTAGGACACCTGTTCAGCACACATGCTGCACACATGACAGCCTCAAGCCAGAAACTATGTGGTAAAGCCTGACTCTTGACCATAGACCTCGCCATCTCCATGAGTGACCTATTCTTTCATTCAGAAACTCCACTCTGTTGAGGTGTATACAACACTGTACACTAGTGTTTTATCCCACGTTCAGCTAGAAATGCATTAAAATCAGAAGACATATATTCCCCCCCTTGATGAGAACGGAGGGTGCCCATTTTACATGCTGACGGATTTTTAGCCAAAACCAAAAATAGTTTGAAGCACATGAGCACTTTGGACTTTGCCTTCAATGGATATACCCATGCATGCCTGGAAAAATCATCAATGAAAGTCATGAAGTAAAGATAATTTCCAAACGAAGGTGTTTGCATAGGACCACAAACATCACTATGTATAAGCTGCAATTTCTGAGTAGCCTGAACTTAACCATCTTTTGGAAATGAGGAACGCTGCATTTTGCCCAAAATACAGCCTTCATAAACATGTTTTCTAGGTGCCTCAATTTTGCGCAAAGAGGACACCATTTCAGATTTCTGTAGGCGTAGGAAACTAGCAAAATTCAGATGACCAAAGCATGCATGCCAAAGCTTTGTATATGAGATAGCATGAGAATCATGTACTGCACATGCCGAATCATTCATAGATCTTTCATAGTCTATGAGCTTATATAGCCCACGACATAAAATGGCAGAAGCAATAATCACATCGCCATTTTACAGATCATGAACTGTACACCTGTCATCGACAAATTTCACAACCAAGCCAATCTTGGCTAATGCAAAAACTGATAACAGGTTCTTCTTGATCCCTGGCACAAATAAAGCATCTGACAAAGTGAAAGAACTACCATCAGCAGTAGTCAAAATGATCTTACCAACTCCCATAACAGGATAAGAGGAGTTGTTGGCGCATGTAACAATATTCCCTATAGGGGCAGGCTCGAGTGAAGAAAAGAAACTGTGCTGCGAGGTAATATGTTTGGTCGCCCCACTGTCAAAGTACCAAACATCTGAGTCTACTGCAGCCATGCACTGCTCATGAGAAGATGGGTCAAAACTGCAAAAAGTAGTAAACGCCCATTCTTCTTCCTGCACAAGATTAGCAGACTCCGTTTTTGGTGTAGAGGCTTCTGCAACAACCATTCCAGCCTCTTTATTCTTTGCCTCTTTTGCAGCTAGTTTTGGACAGTTCTTTATGATATGATCATTCCCTTTACAGTACTTACAAAACAATTTTTGCTTTTCTGATTTTTTTTCTCATCTTTGTCTTGGTAATGGACCTGTTCTGCCTAGACTAATCTTCCTGCAACAGAATAGAGACTAACTCTTCAAATGACAAGGCATTTGGATTGCCTTTGATCATCAGCCGAAGAGTAGAAGCAAAACTCTGATATGAATCAGGAAGACCATTCAGAACGGTCTACACAAGTGAGCTATCTCGTATAACCTCATCAGTAGAAATCAACTATTCCTTCAAGTTTTTGATCTTTGTTAGGAAACTGTCCATAGAATCACCTTCATTCATTTGCTCACTTTCCAACTGTTTCCAGAGGTAAGCAACACGAGCCTCATTCCTAGCTTGGTACAATGTGGTAAGTGTATCCCAAGCATCCTTAGCTGTTCTGCAAGAGCAAATATGAGGAATAATGGCACGTTTGACAGACAAAGCTATCAATGCATGTGCCAGGGCATCTCTACCATCCCAACGAATCTGCTCTGCAGTAGGTGCAGTAGAAACCGCAACACGAACAGGAATATGCAGAATATCACCATCTTCGACACCTTCTTCATCAGATTCAGAACCTGCAGTTGTAATAGTTGCATGTGTAATAGGACATTTTTCGACACCCTGCACAATGTTCCACAGTCCTTTTGCAACCAGCACATGTCGCATCATATAAGCCCATAATGGGTAGTTGGTACCATCCAACTTATCCTCAACAACCAACATACGGAATACATCACTGCTTTCAGCCATGGCCGGTGACTAAGATACCTTGATGCAGAAAATTGACTGTATCTCAAAAAGTTGAACAGAACTGCCTAAACAAATTCCGCTAGACCTGTAGCAGACTTCGAGACGCTTACACTGGCGAACAGAAATGGGTATATACCTTTGGCACAAAAAGACGAATAGCCTGCATAAGCACTGCGATAGTGGCGTTCGGAGGTAGAAACGAGCTCAGATCGCGATTTCGGCAAGACACAGCAAAGCTGTTTTGATCTCGGGAACACATTGAGTATGCTGACCAAAATTCGTGCGATTCTGAGACTGCAACCGGAGGAGTGTCGACAACACCCTAGATGAAGCGATGATCTGCTTTGATACCAATTGTTGGACTTAGACGTCTGTGGAAGCACGCGAACAACACAAGGAAGAAGAAGAAGCTTGGAGCACAACACACAATACTGAATGTATTATTAGAGAATGTACAAAGATAAGTAGCCCATTAGGGCAATAGGCGTATATACAAGCCGGGGGAAAAAAACCTCCTAAAGAGGGAAAAAAATGCCCCAGCGTTCTTAGTGTGTTCACACACATCACTACCTAAATATATCAACAATACACACATGCCTAAACAAAAGAGTTTCACACTTCAACGAAGAATGTTGGATACCGAAGACCATAATTTTTTTTTTTTTGTTCATTTTTGTATTTAATCTATTATTTATCTAAACTATATAACTTTTAGTGTATGTTCCACCTTTATTTTCTCTTCACACAAGAAAAATGCATATTTTGCTTGTGTTCCAAGTTCCATTTATATGTTTAGTAGGTGGCGCTACAGTTTTCGGAACCATCCTTACAGAACGCAAATTATCTCAATCCCTACGTGAAACCACCCAAAGACTGCAGTACTGCTGTCCGAATCCAAGCTCCCAATTGGAAGGCATGGGTCATAAATACGTGGCAACAGATCCAGGTGCAGAAATTAGTTTGTGCCGTGCTTAGTGGTGGTTTTCGACGTATCGGCACCCTCCACTGCATTTTTGCCAAATGCATGTGTGATATGGCTATTGTCATTTCCTGCAAAACTAGCAAATCACGACGGGAAAGGGTTTTCGAGCTGGATTGCGTGACATCGAGGAAGGTATGGATTACTGCGTTTTTCTACTTCGCCACGTCTATTCCTGCATTTACGCGATATCCTGGGCTTTTCAGTCGCTTGCCCGCATCTGATTTACTTAAATCAGGAAAAAAATTTGAGAGGTTCTTAGGAGAACCAAGGGTGATCATGGGGAATCATCCGAGCTTGATTAAAATGAGGCCAAAGTCTAGGTCTCTCGTGGAAGACGTGAATTGTGGAAAGCGTCGTGCCCTTGAGCTCGAGGACTTGCAGAGGTTTCAACAGATGTATCGGCGGCAGTCTCCGCCAGAAAACGTATTGTTGGATAGTCGGAAAAGGTGACAGGGGTAAGGAAGATGTCTTACGGAGTCCTTGGCAAATATTGAGAATGGAAGAGCATTCTGCTACCACTTACATGCGATTCGCGAGTTGATAGGCGCATGCTTGATTGAAATTGACACTCTCAGAGCTTTCAATAATGACATGAGAGGTCAGTGATCTGTAGTCTCCCAGCTAAGTCGTATTCTTTTTTCTGTTTTATCTTATTGCAGTTGCTTGTTTTATGATAATATTGAGATTGCACTTCTGGCTGGATATATATGTCATTGCTGTTTAGTTACGCCTATCTCTTTAAATTTTTACTGGAGCCTGATTGCGATATCAACAGTTAAAATTCTAGGGAGGAACGTTAGAGGTAGCTTGTTCAAATACTGTACCGGATCAGCAAATGCATGTGTGAAAGCGCATTCATGAAAGGTTCATCTACAGCAGCATTCATTTTCTCAGTCTCTAGTCACAATCTTTGGGAAATTTTCTAGTTTCTGTTACAAATGAAGCAGAAACTTATGAAAATAAACATGCATGATACATTTGCTTCACTTAAAGCATGCACTTGCTCAGTAGCACTAAAAGAAGGCAAGCGAATACACTCTGAAATAATGGAGAACAGCGTAGAGCAAAACGAAGGTTTGATCAGTGCTCTCATTGATCTCTATGCGAAGTGTGGAAGCTTGAGTGAAGCTCGGAATGTTTTTGACAGGTTAAAAAAGAGTTTTGCCCTGCCTTGGAATGCAATGACAGGCGGGTATATATTGTATGGTGATGCCTATGAAGTTGTGTACCTTTTTAGTCAAATGTTGAAAGAAAACGTCAGGCTAAATCATGTTAGTTTCCTTAATGCATTAAAAGCATGCAGCAAATTGCTGCATGTTGAAGGTGGAAAGTTGCTGCATGGCAACATCATCGAAAGTGGTTTTGATTTGAATTGCCCTGTATGCAATGCACTCATTGATATGTATCTTAAGTGTGGGCTTGTAGATGACGCATACACAATTTTTAAAAAGTTGCTTTCTAGAGATGTGGTTTCATGGAACACAATGATTTCAGGTCTCTCGCAGGCGAATAGCATGGAAGCATTATATTTATTTGAACAGATGCAACGTGAGGGCAAAAAACCTGACAACTATACATATGCCAGCATCCTTAAAGCTTGTCTGACCTCAGAAGCTGCAGATCAAGTTAGATTAATCCATGTGGTTGCTGTTGGGGATTCATTAGAGTTGGACAATATAATTTTGAGTAGCTTGATGGATGCATATGCCAAGTGTGGGCATCTTCAGGATGCGCTCAAAATGTGGGAGAGATTGCCAAGGTATGATGTTGTTTCATATAACTCCCTGATAGCTGGCTATGCACAACATGGACATGGTGAAGAAGCACTCAGATTGTTCGTTAGGATGCTAGAAGAAGGTAACAAACCAAATGAGGCCACATTAGTAAGTGTCTTAAAAGGATGTTCTTGTGCTACAGATACACATCAGGTCACATCAATTCACTCTTTGATCGTTAGAAGTGGATTTGAGCTTGAGGTTGATGTTGGCACTTCTCTCATGAACAGTTACATAAAATTTGGGAAAATCAAGCAAGTTTACAAAATATTTGATGACATGGCCTTGAAAAGTGTTGTCACATGGAATGTGTTATTGAATGGATTCGTTCAGGATGGGAGAACAGAGGATGTGTTCAGAGTTTTCCAACAAATGCTGGAGGAAACAGAGCCTGATAACCTATCTTTCATGAATCTTTTAAAGGCATGCAGTCATAAAATATGGCTTGAACGAGGGAAACGGGTTCATTGTTACATTGTGGAGAATGGACTAGGACATGATGATAAAATTGGAAATACTCTTGTTGAGATGTATGTCAAGTGTGAGGATGTGGAGGATGCACGTCTAGTATTTGTGCAATTGCAGAAGCAGACCATAGTTGCATGGACTTCCATGATTGCAGGCTATGCCCTTCAAGGTAACTACGAGGAAGTTGCATATCTTATTGATGCCGTGCAGAAAGAAGGCCTAAAGCTTGATGATATTGCATATATTTACCTTCTTTCAGCTTGTAGCCGGAAAGGTTTACTGATGGATGGTGTGAAACATTTCACGTCAATGCTGAAGGAATATGGGATAAATCCAGAGCTTGAGCATTTCACATGCATGGTGGATCTTCTTAGCCGAGGGGGTAGATTGACAGACGCTGAATTCATACTAAAATGCATGCCCTCTGAATTCAACATTCTTGGATGGGTGTCATTACTTAACAGCTGTAAGACACATGGCAAGGTAGAAATCGGAAGAAGATGCTTTGATCATATAATGCTCATTGACTCCAGTTTTGCACCTGCATACACTCTGATGTCAAACCTGTACATTAGCTTGGGAATGCTGGAAGAAGCTAATGCCATCCAAGAGATGAAGAAACATGCACAGATGGGGTCAAAATATTTTACATGATTAGATGGACAGAAGTAATTGATGACATAAGCCTTGCTCTTTAATTATAGACCTTGGGAGACAATATCAGGACTTGATTTCTGGAATATCTTTAGTATGCAGGATTGACTGATCATGTCATCATTGCCAGCACTTAATAATCTTCGAAAGAAATTCACCATTGAGTTGAAGCCTTCAATGTAGAACAGAATCAAGAACAAGTTCATGGAAATGTCATAACATTTCACACAATCACAGCTAGATCTGTAGAGTGCCTCAGTGAAGAATAAGGCTCAAAAGAATCCTTGTTTCTCATCTGCAGAACAACAGGAGTTCTGCAAAGCATTTGATGGCTCTTCAAAATCCTTTTAGCATTTTTCGGGAATACATTGTCTCTTCCATTTAGTACTGTTATGTACAGTTATGATTGTAGCCCCAACCATGGCTACTAATGAGATCAGTCTAGATATCAGGAATGAAATCAAAGAATTGGCATAAAGTAAAAGTCCCAATGTTCTCCCATCAATCTCATAAGACACATTGGCAAGCTGCATAGAGATGACTTCGCTACCTTGCCCTAACTCGATATCATGGTTTTTGGTACCTAAAGGGCATTGATCTTGTCGGATATTTTGATTCAGATTGGGCTTGTGGTCCAGATTCACAATGTTCCACTTCTGGTTACATGTTTTTGCTTGGCTCAAGACCCATCCATTGGGCAAGTAAGAAGCAATCTAGAGTCTCTCTTTCATATATAGAGGTCAAGTACTGAAAATCTTGATTTGTAACATGTGAAGTCATATGGATTAGGTCTTTATTATTTGACATTGGTATTTTACAGGACATTCCTACATGCATTTGCAACAATAGTGAGTCAACCTTGGTCATCGCCAAGCATCCAACCTTCTATACTCGAATAAAGAATAACAAGATCAAGTACCGCTTCATGTGAGAGAAGATCCCATCTAAGGAGATTACTTTGGAGAAGCGTACCTCTCAAGAGAACTTGGTGAAAATGTTCACAAAGGCTCTCCCTCCAATACCGCTCCAACACTTGGTGGACTTTTGCAACATTCAACCTCTCCAAAATGGAGCTATAAAGGAGAAGAAAGGATTTTATTTCCATCTCCATTTCCATTTCCATTTCAAATTATATTTGTGTTTTATTTCTGTGAGTGAATCTCCATTTTGTATCTAGGAGTTACTCCATTTTGTATTCCTTTAGTTGTATTTGAGATCCCTTCCCATTTACTTCTACCATACATTCATTCTCCTTCAACAAGAATTATTTCATATATGATGTATTTTGAGAGCCTCCTTCAGATCTATATAAAGAGATACTTAACTCCAATAAAGCTTTGGATAAAGTGTCGAAGTATTGTTCTTTTCAATTGCATTACCATGTACATGATTCACTCATATGTGGTGGTACTTAGGGATATTATTAAGCTCTTACTTCAATTTAGTTCATTGTCAATCTCTCTATTCCAACCATCTGTCTTCTTCGTGTATCTTGCTATGTTTGTGATCCTTGTGTGTGCTTCTTGCGTGTCTCGCACTTTACAAACCCAATAGTGGTATCAGAGCAGATTCAGCACTTTCTCAAGGTTTGGTTTTTTGCGTCGCGACGCACGTGCATTTCTAACAAAGCAAATCGACTTTGGAGCATAGAACAATGAATTTTAACAGCCAAGAAACATTTCCACCGGCCACATTTAAGTTTTACCTCCATTTCGAAGCCATTTGTGCAATCAGAATGGCAAGCATCAATGACTTTTTTGGCATGCTTCAACTCAAGATAAACTTGATGGGACCAACTATTCAATATGGCCTTACATGATGAAGCATGTTCTTGTTGCGAAACAACTTTGGAAGAGCTTTGAAAAGTAAGCACGCAGTGCTAATGGACTTACAGACCTCGATACACAGAGGACAAAGAAGAAACAGGCATACTAGCAAACTACATGATCCGACACTCCAAGGGCAGAACGGAGAGCATGGCACCATCATTCGTCTCTATGTCCCGCTGTTTCTCTGTCAATGCCCTCAGCGCAGTAAAGCTTTCACTGTTGTTGCCCAACTTCGCCGACGAGAATGGGTGCGCAATAAAGCTTTCACTGTTGTTGCCCAACTTCGCCGACGAGAATGGGTCGCCTCCTTCATTTTCTGAATCGCTCACCTCCCTAGAATGGTCGGACATGAATGGGTTGTCATCACCATAGTTTCCCTCCGGCATTCTGTAAGGAGTGTGTCCCGGATCAAAGGCCATGTAATTATCGCCATCGAAAGGGTGATCTCTTGAATTGATGTGCTCATCGCTCCCCACATAGGAATCGAAGTTCTCCATAGCTTGGGAAGCTTTAGATCACCTGATGCTGTCTGATTACTTCACAGCAGGAGAAAAGAGAAACAGAACGAGAATGTCTTCAATACCTTTGAGGCCCGCTAGTAGAACGGGAATTCTTTGGAAGTTCTTCATCACTGACGGAACGTGCGGCATTTTTCTAGTAGAGGAACGAGTGATTTTCTCTGCAACTTTCCTCCACACAAAATTACCTGCACAGACAGAAGCTGAGGTTTGACGCTGGCTACGACCTGTACTGTGCGGCAGCGTTACTTGATGCAATTGATTTTCAAAGAAAACCAAAGCTCGCAACGAACAAAGCACAAATCATTGCTGAGGCAGATCGAGTATGACACAGACAAATCAGTGTTATCCTCAAATAGCGCTCCTTTAGGCCGCAATTGGAGAGAGAAGGTGAGAATGACCTTCGAGACTGTAGAGAGAAGGTGAGAAAGAGGCAAGCCAACAATGAGAGGGATAATGGATGGTCCTCATTCAGCGCTAGAAAGTGGGCAATCGATTGACGTAATCCATGATGTCATAAGATGCATTTGAATATAGAAGTAATTAAATGGGCCCCATATATTCCATTTTTACTTGTCAGCCTCTCACGTTATGCAGAGGAGTCCTCATCATGACATACCTATTAGTCTCAATTTCTAATTTCAAATCGGGTGTCATTTCAAATTTCATTATGATCCCTTTTCAAAGAGTGTAATGAGAAGTTTCTCACGGCCTTTTATCACAGAAGTATTGCATCACTTTGCACAAAGTAGAGACGAAAGTCATGTATACTCTCTACATATAAAAAAGATCTTACTAAAGTGAAGATGTATCACCATGTTTTAGCTCTCAAGCCCCCATGTAAGGGACTAGACACAACTCTTTAAAAGAGTAAGACCTTCCCTATGGCTTGCACATATACACTCAAAACCCAAGAACACTTTCAAAATCAACAAGGAAAACAACAATTAGAGGAGGATCCTACCAAAGCAAAAGGAGTTGGCAAATGGTTCCATAAGCACTACCTACCCCATGATGTAAACCCTTTTTTTTCTAGGGATCCCATATGTCCTTAGATCCCATTAAAAACCACTTGGATCCCATATGTCCAAGTTATGTCCAAGGATCCCATATGTCCTTGGATCCTAAAGACCCATGGACTAAGTGATCCCATATGTCACTAGTCCCCCATATTAAAAACAAAAGGGTCATCACATGGAGGGGGGGTGTTGAGAGTTCCATGCTCCACCCTTTTGTCCAAAGCTAGTTTCATTCACATACAAGTTCACTTATCCCACATGCAAGGGAATTCTCCCAAACTCCATATAAGCAAGGCCTCCCTTCACTCCTCACAAGTCATTCCACTCTAGCTCATTGCCAAGAGTGTGCTTCCACTCCTCATGGGGTCTCCATGCTCATAGAGCATTTCATGTAAGTCATTTCCATTCCATTTTAATTCATTCATAATGTTTTGTTATCTTTTTTTCCTTCCTCCTTAACTTGTTAGATGTGTGCATGTGAGTAGAGTAGTAGTCCTTTTTCATTTCAACACATAGTGGCAAATGTAGATCCAAGACCTGTATGTTCTTCTATTTCATAGTCTACTATCACATATGGAGCTTTTTCTTCAAGTACAGTGGTTACTCCACCTACATAGGAGCAACTTAGATGGGATGGAAAAGATGCTCAAGCTTATGCATTGATTATGCTTTCTATAAAGAATCATATAGTTTCACACATTTGAATATGTTCTACATGAAGACAAGCATGGGAGACTCTTGCTTCTTTGTATTTCTTGTGTAATGAAACACGTGTTGCATACTTGAGGAAGCAACTTGAGGATGTATGTATGGTTGAAAATGAGTCTGTGGATGTGTACGTGACTCGCATCACCCCCTCTTACAATAGACTTCTCATCCTCGAGAAGTTCACCTACGGGTGCTAATCTAAATCCCGTTAACGATGTAGTTGAAGGTGTGATGTTTTGTGATGGCTTTTGAGACTCTGCATGGTGTTCTTACTCTCAAGATTGTAGCAGTGTCCTTAGTACCATGGGTTGTTGTGCGAACGTATATCTAAGGGAAACTTTGCTTGTACAAAGAGGTGCAAACCTAACACCGATGGTTTGGCTCGAAGCAAAGGGACTACTAAGAAGGGATGGCTTGCCCCACTTTGACTGCATCGGGACAAAGCCAAGCTCCACATGAGCCATATCTTGCACTTAAATGGACCTTGCAGTTTGGGTCAAAGCGCTTTACCTCTAAGTAGGCAGAATGCACTACTTTTTGTCCAAGAACCTTCAAGAAGATCTTATCGTCAAGCGAGGTGCGCAGTCCCACTTAATCAATTCACTTTTGAACGTCCACATGCCCTTTAATTGTCAACATGATAGATTTGGGCTTTAAGTTCCAAGAACTTCCAAGAAACTCTGCTCATCAAGAGGACGCTCAATCCACTAACTCAATTCGCATTTGGTCGTTCAAATGCCCCTTTGTCACCATGCGAGAGAAATGGGCCGATACCGCACAAGGAGAGAACCTCAATGTCACACTGAGGCTCCAAGCCGATGTCATGAAGAACAATGCCCCTACCCAAGCAGATATGAAAATGAGGGTCAAACCTGATTTGTAGTGGAAGAGGCCTCTTTGCCACTCCACACACATCCCCTTTGTTTCCATTCCAACTTGCCACAATCAACAAGGCATGGCGCATCCACACACAGTCCAAGGCAATTACCACTGAGGAAGAGGCCTATCGTCAGCCCACGAGCATTTTTGCTCAAGGCCCGAACGTGCTATGCACCAAGCGACTTATATTCATGTTGGCGAAGTTTTGAAAATTCCCATTGTGGTGGACGCGACTTGTGTTGCCATGCCACACACCCACCATATTTTCAGCCAAGCTTTCCCAAGTACCAAGGATCGGTGAATCCCATTACACTCGCCTTGCACATGCCTATCATACGCCCCTTGATAATTCCTGCCTCATCCAACACAAGCCTATTTTTAGCCCTCGAAATGAACGCACAAGGCACGAACGTGTTGCGCATAGAGCGACTTACACTCACGTCGGCCGAATCCTTTCCCATGATAACCCAGATTCTAAAGGGAAACCACGAGCTATCCTTTGCACACAAGCCTCGACCTCGAAGGGAACCCGTAAGCAGCTTGCCCACTTTGCCCCGGCCTCGAAGGTATCCCACAAGCGATCTCACGAAAAGAAATGGATGAGGGGACCTTTGTCACTGCACGCCGGCCAACTAACCCAAAGCTAGTCCCGGTCTCAATGGAACCCATGGACTCCAAACCCAAAACAGCACGAACGAGGGGGACCTAGCATTGTCACTGCCTGTCTTCCCAAACTTACCACTTTCCCCGATTTCAAAGGATCCCGCGAGTGACTTGCCACACATGGTGTGAACGAGGGGGACCTTTACGTCACTACCTGTCGACCGAGATCACTTACTTGCCCTGGTCTCAAAGGAACTTGCGGGCTCACTTGCCTTACCCACTACATGAGGGGGACCCCAACGTCACTGCCTGTCGGCGAGTTACATCTCTTTATCCAATCTTGCCCCGGCAAAGGGAACCTAGAGGAGTAGACCGCATGAGGGGAACCTCAACCTCACTGCCCATCAGCCTGCTAAACTGAATTGCACTTGCCCCGGCCTCGAAGGGAACCCTCAGGCACCAACCTTTTGCATACTTGCCCCCGCCTCGAAGGGATCCTACGGGTGCACACCTCCAACCAACCAACCGTGTGAGGGGACCTCAACGTCATTGCCCGTTGATTAGCTACCTCTTTTGCCAAACTTGCGCTAGCCTCGATGGGAACCCGCGGGCACCAACTTCTCACACTTGCACTGGCCTCAAAAGGGAACCTGCAGGCACATTGCACCATAATGGCTCGACTAGGAGAACCATGTCCAACCTGATGGCCCCAAGCTCACCCATATGCCTCAGCCTTGAAGGGACCCGCATTCTCGATTCCACAAATGGCACGAATGGGGAGGAGTCATTTCCAAGCCCGCCGACCAACCCACATAACGCTTGCCCCGGCCTCGAACGGTCCCGCAGGCTCGACCAATATAAACGGCCCAAACGGGAGAACCATGTTCAACCTGTCAGCCCACACACACACTAGCCTAGGCCTCGAAGGGAACACATGGGCAAAACCAACCAATGACCCGAATGGGAGAACCATGTTTAACCCGTGAGCCCTCACATGCAACTAGCACCGGCTTCATGGAGACCTACAAGCGCATCCTCAAAACGACCCATACGGGAGGACCATGTCCAATCCATCGGCCCACAACTTCTCTTTCTTAGAAAACACACTCTCCACTCCAGAGCTCATGTTGAGAACGCAACGGCATGGCTTCAATAGCCTCAATCGAAAACACAAAGCACCCAACTCAAAGGGCTACGAAAAACGTAACGTGAATTGGGATGCACAATATTGTCCAAAAACTTACTTTGCGATAGCATATTTCCAAAAAAATAACGTTCAAAACTGTTGTAACCGACACCATACTTTCTTATCAACCAAAACAATGAGACCAAGCTTGCACTCAATCTGGCCTAAACACCTCGTCAAGAGGCACCCATCGGAACTGCCTAGTGTCACTACCGTAGTAATGTGCTATGCACGAACAGTAGGAGCCCCTTCCCAGTGGTGCATGGCTTATTGCACCTCGGCAACTTACTGCGTTACCCCTACTTGACTTCACACAACAACCTTGCCAACCTATGGAGGATCAACCTCCCTCCTCGAGGGGGAAACGGGGCATATGCCACACCGATCCAACCTATGGGGGATACGAAAGGGAGAGGGTGGTCATGAAGGCTCAACCCACAAACACATAACTAGGCAAATAGATTGTGCCTTACAAACGGATCCAAAAGAATGAGACGGCTACCACTCCGCCCCATGACTCGTGCCACTCGGACCTTAAAACCGATCTTTTGCCAAACCTTGCTTTGCCGACGTCCTGAAACAAAGCCGAACGGCCCTGTTGTGATTCACATATCCAAAAGAAAATTTTTCCAACTTTTGCAAAACAGCCAACGTACCACGTGAGGCGCATCGTTGAAGGCCCACACTTCATTTCCACAAAAACTAAAATTTCAGCTCTTTACCGATGGCCCATCCGTGGCACCATTGACAGCTCACACGCACCCGACCACGACAACCAAAGCTCTGATACCAAATGTAATGAAAGGTACAAATCAAGTCCAAGGGGCTACCTTCTCGACCCGAACCTGCATGGAACTTGAGAAGTACAAGGGACTTGTGAAGCGGGACTCCTTGCCCGTGAGGAACCCAAGATCGAAGGGGCTCCAACTTAAGCGCGCAGAAGCATAACTTACTTGAAAGAAACGAGCAGCGGTCCAGGACAAGGCAACCACACACATCAACCCAAAATGGCCTGAAGGCCTCAAGATAGCGGAAGCGAACATAAACCTAAAAGTTGAGAGCGGCCGCATGGAGACAAGCCGGCTCTCACGAGACAACCGTCAAATGGTGAAAATGCACACCCAAGTGCGAAGCAGAAACTCATTCCAAAACCGATGAGGGGAGGCCACCGAAGTCCAAGCCAACCCTTAAGAACCTCAACTCAAAAGATAGGAGGTGGCCGTCCAAGAGCTGACCACGACATGCAACCATCAAGGGACCCAAGATGCCTAGGAGCGATGGGGGACGTTCCCGTTACCGGGCATCTACCCACGGCTCGAGGGACAACGGACGTTCCCAAGAACGATGAGGAAGGGAAGGATTGGCACATATGCCCATATTGCTTCTTAGCCCACATGTTGGAGGGCACTCTAGGCTACTCCGTAGTGCAGAGGATGTCATGGAACCCACTCCCCTTATAGTAGCGCAGGTTTGACACCACAAGGAATACCACCCAAGCACCACATAGGGGGATGGATAGAAATATAGGGCCGTTACACAGTATCAAGAAGAACTGTATTTCAGTTCCCTTGATTGTCAAAGCTAGACTTCATGTACACTGTTGATGATAAGTGTATGGTTCATGATTTCAGCAATGGTGATATTATCGTGATGTCCGGTACATTATGTAATGGTTTGTATCACATGGATACATACAAGAGGGCTTCTTTGAATGCCTTGCTTACTCGTACTTCTTCCATGGCTGAAATGGAGCTTTGGCATGCTCGTTTTGGTCACCTGAACTTCAATAGTTTGCTTTAATTACAAAAGAAGGACATGGTTATTGGTTTGTCAACACTTGATTCCATTGAAAAACATGCATGTGAAGGTTGCATTCTTGGAAAAATGCATCGTGCTTCTTTTCCAAAAGATATTCATACACATACTGTGCAAAAATTGTAGCTTGTTAAGAGTGATGTATGTGGCCCCATCAAGACTCCATCTTTTGTGAAGCATGTATATTTTGTTACCTTTGTTGATGATTCTACTCGCCATACACATGGGTCTATCTTATGAAAGCAAAGAATGAGGTATTTTCTTGGTTCAAAGCATTTTTAGCTATGGCTGAAAATTTTTCTTCACAAAATCTTTTGACTCTATGCACAGATCGTGGTGGTGAATACATGTCACATGAGTTTAATGCTTTTCTTTTGTGAAAGAGGTATTTAACACCAATGTATGGTGCCATATACACCTTAGCAAAATGGTATTGTCGAGCATAAAAATAGAACACTCCTTGAATGGCACTATGTATGGTTAAAGGAAATCACCTTCCTGATAAGTTTTGGATGGAAGCGGTCATGTGTATCAACTATGGGTTGAATCACTACCCTACAAAAGCATTGAGAGTCATTACTCCTTATGAGGTTTGGAATGGACATAAACCTATGGTTAGTCATATGTGTGTGTGTTTGATTGTTTGACATATGCTCTTGTGCCATCACAACAACGTCACAAACTTGATGACAAGGCAAAGAAATGTATATTTGTTGGTTATAGTGCTGAAAGTAAGTCACAAACTTGATGACAAGGCAAAGAAATGTATATTTGTTGGTTATAGCGCTAAAAGTAAGGGATATCGTTCGTATCATCTATTGACGAACATAATTATTGTGAGTCAAGATGTGGTACTTGCTGAAAATTCAGTTCCCCCTCTACTTGAATGCAAAAAGCAGCCAACAATTAGCTCACAAGATGTGTTTGATAGACTCATGCTTTTGTTCCAAAATGGTGTGCTTGACTATGGCCATGTAGACCGGCCAATTGAGGCTCAAAGGGCTAAAAATTTCCAACAAGATAGAGTTGAAAATGCAAAGAATTTCCAGGAAAATATGGCTAAAATTTTTCAGCAAAAAATTATTGGAACAGCTGGAAATTTCCAGCCACATATGGCTCAACATTTGCGTCAAAATATGGCTGAAAATGAGCATGAAATTCACCCCACACATGATATACATGATGATGTATTACATGATGAACATATGTCTATCGAGAGTGCACAAACTATGCCAAAGTGGCTGAAACAAACTTTGCAGGACACCAACTTGAGTGCACCTTTACTTGGTAGAACAAGATCAAGCTCTCACCATGCATCAAGTAATTTTATGGATTATTCTCTTATTGCAACAACATGTAATGAAGAGCCACTTACTCTTGAAGATGCATGTGATGATCCACAATGGATGAGTGCTATGCAGTCAAAAATGGATTCCATACATAAGAATGGTACTTGGGAGTTATGTGAATTGCCAAAAGGAAAAAATGCCATTGGTACAAAGTAGGTTTACAAGATTAAGAGAAAGTATGATGGTAGCATTGATCGCTACAAAGCTAGATTGGTTGCCAAAGGATATGCGCAACAATATGGCATTGACTATGAGGAAACTTTTGCACCTACTTCATGCATGACTACCATTCATATCGTGGTTGCATTGGCTGCGCATCAAGGTTGGAAAATACATCAATTGGACATAAAAACGGCTTTCTTAAATGGTGATTTACAAGAAGAGGTTTATGTGAAGCAACCTCCTGCATTTTCCATGAAAGGGAAAGAGCATATGGTTTCTTGCTTGCATAAAGCCTTGTATGGTCTCAAGCAAGCTTTACGTGCATGGTATGGCAAAATCCATAAGCACTTGATTGCTCTTGGCTTCACATGTAATCCAATTGAAAGCGCACTCTATGTACGCAAAAATGGGCTTGACCTTACGGTGAGTGTCCTAAAGGCGCTAAAGTGTCCCTTTAGGGAAATGGAGACGGTTTCTGAAGATCTTTATGTCGATGACATACTCTTGACTGGGTCATGTGATGCAAAACTTGATATTCTTATGGATGATTTGCAGCATACTTTTGATGTCACTTATCTTGGTCTTTTGAGCTACTATCTTGGCATCCAATTTGTATCCGTTGAGGGGGGGAATTGTTATGCATTAAGCAAAGTATGTTGAAAAGCTACTTCAATGTTTTGCCTTTGACGATTGCAAGCAAGTTTCCACACCAGTTGAGACAGGATTTTGGTTCTCAGTTGAGGATTCCAGTGATGCATTTGACACTTCTCTTTATCAACAAGCTGTGGGATGTCTTATATATGCATGCAAAACAAGGCCGGATATACAATATGCAGTTTCCTAGTTGAGTCAATTCATGCATAGCCCTAGAACTAAGCATTGACAAGCAGTGAAACATGTGTTTAGATATCTGAAAGGCACTTTGAGCTTATGTCTCTTTTATGGAAGATATATTCAACCATGCTTGCATCCTTTTACAGATAGGGATTGGGTTGGTTGTTATGATACTTGCGTGTCCACTAGTGGTAGTTGCTTTTTCCTTGGAGACTCATGCATATCTTGGTTGAGTAAGAAGCAACCTATAGTGGCGACATCGATTTGTGATGCTGAATACAGAGCAATTTTCACAGCTAGCATGGAGTGTATATGGATGAGACACCTATTGATGGATCTTTGCATGGAGATTGATGCTACTATGCATATTCTCACTGCTAGTCAGAGTGCATTGGTTGTTACACGAAACCTAGTGTTTCATGCACAAACCAAACATATTGAGATGCATTATCACTATGTGAGAGAGCGCCTTCATGCAGGAGATATTGATTTGGTGTATGTGCCTGCACAAGATAATGTGGCAGACATATTCACCAAAGCTCTACCATGGGAAAATTTTGAAGCTTTTTGCAAAGCTTTAGTCTTATTACCTTGAGGGGGCTGATCTGTCACTCCCTATATGTGTTCACATCATTCACTATAGGGGGGTTTGTTACACTTATGTATTCCTCGAGTAGCTTTGATGTGAAGCTTTTCCCTATACATGGGCACTTTACTCTAGTGCTGGCTAGAGGTTTTTTCCCCATGTTACCACATACATGATTCACTCATATGTGGTGGTAATTTTTACTTAGGGATATTATTCAACTCTTACTTTAGTTCAATTCATCGTCAATAGAGAGAGCTATTCCAGCCATCCTTCTTCTCCATGTGTCTTGTTGCATTTGTGATCCTTGTGTGTGCTTCTTGTGTGTCTCTCGCACTTTTACACACACCTAACATACTTCATTGTCAAAAACTCTAAAGTAGTCAATATAGGGCTATTGGCAGTAGTCAAGGATCTGAAGGACTCACGAGACAAGGAAGCCTACGAAGGGAGTCAGAGCGAAGAGAAAGCACAAGCAGACACAGTAGTCAAAGAAGATCTAGCAAGTAGGCCATTTGAATTTTTCATGCATCAAAGAGTTGGGCACACAAGAAGAAGGAGCAAGTAGGGAGCTCCAAGAAATGTATGTCAAAATGTTAGAAGAAATCCCTACAAAAATAGTGATTTTCATCACTAAAAACCATTGTAAATACCATTTCATATTTTTGTAGCTCTATTTTGTGCAAGCCAAGGAGTCCTTGAGCTTGAGGAGCTTTAGAAGTACCTACCTATCAGTTTTCACATTTTTTAGACTCCGTTTGAACCTCCAATTAGGGCAGAGAACCTAATTTTTAACTAGGCCGGACACTAGGTCTGGACAAGGCCAAAACCTAGTCAAAAACTATAAATAGAGCTATAGAGCTCATTTTTGAGGTTATCTTGTAATTGAATTGAACTTGTATGAGCATTTTGAAAGTAATCTAAAAGAACTCCATTGTCTTCCTCTTTGTTCTTGCCGTATGTGCGTGTGTGTGTGTGTATGTGTGTGCATGTTTGTGTGCTTCTCACTCACACACTTGTGCCTTCACTGGCTCGAGGTCATCATACCATCCTCATGTCTACTCGGATTGACATTAAAGGAGGTGCTACTCATCACTGAGCTACACCAAATTTTGGTGCCGTTGCCGGGGATCGAGCTTTGAGGACGAGCGTGTGATGGTAAGACGTAGAGTTGAGGCGTTGGAGTCATAGGTATTTTCTTCACTTTTATCTATTTTCTTTTGTTTTTCTCATCACCATCATCATCCTCACCATCTCCCACATCCATCTCCATCATCGCGAAAAATTTCAGTTTTTGGTCATATCACCCCACCCATACCATTTCCCTCATTTCACTTGTGAGAGAGAGCGAGAGAGCGTTTGTGTGCTTGTGATTTTTTGTCTTTTTTGAGATTTTCTGCAGGAATCAGCATCCCCAACAGCTGCACCAGCTTCAGCAGGGTCTTTGAGAGCATCGAAGGGTACTCGAAGCAAGAGTAAGTGCAAGCTTGGGAACACGCTTCCTGGGCACACGAGGGCAACACACAGGGAAAGAAACTCAAGGTTGGAACTTCTCAACACCCTCTGTCAATCCTTAGCATAGGCTAAGTACGGATAGAGGTTTTGATTAATTAGGGATACGTTAAGAACGACCAAGTCCAAGAACTCTAATCACTCAAGTGCAAGTGCTAGGAGATTACAATTGCGAAACAACCTAAGGGAAAAGAATTTAAATCGAGCGACCACACTCAAAATAAGATAAAAGTTAAGTGTTCCTTGCGACGAAGATTAATTGGACAAGAAGTGACACCCTAAGGGCAATTAAAAAAAAAATAAAAACAAGTGACTAATACAAAAGAACTCAGCAACGCAAAGTGTACTTGGGAAAATTTGGGATTATTCAATTGGGCTTATGAACCTTAGATCAGGACGACACCTAGGGAGAGATAGACAAAGTCTTAGATCTTCAGAGGCTAGTGTCAATCATACTGCTAGGTCCTGGGCCCAGCAGTTGAGCCATCATTCGTACTACCCTAGCTCTGAGATGAGTGAGTCTGAGATGTCTCACGGTATGGAGAGACCTACAGGAAGCTCCGAAGTGCCATATTTACATAGGGTAGAAGGCCCTTACAAGACGCAACTCGAATACCTTAGGACCAACCGATTAGGTGCTAGCATCTATGAGGACGGCCTAGGAAGATATGTAGTCCAGATTAAAAACCCTGACCAATCCATTGGACTAGAACATCCAGTGGTCAAGTTTGAAAATGGAGCATACTTGGACAAAGAAGGGACAATATATGTAGTCACCAGTCATCCAGATAGGACAGATGAATTTGGGAATGTGATCCCAGAAATGGACTTAGGTGACCTGGAGCAAGGAAACATGGGTGTAGAACCTAGAACCCCCCCGAGGCAAATCTGTTCTCACTAGGATTATCACACCAGAGTGGATTCCCCAGGACAATAAGAGCATAGATCTACTCTTGAACCGAGAGTCTGATGAAGCCTTTTAGAGGTATAGATCTGATCAGCCAAATGAGGTAGGAACAATCATGATATATGAGTTCAAAGATCCTGATAGCCCAGGCAAAATGACCTACTTAGATCACGCTTCATAGAGGGTCTTTGTGGTTACAGAAAATGATAGGCATGCTTACACTTGGAAAGGTGAATTTATTTTCCCCCAACCAAGATCGAATGTGTCCTTTGGTCACCCAGGAGCTGGAACATCCCAAGCTCATGGAGCTCAAAGAGACAGACATAGAGATAGACCGGAGGTAAGCTTTGGCAACCCAGTGGGAAGAGAAAGAATGAGAACGGAAACAAATAGAGTGGAACCTGAGGGACTTAGAGCCCCAAGGAACCAAAGGAATGCTGATGATTTCCCTCTGCCAAGGCCTAGGGAACACACCAGGACTTTGAGACCGACTCAGCTAATTAAGTCCATGAAGAACTACTTTGATGGCACATGAGACCCATATGATCATGTGGCCGAGTTTAGGCAAGTCTTGAGAGCTGAACAAGTTGAGGACCTATTCACGCAGTATAATGCCTTTGGTCTAACCCTTAGGAACACAGCCCTTACGTGGTTTCAACCATTGAATGAGAGACAGTTCAGGAGCATAGACCAACTCTTAGAGGCTTTTATCACTGGATTCTCTAAGAGTGGGATAAGGCATAATACTTCCTCATTGATACACAGCTTCAAGTAGACCCCTCAAGAGACAGTGAGACTCGTAGGAAGAAGATTTAGGCAATATCTTGAGAGATGCCCTGTTCCTGAGTTACCCACCCCAGCCAAACAAGTGGCCTTATTTTTGGATGGATTGCTAAGTACCAAATTGAGGTCATATGTGTACTTGAAGGACCCTAGGACTATAGAAGAGTGTGTACGCATGTGCATCGACATCGAGGATAACCTAGGGGAGGAGTTAGAGCTTTCCAAAATCTACAGAGATTCTGATAGTGCCTCTAGTCTCTCTTCCTCGCAATCCAAATCAATTGAGGAACTCGCGGAGAAAGTAGCTCAAAAACTAGGTGTCACTAGCAAACAAATCCCAAGGTTTGCCCCAGTAAAGAGGTGCTA
The DNA here is from genome assembly GCA_020310875.1 of Ceratopteris richardii. Lineage (NCBI taxonomy): Eukaryota > Viridiplantae > Streptophyta > Polypodiopsida > Polypodiales > Pteridaceae > Ceratopteris > Ceratopteris richardii. The sequence continues at coordinate 153,705,049 of CM035432.1, forward strand.
TACTTGCGGGGGTGACCATATGGCGAACGTATGTCCCATCATGGCTCAACCCCAAGTGAACCCTAGTAGCAAGTATTGCACCATAGAACGGAGATACACAAATCACACAGCACAAGATTGCCCATACAATAAGCAAGCAGTGAGGCAAACCTATCCTCAGCCCTATCCACAACAGGGAAGATACCAGAACCAGTACCCTCCACAGCAATATGGTAGACCACAGCAATCCTATCAACAACCCTACCAAAACCAACAAAGGCCTCAAGCTGTGTTGGCTCCACAACCTCCAACCCCAGCTAATGTGATTCCTGTAAAGTATGCAGCTGCTGAGGAAAATTTGAATAGAGCCATAGTCCCAGTGACTCCATTGCTCTCAGAAAGTGACCCGAGTGATCATAGTTTTGATTCCACTCACATAGATAGTCCACAGGCTTACTACATGCAGTCGCCTGAACATGGTGAGTCTTACTATAGTGAAGAACCGAATGAACCTAGTTGGGATCCTGATTACACAAATGTCATGTATGCAAATCCCAACACTAGACCTCAACTTAGAAAGGTAAGACCCCCATTCCCTAGAGGACCATGCTATAGATGTCAAGGAGATCACCTCATTTGTGATTGCCCAATGCCTGCATCTACACAACCACAGTCAGTAACAATACAAGGCTTTTGTCAAGATTGCGGGAAGGAGCATCTCTTACGAGATTGCCCAAAGAATCCCAATAATATGCCAAAAATAACTCCAATTAACATTATTGGCTTAGTTGTAGACTCAACAGGAAGTGTCACTTCCACTGCACCAGTGCAAGTGGTCACTAGAGCCCAGGCTTTGCAACAGAACCCAGGAATAAGTCAAGAGAAGAGTGCAAAGGTTAGTGAAACCGAGAGCATAGCCAAGAAACAATCGAGATCCTGGAGGGATAGCCGAGAGAGAATGAAGAGACAATGGTCTAAAAAGATGAGCGACTTAGAAGAAAGCATAAGAGAAACAAAAGCCAAAATTATTGAACTCACCTCTCAAACAAACTCTCACATACCACCACCACCCTCTTTTCCATCACCATCTAACCCACCATCTGTCCACCTACCTCAGACGATCCCACCACCCCCTAGAGTAGGATCAGTATTAGCTGAACACACTCCTGAAGACATAGACATGATGCTTAAGGCTTATCAAGCCAGAATCCAAGAAGGGCCAAATGTGATGGATCATGACAAGTGCTACCCTATAGCTGACCTAGAGATAGAAAGAACCAAGCTGTGCGCAAAAATGGTAGCGTTGGCTGAGACCATGTTTGAAGCCAGTCGCCTCTTCAACTACTCTGGCTCAGCTAAGACACAATTGCACTTGGATGGACTCCTAGAGAAGTTAGAGAGCATAATTGCAAGATCTGCCAAGGAAGAAAAAAATCAAGGAAGAGATGAGGCAAGTAAAAGAATAAGCCTACCTCCCCAGGAAGCCTATGTGCCTAACTCTACGGAGCCAGACACATCTTCTTCTATGAATCGGTTCACACCAGAATTCCTACAAGAGATTCAAGAAGACAAATGGGCTAAAGAAAGTGAAGTCCCTCCTCCCATTGAACTTGTGGATGATGCACACGATCAATTCCCACAAGATATTCCTTCCATTTATGGAGAGCGGGAGAGTGCACAAAGTCAAGAGAGGTTAGACTTCGAGTCTAACTCTTTACAGGAATTACCCCATTTCACAGGTCCTTGGGAAACCAAGTCTACTTGTATGAGAGCACCCACGGTCATGGTAAGAAATGAAGACTCAGTCATACTTAGGAATACGGAGGTAGTGAAAAACACTAAAGTGCAGTGCAACCTCACTTTAGAAGAGCTACTCAAAGTTAGGCCAGAATTATGGAAACATGTGGCTAACCAAGTGCCAGAAGTAGTGAAACCCCATTCCCAGGTAGGTTCTCATAGAACGGTGCCAGAAATTCCTCTAGAAAAGATAGGAGATATGAGTGAAGGTGAAGAAGGAAACACCTATCTTCCCATTACCCATCAGGGGTACACAACCAAGGCAATTCTAGACTCAGGTGCAGGAGTTGCTATTGCCACCACTTCCCTATGGAAACGTTGGGGCAAGCCAGCACTCCGGCCCATGAGGATGAAATTGCAGATGGCTGATGGCCACATAGAAAGACCCTTAGGCTTGCTGGAAGGAATAACTCTCACTACATGCGGTGTTGAGTTTGAGCATACTTTCGCCATATGTGATTTCAGCAAGAATCATGCCTATGAGATGATTTTGGGAAGACCATTTATGCGACAGTTGCAAGTGGTCTAGGATTGAGGAACCAATTCCTTGTATTTGCAACACTTAGGTGTTACGACCAAAGTCAATCTCAAGGATTACTCTCATAGAGATGTACCGCCTATTCAATGGAATCCCATCCATAGAGCCAAGGATGACACGGAGTCCGTGCACTCCATAGGATCAGGATCCTCATGGATGCATGAAGACACTCACTTATGGATGTGTAAAGTGGCAGTGGAAGAAGAGAAGCGAGAAAAGGCCAGAGAGATAGGTGCAAAAGAAACCCATAGATCCATTCAAGACCCAGCCTATGCACCTGTAGTATTTCCTGATGAATTGAGCCTCATGGTTGGGCAGAAATTTTAGCAACAATGGATGTAGCCATCAACGAAGAACAATGGACACCCCACTGTGATGAGGATGGCTATGACATTTCAGTCTTCTCCATAGAGCCAATCATGGGAGATTCGGTTTTAGAAGAGTGCGAACCTAGCCCTGATGCATTTGAGGATGCGAGCGACTCCGATCTAGAGTCGATCATTATGGACCCACCTTTTGCATCAGATGAAGAATACTTCTATCAAGTAGAATTTCAACCTCAGAGACATGGAGAGATAACAAATGATGTAAGGTTAGCCACATAAGTGACCCCCCAGGATGAAGGAAAGAAAAGAAAGAAGAGAGAAGTCACACCAGAAGAGGAAGAATCCTTGTTTGAGGTCCCTGAAAACTTTGAAGAAGGATGAGATAGACGACAGGAGAGTCATGATAAGAATGCCTAAACGAGAGGCACAAGCAGGAGAGGCCTATGATAACAAAGAAACCACCAAGAAAATAGTGGTAGCCCTAGAAGAAGGAGAGGAGAGATGCACGTACATAGGTCATGACCTAACAGAGGAAGAAGAGCATGCGTTAATAGCCTTGCTAAGAGAATACAGAGATGTATTCGCTTGGAGTTACAAGGATTTGAAGGGTGTTGACCCAGACATATGCTCACACACAATTCCCATGACCTCAGACGCAAAACCCTCTAAGCAAAAGCCATACACGTATAACGATAATTATGCTGCTAAGATCAAAGAGGAGATAGATAGACTGGTAGAAGCTGGATTCATCTATGAAATTGAGCACACTGAGTGGGTATCCCCCATTGTAGTGGTGCCCAAGAAGAATGGAAAGCTACGTGTGTGCATTAACTTGAAGAAGGTTAATGCATCCACGATTCGAGATAACTATCCACTTCCTATCACTGAACATCTCTTAGAAAGGGTAGCAGGCAAGGAAGTGTACAACTTCCTTGATGGATTTTCGGGCTACAATCAAGTCGTCATAGCTCCAGGAGATCAGCATAAGACAGCTTTTTCCACAGAGTGGGGCATATTTGCTTTTTGGGTAAGGCCATTCGGGCTTGCCAATGCTCCTGCAACCTTCCAAAGGCTGATGTGTCACGTGTTTAAAGAGTTCTTGAGGAAGAATTTGGAGGTCTATGTTGATGATCTCTGTGCTCATTCCAACATTAGACAGACACATATACCAGAACTCAGACAAATCTTTGACAAGTGTAGAGAGTATCAAGTCTGCCTGAACCCAGAAAAGTGTGTTTTCATGGTCAGGCAAGGTAAGATTCTAGGACACATAGTGTCAAAGAATGGCATATCCACCGATGAAGAGAAAGTAAGAGCCATCGCCGAGCTACCTAGGCCAAAGAATGTCAAGGAAGTACAAGCTTTCATGGGTCATTGTGGTTATTACCGACGGTTTATACACATGTATGCCATCATAGCAAAGCCGCTGTATGGGCTTTTGACCAACTTTGAGTGGACTAATGAGTGTGAGGACTCCTTCAATGAGCTCAAAAGAAGATGTGTTCAGCACCAATCTTGACCACACCAGATTGGAATAAGCCATTTCATGTTCACGTGGATGCATCATTGGATGTGTACTTGCACAACCTACGGGCGAAGGCAATATGGATCTTCCAATTGCCTATGCTAGTAGACAGTTGAATGCGGCTGAACGAAACTATACAACCACTGAACGAGAGGGATTAGGCATGGTATATGCAGTTAAAAAGTTTAGACACTATTTGCTTGCAAATAAGTTTAAATCTTTTTACCGATCATCAGGCATTATTGTACTTGGTAAACAAGCCATGCAATACAGGTAGATTAGTAAGATGGTTTCTCTTACTAATGGAATACGACTTTGAAGTTGTGGTGAGGAAAGGGAAGACTCACTTGAGAGCAGACCATCTCTCCAGACTCACATCTGGAGAAGCCCCACAAGGAGTATCAGATGACCTTCCTGATGCTTATTTGTTTAATTTGGAAGTTGTACCTCAGTGGGCTAAGCCATTAGTGCCAGTACTGACATACGGGCCTAATCACCCAGTCATAAACACTCAAGATAGAGAGGTAGTAAAAGCACAGAAGTACCATATCATGGCAAGAAGTATGTACAAACAGACAGATCAAGGGATATTGGCTTGTTGTGTGGAAGAAGACGAGTACGCAAAATGGTTGCAATTAGCACATGTAGGTGCATTAGAGCAACACTACTCAAAGCAAAGAACCTTGCAGACACGTAGGAGATTCGGAGTGCATTGGCCTACTATGGAAGCTGATGTCCATAAGTTGTGCAAAGAATGCCCGATCTGTTGCACTAAACCACCCGTGGAACATGCCACTCTATATCAAGTGTCCATAGTGCCGGATTGGAGTGAACCACTAGTAACCTTTCTGAGGACGAAGACATTCCCTCAAGATATGACATTGGCCAGACAAAGAAGTCTAGAACAAGAAGCCCTAGATTACTCACTCATTGGTGATAATCTATACAAGCGTGGTAAAGATGGTTACCTGAGACTATGTGTCCATGAAAGTGAATATCTCAAGATCTTGGAAACTGCCCACCATGGTGTAGCAAGAGGACACTTTGGACCAGATCGGGTGATCAAGGCAATCCTATTTGCAGGACTTTGGTGGTCGACCCTTCACATGGATGCACATACCTATGTGAAACGGTGTGACATTTGTCAGCGAACTCAGTATCCTATACGCAAAGATGAGATGCCTTTAAAACCTATGATGGGTGGACGTGCATTCTCTAAGTGGGGAATAGACTTTGTAGGTCCTATTAATCCCCCAGCCAAGGGTTCACATGCTGAATATATCATTGTGGCCACAGACTATTTAACCAAGTGGGTAGAAGTGAAAGCTACCACAAAGAACGATGCTCAAACGACAGCTAAGTTCTTATTTGAGAATGTATTCACAAGATACGGGCTACCTATAGAGCTAGTTAGTGATAGAGGGACTCACTTCTTGAATGAGGTTATTGAAAATCTTCTCCAAGAATTCTTGGTAGTACATAAGAAGTCTGCCCCCTATCACCCACAAGCTAATGGCCAGGCTGAGAGCACAAATAAGATCCTATGCAATGTGTTGACTAAATTGGTAAATAATAAACGCTCTGATTGGGACAAACAGCTACACCATGCTGTTTGGGCATACCGAGTGGCCTATAAAACGATACTCCAAGCCACACCCTTTCAGATGGTATTTGGCCAAAATGTGGTGCTACCTCTGGACTTCTTGATTCCCACATTGAGAGTACCACAGGAGCATGAGTGGACGGGCCATGAACTCTCTTCGAGAATTTTTGACCTCGAACGATTAGGTGAAACAAGACTGAGAGCTGCCGCAGGAATATATGCAGCTAAGAAACTACAGAAGGCGTATTTTGATGCCCATGTTAAAGATAAAGGATTAAAGGCCGGAGACTTAGTTTTGGTATATACTCTGAAACAACATACAAGAAAGCTAGAAAAACGCGGTTATGGACCTATGATCATAAATAGGATCTCGACTAGTGGAGAAGTCCAATTAGCCACACTTGAAGGCGACATTCTCTCGAGCTACATAAGTGGATGTAGAGTCAAGATGTATCAGGAACCTCTCACCGAGGAAATGCTCAATCAACTCAACACTGCCAAGAAATGTAAAGAAGAGGAAAAACGAGTTCGAGAAGAAGCACAGGCAGAAGCCTTGGAACGCATCCGAAAAATGAAGATGAGAAGACAAGGACGAGATCAACCAAGGATAGATGACTATGCGAACCCAGGATATCATATGGCTATGTGTGAAGTCTCAAGTGTAAGCCCCCATAGAATAGTTGACCGACATCCTTTTGTAACCTTGGAGATAGGACAAGGGAAGAGTGCAAGGACTGCACGGGCATTGATTGACTCAGGTGCAGCCACTAGTGCCGTTAAACTTTCTTACTGTCGAGAGTTGAAATTAAATGTCAACCTATAGAAGCATATCTCATAGGATTGGGAGGTGTGGAAACCCCTTGCATGGGCGAGGTGGAACTCCCCCTCTACATTCAAGATGTTCTAATGACAGTTAAAGTACTAGTGTGTCAAGATGAGGACCTCACTGAACCTCTTGTCTTGGGTCAAGACTGGATCTATGATCATGCAGTCAACCTAAACCTAAGAAGTGGACTTCTTCAGGTATGGGTAAATCAGAGTCGAATTACAGTTGAGTTAGATAATGGAGCACTCACGGAACTAGGAAAGGCATAGACTCCTGGTCCTTCCAGGGGTACACATGAAGTTGACAATGCTATTCTTGTCCAAAGCTATGTGATGTAGAGGAATGAGGATCTCAATAAAGAAGTCAAGGACTCAACGGAACTCCCTTCTTTTCCAAAGGCCAGAGGGAGGCAGCAACCAAAGGCAGATCAATTACTAAAGACTACCTATGCTGGAGGCCAAAGGAACATGCGAAGTAGGATGTCTCAGCCATTGAAATAAGTGTGGGTGCAGAAAGGCAAGCGTCCTATTGTGGTCAAGCCACAACAACTATCTCACCTTCCTATTAGTAATCAACGACATGATACTAATAAGAAGACTCCCAAAAATTCTTTTGTGAAAGTGAAATCTATCTGGGTACCCAAGAAGTCGATGAAGGCTGGCCCACAATCAAGATAAATTTGGGTGTCTAAGGCTTGCTTACGGGCTCAACTAGTCACACACAAATCACACCATACACGACAGGGTTACTCACTCAAAGAGCCGATGCCCACTCTCATTCAACACACACAAACACACATTTACGCATGAGCACGGGCGGAATCACTTGCAAATGGGCCCCTATACAGCCTCATTTCCAAGCAGACACCCTCAGAAAGCCCTCCAGAGTCTCCACAAAACCAAAACATAAAGTCATTCATTGTGTTTGGCAGCCAAAAGCTTGTAATAAACCACCCGATCCCATTTGTACATTCCTCTCCACCTAGTAACTGCATCTTTTCACTTAGCTCATAGGATTAACAACACACATAATCATCGAGCACTCACTGATCGACTAACTCATCATTCACCTCATGTTAATATTGTAAGGGGGACAACAATTGTTCTACCTTGTCCTTTACAATGTTAACGCCTGCTTCTATATTCCCACAGAACTAGCAAGCAAGCTGTAACATGGCAAAAACCGAAGGCACCAGTTCCCAGGCGTGGTCTAGCGCACAGATTGTGGACATTGAAGCCCTCCTCCTTGAACCACAACTCACCGAGAGGCCTCAAGAACTTCAAGCGGTGCATGTGCTCCCTATTCAAGACCCTCCTCAAGGACACACTTCTCAAGTGGGGAAACACGCTCTTTGGTTTAGTGATGTCGCAGGGCCACTTGGTGATGGCACCTACTTTTGGGAAGCAGAAATTGAGTTCAATGGCAAATGGGGACGCTACCATTTCTTCACTCACGAATTTGAGAAATATCAGAATGCAAAAGTAATGCGATCGGTATGGACCAAAGCGGGCTTGGATAGCTATTTCAGGGCACATTTTCTTAAGCCAGACTTCCTACGCTGCTCCTGTTTTATTAGTACCATCACTCCTAGCAGGGCCAAGGGAGGCGATAGTACTTTTGTGCTACCCTCACTGTTGCCAGGCCACGAACTCAAGAGATTCAAACTGACCCTCAATTTGGTACGGGAAGCATTGAACATGCAAGGTATGCATATTCCCACTGAGAAAGAAACATTGGTTCCAGGCAGGATGAAGCATAAGGATCTGAACAAATTGAAGGACATGGTAGCAATGACACCTACCATTGCTCTCCACCTACGAACGATCATGCAGCATTTTGCTTTTCCCACCCAAGAATGCTTCACTATGCCACCAAAAAAGATATGGTTCAGCTTGTACTTGGCAGAGACAGAGAACCTCACCATCAATATACCACATTGGATCATAGGTCAGATCCATCTAGCCCATCAATGATGGAATAAGAAACAAAAGAATGTACTTCATGGATGCTGTGCCCTGACAAAAATAATTTATAGATGCTTAGCGTATGACGTGCCCATTCAAAGAGCACTAGTGTGGTCCAGGGCCCAAGAATTCCAAAGACGGCTGTCAACGGCGGGTCCTCCATCGAAGAAGATGAGAGGGGGAGTTCAATTACCATGTGCCCAAGCAAGGGGAGCCACCACCACACCAGAGGTGACCCCTCCACAAACGCGACGTGTCCGACCATTTACCATTCACCTACCCAGGCCAAGCGCCGAAGGACCCAACCAATCTAGTGTTCCCTCCGATTCCATCGGACTTGGAGTTCCCACAAGGTTACACCCTTGCTGATTCGATAGATGAAGAAATTGCCCGTTTGATCAATGAGTCTAACCTGGAGACAGAAACAGAGCCGACCCAAGGACAACAACCCACAACTACAACTTCAGCCCCGACCCAACCGAGAGTAGTAGAAGTAGAAGAGGATGAAGAAGAGACAGAAGAAGAAGAAGCAAACGAGGAGTATGATCAAGAATATGAAGAACTTTGAGAACTAGCAAGTGCCCCGGCATACTCGGCCCAAATAAAAAGATTATACGAAACCATGAAGCGGGTCCAAGAACAACACAAATTATCGCTCGAGAAAGGAAAGATGATCATGAGCCAAATGTTAGCCGAGGAAGGTGTGGATGATATGTTTATTGAATCAATGAACCTGCACGCTGACACGGTAGGTTTAGATGAGGTTGTTCATGCAGCCATGGATTATATTCATCGATTTGAGAAACGAGTGCCTACTCGCCCCATGCGATCTGGCAAACAAATCCACATCAATGTATCAGAGCCAGGAGGTAACACACAAACAAAAGAACATCAGGTGCAACCACTCTCACCACCCACCTCACCTCTCACTACACAAGTCACCTCACCACCTGGCACTACCACGCCTATTTCTGCCATTACCACATTCGTCATGGGAATTCCTCTCTCTCCCGGCATCCAATTTGGAGGAGTTACCATGCCCACTTTCACAACACTCTTCACAAATATCACATCCACCCCACCCACTATTCCCATCTACACAGTCACACACACGTTCGACACAATGGAAACATCACCAGCCACAGCACCACTCCCTCCCCCCACGCAGCCTCAATCTCCCATACCCCCTCCACCTACCTCACCACTTGACTCCACAGCATTCACAACTCCCTTTCCCTTCCCCATTCCCCCTGCATCTTCATCTTTCCTTGCATCGTTTAATGTAAATAGTATATTCATGGCATTACATCAATGTGTGTATCAACTTCAGAGTGAGTATCAGGCTCTCGAAGACCGTCATCATCAACTGACTACGAATCATCAACAACTACAGAGACGGCTTACAATTATAGAAGAAGAAAATGCAGACCTCAATCAACGTTACACCACACTCGAGCAAGCTCATCAAACCCTCCTAGAGACACCCCAACCATCACAAGTGCCAGGAGTCAAACAACTCGAAGCTTTACTAGAAGTCTACCAAGCAGATAATCTAAGAGTCCGGCGTAATTTGACTCTACTCAGAAAACACATGGCTACCGCCCTTGAAGAAAACAAGCATCTGTAGAAGCAAAACAAAGAAAACCTGGAAGCTGCCATGGAAGGCTCTCCCCACGAAATCGACCCAGAACAATTCAAAGCATTCCCCTCAGACACAATGAAGACAATCTTGGAAAGCTATGCAGATCTATTAGAAGCACATGACAATTTGGAAAAGGAACGGGATGCGCTACGCCGGCAGCTCAGGGAACAGGAGGCACAACCCAAAGTCATAGAAACAACCATGACTTCAGAGGAAGTAAAGGCATTAATAGAGCAGGTGGCAGAATTGCAGAAGACGTTACTGGAATATGAAAGACAGCCCTCTCCAGTTGTAGAACCAGAGCCAGATGAATTGGTACCTATTGAGGTAGACGAATCGTATGAGGAACCATATGTTCCTATGCCGATGCCAGGAGGTCAACAAACCTCAGAAGGAATGGATACCTTGGAAGTCGAAGTACCCGAATGGCTCCAGAAACTCGAAAAGACAACGAAAACCCATGAAGATCGAGTGGCAATCCAAATCCAATCAATGGCCAAATTAGAAGACACCATCATAAAGTCAGAGTATTTCCGCAGTATGTCTCATCATAGATGGATAGGAACCAACGACCATCAGTATATGCCATACTGTGTACTCCTGGCAGATTACAACGTAGAGATTCAACGACGATGTGGCAAGGTTCCAACCTTTGCCACACAATTTGGGCCCGATGATATCCCAGAGAGTGCTAAAAAAGGATCCATTCATCAACCCACCTGGAGGATCCGTCTTCTTGAGACCTATCCAGAGATGGTTTGTACTTGGACTTACATGCCACTTTTTATTAAATACAATCCCTGTTATGTTCCAGTCTTCCGCAGACGCACCTGGCCCGAATTTACCATTGCGGTAAAGAACGTCAAAGGTTGTGCAAAGTGGTTAAATTATGTCTATCTAGCACCTCCACAAGGACCCCCTACTGTTGCTTACATGATTTCTACAATCCGTCACTGGAGCATTCGCTTATGGAACACCCCTGATGTGATGGCACAAATGTGCATGAAGATCTTCGAATTAATGCTCATCACATTCAGGACATTCAAGGATATCAAGGACCCCCACTTTTCAGGAGTTGGCTTCACTGCAGGCAACCAAGATCTGGTATATGACATGAGCACTACCCCCTCAATAAAGGTAGTATATGCCTGGCATGCAAGAATAAAATACCTCCCAGCATGCTTCAAGCAGACCTTCGAGGAGATGTTCATCACGGGGTTCTGGGAATATCACTCAAAAATATTTGTACCCAAGCCCTCACATCTCCTCCAACTATTCGTTGTGGAGAGGACCATCCACTAAGAGCAATTGCGGGTGCCCCATCCAGACGTCCCAAGTCCAGTGGATTGGGATGCATTGTTAACAGACCTAGCACGAGGGCTACGATTAGAAGAACATCACCTCGCTTCCGATGTGGTTCAATATTACCTCCAATGCACAGCTAGACAAGGGTCTATCAGAGACGACAGACGCGAGAGAGGGGGGGGGTGTTGGCAGTAGTCAAGGATCTGAAGGACTCACGAGACAAGGAAGCCTACGAAGGGAGTCGGAGCGAAGAGAAAGCACAAGCAGACACAGTAGTCAAAGAAGATCTTGCAAGTAGGCCATTTGAATTTTTCATGCATCAAAGAGTTGGGCACACAAGAAGAAGGAGCAAGTAGGGAGCTCTAGGAAATGTATGTCAAAATGTTAGAAGAAATCCCTACAAAAATAGTGATTTTCATCACTAAAAACCATTGTAAATACCATTTCATATTTTTGTAGCTCCATTTTTTGCAAGCCAAGGAGTCCTTAAGCTTGAGGAGCTTTACTACCTACCTATCAGCTTTCACATTTTTTAGACTCCGTTTGAACCTCCAAATAGGGCAGAGAACCTAATTTTTAACTAGGCCGGACACTAGGTCTGGACAAGGCCAAAACCTAGTCAAAAACTATAAATAGAGCTAGAGAGCTCATTTTTGAGGTTAGCTTGTAATTGAATTGAACTTGTATGAGCATTTTGAAAGTAATCTAAAAGAACTCCATTGTCTTCCTCTTTGTTCTTGCCGTATGTGCACGCGTGTGTGTATGTGTGTGCATGTTTGTGTGCTTCTCACTCACACACTTGTGCCTTCACTGGCTCGAGGTCATCATACCATCCTCACGTCTTCCCGGATTGACATTAAAGGAGGTGCTACTCATCACTGAGCTACAAGGGCTTTCGTCCATAGTAGGCTTCAAATTGAGTCTTGTTATGTAATGTGCTTGTGAAGCATCTATCAATGATATGTATTGTGGTATGTAGAACTATAAACCAAAATTGAATTGTAAGGCTTTTTTGTGAAGCATAGTGCATTCCATTTCGATGACAGTACATATCTTTCTTTTAGAGATTTCATTTTGGGATGGAATATGAGGTTGCATGAATTTCCTTTTGATTCCCTTCTATGTCAAGAAGTTATCAAAGTCATGGTTGATGAACCCATCATCTCCATCAAATCTAATAGACTTTATTGAACTGGATGTCTCATTCTCAACTTGGTAGATCCATTTTTTGAACTTAGAAAATGTATCTAACTTAGACTTGAGAAAATAGACCCATATGTATCTGGTGTGATCATCTACTAAGAGAAAGAAGTAGACTGATCCATTTAGTGATGTGATATTCATGGGTCCACAAATGTCAATGTGGACTAGGGCTAGAGGATTCCTTGCTCGGGTGAAAGCATTGTTTGGAGCAGGAAGCCTTATATTGGTTTTCTTGAGTGCAAGCTTGACATATATCTTGCACTTGTTTGATTTTTGGTAATCCCTTTAATAATTGTGGTGTTAAGATCTTGGTCAAGTAGGATGTGTGTCCATACCATTGGTGGCAAAGGTTGGAAATTGATTCTTTAGTCAAGAGGCAAGAAAGCTTGTATAAGCTTTTATCCTTGATGCTTTGGGCTATGATTTCTCAAGTGATAGGATCAATCACCTTCATTGATGTGTTGTCAAAGATAACTTGTTTGTGATGAGTCATAATAGCTTTAATTGATGGGAGGTTCATGCAAAGGTTTAGTACCAAAAATAAATTCGATAACACTGCATTCTCCTTCGTGATTTGTACTTTTTACTTTGTCTTTTGTTTCAATTGGAAGAATCTTGTTATACACTAAATAAACTTCGGCTTTGTGGTCTTCTAGCTCTTGAAATGACTCATGGTCCTTGCATATGTGGGAGGTTGCATCATTATCAACTATCCATTCATGTGATGAGCTAGGAGTGATTAGAGCATTGGTTTCTATTGAAATGAAGAGATCTTGATGCTTCCCTTGAATAATGAGATCGATGCATAGAAGGCTTAACTTGAGTTTTTGATATATCTTCTTTATAATTATTATTCTTCTTATACTAAAACTTCTCAATATGCCTTGATTTTTCACAATAGTTCCATGTAAAATTCTTGGACGAGTCATTGGAGCCTTGCTTAGGAACATTGTTAGAGTGATTACTAGAGCTCTTAGCCTTGTTGAAGGATCCCTTACTTTCATGACTGCTTCTTGTGGTATTGAAGACTTTGCTCATGAGTCATGGAGGAAAAAGAGTCTTTGTACTTCCTCACAAGTTAAAACTTGATCTTGATTATAAAGTGTTGTTACAAAAGTCTTACATGAATTAGGAAGCTTTTTTAGAAGCCTAATAGTCATATCTTTGCTTGACACTTATCTTCCACAAAATGTGAGATTGCATTGGTAATCTTGGAAAGTGGCAATGACCTCGATGATGGATCCTAGGACCTAATGGCTAGGTTACAAAACTAGGTTTCTAAGGCATAAATTCTAGAGGGAGTCTTAGTTCCAATCTCCAATCCAAGATCTGTGAATAGTGTCTTCATCCACATTGCTTCTTGCATAGCTATGGCAAAACCTCTGTATTCAACTTCAATAGAAGAGAGAGTAACTGTGGGTTGCTTCTTGGATGACCATGAGACAAGTTTTGAACCTGTAAAGGTAAGATATCCTAAGGTGCTCCTTCTGTCTTCCTTGGAGCCAGCCCAATCTGCATCAAAGAACAATTTCAAACTTAAATCAAATACATAAGAGTAGTATAACCCTTCATCCATGGTCCCTTTGAGATATCTGAGTATCCTCTTGGTAGCTTCCATGTGAGGTTTCCTAGATGTGTGCATAAATTGACTTAGCACACTCACACTATAACATATATCTACCCTTGTCAATGTGGCATAGTTCAAACTACCCACAAGGCTTTGATAACCTGTCACATCAATGAGTTCACCTTCATGTGAGCTCAATTTATGATTAACCTCCATTGGAATACGTGCAATCCTGCAATCTTTCATTTTGAACTTTGTCAACAAGTCGTTAATGTACTTTCTTTGCCAGTAAGGTATAGACCATGATCCTTGTAAACCACTTCCAATCCTAGAAAGTATGTAAGTGACCCTAAGTCACTTATTTTAAACTCTTCTTTCATTTTCTCCTTGACTTTCTTGATTCCATCTGCATCATTTCCTGTTAGTATAATATCATCCACATACACACAAATAGATGACTTCAAAATTACTCCTGTTTATGAATAGTGATGGATCTGCCTTGCTAGGTTGAAATCATTTGTCCCGCAAGAATGAGGCAAGCCTGTGATTCCAAGCCCTTGGGGCTTGTTTGAGTCCATATAAAGCTTTATTAAGTTTACACACATAATCAGGATATATGTGATTCTCAAAACCAAGTGGTTGTGCCATGTATACCTCTTCTATTATCCATCCATTAAGAAATGCATTTTTTACATCCAATTGAAGTATCTTCCAATTCTTGGAAGAGGAAACACTAAGAAAAACCCTAATTGTAGGCATCTTTGCCACAGGAGAAAAGGTCTCCTCATAATCAATTCCTTGAGTCTGTGCAAAGCCTTGTGCCCCAAGACTTGCCTTATACCTATTAATGGAGCCATCTGAGTTCTTCTTCAATTTGTAGATCCATCTTGAGACTATCACTTTCATTGATGGAGACTTAGGAACCAAATCACAAGTCTTATTCTCCTCAAGAGCTTCAAGTTCATCTTCCATTGCATGCCTCCATTCTGATTTCTTCTTTGCTTCCTCAAATGTTGAGGGTTCCTCTTGATTTATGTCCTATGCTAGATAGATTGAATGTTTAGTGACTAGAGAAGTATCAAACCCATACCTTTCTGGTTTTCTTTTCTCCATCATGGACCTTCTTAGGCCATGATGTGATGTCTCTACCTCTTGTCCAAGTTCCTGCATTTTTTCTTTACCTTTAGAATTCCACACTTTGAGTTTTTCATATTGAGTTGCTTCATCATCTTCTGAGGTATCCTGCTCTTCAATTTTAGGAGGATTATCCTTAAAAAGTTTTGGAAAATCTTCTTCAAGATCATAAGGTAAGTTGACCTTTCTACATGGATCTTCATACCAAGAACTATTCTCATCAATAACTACATCTCTATGCACCAAGAATCCTTTGGTTGTTGGGTTGTATAATCTATAGCCCTTTTGATTGTTGTCATATCCAACACCATTTTGCTTTGGGATCCATCTTCCCTCTAACCTATGAAGGAACATGAGCATAAGCAATACATCCAAAAATTTTACAATGATCCAAGCTTGGTCTTCTTCCATTCCAAGCGTCATATGGTGTCATGCCATCAAGTGATCTTAAAGGTAACCTGTTAATCAAAAGTGGCTATGGATATAGCCTCAACCCATAAGTAATTAGGTAAATGCTTCTCATTTAGCATAGACCTTGCAGCTTCAACAATTGTCCTATTCCTTCTTTCTGCTTCTCCAATTTGCTTAAGAGTGTACCTTGTAGTAATCTCTCTTTTGATTCCTGTTTCTTGAAGAAAGGAGTCAAATTCATGGGAGAAGTACTCTCCCCCTCCATCTGACCTTAGCCTTTTTAATATCTTACCTATTTAATTCTCCACAAGAGCCAAATATCTTTTGAAGCATGAAAAGACCATCTTTGTGGTTCATAAAATATAATATAGTCCATCTATTGCAATCATCAAGACATAATACCTTGATCCAAATATTGAAGCATCCTTGCTAGGTCCCCATACATATGTATGAAACAAATCCAAGAGATCTCCGTGCATATATCCTTTCTTCATGAATGGTAACCTGTGAGACTTTCCAAATTGACATGCGCTACACTTATAAATCATGTGTTGTTTTGACAAATTAGGGAGTCCAAGTACACTTTGGTCCCTACAAATTTGCTTTAATGATCTTTCACCAATATGTGCTAACCTTTTGTGCCATACTTCCAATTCTGTGAGTGTCTAACTACCATAATTAAAGAAAGCAATGTTTCTAGTGTCTTGTAATTCAAATGTGAACAATCTACCTGTCTTTTCACCTTTTGCAATTCTCCTAAATCCTTGACTTGGATCTTCAACAAATGCTCCTGCTTTTGTGAACCTAACCTGTAGGCCTTTCTCCACAATATGTCCTACACTTATCAAATTCTTTGTGATGGTAGGGACATAGAGTACCTTGCTAAGTAGGTTGATGTTTCCATTAGGTGCTTTCACATTTCCTATCTTTTCCACCAAATGCCTTGTATCATCACCTGTCTACACTTGATGCTTGTTCCTTGGATCTTCTAAATTTGATAGGAGTGCCACATTTCCTACCACATGATTGGAGCAACCCGAATCTATGTAGAAAACATGCTCATCAGATTTACCTTGTGGCATGGCCATATTCATGATTAGCAATGAGTCCGCTTGATTTGAGTCTTCTGTGTAGTTATTGAAGTCTCTTCTTCCCCTACTGCCTCCTTGATAGTTTGAATGGTTGTAATTATTGTGGTTGCCATGGTAATTGTTGAACCTTCCTCTTGAGTAGCCATAACTTCCTCTATTATAGCCTCTCCCTCTTTGATTCCTGGAATTCCTAGAGCAATTTTCTGTTGTATGATTAGTTAATCCAAAAATAGAGCATGAATTAGAGTCTTGGGATCTCCCCCTACCTTACCTTCCTCTTTGCCTCTACCTCTACCATGTCTTCCTCTACCTGCATAGTTAGCTTGATGTGTACCTGCTTCATCATCCACTTTCTTTCCTCTTCCTTTATTTTCTTTGGACTTGCTTTTATCAGTATACAAGGTAGAAGATTGATTACCTTTGGAGCTTTCTCCATTCTTGATAAGCTTGGCCTCTTGAGTAAGTAGTTGTCCTATGAGTGTATTGAAATATGGTACATGCATATCCATATATAGATCCATAGCTGTGGTGAATACTTCCCACTTGTCATCTGTCTTCAAGCCATTGTGCATAATGGTAAGTTTTTGCATGACGTCGTGCTTTTGGTGCACTTTTGCTTGTGATTTGAGTGCACATTCATTATCTTCATCTTTAGTTTAGCTAGAATATGTAGTTAGATAGTTAAAAATAATAAAAATTGAGTAGTTAGGGTTAAAATTTTTGCATAATTTTCAATTTGTTTATTAAACTTGCAATTCTTCCTCTTCAACTTCACTTTCTCCATTACCAAAGTTTCCCGATCTTGGTGCGAAGTGCATGGGGCATATTAGGAGCTGAAAATTGAAATATAGGACCTTTAAGATGAGCTCTACATTTGTAGCCTCATACTTTTCACAACGACACTTTTGTAGAGATATGAGCAAATTTGGAGTATCGTGTGGAGTGCTTTTTGATCTTACAGTAAGTATTTTTTATTCCAAGCACATAGGGAGATAGATGAGAGAAAAGGGGACAGATACATACCTTCACCAAAGTCCAAATATCGGAATTTTCAATTGAGCCCAGTGTCATCAGTATTTGATTCTCCAATTATTGTTGGCACTTAGTTGAGCATAGGTGACAACCATTTCTGGTGCCATGATACTTGCAAAGTATCATCAACATTTGGTTGATGTCATCGACATCTTGTGATGTCGTCAATATCTAGATGGATCGAACACTTAGGTATCGCAACATCTTTGAGGTATCGTGACACTTGACTAGTGTCACAACATGTAGGTATTGTGGATTTGGTATCGAAACATTTGGAAGTTTCATGTGCCATTGACATGTAGGTGTCTTGTGTCATGTAGAGTGGTATTGTTAGGTTAAGTGTTGTGTGTTATCTACTCAAGTGTCACTGATACCGGTCAAGTATCATGAGTCCTGTGTCGTGAGTTTTTGATGTCAGTAGGGAATATAACATTGATACCTCATAGGTTTTGTGTGTCACAAAATTTCAAGTGTCATGTGTTATGGAACACGTGTTGCAACACCATTCAAGTATAGTGATCTTCAAGTATCACCAACACTTACCAAGTGTCGTTAGGTTTCATGGGCAAAGTGTTCCGACATTTGTCAAGTATCATTTTTTTCAATTGTCATGAAATCCAAGCATCATCTATTTTTGGTCATTTTTCTTAGGACTTAGTACAATTTTAAGAAAAAATTGAGAGGTGTTGCAATACACAGGGATCCTTGATAGATCCTATTTACCTATTTTGACCTTTAGGAGTCTCATGATTTGACATAATTTTTTGGTCAAAGAATCCATTTTTTGAGCTTTAGAGTTTGTTGGAAAGCTTGTTTCAAATACTACATGGTCCTAAATCTTTTTCTTAAGAATATTATCTCTATTTTCATATATGTTTTTTTGAAGTTTACCTTACGTGAGAGTGGGAAATGAAGGGAGCTCCAAAGGATTTTCAACAATACAAGGGGGGAACCATTAAAAGACACTTGAATCTTATCTAGAATGGAGAATTCGATGTGAACCCAAAATTCTTAGGATTGTTGTCCATGGTGCATACAGTAGGTAGAAGGAATTCTTGCTGACATTTCAAGGGAGCACTAGGTCTTCACAAATAGACAAAATATTATTTGAATACATTTTTTATTACAAGATAATTAATGCCAGGGACTACTATACAAAAATAACAAAGTAGTACTGTAAGTCCCACAACATAGGACCAATAAGCAAGAAAGGTAGAGATTGATGAGATACAATAGATTCCACAACCTGCAATCATATGTGTGAAACATAGTATCAGAATAATAACATTTCCCTTAGTAGAGATGAAGAAAATACTAAAAATTTTCATATCACAAGATTGCAAGATGACTATACAAGAATAGTATAAGCTACACTATGCAAGGCTGAAAATAGGAACTACATAAGAACAAGAATTGGAAACTAGAGAGTGGCTACTTGAGTTTTGTGACTCCTTGAGCTCCTAAGGCTATCGTTGGAAAGATTGAGGATCAATATGGGCAAACACTCTGAAGGCTATCATTGGAAAGATTGAGGATCAATATGGGCAACATGTTCTAGGAGCTTCCATGATCATGTGGCAAGGGATGGTATCCAAAGTCCTCCAAGTGAGGATGTGTTCACATGGGAGAAAAGGCATGGTATAAGGTAAAGTATGATACAAGCTTGGATCAAGTATGAGAATGCAAAAAAGTAAGGGGTCGATCATCTTGTACTCGCATGGGTTTGAGCGTCCATGAAAATTCCCCTCTTTCATTTTTCTTATAATTTGATCCCAAGTCCTTGGCATGTATAATCATCATATGAATATGGGTTTGAGCGTCCATGAAAATTCCCCTCTTTCATTTATGTCTTATAATTTTGATCCTAACGCCTTGGCATGTATATCCTCTTCATAAAAATGACCAGCCATGGTACATTACTACTCTAAAGGATACCTCATTGACGTTGAATACCTCCCCACGCATGATCGATTGTAAAAGCAAGTTTCATGCCAAACTCGTAGACTAGAAAGTATAAATCTATGATGTAGATCTCAACTTCGGATTTGAAGAGCAATCCATGAGTTATCAAGCACATTTTGATGACAATCAAACCACCAACTTTGTAGATAATTAATCCTCCATACAAGTCCAAATAGTAGGAATCCAACCAAATCAACCCATACTCTCACCCAGCCATTGTGGAGCAAGCCCACGCCATTGGATGATGAGGACGACCTCAACTTCTTTAGTCACTTCAAACCCAATCTACGAGGAAATTGTCAAGGTGGCATTCAAGAAATGGATTGAGAGAATCGAGACTTTTGGATTCTCTATGTATAATGTAACCATTGGGTTCATTTGTTGGTAAGTTCCTTTAAGCACATTGCCTCCTCTTGTTACAGTGAAAAAAAGAAATATGCATGCACTAGGGGAAGTTAAAGTGTGCCCTCTATAACTATTTCATTATTTTCAACAATCGAACTCAAAGAAGAGTGATACAACCTTTCCAAGAGGGACCCTTCTTGCAATATACACCTCAATGTCACAAAATCACGTTCCAGACCTTTTACATATCAAATCTCAATGATAAGAAAGAAAAATGCCGCCCCTTTAGAAAGATGACATTTAAATAGTTGAATGACTCCGTCATGTTAACGTGAATTAATGTACCCAAAAGGATGAATGGACCCTTGTGGCTAGACAAGGGAACAACATTAATGAAGTAGAAAAATCACCTTGTTTAATTAAAATGATAATGAAGCTAAAAAAGAGTAGGATCCAGTTGATTATATATCCCATAGCCATCCTTGATAACCCCTAATAACCTATATGCATTCAAACAAATTACCTAGATAACAAATATTTTATAAGAAATGGTAAAAAACTCATTGAGATCTACAAAGATGACTTTGGTGACTCAATAAGCCCACACGTAGGATACCTTTATCTAGGGGTGCAATGCAATCTTGTGATATTCTTGATCTTACACCAAATTTTTCTCCTTCGTCAGATACATGGACACAACATTACTTTCATGATTGATACAAGGGACACTTATAATTTCATGACTTTACAGCAACCCTCATACATTGGCATCCCCTTGAGTAAAAATTTGAAAATGTCAATCGAATTCACCAAGGCAAAGACAAATATGTTCACTATGCCAAAGATGTGCATGCCACCGTGGACCATTGGTTTAATTATTTGGGATTCTTTATCGTCTCCATGGATAGACTTGAAGCAATTATGGACCTCACCTTCTCTTGTGACCTCCAAGGCTATTTAGTCTACATGAGAGTGAGTGGATATGCATATCCACCCATACACACACACATATACATACATACATACATACATACATACATTGTACATACATACATACATACATACATACATACATACATACATATATATATATATATATATATATATATATATATATATATATATATATATATATATATATATATATATATATATATATATATATATATATATATATGCCTTTGAGCCAAGGGGGTAAATCTTTCCATGTGCCCACATTAGGGAAAAATGGAACCTTGTGTGGGCCTTCTAAGGATCCCTAATTTTAAGGTTAAGCCTAATTCTGTTCTTTTTTAAGGGACAAAGTGCATTTAATAGAGAACTTTTTAGTAGGCTACAATAGACTTTTGTTTAGGCTCTTGTCTCTCTTGTTCTAGAGAGAGAGCAAGAGAATCTACTTTCCACATCGTCAGACTCGTGCATGTGTGTAAATAAAAAAGTGTTTTTTAAAGTCTCATTTTCAGTGTATATGTACTTAAAAGGGCCCATTTTTTTAAATATATGTCAAAAAAGACTTTTTTTAACTCATTTTTTAAAGTTTCTTTTAGAAAAAGTAGAATTTTCAAAATCCTTTCAAAAATAAAGTGCCATATCATCAAATTCATAACCATGCTTCTCCAAAAGAATGACTTTTTCAAATTTCATCATTTCCAGTCATACACAATGGAAAAATATGCTAACACATACACACACACGAAAACACATTTCCTCTTCAAAATACATGTTTTAGAGTCCCTTCCAACCAATTTTCGATTTTTTTTTCATATTCTTGTAGTTTTTGGCAAAGATGGTGTTTACACATATTATAAACCATAGACTAGAATGTCCTCATGCTCCTACATGAATAAGCATCCATGTTCCTAGGCCTAGAGAGTTTTCTCTAAATACATGGTGCAACAATGATGTGGACTCTCAAAATGAATGTTGTGAATTTGGAGAAAAGAATATTGATCTTTGGATGCATGCTTCACTATATACTCATGACCAATGTCTTCTTACCATCTAACTTCATAACCTCTCAACTTTACTTCAGTTCATTGGTGTGGGTGAAGCTTGACTATTAGGTTATTGCAAGTGATTATCAACACATTCATATGCTACTACCAAGTATTAGATCCAACAATATCAACTCCATCATATGAGGGTGGTCACTTTAGAAAGCATAATCATATCATTACTTGTAGGGCTTGAAAAGTGTTGGAGTTAGACGTCTGTGGAAGCACGCGAACAACACAAGGAAGAATAAGAAGCTTGGAGCACAACACACAATACTGAATGTATAACCAGAGAATGTACAAAGATAAGTAGCCCATTAGGGCAATAGGCGTATATACAAGCCGAGGGAAAAAAACCTCCTAAAGAGGGAAAAAAGTGCCCCGGTGGTCCTAGAGTGTTCTCACACATCACTACCTAAATATATCAACAAACCCCCCTTGGGAGTGATGCAGTGAACAAGTAATTGGCACTCATGTATAAGGAAGTGCCAAGCTATGTGGAAATCACTTCACAAAAGGAAGTAAGCCCAAAGCTTTGCAAGAAGATTCAAACATCTCCCTAGGCACAGCCTTCGTGAAAAGGTCTGCAATGTTCTCCTGCGTGGGCACATATGCCAAGCTGATCTCCCCAACTGAGAACCTCTTTCTGACGTAATGATAATGCACCTCAATGTGCTTAGTGCGAGCATGGAACACAAGGTTCCTCGCAACTGCCAATGCATTCTGACTGTGAGTGAAGATGGTGGTGGCAGAAGACTAACCAACACTTAAATCAGCCATAAGGCGTCTGAGCCACACACACTCAACAGTTTCTATGAAAGCTGCCCTATACTCAGCCTCACAACAAGAAGTGGCCACAGTAGGCTGCTTCTTGCTCAACCAAGATATACATGAGCTACTAAGCATGAAGCAAAAGACACTAGTGGACACACGAGTGTCATAGCAACTAGCCTAATCAGAGTTAGAAAAAGCATGCAAATCTAGCGGTAGTGATCCCCCTTGGGATAAAACAAACCAAGTAGCCGGGTACCACTCAAGTAGTGAAAGATGCACTTAACTGCTGCCAATGCTTGACTCCTGGGCAATGCATAAACGTGCTCATCTGTGAGACAACAAACTGAATATCTGGCCGAGTAATGCATAAGTAAATCAAGCATCCAACAGCCTGCTGATAAAGGACAGCATCAAATGCATCTCCAGCATCATGAAGACTCAATCGTAAACCTGTCTCCATAGGAGTGGCAATAGCCTTAGACTCTTCAAGGCCAAAACACTATAATAATGTGTCAATATATTTTGTTTGACACAAAGCCATTCCACCATCGACTTGCATAAACTAAATGCCCAAATAGTGATGCAAATGCCCCAAATCAGACATCTCAAATGAGGCATGCAAATCAGCCTTAAAATCAGCAATATGCTTTTGAATAGGACCAGTGAGCAACATATCGTCAGGATAGACAACAATGATCAAAAGCACATCATTAGCATGCTAAACATGTAAGGTGCTTTCAGTTGGACTGTTCTCAAAACCATGTGCAATGAGATAGGCATGTATCTTCTTATACCAAGCACGTGGTGCTTGCTTTAAACCATATAATGCGTTCTTTAACCTGCACACCTGGTTTTCATGCCCTTTCTGCACAAAGCCACGAGCTGAAAAACATACACTTCTTCATGCAAGTCACCATCAGAAATGCAGTTTTAATGTACAACTAATGTACATTCCAACCGTGATGTGCTGCAAGTGCACATATGCTCCGAACAGTAGTTATATGGCATGTAGGTGCAAAGGTCTCATCAAAATCAATGCCTCTTTCCTGTGCATAACCCTTTGCAACAAGCCTAGCCTTATACCTGCCAACTATTCCATCAGGCTTACACTTCAGCTTGTAAACCCACTTAGTGCCAATGGCCTTCTTGCCAAGAGGCAAGTCACATAAAGACCAAGTACCATTCATATTCAGATTGCGTAGCAGCCATCCAATTTCCCGAATTTTGTGCTTCGTCAAATAAAATAGGCTCATTCTCATCACAAAGACTAGATGCAGCCATAGCATAGCAATCTGATGCAAAAGAGGCACTATGAGAGCCTGATCGAGTACGATATGACAAAGATGCATCTAATTTGCTATCACGCAAAGTCTGCACCAACCATTTTGGCATAGTTTTTGCCTCCTCAATGTCACTATCTCATCAATAAGTGCATCATGTAAATCTGCATAAAAAATGAGATGATTTGCATCATCACATGAAACCTGCAAAGGCTGAGAAGTTGCCTCATTAGGACCAGCACTAGACTGTCCACCTGTAAAAAGAGTCAGCAAAATGTCATACGTGTCTTTGGAGCTAACAGATGTCTCCTTAGTACATGAAAGCAATGGCTGAATAGCATCTTCCACAAAAACATCACGGCTAACCAGAATGCATTTAGTCTGTGGATGATACAAACGATAGCCTTTACTTTCAGAATTGTACCCAACAAAAATACATTTTACTGCTTTATCATCCAATTTTCTACGATGTTGTTCAGGCACTAATGCATATGCCAAACAACCAAAAACATGCAGATGAGCAATAGATGGCTTGTGATCATGCCAAGCCTCATATGGAGTGATAGACTACAATGCTTTAATTGGACACCTGTTAAGTACATATGCTACACACATGACAACCTCAAGCTAGAAACTATGTGGTAAAGCCTGACTCTTGACCATACACCTCGCCATCTCCAATGCTGATAGATTTTCAACCAAAACCAAAAACTGTTTGAAGAACATGAACACTTCGGACTTTGCCCTCAATGGATATACCCATGCATGCTTGGAAAAATCATCGATGAAAGTCATGAAGTAAAGATAATTTCCAAAAGAAGGTGTCTGCATAGGACCACAGACATCACTATGTACAAGCTACAATTTCTGAGTAGCTCGAACTGAACCATCTTTTGGAAAGGAAGACTGTTGCATTTTGCCCAAAACACAGCCTTCACAAACATGTTTTCCGGGTGCCTCAAGTTTGGGCAAAGAGGACACCATTTCAGATTTCTACACACGTAACAAACTAGCAAAATTCAAATGAGCAAAGTGTGCATGCCAAAGCTTTGCATCTGACATAGCATGAGAATCATGTACTGCACATGCCATATCATTTACAGATCTTTCATAGACTATGAGCTTATACAACCCATGACATAAAATGCCAGAAGCAATAATCACATCGCCATTTGAAAGATCATGAACTGTACATCTTTCATCAACAAATTTCACAAACAAGCCAATCTTGGCTAATGCAAAAACTGATAATAGATTTTTCTTGATCCGTGGCACAAACAAAGCATCTGAAAAAGTGAAAGAACTACCATTAGCAATAGTCAAAATGATTTTACCAACTCCCATAACAGGATAAGAGGAGTTGTTGGCGTATGTAATAGTATTCACTGTAGGGGCAGGCTGAAGCGAAGAGAAGAAACTTCACTGCGAGGTAATATGTTGGTCGCCCCACTATCAAAGTACCAAACACCTGAGTCTACTACAGAGTGGCACTATTCATGAGAAGATGGGTCAAAACTACAAACCGTAGTAAACGCCCATTCTTCTTCTTGCACAAGATTAGCAGACTCTGTTTTTGGTGTAGAGGCTTCTACAACAACCATTCTAGCCTCTTTCTTCTTTGCCTCTTTAGCAGCCAGTTTTGGACATTTCTTTATGATATGATCATTTCCTTTTTAGTACTTGCAAAACAATTTCTGCTTTTCTGATTTCTTTTCATCTTTGTCTTCCCTCTTCGATTGTGCAGAATTAGCAGATTTTTGCTTACTAGTTGAAGAGCTCCATTTTCCTTTGCCCTTCTGACTAGCCAGGAAAGCTTGATCTGTAACATGCATAATGGACCTGTTCTTCCTGGACTGATCTTCCTGCAACAGAACAGAGACTAACTCCCCAAATGACAAGGCATTTGGATTGCCTTTCATCATCAAGCGAAGACTAGAAGCAAAACTCTGATATGAATAAGGAAGACCATTCAGAACGGTCTGCACAAATGAGCTATCTGGTATAACCTCATCAGCAGAAATCAATTGTTCCTTCAAGTCTTTGATCTTTGTTAGAAAACTATACATAGAATCACCTTCATTCATGTGCTCACTCTCCAACTGTTTTCGAAGGTAGGAAACACGAGCCTCATTCCTAGCTTGGTACAATGTGGTAAGTGTATCCCAAGCATACTTAGCTGTTCTGCAAGAGCGAATGTGAGGAATAATGGCACATTTGACAGACAAAGCTATCAATGCATGTGCTTGGGCATCTCTACCATCCCAACAAATTTGCTCTATAGTAGGTGTAGCAGAAACCGAAGCACGAACAGGAATACGCAGAATATCATCATCTTCGACACCTTTTGCATTAGCTTCAATACCTGCAGTTGTAACAGTTGTAAGTGTAATAGGATGTATTTCAGCACCCTACACAATGTTCCACAGTCCTTTTGCAACCAATACATGTCGCATCATATAAGCCCACAACGGGTAGTTGTTACCATCCAACTTATCCTCAACAGCCAACATACAAAATACATCACTGCTTTCAGCCATGGCCGGTGTCTAAAATACCTTGATGTAGAAAATTGATTGTATCTCAAAAAGTTGAACGGAACTTCCCAGACGAGTTCTGCTAAACCTGTAGCAGACTTCGAGATGCTTATACTGGCAAACCAAAACAAGTATATACCTTTGGCACAAAAAGATGAAATAGCCCGCACAAGTGAATGTGAGACTACAACCAGAGAGATGTAGATGACGTCCTAGATGAAGCAGTGACCTGCTCTGATACCATTGTTGGAGTTAGACGTCTGCGGAAGCACACAAATAGCATAAGGAAGAAGAAGAAGCTTGGAGCACAACACACAATACTGAATGTATTACTAGAGAATGCACAAAGATAAGTAGCCCATTAGGGCAATAGGCCTATATACAAGGGGGGGGGGGGGGGGGACCTGCTATAGAGGGAAAAAAAGAATATATATACATCACTACCTAAATATATGAACAAAAAGAATATGAAGAAAAGGAAATGAAAATTGCAAAACTAAATGCCAATATCCAAACAATTGAAAGAGACCCTTGGTATGAGATATAGATAAAGAGCATTATCATCTTTTTAAGATCTTTCTATTGGTGGTGGAGCATGCAAAAAAAAAGTATTTTTGCAACAAGGGGAGCATTTGTTTCTTTATTTCTTTTAGTGAAGGTTTTAAATTGAACCTTTCATTGTGTAGGTCATTTATTCAAGACATAAGTGCTTCATCAATAACAAAAGAACAATTCAATTTGTTGAATGGTTGTATAAGCAGTAAAGAAATCATTTTTGTTGTAAATACACCCAAACGAAAGTGGATTAGAGCAAGTATTCAAGCTGAGTTCTTAGAAAAGTTAAAAGATATTATCGAAGGGCGATATGTGTGGGCAATATGTGATGAAGCAAGCATTAGTAAAAATAGGTATACTGCAATATAAAACCTTATGAAGAAATCCTTACAAAAAGAAGCTATTTCTCAAAATATTTTTCCATGCCCATACAAAGTGCCTTAGTAAAAGGCTTCTAATGTGGATATGGCTCATCTTGTTGGACAACATTTATTCATAGAAGATTCTATTATCTACATAAAGTATTTACTTACAATAAATTCAACAATATATTTGTGGATCTTTAGAAGCTTCAATAAGCAATGGTTCACTTTTTCAAGTCAACAATCAAAGGTACCCCACTACATTTTTTATGACACTAAATTCAATTGTTAAAGTAAGGTAATGTTTTCCTCTTTTTTTTTGTAGGATTTAATGTTTAATTAGGATTAATATTAAAGCTTTATAAGTGTCAATTTATAAAGGGTTGGCAATTGGAAAGTTCGAGTATGAAACTAATGAAAGAATTCATAAACCATGCAATGAGGATGGGTCTAATTTTCACTAACACTTTTGCAATGAGAATTAGTCCAAATGACATTGAAGGAATTTACACAATCATTCATCCTATCATGGGAGAGAGAAACATTACACATTACATAATAACTTTTTCTTACATTTTAAATATGTTTTCTAATATTATGTGTACATTTTCTTGACCCAATCATAGCATACTATTTTTTGTAATGGAGCACTTTTTTGTTGATATATTTAGGTAATGATGTGTGTGAACACACTAGGACTATCGGGATACTTTTTTCCCTCTTTAGGAGGTTTTTTTCTCCCAGCTTGTATATACTCTTATTGCCCTAATGGGTTACTTATCTTTGTACATTCTAGTGGTAAACATTCAGTATTGTGTGTTGTGCTCTAAGCTTCTTCTTCTTCCTTGTGTTGTTCACGTGCTTTAGCAGACCTCAAACTCCAACAATTGGTATAAGAGCAGGTCTCCGCTTCATCTAGGGCGTCGTCGACACCTCTCCGATCACAGTCTTAGAATCACACAAAATTTGGTGTGCATACTTAGGCCAATCTGAGCTCCTTTCGGCCTTCAAACGCACTATTATAGTGCTTGTGTAGGCTATTTCACCTTTTTGTGCCAAAGATATATGCAGGTTTCACTTTGCCAATATAAGCATCTTGAAGTCTATTACAGGTTTAGCAGAACTCAATAGGGTAGTTTTGTTCAACTTTTTAAGATACAATCAATTTTTTGCATCAAGGTATTTTAATCAGTGGTCATGGTTGAAAGCAATGATGTATTCCGTATGTTGGTTGTTGAGGATAATTTGGACAGTACCAATTACCCATTATGGGCTTATATGATGCATCATGTATTGGTTGCAAAAGGACTATGGAATATTGTGCAGGGTGCTGAAAAACGTGCTATTACACCTGCAAATATAGTTGTTGAAGGTGATGTAGACGGTATTGAAGATGACAATATTCTTCATATTAATGTTTGTGCTGCAATTCATGTTGCACCTACGGATGGCAGAGATGCACAAGAACATGCATTGATAGCCTTGTCTATCAAACCTTCCATTATTCCTCACATTCGCTCTTGCAAGATAACTAAGGATGCTTGGGATACACTTAACACTTTGTACCAAGCAAGGAATGAGGCTTGTGTTGCTTACCTCCGAAAATAGTTGGAGACTGAGCACATGAATGAAGGTGATTCCATGGACAATTTTCTCACAAAGATCAAAGATTTGAAAGAACAATTGATTTCTATTAATGAAGTCTTGCTTGACAGTTGACTTGTGCAGACTGTTCTGAATGGTCTTCCCGATTCATACCATAGTTTTGCTTCTACTCTTCATTTGATGATGAAAGGCAATCCAAATGCCTTGACATTTGAGGACTTAGCCTTTGTTCTATTGCAAGAAAATCAGTCTAGGCAGAACAGGTCCATTATGTGTGTTGCAAATCAAGCTTGCCTGGCTAGTTAGAAGGGCAAAGGGAAATGGAGCTCTTCTATTAGTAAGCAGAAATTTGTAATTCTGCACAATCAAAGAAGGATGACAAAGACGACAAGAAAACAGAAAACTAGAAATTTTTTTGCAAGTACTGTAAAGCAAATGATCATGTCATAAAAAATTTTCCAAAATTGGCTGCAAACAGGCAAAGAAAAAAGAGGCTTGAATGTTTGTTGTAGAGGCCTCTACATAGAAAACAGAGTGTGCTAATCTAGTGTAGAATGAAGAATGGGCATTTACTACTATTTGCAATTTTGACTCATATTCTCTTGAATAGTGTATGTCTGCAGTAGACTCAGATATTTGGTACTTTGATAGTGGGGCAACCAAACATATTACGTTGCAATGCACTTTCTTCACTTCACTCAAGCCTACCCCTATAGGGAATACTATCACATGCGCCAACAACTCCTCTTATCATGTCATGGGAGTTGCTAAAATCATTCTAACTACTATTGATAGTAGTTCTTTTACATTGTCAGATGCCTTATTTGTGCTAGGGATCAAGAAGAATCTCTTATCGGTTTCAACTTTAGCCAAGATTGGCTTGATTGTGAAATTTGTTGATGACAGATCTATGGTTCATGATATGTCAAATGACGATGTGATTATTGCTTTTGGCATTTTATGTCGTGGGATGTATAAGCTCATAGAATATGAAAAATGTGTAAATGATTCAGCATGTGAAGTACATGATTCTTAGGCTATGTCACATGCAAAGCTTTGGCATGCATGCTTTGGTCATCTGAATTATGCTAGTTTGCTATGCCTACAAAAATCTGAAATGGTGCCCTCTTTACCCAAACTTGAGCACCCGGTAAACATGTCTGTGAAGGTTGTACTTTGGGCAAAATGTAGCGTTCCTCCTTTCCAAAAGATGGTTCATTTTGAGCTACTCAGAAATTGTAGCTTGCTCATAATGATGTCTGTGGTCCTATGCAGACACCCTCTTTTGGAAACTATCTTTACTTCATGAGTTTCATTGATGATTTTTCCAGGCATGCATGGGTATATCCATTGAAAGAAAAGTCCGAAATGTTTGTCTACTTCAAAAAATTTTTGTTTTGGTTGAAAATATGTCAGCATGTGATATGGGCACCCTCTTTTCTCATCAGGGGGGAGGGGATATATGGCTTCTAACTTTAATGCATTTTTGGCTGAACATGGGAAAAACATTAGTGTACAGTGCCATATGCACCTCAACAGTATGGATTTGTTAAACAGAAGAACAGGTCACTCATGGAGATGGCGAGGTGCATGGTCAAGAGTCGGGCTTTACCACATATTTCTGGCTTGAGGTTGTTATGTGTGCAGCATATGTACTTAAGAGGTGTCCCACTAAAGCATTGTAGTCTATCACTCCATATGAGTCTTGGAAGGTCACAAGCCATCTGTTACTCACTTGTGTGTTTTTGGTTGTGTGGCATATGCATTAGTGCCTGAACAACAACACAAGAAATTGGATGATAAAGCAGTGAAATGTATTTTTGTTGGGTATAGTTTTGAAAGTAAAGGCTATCATCTATATCATCCACAAACTAAGCGCATTCTCGTAAGCTGTGATGTTGTTTTTATGGAAGATGATATTGAGCCATTACTTTCATGTACTAAGGAGACATCTGTTAGCTCCAAGCATGTATGATACTTTTCTATCTGTTTTTACAGGTGGACAGTCTAGTGCTGGTCCTAATGAGGCAACTTCTTTGCCTTTACAAGTTTCATGTGATGATGCAAATCATTCCATTTCTGATGAAGATTTACGTGGTGCACTTGTTGATGAGAAAGTTGATATTAAGGAAGCAAGAACTATGCCAAAATGGCTCATGTAGACTTTAGGTGACAACAAATTAGATGCACCTTTGTCATATCATACTCTGCCAGGCTCTCATAGTGCCTCTTTTGCATCAGATTGCTATGCTATGGCTGCCTCTAGTCTTTGTGATGAGAATGAGCCTGTTTGGTTTGACAAAGCACAAAATTCTAAAAATTGGATGGCTATTATGCAATTAGAATATGATGCTATCATGAAAAATGGTACCCCATCTTTATGTGACTTGCCTCCTAGCAAGAAGGCCATTGACACTAAGTGGGTATACAAGCTAAAGCATAAGCCTGATGGAACAGTTGACAGGTATAAGGCTAGGCTTGTTGCAAAGGGTTATGCACAAGAAAGAGGCATTGATTTTGATAAGACCTTTGCACCTACATGTTGAGTGACTGCTGTTCATAGCATATGTGCACTAGTAGCTCATCATGGTTGGAATGTACATAGGTTGGACATTAAAATTGCATTTCTTATTGGTGACTTGCATGAAGAAGTGTATCTTTTTCAACCATGTGGCTTTGTGTAGAAAGGGCATGAAGACCAAGTGTGCAAGTTGAAGAAGGCATTATATGGTTTAAAGCAAGCACCATGTGCTTGGTATGGGAAGATACATGCCTATTTGATTGCACATGGTTTTGAGAATAGTCCAACTAAGAGAACCTTATATGTTAAGCGTACAAATGATGTGCTTCTGATCATTTTTGTGTATGTTGATGACATGTTTCTCACGGGTCCTCATGAGAAGCATATTGCTAATTTTAAGGCTGATTTGCATGCCTCATTTTAGATGTCTGATTTGGGGCATTTGCATCATTATTTGGGCATTCAGTTTATGCAAGTCGATGGCAGAATAGCTTTGTGTCAAACGAAATATATTGACACATTATTGCAGCATTTTGGCCTTGAAAACTGCAAACCCATTGCCACTCCTATGTAGACAGGTTTATGATTGAGTCTTCATGATGCTTGAGATGCATTTGATGTTGTTCTCTATCAGCAAGTTGTTGGATGCTTAATTTACTTATACATTACTTGGCTAGATATTTAGTTTGTTGTCTCATGGACGAGCAGGTTTATGCATTGCACAAGTGTCAAGCATTGGCAGGCGGTTAAGTGCATCTTTTGCTACTTGAGTGGTACCTAGATAGGTTTTATCCCATGGGGGTATCACTACTACCAGATTTACATGCTTTTTCTAATTCTGACTGGGCTGGTTGCTATGACACTCGTGTGTCCACTAGTGGCTTTTGCTTGATGCTTGGTAGCTCTTGTATATCTTGGTTGAACAAGAAGCAGCCTATTGTGGACACTTCTAGTTGTGAGGCTGAGTATAGGGCTTTCATAGCGACTGTTGAGTGTGTGTGGCTCAGATGCCTTATGGTTGATTTGGGTGTGGGTCAATCTTCTACCACCACCATCATCATTGACTGTCAGAGCACATTGCCAGTTGCAAGGAACCCTATGTTCCATGCTTGCACTAAGCACATTGAGGTGCATTATCATTATGTCAGGGAGAGGTTCTCCGTTGGAGAGATCAGCTTGCTATATGTGCCCACACAAGAGAACATTGCAAACCTTTTCATGGAGGCTCTACCTAGGGAGAAGTTTGAAGCTCTCCACGAAGCTTTGGCATTACTTCCTTTTGTGGATTGATTCCACATAGCTTGGCACTTCCTTATACATGAGTGCTAGCTCCTTGTTCACCGCATCTCTCCTAGGGGGGATTTGTTGATATAATTAGGTAGTGATGTATGTGAACACACTAGGACCCTGAGGGAACTTTTTTTCCTTGTTAGGAGGTTTTTCCCCCAGCTTGTATATATGCCTATTGCCCTAATGGATTACTTATCTTTGTACATTATAGTGGTAATACATTCATTATTGTGTGTTGTGTGCCAAGCTTCTTCTTTTTCCTTGTATTGTTCGCATGCTTATCAGACCTCGAACTCCAACATTTTTATGAACCAATATGGATCATTGAATATTTTTAGTACACAAGGAATGGAGAAGTCACATTACAAAGCTAGATGTGTTTACTTTAAAAACATCGATCATGGGGGTGGTCAATTGCAATCAAACTATTTAGAAGAAATGTTCAATTGGTTTTTCTTTATGACATTCTATAGAAAATATGCAATGGAACAAGCACATGAGCTACAAATAGCAAAAGTTGCAATAAAGATACAACATGATATTGCAGGTGAGAAGTGGATGTCATCATCATGACCACTTCTTCATGCCCAATGGCATGCACAAAGAGTTCATGAGGGTTTTGCTTGGAAATAGTTAACTAACTCAAACCATAAATTATTTCATATTGAAATTTTATTGTCAAGGTTTTTTATATTGCCGTTCTCATCAAATAATTTTTGAATTGTTTCCATTGTATCATGCTTAATTGTTTTTATTGTTATTGTTAATTTTTTGAATGTTTTTCTTTTAATGTTTTTAAACTAATTTCTATCCATTTAAACATGAATAAGAAAAAAAATTAACTGATAATAGTTAAATAGAGAAGTCTCATTCATCCCAACACTTTAGCTCCTAAGAGAATGATATGCACAAAGCAGACTACTAAGAAGGATCCCATCATCTACCCTATCCATGTGCAAGGTACTCAACACCCACCATGGATGACACCCCACAAGAAGTGTTGAACCACAACACACTCTTCTAGACATCACTTTTGTGAGGGCAGATATTTTGGCAGCATCTCATCATGGGAAAATGAAGCTTCATGACATGAGAGAGATGTATCACAAGAAATGCGACATTCCTCTTCTTTATCAGATGATGAGATCCCAATTAGGTCAACATTCAAGTCAAGGCTCAAATAACATGGATTGAGACAATTCATACATGATTCATTGTCAAATTTTGATGATTCCTCAAATGAAGAAAGTGTTAACGAGTCAACATGGAACAACGCTCATATCTCAATGAACCATCGAGTAACACAAGGAGGCAAGTGACTACCTATAGGAAGGAAAAGAACAGTAGATGAAGAAAGAGAGCAAAGTCAACATACAAACACTTCAGGGATGTTAATGAAGGGTTAAGACCATCTAAGCATGCTTCAAGAAAAAAGAACTATCAACCACATCATAGACCACAAAGACCATAACCCAACATCCCTCCAAATGCAAGAGAAACACAAAGATGTAGAAATTAGACCAAAACCTTTGTAGAGATAAGGCATTATCAAGAGTTTGTGGAGCTTCTAATTCCATGAAGGTCATTTGCAAGATTTGTGAACGAAACTTCAAAGCTATTGTGCCAGATTTCACATTCAAGGGATAGCATTTGAGGCACCCCAAGAGGCTGCAAAAGGCTTATCTAATATCAATGTTGGAAGACTCTGACTTTTTATCCATGCAAAGAGAGTGACAATACAACCTAAGGATATGTAGCTAGCTAGAAGGATTAGAAGAAATAAACTCTCTTGATGAGAGAGCTTTTTGTATTATCCCAAATTATTGATATGATCCTCTTGTTATTACATTTAGTATCTAAAGTATTTTGAAGTCTATTTGTCTCTTAAGTTTTTCAAAGTGTATTTGCACATGAATATCTTAGTGTTACACCCTTTCTATGAAGTTTACCATTTGTTTATTGTATATGAAATGTATATTTTTGTGCTACTGGATAACAAAAAAAGGGTATGCCACAGGAACAAGGGATTGAGACCTACAAGTTTTTTGTAGGCCCCAATCTTGATTTTTTGTGGTCCGCATTTTTTTTGGGTATTTTTGGCCATAAAATTATATTTCATGTACATTAGAGCATGTGGTATTCCATATTTGAGGTGAATTTCATCCTTGCCTCCTAGAACATTTTAATTGAATATCTTGAGAAAGCTTTCCATTGACGTTTATCTGCATTGAAATGTTTCCCAACAATATTGAGATCATCTTAATGAACTTATGGCTGCAGCGGAGGTCTTTCAAGGATTGGAGAATGAAGTCCCACTCGAGTTTCTCATAAGCTTTATCGAAGTCAATCTTAAGGAAGAGGACATCTTAAGCACACTCTTTAGTGAAAACCAGGCCTTCCCAAACGTCAATGATAACTTCGAGGATGAATCTCCCCATGATGAACCCTTTTTTATCCTCACTGATTCAATTTTGTAGGGTGACAAGCAATTCGATTAGAAATAACCTTAGCAAGGATCTTCTAACATGTTTGTAACATCATAATTGGATGCCAATTTTTGTTGGAGTTTGAGGTCTACAAAAGCATACAAACATCATAAGGAAGAAGAAGAAGAAGAAGCTTGGAGCACAATTCACAATTCCAAATGTATCACCAAGTGAATGTACAAAGATAAGTGACATGTTAGGGTTATAGTCATATATATAAGCCAAGGGAAAAGACCTCCTAAAGAGGGAAAAAAGTGCCCCAACAATCCTAAGTGTGTTCACACACATCATTATTGAAATACATCAGCAATTCCCCGCCTAGGAGTGATGTGGTGAACAAGAAGATGGAACTCATATATAAGGAAGTGTCAAGCTATGTGGAAAGAGATCAATCCACAAAAGGAAGTAAGCCAAAAGCTTTGGGAAAAGTTTCAAATTTCTCTCAAGGTAGAGCCTTTATGAAAAGATATGCAATGTTATCCTATGTGGGCACATATGCCAAATACGTCTCCCTAGTAGATAACCTCTTCATGACATAATGACAATGCACCTCAATGTGCTTTCTGCGAGCATGGAACACAGGGTTCCTCACAACTTCAAATACACTCTAATTGTCAGTGAAGATGGTGCTGGCAGAAGACTAACCAACACCTAAATCATCCAAAAGACATCTGCACCACACACACTCAACATTCGCTCTGAAAGATGTCCTATACTCAACCTCACAACTAGAAGTGTCCACAATAGGCTTCTTCTTGCTCAACCAAGATATGCATGATCTATCAAGCATGAAGGAAAAATCATTGGTGGACACATGAGTGTCATAGCAACCAACCCAGTCAAACTCATAAAAAACATGTAAGTCTAGAGGTAGTGATCCCCCTTTGGGATAAAAATATCCAAGTAGTCGAGAACTAGTCAAGTAGCAAAAGATGCGCTTAATTGCCTGCCAATGCTTAACACATGGTCAATGCATAAACCTATTCATTTGAGAGACAACAACTTGAATATCAGGATGGGTAATGCATAAGTAAATCAAGCATCAAACAACATGCAGACAGAGAGCAACATCAAATGCATCTCCAACATTATGAAGACTCAATTGTAAACTAGTTTCCATAGGAATGGCAATAGGTTTGTAGTCTTCAAGGCCAAAATGCTGCAATAATGTGTCAATAGATTTTGTTTGACACAGAGCTATTCCACCATGAACTTGTATAAATTGAATGGCCAAATAATGACGCAAATTCCCCAAATCTAACATCTCAAAAGAGGCATGTAAATCAGTCTTAAAATCAGTAATATGCTTCTCATCAGGGTCCGTGAGAAGCATGTCATCAACATAGACAACAAGGATCAGAAGCACATCATTTGCACACTTAACATATAAGGTGCTCTTAGTTGGAATGTTCTCAAAACCATGTGCAATCAAGTAGGCATGTATCTTTTCATACCGAGCACGTAGTGCTTGCTTCAAACCATATAATGCCTTTTTTAACCTGCACACTTTATTTTTATGCCCTTTCTGCACAAAACCATGAGGCTAAAATATATACATTTCTACATGTAATTCATCTTTCAAAAATGCAGTTTTAATTTCCAACTGATATACATTCCAAGCATGATGATCGGTAAGTGCATAAATGCTATGAATGGTGGTCATTCGGCATGCGGGTACAAAGGTCTCATCCAAATCAATGCCTCTCTCTTGAGCATAACCTTTTGCAACAAGCCTAGCCTTATACCTATCAATTGCTCCATCAGTCTTACACTTTAGCTTGTATACCCATTTAGTGCCAATGGCCTTTTTTCCTGGAGGCAAATCACATAAAGACCAAATACCATTCTTCATAATAGCATCATATTCAAATTGCATAGAAGCCATCCAATTTTTTGAATTTTGTGCTTCATCAAAAGAAACAAGCTCTTTCTCATCACAAAGACTAGAGGTAGCCATTGCATTGGAGAATCTAATCCAAAACAAGCACTACGAGAGCCTAAACAAGTAGGTATGATAGAGGTGCATCTAATATGCTATCTCACAAAGTTTGCACTATCCATTTAGGCATAATTTTTGCCTCCTCTATATCAGTCCTCTCATAAACGTGCATCATGTAAATTTGCATCAGAAATGGAATGAGATGTATCATCATGTGAAACTTGTAAAGGCTTAGAAATTGCCTCAGTAATGGCTGAATTGCATCTTCCATAAAAACAACATCACAACTAACCAAGATGCCTTTAGTATGTGGATGATATAGGCGATAGCCTTTGCTTTCAGAATTGTAGCCAACAAAAATACATTTCACTACTTTGCCATCCAATTTCCTAAGTTGTTGTTTAGGCACTAATGCATATGCCAGACAAGCAAAGACACATAGATGAGCAAAAGATGGTTTGTGACCATTCCAAGCCTCATATGGAGGTGATAGACTATAGTGATTTGGTGGGAGACCTACTACATGTGATGCGCACATAACAACCTCAAGCCAAAAGCTATGTTGTGAAGCCTGACTTTTGCCCATACACCTCACCATCTCCATGAGAAAATTGTTCCTTCTTTCAGCAACTCCATTTTTTTGAGCTGCAAACGGCACTATAAACTGATGTTTTATCCCATGTTCAACCAAAAATGCATTAACATCAGAAGAAATATATCCCCCCCAAAGAGAATGGAGGATGCCCAACCTACATGCTAACAGATTTTTAGCCAAAACCACAAACTGTTTGAAGCACATAAACACTTCAAAATTTTCAATTTATACACCCATGCATGCTTGGAAAAATCATCAATAAAAGTCACGAAGTAAAGAATTTCCAAAAAGAATGTGTTTGCATAGGACCACAGACATCACTGTGAGCAAGCTATAATTTATGAGTAGCTCTAACTGAACCATATTTTGGGAAGGAGGAATGCTACATTTTCTCCAAAATATAGCCTTCACAGACATGTTTACCAGGTGCCTCAAGTTTGGGTAGAGAAGACACCATTTCATATTTCTACAGACATACCAAACTAGAAAAATTCAGATGACCAAAGCATGCATGCCAAAGCTTTGCATCTCATATAGCCTAAGAACCTTGAACTGAACATGTTAAATCATTGACATATTTTGCATAGTCTATGAGCTTATACAACTCACGACATAAAGTGCCAGAAGCAATAATAAAATCACCATTTGACACATCATGAACTATCATCAACAAATTTAACAACCAAGCCAATCTCGGCTAATGCTGAAATTGACAACACATTTTTCTTGATCCCTGGCACAAACAAAGCATCTGACAATGTGAATGGACTACCATCAACAGTAGTTAGAAATGGCCTTACCAACTCCCATGACAGGATAAGAGGAGTTGTTAGTGCATGTGATAGTATTCCTTGTAGGGGCACGCTCAAGTGAACTGAAGAAATTGTGCTGCAAGGTAATATATTTGGTTTCTCCATTGTAAAAGTACCAAACATCTTAGTCTATTATAGAGATATAGTGTTCATGAGAACATGTGTCATAGTTGCAAATAGTAGTAAATGCCCATTCTTCATTTTGCACAAGATTAGCAGACTCTATTTTAGGTGTAAAGCCCTCTGCAACAACTATTCCAACCTCCTTTTTCTTTGCCTCTTTTGTAGTTAGTTTTGGACAACTCTTTATGACATGATCATTTCCTTTACAATATTTGCAGAACCATTTTTTCTTTTCTGTTTTCTTCTCATCTTTGTCTTCCTTCTTCGATTGTGCAACATTAGTAGATTTCTACTTACTAATAGATGAGCTCCATTTACCTTTGCCTTTTTAATTAGCTAAGAAAGCTTGATATGCAACATGCATAATAGATATCTTACGGCATTTGGATTGTCTTTCATCATCAACCACAAAGTAGAAGAAAAACTCTTATATGAATCCGGAAGACTATAAAGAACGGTCTACACAACTAAACTATCTGGCAAGACTTCATCTATAGAAATCAATTGCTCTTTCAAATCTTTAATCTTTGTCAAAAGAATCTCCTTCATTCATATGCTCACTCTCCAACTATTTTCGGAGGTAAGCAATGCGAGCCTCATTTCTTGCTTGGTGTAAAGTGGCAAGTGTATGTTGATATATTTAGGTAGTGATGTGTGTGAACACACTAGGAGCACTGGGGCACTTTTTTCCCTCTTTAGGAGGTTTTTTTCCCCTGCCTTGTATATACACCTATTGCCCTAATGGGCTACTTATCTTTGTACATTCTCTAGTAATACATTCAGTATTGTGTGTTGTGCTCCAAGCTTCTTCTCCTTCCTTGTGCTACTCGCATGCTTCCGCAGATGTCTATCTCCAACAATTGGTATCAGAGCAGGTCATCGCTTCATCTAGGGTGCAGTCGACACTCCTCCGGTTGCAGTCTCAAAATCGCATGAATTTTGGTGAGCATACTCAACGTGTTTTTGAGATCAAAATAGCTTTGTTGTGTGGTGTCGAAATCATGATCTCAGCTCATTTCGGCCTCGAAACGCACTATCACAGCACTTGTGCAGGCTATTTCATCTTTTTGTGCCAAAGGTATATACCAGTTTCTGTTTGCCAGTATAAGCATCTCAAAGTCTGCTACAGGTCTAGTGGAATTCATCTGGGCAGTTTTGTTCACTTCTTGAGATATAGTCAATTTTTTGCATCAAGGTATTTTAGTCATTGGCCATGGCTGAAAGCAGTGATGTATTCTGTATGTTGGCTATTGAGGATAAGTTGGATGGTACCAAGTACCCGTTATGGGCTTATATGATGCGACATGTATTGGTTGCAAAAGGACTGTGGAACATTGTGCAGGGTGTTGAAAAACGTCCTATCACACCTACAACTGTTACAACTGCAGGTACAAAAGCTGAGGAAGAAGGTGTCAAAGATGATGATATTTTGCATATTCATGTTTGTGTTGTAGTTTCTATTTCACCTACTGGAGAGTAAATTCATTGGGATGGCAGAGATGCCCAGGCACATGCATTGATAGCTTTGTCTGTCAAACATGCCATTATTCCTCACATTCGCTCTTGTAGAACAGCTAAGGATGCTTGGGATACACTTACCACATTGTACCAAGCTAGGAATGAGGCTCGTGTTGCTTACCTCCGAAAACAGTTGGAGAGTGAGCACATGAATGAAGGTGATTCTATGGATAGTTTTCTAACAAAGATCAAAGGCTTGAAGGAACAGCTGATTTCTATTGATGAGGTCATACCAGATAGGTCACTTATGCAGACCGTTCTAAATGGTCTTCTTGATACATATCAGAGTTTTGCCTCTACTCTTCGGTTAATGATGAAAGGCAATCCAAATGCCTTGTCATTTGAGGAGTTAGTCTCTGTTCTGTTGCAAGAAGATCAGTCTAGGCAAAACAGGCCCATTATGAGTGTTGTAGATTAAGCTTTCCTGGCTAGTCAGAAGGGCAAAGGAAAATGGAGCTCTTCAACTACTAAGCAGAAATCTACAAATGGTGCACATTCGAAGAAGGAAGATAAAGATAAGAAGAATCAGAAAAGCAGAAACTGTTTTGCAAGTACTGTAAAGGGAATGATCATATCATAAAGAACTGTCCAAAACTAGCTACTAAAGAGGCAAAGAAGAAAGAGATTGGAATGGTTGTTGCAGCGGCCCCTACACCAAAAACAGAGTCTGCTAATCTTGTGCAGGAAGAAGAATGGGTGTTTACTACTATCTGTGGCTTTGACCCATCTTCTCATGAGCAGTGCATGTCTTTAGTAGACTTGGATGTTTGGTATTTTGATAGTGGGGCGACCAAACATATTACCTCGCAGCGCGGTTTCTTCTCTTCACTCGAGCCTACCCCTTTAGGGAATACTGTTACATGCACCAACAACTCCTCTTATCCTATTATGGGAGTTGGTAAGATCATTTTGACTACTATTGATGGTAGTTCTTTCACTTTTTCAGATGCTTTATTTGTGCCAGGGATCAAGAAGAACCAGTTATCAGTTTCTGCATTAGCCAAGATTGGCTTGGTTGTGAAATTTGTTGATGACAGGTGTACAGTTCATGATCTGTCAAATGGTGATGTGATTATTGCTACTGGCATTTTATGATGTGGGTCGTATAAGCTCATAGACTATGAAAGATCTGTGAATAATTTGGCATGTGTAGTACATGATTCTCAGGCTATATCAGATGCAAAGTTTTGGCATACACGCTTTGGTCATTTGAATTTTGCTAGTTTGCTACACCTACAGAAATCTCAAATGGTGTCCTCTTTGCCCAAACTTGAGGCACCCAGAAAACATGTTTGTCAAGGCTGTATTTTGGGCAAAATGCAATGGTCCTCATTTTCAAAAGATGGTTCAATTCGGGCTACTTAGAAATTGTAGCTTGTACATAGTGATGTCTGTGGTCCTATGCAAACACCTTCTTTTGGAAATTACCTTTACTTCGTGATTTTCATTGATGATTTTTCCAGGCATGCATGGGTATATCAATTGAAGGCAAATTCTGAAGTGTTCATGTGCTTCAAACAGTTTTTTATTTTGGCTGAAAATCTATCAGCATGTAAAATGGGCACCCTCCATTCAAATCGAGGGCGAATATATATCTTCTGATTTTAATGCATTTCTGGCTGAACGTGGGATAAAACACCAATGTACAGTGTCGTATACACCTCAACAAAATGGAGTTGCTGAACGAAAGAATAGGTCACTCATGGAGATGGCGAGGTGTATGGTCAAGAGTCAGGCTTTACCACATAGTTTCTAGCATGAGGCTGCCATGTGTGCAGCATATGTACTTAACAGGTGTCCCACTAAAGCGGTGCAGTCTGTCACTCCATATGAGGCTTGGCATGATCACAATCCATTTGTTGCTCATCTGCATGTTTTTGGTTGTTTGGCATATGCATTAGTGCCTGAACAACATCATAAAAAATTGGATGATAAAGTAGTAAAATGTATTTTTGTTGGGTATAGTTCTGAAAGTAAAGGCTATCATCTGTATCATCCATAAACTAAACGCATTTTGGTTAGCCGTGATGTTGTTTTTGTGGAAGATGCTATTCAGCCATTGCTATCATGTACTAAGGAGACATTTGTTAGCTCCAAAGACATGTATGATACTTTGTTGCCTCTTTTTACAAGTGGACAGTCTAGTGCTGGTCCCAATGAGGCAAGTTCTCAGCCTTTGCAGGTTTCATGTGATGATGCAGATCATTCCATTTCTGATACATGATGCACTAGTTGATGAGAGAGCTTATATTGAGCAAGCAAAAACTATGCCAAAATGGTTGGTGCAGACTTTGCGTGACAACAAATTAGATGCACCTCTGTCATATCATACTCGTTCAAGCTCTCATAGTGCCTCTTTTGCATTAGATTGCTATGCTATGGCTGCATCTCATCTCTGTGATGAGAATGAGCGTGTTTCATTTGATGAAGAACAAAATTCAAAAAATTGGATGGATGCTATGCAATCTGAATATGATGCTATGATGAAGAATGGTACTTGGTCTTTATGTGATTTGCCTCCTAGCAAGAAGGCCATTGGGACTTAAGTGGGTATACAAGATGAAGCGTAAGCCTGATGGTACAGTTGACAGGTATAAGGCTAGACTTGTTGCAAAGGGTTATGCACAGGAAAGAGGCATTGATTATGATGAGACCTTTGCACCTACTTGCCGAATGGCTATAGTTCGTAGCATATGTGCACTTGCAGCTCATCATGGTTGGAATGTACATCAGTTGGACATTAAAACAACATTTTTGAATGGTGACTTGCATGAAGAAGTGTATGTTTTTCAGCCCCGTGGCTTTGTGCAAAAAGGGCATAGGTGTGTAGGTTCAACAAGGCATTATATGGTTTAAAGCAAGCACCACGTGCTTGGTATGAGAAGATACATGCCTATCTGATTGCACATGGTTTTGAGAACAGTCCAACTAAAAGCACCTTATGTTAAGTGTGCTAATGATGTGCTTCTGATCATTGTTGTCTATGTTGATGACATGCTTCTCACTAGTCCTATTGAGAAGCATATTGCTAATTTTAAGGCTGATTTGCATGCCTCATTTGAGATGTCTGATTTGGGGCATTTGCATCAATGTTTGGGCATTCAGTTTATGCAAGTTGATGGTGGAATGGCTTTGTGTCAAACAAAATATATTGACACATTATTGCAATGTTTTGGCCTTGAAGACTGTAAGGCTATTGCCACTCCTATGGAGACAGGTTTACGATTGAGTCTTCATGATGCTAGAGATGCATTTGATGTTGTTCTCTATCAACAGGCTATTGGATGCTTGATTTACTTATGCATTACTCGGCCAGATATTCAGTTTGTTGTCTCATAGATGAGCAAGTTTATGCATTGCCTAGGAGTCAAGCATTGGCAGGCGGTTAGCTAGGGAGATTAGCTTGGCATATGTGCCCACGTAAGAGAACATTGCAGGCCTTTTCACGAAGGCTCTGCTTAGGGAGAAGTTCGAAGCTTTCTGCAAATCTTTGGGCTTACTTCCTTTTTGGAGTGATTTCCACATAGCTTGGCACTTCCTTATACATAAGTGCCATCTCCTTGTTCACCGCATCACTCCCCGGGGGGATTTGTTGATATATTTAGGTAGTGATGTGTGTTAACACACTAGGACCACCGGGGCACTTTTTTGCCTCTTTAGGAGGTTTTCTTCCCTCGGATTGTATATACGCCTATTGCCCTAATGGGCTACTTATCTTTGTACATTCTCTGGTAATACATTCCGTATTGTGTGTTGTGCTCCAAGCTTCTTCTCCTTCCTTGTGTTGTTCACGTGATTCCACAGACGTCTATCTCCAGTAGTGTATCCCAAGGATCCTTTGCTATCTTGCAAGAGCAAATATAAGGAATTATGGTAATGATAAAGAACTTATTATCTTAGTTTATGTCATGAAAAAAAGGCAAACCACATTTAAGAAAAACTACTACCAACACTAATAAGTTGAAACCATTTCTTTGTACAAACATGATTTACAATAACTATCTTCCAGATAAAGATAGGATGGCATCATTTACTAATACATTCAATGCTCTGAAGGTTATTTTGTGTACAAACTTATATTTACAACAA
Source organism: Ceratopteris richardii (assembly GCA_020310875.1). Lineage (NCBI taxonomy): Eukaryota > Viridiplantae > Streptophyta > Polypodiopsida > Polypodiales > Pteridaceae > Ceratopteris > Ceratopteris richardii. The sequence goes on from CM035432.1 coordinate 153,749,776, forward strand.
AGAGCATATAAAAATCTTTCAACATATGTTGGAAGGTATGGGCTAAGTATCAGATAGATACAAAACTCTATACATTTTTGGAGCCTTCATCTTTCTGCTTATTTTTCTTCTTTTTGGAGCTCTCACTTCTTTGCTTATTCTTCGGGACATGCTTCAATGGAGAGGGAACAAGAGGTCCTTTCTTCTTATCTTCAGTATTCTTATGTCTTGGTGGTGGTGGAGGCAATGGACGAGAGTATGGATCATAAGGATGGATATCATTTTTCAAGATGGCATGAATTGCTTTTTCTCTAGCCAAAATGATCCATGCATCTAGATAGTCAGATAGATTTAGACTAGAACTATAAAATCTACGCTCTAAGAACCTTACTACATTGGCAATTACTCTCCATCCACATGATGTACTGTCTTTTTGTAGTGGCACATGAATTTGCATATAACTGAACTTTTTTTCTTCATTCACTTTGCTTAGATATTTCTGATCAATGTGCATTTTCAAAAGTTTGGTAGCACTGCAAGACTAAATAAATATCATAATGCATGGCAATAGAAATGTAAAAGAGCAATGGAAGTGTGAACTTACATCTTACATTTACCATGTTGTGATTGGAGAGAGTTCATGAATAAGGCTTGGTATTCAATCAATAATTATAAGACTCCAGTGACCCGTGAAAATGTGACATATACTCATTAATAAAACCACCAAGAAAGCAATGACTTTATAAGAAAAATAGAAATGAAAACTTACTTATCAGTATATGGACAAACTATATATAATAATCTCCTCATTAAGATTCTTGAGAAAATGACCAATTTCTCCATGCTTGTATAATATACACTGTGTCACAAGGGGATCCAAAATAAAGTCCTTCCTTGAGATTGACTCTTCACATTGCTGGGGTAAGACCCTACAATATAAAACCATAGTAGAACATCAAGGAGATCAAGTATTGATAAAACAGAGCATATTATGGCCTGAAAAAACCTGAAAGATATATTAACAATGTTGTTAGAGATCTCAACATTGAAGTCTCTCAACATTTTGTTGTCTTCAAGCCTAATGTCAAGCATGAATTCATCCTCCCATGGCATTGAAGCATTGTAATTACCTGGCCATCTCCTTTCTTTAAAAGCTTTGAATTAGTCTTCTTCAACCTTTGAATGTCCTCAAGCATAATAGATTCTTATGTCATAAGATTCATCCTTCTCTTCTCCTCCTCGGTCTCTATTGCATTCTTGTTGAGTGGTCATGAGAAGGGACCTCTTCAATTTTGACTGTAGATGGCTTAGGCTTTCTTGTTGGAGGTATATTAAGAATATCAAAAAAATTTTGATCATGCTTGTCAAGAGGGAGAATGGCTTTATCAAACTTGTATCTTAGCCTGGACACAACAACATAGTCCTTGGCCATAAGTGTCACACTATGACAATGTGCTGCACAAAGATAAGCATCATTCATGAAATCAATTGCAAAATCTTCTACTGCTTCTTGCAAGCATAGAAGAGTCTAGGTCTGCAATTTGACATTCACAAATGAAGTAGCCTTCATCATAGAGAAAAGATTGGCAGAGATCTCCTTAACTACTCTCATGAAAGTAAGCCTTGGGATGAGAAATCCCACAATTTTCTGAGCTCTTCTAATTTCTCTTAGTGATTTGACATGATATTTAACTCTCTTTTTGGCATATGCCTTCTATGGATCAACCTTATCCTGGCTATCTGTGGTCTCTAGAGCAGGTCCCTGCCCCTCTAGAGCAGATGGTTGCCCCTCTAGAATAGGTCCCCCTTGTTGGTCTTGAGGGTACAACTTCCTAGCTGTCTTCTTTACCCTAGCCATGGTGAAAAAAAGAATTGAAGGGGATCAAACACATGGAACAACAAGAAAATCAAACATTCATTAGACAACCAATTCAGCAATTAGGGCCATCCAAAAATCTCTAATAATCATAATCGTTTGAATCATTCATATCAAACAAATCAAGGTCTTCGCTTTCTTTTCATGTATTCCATGAAGTCTTTATAGATTTTCCTACCTTAAAATGAAAAATAGATCACAAACATGTCTTTTGAATAGACACAACCAATTCAAGCGAATAGGTCAATCCAAAAATCTATGATTCCCCTAATTGCTTGAATCGGTCATCCCAATAGCAAATTAAAAAAAATAGAATTGCTTGAATCAATCGCATCAAACAAATCAAGGTCTTCGCTTTCTTTTTGTTTATTCCATGAAGTCTTTACCTTAAAATGAAAAATAGATCATAAACATGTTTTTTACTAGACATGACCAATTCAAGCGAATAGCTCAATCCAAAAATCTTTGATTCCCCTAATCACTTGAATCGGATGTCCCAATAGCAAATGAAAAAAATAGAATCATCTTATCTTCTGTGCTGATCCTAAAAGAATAAATAATCTCAAAAATCCTTTGAGCTAGGCACGACCAATTCAAGCAATCGAGCAAATCTAATAATCTTCGATTCCACCAATTGCTTGAATCAATCATCTCTAGAAGATACCAAGCTCATGGATATTACCTTGCACACAAAGCGAGCTCAAGGAGAAGAACACTAAGAGATACTCGCAGAGGAGGATTGGAGCATGAAAAGTGGTGGAACTCAGGAGAGCACGTATGTCACAAAAAAATGGCAAAAATGAAGGCAAGAGCTTAAATAGGTTTCAAGGTCAAGTTGATCGTTAGTGCCACATGGCAATGTTTGATTGGTCCACATGATCTAACCACAGGGAGTCCCAATGTATATTTCCATGTGTCAAATTTTTAGTGGTCCATGTCATTTGCCCATTGATTTCAAATTCTAATTTTCCACATGGCACACTTTAATTGGTCCACATCATGTGACCGTTTGTTTCTCTCTTCACCTATAAATACCACTTGCCTTCATCTGCAAGAGTTGTAGGCTTGATGGAATATGCATAATCCAAGTGAAGACTGACCAATTGATCAATGATCTTTAACTCTGAGTGTAGCATACATGAGTACATTAATCAATTCTATTGGAAGTATGGGATCCCAAATCATGGCAGAAGATGATTAATTATGAAGATTAACATTTTGTCTCGAAGTAACTTCCTCTGCCTCAATTCTAGCAATCCATCCTCTTGTACCTGGACTTTGCATGCAATACAAACAAGGGTACTTACAATTTGCATGCATTTTAGAGTCTTTAAGTCTCCACTTAAATGCCACTCAATTTTAAAGATTCCACAGTTGTTCACATTCAAAAATTATTCTAAGTGATGCCTTTGGAATGTCTGTCTGTAATAATAACCACTTAAGTGTTTCATGATTCTCATATGGAACCTGAGCACACCCAACCCACCATAACTCCATTTCTGATTGTACTTTGATGGATGGAGTATCCAGTTTCCCAAGGCTATAGTCCATTCTCTATTCATTAGTGCAATACTTCTTCTCTCAAGCTTTTGATGTTTTTTAATTTCAGCTTCATCAAGTTTTATTAAAAATTTCAAAAGGCCAAAACATTCATGTTCTTTTATATTATAGAATTGAACCATGTATGTTTGAAGTCTTATTATATATATCCATATATTGTTAAATGCATTGCAAGTGAAATGTAAAGTTTGTTTTCCTGCCGCATAAGGCATGTTATTGTGAATGTGTTTATAGTCACTAATTATAGATGTGATACTCTTATTCAAGCAGAGCTGATACTTTCAAACATGATGAGGTCTAGGAAATCCAAGGCGCTTTAATCTATTAAATTTAAGAAAATCACACCAAACTTTTGAATTTTCTCTATAACCCTTTCTACTCACTCCAAATCCATCACAAATGGTTCTAGTAACAAATTCATTTCTCTCATGAGTTTTTCAAAAATAAATTGTTGCAACTATATATTTTCATTAAATTTCAATAGTTTCAAAACGTCATTCTGACTCATAATTTCATTACAAAAATGAACACGCTCAAAACTCATCATGTTTAAACCTAGCACATTTGATACATGATCTCTTACAATTTTCATTCTCTTTTTCTTCTGGCCAGATTTTTCAGTCAAATCTAAAAAAGGCTTTACTCATTTTGACTGCATTCTCAATCCTATAGAATTTTCTTTCATTTTTTCTGAAGCTTCTAACTGAGAAGATAAATGCGACAACTTTCTTTTAGATCCCTCTGATGTAAATCTCTCTGATGTAGTACATTTTGCATATAGTTAATGTATTGCATATAGTTCTTTGAAACCTCACAGAGCTTTGAACAATAGCCATGTAAACCATCATCACCATCTCCTACAAATCTAATCAGATTATGAAGATTATGAAAAGGTGGATACCTTCCAATTTTGGATCAATCCGATAAACAGCTCCATCTGCCCATATGTTGATATGTTTTTTGCCTTCTTTGCACAATCCATCAACTTCACAAGATTGAAGAGTCCTTCGGAATACCTTTCTTATTGTTGCATACTCTTGATTGATTGCAATGATAATATGGAACTTATCACGCAGACTTCGGTTGGATGAAATATAAGTGAGAGTGTTTGGATTGAGATTATCCATGGCAAAAGTGTTCAGATTCATGAGAAAGAGAGAAGCAGGTCTGCTTTGGAGAGGAGAGTAAAAAAGTGCAGAACATCCTAAACACACATTATATAGGTGGAAGAACAAGAGGAAAACTTGAAATTCAATGAGCGCCCGATGAGCACAAACTTTGAGGCAAATCACTTTTCATGATTATCACATGAACTTTCTCTCTCTTACAAAACTAATATATTTGCATAAGATACATTTTAAATGCACGTGCATGGAATTTTTTGAAATGATTTTCACAACATAAATCCAAATTAAGCAAACTGATTGAAATCCTTACACGGACCCTTTTTTGCCGTTTTTCACCCTAATGCTTTGAATCTAATAGATTAACCTCAATATTTGATCACATTGAACTTTTAAGGTCCTAATTCTAATTCCTCGAGGCAAGCATCTCGCATAACCCAAATCCTAAAGTCGGGAGGTTTCATGGCCAAAAGTCCCATCACTCCATACTCCCGATCTCTTACCTTTGCATCACATGGACTCTCCATGCACGGTTCTTATTACTATTATAAGGTCCCACATGGCACTATGCAAGCCTCAAATTACAAATTTTAGAGAGGCCAATCTCATTTTCTCTTGTTATGTCTGAATATAGACTCTTCTTCTTGTCTCAATGGAAAGTCCCTAATGGTTCCTTGATAGGAAAGTTTTGGTGAACTTCTAGTTGCTTCCTCAAGTGTGATTCTCAAGCATTGGAGCCTTCAAACCAATGGCTTCCAAGTTGGTAACCAACCATGTGGGAACTCCTATGGGGTTTTGAGACAAGGAGGTGTCCCTAAGGGGAGGTCACCCAAGAGGACGAGGTGTCATCTAGGGGGAGGTCACCCAAGAGTAGGAGGAGGTGTCACCCAGGGGGACGTTGTCAAGGAGGATGAGAAGAAGGTTTCACCCAAGGGTGGTCACCCAAGAGGAGTAAGTGTCACACAAGATGAGGTTCCTCAAGAGGAGGAGGGGTTGCCCACGAGGAGGTTTCACTCAGGGGGAGTTCATCTAAAACGAGGTGTACCCAAGGGGAGGTTTTCTAGGATGAGGTCTCATTGAGGAAAGGTCATCTAGGAGGACAAGGTATTTGCTACATAAGATGGTTGCCCATGGGGACTTCAATGGTCACTCAACCGAAAGGCCATACCAATTATGCCTCTACAAATCACCTCCCACTACTACCTCTCTCTTAGAGAGGACATACACACGGAGAAACTATTGACATGTAAGAGAAAGAAGAGGGAATTCATCATTGAATGTAGAAGAAGCAAGATATGTAACCAATTGGAGGAGACTCATAACTTGGGGAGATAGGTGCAAAAGGACAATAGTCACCATCAAAGGAGGATTGAATTCAAGGAGTACCATATTTAGAAGTGGAGGGAAGTAGGAGTACAAAAGCTAGAGGAGAAGAGGCATATGGCACTAAGAATAGTTGTCACTAGACAGAATCACTTGAGAGGACTTTCCTAGCAAAGGAATCCATTTAGGTTAGAACTTAACACCGCATATATAAGGGAATTCCATTGAAAGAAGATTCAACCATCAAGGAGAAGAGAGGAGTTTTCCTTTATTCTTAAAAATGATGATAGGATTTGCATGTTGAGATATCAAGCTCAACATGTGATGAACCAGTATAACATGTATCACTTTTTCATTTCTCTTACATGTATAGTGGTCATGCCAATATATGTCAGGGACACTTCATTGAGCTTTATTAGATTTATCTATCGAGAGTGATGGCACATTTGTTTCTTGCCAACTCACTCATTCACAGACATTAGGTTTTTCCTTATGTACTGGTCTTTATATATTGCACTTCTTGTATTCTTGTTTTTAGGTCATTTTTGTACATTCCTTTTCTGTAATAGAAGAAGAAGAAGAAGAAGATCATTCTTCCTTGCCTCAATCCATGTGTGTGCTTCTCCTTGATTGTGAGATTGAGTGTGTGTGAGCTCTCTTCCTTATCTCCTTCCTTGTGACATGGTATCAGAGCAAGTGTGGTTGTAGAGAGCTTGTGGAGAAGGCCGACGGTGAAGAGTACATGAGAAGCAGTGGAGAAAGCGCGATTCACAAACGACCTCAAATTGCTACAAAAATTGGCATGAAGGTAGAAGACCTCAAAATATTTTCGAGAGTTATCCCTTTAGGGTCACTTGTTTTTGTCAGATCGAAGTTTCAAAGCCATCTTGACCTCCGTTTTGATCCCGCAAGGTGTGGCACACAGAAAAACTAGGTCAATGTGAAAAATTCTAACTTGCATTGTGTTCGAAAACACTCACATATTCCAAATCCAGAATTTCAAGAGATTCGGTGTACTATTGATACACAAAAACTGTGTTTTTCTAAGATCGAATTGTCACGTCATAGTGCGATAGTGTTCAAGCAGAAGTGTTGCTTGTAGTGTTTTGCAGTGTTGTGAAAGCTACAGAAATGACAAACGCAGATGGAATGAGTCTAGTTATGAGCGATAAGCTAGACAAAAAAAACTTCCATGCTTGGAGATTCAGGATGACAAATTTCCTTATGGGAAAAGGCTATTGGAAGTACATCGAAGGAGAGAATGAAAATGCTCCACAGTTACTAGATAGGAATCGAAGTACAGACCACTTAAGAGCGTATGAAGAATGGAATCAAGGAGCAAGAAAGGTAATGTATTGGCTATTTGTTAGCATACAGGATAGCATGATTGGGCACATACAAGATGCCAAGAATTCGAAAGAGGCTTGGAACATTTTGGTCACATTGTACGAGACCAATACAAAGGCACAAAAATTACACTGGAGAAAAAGGGCATGTCGATAAGTGACTACACTCTGAAAATCAAAAGCATATGTGAGTCACTTGCATCTATTGGCATGAATGTAGATGATCATGATAAGGTGGAAGTGTGCCTTCATGGTTTAGGAACTGCATATAAGTAGTTCAGAACTTCTATACAAACTAGGGAAAATATTTCGAATTTTTTTTATCTCATATCTATGTTGATTATTGAAGAAAAGAATCTTGGTGAGGATTCAAACTCCCAATGAAAACCCATTTCTGAGTAGGTATTCTACTGTGGAAGAGGAAGAGGAAGAGGCAGAGACAGAGGCTTTGGAAGCAGAAGAGGACACAATAACCAAGACCAAGGTCAATAACAAAATCATGTAGGAGGAAGAGGATAGTTTTGAGGTAGGGGGAGCCAAAGAGGTCACATAAATTTCCAAAGAAATGATTCAGGTAATGACAGTAAAGGATGTTGGAGTTGTGGTAAACCTGGACACTTTGAACGTGATTGCAGGTTGAAGAATCAAAATAACAAAAGGCAACAAAATAACTATGCATCCACAAGTGCAAACGATTCTGAGAAGTTGTTCATGCTTCAACATCCCATGATGAATACGATGTCTATTAGTGTTTCAAAATTGAATGATAATGTCTGATATGTTGATTTAGGTGCTTCAAATCACATGAACAGTCATGCGGAATGGTTTAGTACTTTGCAAAAATTGCCAGTTCTTGGATATGTTGAAACAGGTGATGACACATCACGTCCTATCGAGCATACACGAAACATAGCACTATCTATGGAGGATGGAAAGGTAACACATCTTGCTGATATGTTGCATGTTCCAAATATAAAAAAGAATCTGGTTTTTGTTGGAAAAATGGTTGACCAGGGATTACAAGTCAGCTTCAATACCGATAGGTTATATGTAGAAGAGTACAAACATGATGGAAGATTGATTGCCAAAGGAAACAAAGTGGGTAGGATGTTCACCTTAAATGTGAAAATTCCTGAAATGAATGCAGCCATGTTTGCAAAAGGTGCAGGAGTTATTGCTAATATAGAGATCTGGCACAAACAAATTGGACATGCAAATCTGCAAAGGCTGAAATTGATGCAGTCAAAGGAGATTCTCAATAGACTACTAAATTTCAAGGTTGCAAAAATGCAAAAGGTATGTGTAGCATGTCAATTTGGTAAACAGTCAAGAGCATCGTTTTCGCATGACAAGCATGTTAGTGAAAATGTGCTAGAAATAGTACATACAAATATTTGGGGGCCTACAAAGACCACATCTATGGGTGGTTGCAGATTTTATCTTACTTTCATTGATGACCATACACGAAAAGTATGGGTATATTTCATGAAAGAGAAGAGTGATGTGTTCACTCACTTCTAGAATTTTAAAGCTATGGTGGAAAAGGAGATAGGGAAGTATATTCAGACATTAAGATCTAATGGAGGAGGTGAATACATGTCAAATGAGTTCAGCAACTTTCTTAAAAGTCGCAGAATTTGATGTTAGTTTTCTTGCAGGTACACACCACAATAGAATGGCATTGCTGAATGAAAAAATAAACATATTGCAGAAATAGCAAGAGCCTTGATGGCTGAGAAGAATTTGCCTCATTACTATTGGGAAGAAGCAGTGCATACTGTTATATATGTCATGAACAGAACTCCGACTGCTATTGTACATCAAGTTACACCTAAAGAGAAGTTTATAGGTAAAAAGCCAAACTTACCACATACGAAAGTATTTGGTTGTATTGCATATGTACATGTTCCAGATGAGTTGAGGACGAAGCTTGATCCAAAAGTAGAAAAATGTATCTTCATTGGATACTCCCTTGAACAAAAGGGATATAAATATTATAACCCACTCACACGATAGGTGAAGATGAGCAACAATGTGGTAATGAAATGTCAAGCTTCTATGCAGATGCCAAAGATGGGCTTAATCTTGAATCAAATGACAAAGAAAATGTTGAAAAATCGAGTGCAGAATCTCAAGTTTTGAGTGGACCGGATGCATCACCAAGCAATAGTTCCAACTCAAATCCATGGAGTGGAAGATTGCATGGAAATTTCAATCTAGAAAATTCCTCAAATACATCCAAGGAAGGTAAAGAAAAGCTTTCTGCTGGTAGTAAAACATGTGTAGGTTTTGAAGATTTTGATGGAGATTCAAGCGGTTCAGAAAAGAGTCTTGATGGGAACTTGGATTGCCCTTTGTGAAGACTCCAGGAGTAAGAAAGGCACATGTAAATGATACAAGGAGAAGTGACCCAAGACCAAGAAAATATGCGAGGATGCAGAATTCAGTGCAATGATTGATATATGATAGTTACATGGCTCATCATTGTGCCTACATGACAGAGGTAATACAAGATGTTGAAGCCTCTTGTTTTGAAGATGCAATTGGAAATCCAGATTGGGAAAAAGCTATGGATGAGGAGATGGCTGCACTTTATGGAAATGATACATGGGAGTTGGTTGGTTCCATTGCCCCAAGGAAAGAAACCCATAGGCTGCAAGTGGGTTTACAAATTAAAGCACAATGCTGATGGTAGCATAAGCAGGTACAAAGCACGATTGGTAGCAAAAGGATATGCACAAACATATGGAATTGATTATGAAAAACATTCAGCCCTGTAGCTAAAATATCTACTATCAGAACACTTGTTGCATTCCCTACACCAAAAGGATGGACTTTGCATCATATGGATGTGAAGAATGCTTTCCTACATGGTGAGTTATAAGAAGAAGTACACATGGACCAGCCACAAGGATATGAAGATTCAAAGCATCCAGAATATGTTTGCAGGTTTCAAAAGGCTTTGTATGGGCTTAAGCAAGCTTCTTGTGCATGGCATGCAAGGATTGTTGATTACTTAACCACCATTGGGTTTTCTATGTGTGATGCAGATCATTCACTATATGCAAGGAAGGGTGATGATGGCATCACAATTGTGGCTATTTATGTTGATGACTTGATTGTAGGTGGTGATAATGAAGAAAAGAGGTAAAGCAACTTCTTATGTAGGAATTTGACATGAAAGATCTTGGTGTGTTGTGCTATTTCTTGGGCATTGAGTTTATACATACAGAAACAGGTATATGGATGTCACAAAGGCAATATGCCTTGAATATGCTACCAGAGTATGGTATGGCTGATTGTAAGCCAATTTCTATGCCAGTAGATCAGAATTTGAAGTTAGATACTACATCAAGTGAAGCATTGGAAAATGCTACTATGTACAGGAAAATTGTCAAAAGTTTGATATATCTCACAATTATGAGGCCTGATCTTAGCTACATTATTGGACTTGAAAGTCAATTTATGCAAGTTCCTAGGAGGCCACATTTAGATGCTCTGAGGCGCACTCTACGTTATGTGAGTGCTACTTTGGATTATGCATGTTTTTATGAATTTGGTGTAGATTTGCAAGTTCATGGATACTCCGATGCAGATTGGCTTGGTAGCATTCCAAATAGAAGATCTACTAGTGGCTTTCTATTCTCACTTGGGAGTGCAGCTATTACATGGAGCAGCAAGAAGCAACCCACTATTGCTTTATCGAGTACAGAGGCTAAGTATAGAGGTGGTGCAATGGAAGCGTGTGAGTCATCATGGTGGGAGATGCTACTTGTAGATTTAGGTGTGGAAGTGCAAAAGCCTATCGCCATCTATTGTGATAATCTTAGCAGCATACAGTTAGCACGAAACCCTATTTTTCATGCGAGAACAAAGCATATTGAGGTACATTATCACTTCATCAAAGAGAGGGTATTAGCAAGTGATATTGATCTTGTTTATGTGAGAATAGATGAGCAGGTTGTTAATATTTTTCACTAAAGCACTTGGAGCAAAAAAGTTAAAGAAGTTTCAGAAGATGCTTGGATTAGAGGACATGCTGTTGAGCTTGAGGGGGAGTGTTGAGATATCAAGCTCAACATGTGATGATCTAGGACAACATGTGATGATCTAGGACAACATGTATCACTTTTTCATTTCTCTAACATGTATAGTGGCCATGTCAGTATATGTCAGGGACACTTCATTGAGCTTTATTAGATTTATCTACCGAGAGTGATGGCACATTTGTTTCTTGCCAACGCACTCATTCGCGGACATTAGGTTTTTCCTTATGTACTGGTCTTTATATATTGCACTTGTTGTAATCTTTTTTTTATTTCATTCTTGTACATTCCTTTTATGTAATAGAAGAAGAAGAAGAAGAAGAAGAAGATCATTCTTCCTTGCCTCAATCCATGTGTGTGCTTCTTGATTGTGAGATTCTGTGTGTGTGAGCTCTATTCCTTGTCTCCTTCCTTGTGACATTGCATGCCCTAAAGATGCAAGTGATGATCATGGTATGTGCAATGAATGTGGTGCTTATGTTGCTCTCTAAGCCCTCATTATCCAAGCTTCTTAGAGAGCTTATCCTTTGAGGTATTCATCAATGAAATTTTTGGTTCCACGTTTCTCAATTTCACTCTACTCAATGGAACAATGTGTTTGAACTGAGTTAAGAAGATTCTTCTTTGCCCCAACCTTCCTGCATACTTTGGTGTGCTAAAGTGATATCTTTAAGTTCGAGGGCTCCATTTTTCCTTGGGTCACTTTTGTTGTGTTGACACTTTTTGTCTCTTGTTTTTTGTTTTTATAGGTTTTCTAGATGCCATAGATTCCATTATAATGACTTCTCTTGCATCCTCAATCTGTTAACTTCTATCTGCATGTATTGTAACACATTGGCAAGATTCCACTTCCATATCCACTGCAAAGACCTATCACTTCAGATTCTTTCATGAGATGTGTTGCTTCTTCCTAGTAGATATGGTCAACACCTTCATGTATGCATAAGAGGGATTCACTATTCATTGAAAGGCATGGGAGATGTCTCTACGTGGAGGTCTTCCCGTCTAAGAGGTTTCCACTAGAACATGCCTTTTATAGTGTGTCATCTTGGGTGGTGTTGCATTGGTAATCAACCAGGTAGTGATAGGGAGGTGATAGGCACCCAAGTGAGGAGGCAAGGCATGCATCCTAGAGTGAGGATACTAGGCAATAATATGAGAAGTTCCCACTACTTCATCTATACCTCCTTCCAAGTGTAGCTCTCTCATGGATGGTGTTGCTCCCCCAATCTTGCATTGATTGGTTGTGCCTCAACCGTTGTCTTCGTATCAAGATGGGAAAGCTATGCTTGACTCTGAAAAGCATCATGACCACAAAATTCAACACAAAAAATGATACCATGCATTTCTATTATACATCCTCTACTATTCCCAGAAGGGTGACTTTATTCTGATTAGTCAATGTGATCATAAAATAGGCTACTTTGGTAGGCTTCAAGTTCAACATAGACACAATGTAGTTCGGCATGAGATTGATTATTCAGCCCCCATCTACAATGACACCAGTCAAAGTAGTGTCCTTGATACCTACAGTAAGCCTAGGGATCTTATAATATTATTAGGGGCACCAAAGTGGTCATATAGCTAGTTGGAATGGGTAGGCAATGAGAGAAATGCTTGCCACAATTGGGGAAGATGGGGCCCATTGTTAATGGTGGAAATAACTTCACTTCTAGATGTAGGCCTCATGATCAACAAGTTGTATTGGGACACATGTTGGAATGTCTTTTGGAGAATGTTCATAGCACAAAGAGAGAGGTAACTTACATTTTCTGCTTGCAATTTTTGTATTTCCTCCTTAGTGTCCATATAGGCTTCATCAATGGGATGTTCGAGAGGAACTTTCACTTTTACTAGCTCTTTCTCTTAAGAGGTCGCACTTGTGTTTCCTATGCACACTAATTGGGTTGACTTTGGCATGCCTTGATCTTGATATCCCTCATTTCTCATCTTCCTTGGTGATTGTGACTAAGTTTTCTTTTGCTTCTATAATTCTTTCTACTTTTGTGTTCACATCATCATTCCTTTATATCTCCTCAAGTTTTAGCACTGTAGTGCTAGGCGAATGCACATATGATTGCTTTGCTTCTTGGTTTCGATGAGTGATTGTGATCATATGTAAGGCATAAGAGTTACTTGCATTTTGGTGGAGGAAAGTGCCTTTTGACAATCCTTGGTGTAGTGCTCCCTCACTTCCTCACAATTTTTGCATGGATACGAGTCTTCAAGGAGGGAACAGTTAGATTGGATATGCCCATATTCACCACACCAATAGCACATTATGGGTTGTTGGGGTCTATTTTGCCAAGGTCTTCACCCCTAGCCATAACTCATGAATGGATTAGCTTCCATACAAAGTAGAAGTAGGTGGGAGGAGAGATTGTCCTAGGAGTGAAGAGTGGTTTGGCTCTAGCCATTGTACACTTGTGGTCCGATTCTACATTTGGTTGAGGATTCCCTTTCCCTTGAGGTAATAGAAATCCCTAGCTTCATGTCCCCCTTTTCCATGAAATTGGCAAACAACTTGCTTTGGACACTCTTGGACAGAGTGGCCTTGGCTCACACAAAAGGTGCACCACAAACTTGTACATACATCTTATGGAGTCTTAAGATCCTCCAATTCTTGCCTTAAGTTTGCCAATTGATCAAAATTTGTCTTTGGGGTATCTTTTTTCTCCACCAATGTCCCTACAACTTGAGAGCCTCTAGCTCTCTCTACAACTCTCAGATGGAATCTTCATTTGGTGCAGTGCTTCTACATCCGGATGCTCTAAAATGAACTCTTCTTCAATCCTCTAGCCATGGACTCAAAATCTCTAAGGGTGGTATCCAATCAAAGAAGCTCATGAAGCTTTGGTTGAGAAGACGTTGAGAGATCCTTCTCCACCCATTCCTTAATCATGAACTCATCGGGCTTGTCAAGCCGTCTAGCCATTGGAGACTAGGACCTGGTTCTTAGATCCAAGAAGGTTTCACTTGCATGTAGAGTAAAATTCACAAGTTCATCAAGAGTCCTTCCTAGAGAATTAACTATCCTAAAGGCATCTATGAAGTCCATCTTTAAGTTCTGTTGAGCCCATGAAAGTCATGTGGTTAAAGTTAATTGCAGTCAAAGTCAAAGGTCAAAGTCAACTGGTCAAAGTCACCAAGGTCAAGGTCAAAGTCAACAGGTGCAAAGTCAAAGTGCGTAAGTGCAGGTGTCAAAGTGCACAGGTGGTGCACAATGAATTGTCCACAAAGGGTAAATTGGAGAAAATAGGTTGCAGGTTGTAGAGGTACTTTCTCTAATTTCCCTAAGGTTCAAAGTGTGTTTTAAAGTGTTTTGGAAGGTTCAGGTGAACCCCCTCTTATGTGTAAAAGTGAAGACTTAAAAGGAAACATGAAAGTATGTGAAGCGGAAAAAGTGTACGCAAAGGTGGAAATAGGCCGCCCAATCAAAATTTTATTTTAAAAGTCACTCTTGTTCTAAAGTCACTACAAGACAAAGTAGCGAATCGTTGAGGACCAGTTCAAAAAGACAATCTTGGGACATTGAAAGGACACCAAGATTGTATTGCAGTTAGAGTGCGCGAACCGGCGGACTCTCAAACAAAAAGAAGGACAAAGGCTATTCTTGCACATTAAGAGTTGGGAGCAAGAGAGAGCTTGAGAGGAGCAAGAGAGGAAGCAAGAAGAGCCTCCTGTGTGCGACGACATCCAAGAGTGCAAGAGGTGCCAGGAGGAAAGTGTGCAGAGAAGAGAGAAGGCGGGCTGGATTCCAAGAGTTCCAAGGGCTATTGCGTGCGTGCGCAGTGATACCAATTCCTTAGCTTGGCGGAAGCTTAGTGCAAGGTGTGCACAAGGGAAGCGGGAAGCAAGTGAAGGATTGGTGCACGAGAGGCCGCCGCTAGAAGACTTGAGATAATTGGTCTTCAGTAATTGATACTCTCTGAAGTGGTATTTAGTCATTGATTAGACTGTGCGCAGTCATTGTAATTGTTGAAGGATAATTAATATTCAAGGTTTCCAAGAGTATTCCTTTGCAGAAGTTCTCACTATTATTCCATTTTCATCATCTCTTTTTCTCCTACAAACCCTCAAACTCCTTCTTGTCCCCGAATCCCCAACAAATTTGGCACGCCCGGTGGGACATCCAAGGAGCTTTGAGCATAGGAGACTATATATTGCCATTGGAGGACAATATTCCAGTGTCGACAACATTACTCCAGTAGGCCAAAAGGTACATACTTTTATCAAGTGTCTCATTTTAAGTGGACTATGAATAGCTCATGACCGCGACCCGGTCACAAACCTTGAGAATCAAGTGCAAGCAGACAAGAAGAAAGACGAACAAAAGATCATCGAGTCCACTTTCATCGACTTCATCGGTAGGAAGCATGGCAGGACAGGTGGACCTAGAAATCTTGCTCTCCAGATTAAACATAAAATTTCCCTCCTTCAGGGGTTTAGCCCAGGAGGACCCAGATGAGCACATTCGACGATTTCTTGCATTATGTAAGACTAGGGGGCTAATGGGTAGGGAAGATGCTTTCTTGATACTCTTCCCCGCCACATTGGAAGGTCTGGCAGACAAGTGGTTTAGCCAGTTTGCTGAAAATCACTTTACCTCTTGGGATTTGATGAAAGAGGCCTTTAAGAATCAATTTCAGCATGGCAACACGGCGGAGATCATTATAGAAGAATTGGAAAACTTAAAGTTGGGTCCAGGAGAGAAGTTCCCCGAATTCGTGACCAGGGCCAAAGCATTAATGGCTAAACTACCGGATCCACCACACGACTTCTTTGTCAAGAAGTGGTTAGCCAAACCTTTACCTGTGGTCACCCAATGCAAAATAAAAGAGTTAGTGCTACCTACTGCACCTGTTGAGGAATTCATCAATACGGCCACCCGCTTGGAACAGATAAGGCACCAGTATGGTGCAACTTCTTCCCAACCATCATATGGGTCAGAACTGGAGGACCCAGTGAGCCAGTTAAGAAGGGAACTGGAAGGCTTGAAAAGGAATAAGCCCTATACAGAGGAGGAGACCACTGTAGCCCAGCTGAGAAGAGAGATTGAAGCCCTCAAACTCCAAAAGGAAGAGGAAGCCCAGGCAGAGGAATTAGCTCAGCTGCGACAGGAGTTGCAGGAGCTCAAAGGAGGGGGCATCAAGAGTGGTCTTTGGTGTTCCATGTGCAGCAAACAAGGGCATATAGTAAGTGAGTGTCCTCTGTTAAGTGTAACTTGCCAATTATGCAGGAAGGTTGGCCATGAGGCCCATGAATGCCAATCAAGGGGAATGCCTGCAACGACATACTGGACCCAAGGAGGACCCCCAACAACCACAAATGTGATGGCTGCACAAAATCAAGGTAACACTTATAACCCTAGACAGAGGGATAATTTTGGAAATGGGCCTAGAAGGCCAATTATTTGTTTCAGATGTGGGGAATGTGGGCACTATCAAAGTAGGTGCACCCTACCAGAAAATGCCCCCCCTTGCAGAAACTGCCCAGAGGCCAGAGACCACTACACAATTTGTTGTCCTAAGAATCAAGCCTCTTCATCTGGGCCCCACATTCAAATGATTTCCGTGCAGGAAGAAGAAATGGCAAATCAAGTTAAGGTGCCATCACCATCTACCAGGGTGGTGCAGTTAGAGGAAATTGACTCTTTTACTGTGCAGACAAGAAGCAAGGGGAAGGCTCCAGTGGACATGGGTCAAGAATCATTGATTAATGGATTAAACAGAGACAAAGGTGTGTCCGAAGACCTAGCCACCACAAGTGCAGACACAAGGCAAAAGGAAAATTGCACAGGTACCAGTGATGCCATTGGACATGCATTCAGCAGGGCTCATGAGGAGTTGGATAAGTCAAATGGAGCCCAAGCTCTTAAGGAATCAGAAGCCTCCAGACTGCTCAAGTCCATGAAAAAGGAGGTTAGTATTTTTGAATTAATAAAGATGGATGGGAAATTCAGATCAGAGCTATTGCAGATAATTGATGAAGCTTCCACTACAAGTTTAGTGGCAAAGGCTGCTGTTATGCATAAAGATAAAAATGTGGGTGAAGCACCCCTCACAGATTACAAGAGCCCTCGGCTAACAGTCTCTATTAAAGGTCATGAGTTTCAAGGAGTTATTGTGGATGGTGGTTCTGGCATTAACTTGATGCCTGAATATACCATGAAAAAGATTGGACTATACCCTTCACAACCTGCCAACTTCACTGTAACAATGGCAGACCAAAGCATAGTAAGGCCTATGGGAGTGGTTCCTGGAGTCCCAGTCAGGATACAAGGTACTCTCTTTAACTTGGATTTTGTTGTTTTAAGGCTGCCACAGATAGAAGGAAGCTTCCCACTGTTAATTGGGAGACCTTGGTTAAGGCATGCCAATGTGCTGCATGATTGGGGCAAGGACACAATGTGGGTAAAGCAAGAGGGAAAAGAGTTGCAGCAGATAATTTTAGAAGAAGGCCCAGATAATCAGAAAAATACTAGCATGATGCAGACAATCGGTATTTGTATGGAAGAAGAAGTGGTGGACAACCCAGAAGCAGACCTATTTGAAGGAGCAGATTTATATGAAGATGAAAAAATGTTGGCTTGGCTCCATGCAGAAGACCCATCTTCCTGCTATGGAATTTTTCCAAACTCAAGTATAGAAGAAGCATATGAAGAAAAAGAGGAAATCACTCAGGTTGAAACAGTAGCAGTCAAAGGCCATAGCAAAGAGAAGAAAAGCAAAGTCCTTACATGCAGCAGTGATGAAGCTACTCAAATTCATATATCAATGGCCACTTTTTTATGGATTCTGGTATGGCTATCATCTGTTATTTCAATTCTTATGGTAGCAAGTGCAGGGCTTTACAAGGATGTGGAAGTTGCTACTGCCAGTATTTGGGAACATAGGGTTCCACTGGATGAAGAAGCCGGAATAGTAAAATTAAAATTTTGCAAATCATATCATAAAGTTGCTGGAGGAGATAACATTCTAATGAAGGATTTAGGGTACCCCTCTCAGATGGCCAGGGTGCCCCAGGAGAAGACAAAATCAATGAAGTGCAGTACAAATGCAAATTATGGAGGAGTCTCTCTGAGTCAACAATACAAGGCCTATCATCAAGCCAACTGAAGTTTTATGGATCCCCTGGAACCTGCAATATTTGTCCAGGTTGTACATAGTCTTTTCTCATCATTTTTTACTTAAGTTCAGTAAGTTTTCTTTATCCATTTTATGTTTGTTTCTTGAGTTTTTAGCAAATCTAGCAGTCATTTCATCAACTTTGCAAAGGTACAATTTTTGGAATTTTTAGAAAATTTTTTCTACATTTTTCAAGCATTTTTTCGATTTTTTTTAGCATTTTTATCCTTTTTCATGTGTCTTTTTCTTGCCCAATTTGAGGAATAAATGGAGGGTCTCTGTGGTTTGATGAAGGATTTTAGGCTCAACATGTAGAAAATTTCATCAGAATTTTTTCAGAATTTTTTTAGAATTTTTTGGCCAATTTTTGGCATTTTTTTCATATTTTTCCTTGATTTTTCTCTAATTTGGGCTATTTATTATATATATATATATAAAAAAAAAAAAAAGGGGGGGCCCCCGGTTTTTCGAGGCCCCCATATTTATCAGAATTTTCATTATTTTTTAGATTTTGAATTTTTTCAGCCCCCCCCCCCGCCCCCCCCCTCATCACACCCCAGCGCCCCCCCCCCCCCTCAACACACCCCAGCGCCCCCCCCTCCCGACCCCGCTCACCACAACCCCCCCCCCTCAACACACCCCAGCGCCCCCCCTCCCGACCCCGCTCACCACAACCCCCCCCCCCCCTCATCACACCCCAGCGCCCCCCCTCCCGACCCCGCTCACCACAACCCCCCCCCCCCCTCATCACACCCCAGCGCCCCCCCCTCCCGACCCCGCTCACCACAACCCACCCCCCCCCCCCTCATCACACCCCAGCGCCCCCCCTCCCGACCCCGCTCACCACAACCCCCCCCCCCCTCAACACACCCCACCGCCCCCCCTCCCGACCCCGCTCGCCACAACCCACCCCCCCCCTCATCACACCCCAGCGCCCCCCCCCTCCCGACCCCGCTCACCACAACCCACCCCCCCCCCTCATCACACCCCAGCGCCCCCCCTCCCGACCCCGCTCACCACAACCCACCCCCCCCCCTCATCACACCCCAGCGCCCCCCCTCCCGACCCCGCTCACCACAACCCACCCCCCCCCCTCATCACACCCCAGCGCCCCCCCTCCCGACAACGCTCACCACAACCCCCCCCCCCCCCAACACACCCCAGCGCCCCCCCTCCCGACCCCGTTCACCATAACCCACCCCCCCCCCCCCCCCCCCCCCCCCCCGCCCCCCCCCCCCCCGCCAACACAACACAACACAACACAACCCACACAACACAACACAACACAACACAACACAACACAACACAACACGACACAACACAACACAACACAACACAACCCACACAACACAACACAACACAACACAACACAACACAACTTTATTATTTTTATTTTTATTTTTTTTTATTTATTATTATTTTTATTTTTTATTTTTTATTTTATTTCATTATTTATTTTCTTTATTTATTTTCCTTTTATTTATTTTTTATTATTTAGGCGTTCAAGTTTCTCTACTAATTTTTTTTTTTTTTTTTTAATTATAAAAAAAAAAAAAAAAAAAAACTTTGGATATCCATTTTTTTTTATTATTACTTATATTTTTTATGGCTTGAAGCTTTTGGCTCTGAATTGTGCCTCGGTTGGCCGTTTTTTACAAAAAAGGAGTCATTTTCATGTTTTTTGGCACCTCTGGACTCAGTTTTTGACTTTATTTTTCCAAATTACCACTTTTTCTCTGACTTTTGGCACAAACAACATGTTTTGATCATAATTACCATATGTTTTTATTTTATTACATTGACCACATTGTCTATTATCATCTCCTCTCACCATCTATTTCACTATTCTCCATATGCTCACTCTGTAGCTCTCCTCTTTGATGATTTTTTCCCCCTCTAGACCCCATAAGCCTTCTCCTCATCCCTCCCTTACCTTCCTTTCTACACTCACCTTGCCCCCCTTTTTTAGCTTTTTCATAACACAACTCCCACTTATGGTTCTTCTCTGGTACTTGTTCCATCCTGCTTTTGGTGGATTTGGTCGCTGCTCAGATGTCCTCTTCCAGTTCTGCAGTACTCTTTTCATGGTGTCTGTTATGCTCAGAGTTTTGGCTATAGCTCTCCGGGACGGAGAGCACATTAGGTGGTGGGCAACTGTTGAGCCCATGAAAGTCATGTGGTCAAAGTTAATTGCAGTCAAAGTCAAAGGTCAAAGTCAACTGGTCAAAGTCACCAAGGTCAAGGTCAAAGTCAACAGGTGCAAAGTCAAAGTGCGTAAGTGCAGGTGTCAAAGTGCACAGGTGGTGCACAATGAATTGTCCACAAAGGGTAAATTGGAGAAAATAGGTTGCAGGTTGTAGAGGTACTTTCTCTAATTTCCCTAAGGTTCAAAGTGTGTTTTAAAGTGTTTTGGAAGGTTCAGGTGAACCCCCTCTTATGTGTAAAAGTGAAGACTTAAAAGGAAACATGAAAGTATGTGAAGCGGAAAAAGTGTACGCAAAGGTGGAAATAGGCCGCCCAATCAAAATTTTATTTTAAAAGTCACTCTTGTTCTAAAGTCACTACAAGACAAAGTAGCGAATCGTTGAGGACCAGTTCAAAAAGACAATCTTGGGACATTGAAAGGACACCAAGATTGTATTGCAGTTAGAGTGCGCGAACCGGCGGACTCTCAAACAAAAAGAAGGACAAAGGCTATTCTTGCACATTAAGAGTTGGGAGCAAGAGAGAGCTTGAGAGGAGCAAGAGAGGAAGCAAGAAGAGCCTCCTGTGTGCGACGACATCCAAGAGTGCAAGAGGTGCCAGGAGGAAAGTGTGCAGAGAAGAGAGAAGGCGGGCTGGATTCCAAGAGTTCCAAGGGCTATTGCGTGCGTGCGCAGTGATACCAATTCCTTAGCTTGGCGGAAGCTTAGTGCAAGGTGTGCACAAGGGAAGCGGGAAGCAAGTGAAGGATTGGTGCACGAGAGGCCGCCGCTAGAAGACTTGAGATAATTGGTCTTCAGTAATTGATACTCTCTGAAGTGGTATTTAGTCATTGATTAGACTGTGCGCAGTCATTGTAATTGTTGAAGGATAATTAATATTCAAGGTTTCCAAGAGTATTCCTTTGCAGAAGTTCTCACTATTATTCCATTTTCATCATCTCTTTTTCTCCTACAAACCCTCAAACTCCTTCTTGTCCCCGAATCCCCAACAAGTTCTCTGAAGCCCGAAAGTAGTCATGTGCATACTAGTTGTACCACTTGTCGACTAGCCCTTCCAATGTGGAGGGAAATAAGGCAAGGAACGCATGCCTCTGTTCCAATCGGAAGCTCTTACATATAGAGAGGACTCTTCCGATGTGATCCTTGGGTTTTTCATGTGCACCACCATGGAATGACGTGAATCTAATGTTAACCCTAGATAAGAGAGGAGAGATTTCTTCTTCAATACCTTCTAAATTTTATCATTGCTCTTTGTCTAAGAAGAAAACTATCTTTGTACTAGGAGATGCTAGGAATTCGTTTTCTTCTTTAATGGAAACTATTCGTCTAAGTACATTTATCAAAGCAAATCCTTTGATTGGAGTGAAGTAGTGCTCAACTTTCTTACAATAACTTTTGATAGGTGCATTCTTCATATTTAACTCAGTTTCCTGTTGACTTCTAGTATGTATCATCAACCATAGTGGAATCAAGCTTCTTGCCTAGTAGGGCAGTGAGAACTTCTAGACAGAGTAGCCCTCGAGAAAGGAACTCACCCTAAATACTTGATCAAGAGAGAAAGTGGTTGGAAAAAGCCACCCAGAGGAGAGAAATTAGCTAGTTAAAAGACAGCTAAGAGAGAAATGAGTTGAAAAGAGTTCTCCAACAAAGAGAAAATAGTTGGGAAAAGTTGCCCAAGAGAGAAAAAAAGTTGAGAGAGAGAGAGAGAAATGAGTTGGGAAGAGTCACACAAGAGAGAAAATAGCTAGGAAACATCACCCAACTAAAAGAAAGGAGCTAAGAAGAGTCGCCTAGGAGAGAAAATAACTAGCAAAGATCACCCACAAGACAGAAATTAGCTTGGAAATGTCACCCAAGAGAGACAACTTAGTTGAGAAGGGTCGCCCACGAGAGAGGAAGTTGTTGGAGAGAGAGAGAGAGAGAGAAGAGCAAGGGAAATTCACCCACAAAGAGAAATATGCTAAGAAGATTGACCCAAGAGAAAATTGTTGGAGATATTAGGTAGATTCAGAGACTCTAAGGTACTCAAGAGAGATAGTAGCTTGGGAATGGATCGCCCAAGAGAGAGAAAAATAGGCTCGGAGAGAGTGACCTAGAAATGGGGAGTGAATAATAGTGAGAAGAACAATAGAAAGACCAAGTATTGGAAATGACTCCAAAAGCCTTATAGCACTGTGCATGCCAAATTTTCACCTATAGGTGGTGAAATTGTATGTGGGTTGCAGGGAGTGCCGTTTGCATTGTACCCTTGTCGAGACTCAACAAGAGGAGCACAATGTTCCACTTCACTTGATGATCAGACTAAGACAAACGACCTCAAGTAAGACAATGGACCTCATGCAAGATGCACAAGGGACACTTAGGAGGAGGCGAAACGCCACTAAAAAGGATACATAAGAGGCAACTCACAACACCCCCTTAGATTCAAGATGATGCATAAACCTTTTAGTAAGATGGGTGTACAATACTTCTCCTATACTTTTCCTCAACAGCAGATCCAAGATTACCCTCCAAGCCAGCACCTCTTGCAAGGGACTTGTGTAGGAGGAGCTTGCCAATAAGTCCAAGGACTGTATGTTCATCATGGCTTAAGGATAACATATGGCTTCTTTGAGGGCATCAAAATGATATCCTATAAACCTCATGTACTCTTGAATAGTATGGGGCCTTATTGAGATAGTTTAGGGCCAGTTCAAAGAGCACAGCGGCACAACTGCATCGCCTCTCTGCTCCAATCATTGGAGACCATGCGTTCAGCCTCGTTCAGAGAGGGCGGCGGTATTTCCTGCCAGCATCTACCAGCGCATGCCCCAAAATCTCTTGAAATGTTCTGTGGGGTAAGCCTCGCCCTTGAGCGGCACCATTAGGGGAAAAAATGAACCCTGCATGGGCCTTTTAGATTAAGGAGTGATTAGGAATGGACCAATGAGAGGAGGGTGGTGGCCACAGTCTAGTCCCTTAATCACATAGGCTAGGCATAGGCTTCCCTCGTTTTGGTGTGGTCAAACATGGAGAAACCAAGTAGGATTCGTGGGTTTGCTTTTGAGAATGGTTTTGAAAAGAGCAAACATCATTAAGAACCCTTCGAGGGCCTCAGAGATCCAAAGGCTAAGATGAAATACCAAAAGTCAAGGCAACTGTATTTTTGGACTACTGGATCGGCTTGATAACAAGCGGGTACGATCATATAAATGATGAGAAAATGCGCGAAAGCTCCAGCACCGTTGGATCGACTGACAAATCTGATGGTTCTACTTGAATTCTGATAAAAGTAGGCGCTTGCATGCATAGCCTTTGGATCTGGAATTATGGCTCCATTTAAATGAGAAGGCGCCTTTTAATATCTGCCATTAGATCTTCTTGCTCATCGAACGGCTGGCGCCAATTTTCGGAGATGTCTTAGCCCCATTTGTGCTAGATCGTAGGATTTCTATTGATCTAATGCTTAGAATTTCTGCAGAGAGAGTGCACCAACTTGTCCCACACTCCCACGAATTCTGACATAGTCTCTCTCTAGCTTTACATAGTTTTCAACATGAGCCATTGATCAAAATAATCTGAAGGCTACGAATGCTCACGCAGGAGGATTCAAAATACACATAATCTTCAAAGAATATTTTACTCTGCAATACCACTAGTGGTTTTTTTTGCCTCTAAACCTCATGTGTTAAGCTCTTTAATCCCTAAAAATTAGGGATCCTTACAAGGCCCATGCAAGGTCCATTTTTTCCCCTAATGCAGAGGGTCCACGTCAGCAAAACAGCAATATAATAAACCAAAAATCGAACGTTAACATTAGAGAATATCCTTTTTTATTTTAAAAAAACAAACAAAGTACTATTTAAGAGCAGGAAATGAACCTTTGATGTAACGTTTTTTTTCTAGCAACGTACACTATTAAAAAAAACAAACAAAATACTATTAAGAGCAGAAAAACAAAGTCATTTGTTACATCATCTATAGTTTCAACATATTTTTCTAGCAACGCACACTTTTCTGCAACGTACATTTTTGAAGACTCTATAAAAGAAGCTTGCAAATTTCAATGCTCATTTCCAAGGATATGCTGTGAAGAGGAGGGTTATTTAGTGTACAACTACAAGTGTTGGAGAACTATCCATTGTGAAGAACCAAGTGCTACAAAGGTGTTTTTTATTTCACCTTTATATTATTATATGTTTTATATTAGCATGTGTATTCATTATTTTTCTTTGTTCTTTTTTTTTAGGTTTATTGGAGTGAAGGTCAAGTTAAAAAGGTGTTCTACATATATTTTGTTTCTCTTTTATTTTTCATTTCAGTTTATATATATGTTACTCATCAGTTAAAAAGGTGTTCTACATATATTTTGTTTCTCTTTTTTTTTTCATTTCAGGTAATGGACTCTCAAGCATCTCATTCCTTTGAATATTATCAAGGGGAAGAAGACAATATTGTCTTCTCTCAATCCTCTCCTCCTACCCATCCATTTGCATTTAGACCCCCTTCTTGTGGGGTAAATGCGAATGGCACATCAAATTCTCTTCCCACTCCTTCACCCTTGGAAGCCTCTCAAACAAAGCCTCCACGTAGCAATTCAATGAAGAGGAAGGAAGATAGGCAAGATGAAAGTCTTCAACCAAGAACTCATAGCAAAGAAGGGCAAAACAACCAAAAGGAAGATGGTCGTTGACTTAGGGGATGAAGATGATGGCAAGAAGAGCAAATGGAAGGACCATTGGGTGGACCAACTCATTCACATACGAGGAGGAATGAATGAAGAGTTCAACAACCCATCGAAGCAAGAAGTCAACTTATGGGCCAAAGTTTCAACGAAATTAGCTTCAACCTATCCCGACTTCGATAAAGATAGTGAAGCATGTCGAAAGAAGTGGGCAAAGGTGTTGGGACAATACCGTCAAGACAAGACACATAACTCCATTTTGGACAACGACAGGAAGATGAGTATTACCATACTCGTCAAATTGTGACTCCGTGGTAGATGATTATTACCATACTCATCCAATTGTGACTCCATTTAGTCACACATCTTCAAGTGCAAACCTTTCCAATGACAATGGCAGAAGTGGAAGTGAACTTCATAAGGGTGAACCTGTACCCTTACCTTCATCCTCTTCTCGATGAAGCATTCAAAAGTGGCATGAATCATTAGCTGGTTTGGTGGATAATGGGAAGGATCTTGTTCACCATTTCAAGTAAATGGAGAATAAGCATGTGCTCATAGAAGAAGAACGCTTGAAGCTCTTAAGTGGGCTTCATACGAGCATGTGTGATTTTTTAAGTAGCTTTAATAAGAGTAGCTAGGTTATATCATGTTTAATCTCTTAGGAAGAAAACTTTAATGTTTATTATCTTGGACTATATTCTTAACACTTGACTTGTAATTGGATTTCCTTTGAGCTATGTTTTGATAGTTTATTCATGAAATTTGGAGTCATGCTAATTGTAGATTTTTTACATTATGTTTGCATTTCAATCATGTTTGCATGTATGCAATTACACATGTTACATTATGCAATGATACATCATGTATGCATGTGTACATTTGCATTTATGTATATGTTGCATATGCATGTGCATACGTCGCATATCTTGCATTTATGTTTATGTTGCATATATGTATATGTTACATTTATGTATATGTTGCATACGCATGTGCATATCTTGCATTTATGTATATGTTGCATATGCATGTGCATATGTTGCATATGCATGTGCATATGTTGCATATGCATGTGCATATGTTGCATATGCATGTGCATATATGTTGCATTTATGTATATGTTGCATATGCATGTGCACATGTTGCATATGCATGTGCACATGTTGCATATGCATGTGCATATATGTTGCATTTATGCATATGTTGCATATGCATGTGCATATGTTGCATATGCATGTGCATATGTTGCATATGCATGTGCGTATGTTGCATATGCATGTGCGTATGTTGCATATGCATGTGCGTATGTTGCATATGCATGTGCGTATGTTGCATATGCATATGCATATGTTGCATATGTTGCATTTATGTATATGTTGCATATGCATCTACATATGTTGCATTTATGTATATGTTGCATATGCATGTGCATATGTTGCATATCTTGCATTTATGTATATGTTGCATATGCATGTGTTGCATGTGCATATGTTGCATGTATGCATTTTTATATGCATGTGCATATGTTGCATGTATGCATTTGCATATGCATGTGCATATGTTGCATTATGCATTAATGCATTGTGCATATGTTTCATGTATGCATTTGCATATGCATATGCATATTGCATGTATACATGTGCATATGTTGCATGCATGCATGTGCATATTTTCTATATTCCAAATATCTCTTATATTTTTTTTGTAGGTTCTAATGGACATGCCAAAGGAAGTTGCATTAATTTGTGCATTGATATGTGCATTGGCTATGATAGAGTTACTTCAAGAGTCAAGCCATAATCGTCATCATGTCATGCTACATGCTTGGTTGCACTTAAATGAATGTGTGGCACGATCAATGATAATGAATAATGCCATTAATCGAAGAAGGGGTCATGAACATAGGCAAGCGGTCATACCCATGTCCTCATGGCTTTGTTAAAAGCTATCTTTTGAATGCTTAAAGTGAGAATATGTTCAAACATCGCTTGAGGATTAACAAGGAAATTGTCCATTACTTGTGTGGAAAGCTTGGACCCTTTATGCAAAAGAAAACCACAAACTATCGTGACACTATATCTTTACAAGATCGAGTAGCTATTGCATTAACAAGGCTAGCAACGGGAGATGGGCTTATGGGCATAGGGGACACTTATTGGATGCTCAAAGAGCACATGTGGTATTGTGCATGATTTTATTAAAGCAATTGTAGCATCTGGTCTTAGAGACACAAACATTAGATGGCCTTCAACATCCCGCTTTGCAATGTTAGCAAACGAGTTTGAGGCAATAAGAGGAATACCTTATGTTGTGGGTGCAATAGATGGAAACCATGTACCTATAATTGCACCACGTGAAAATCATGTTGATTACTTCAATCGCAAAGGTTTTCACTCTATCTTGTTGCAAATAACAGTAGCTGTCAATTGCTCTATTTGGAGTTATGATGTAGGATGGGCAGGATCAATGCATGATTCCCTTAATCTCACAAGAAGCGAATTAGGACAGAGATGTGCAAGAGGTGAACTAGGTGAGTATTGCTTGGTTGGTGATTGTGCATATCCTTCTCGACCATACATGTTAGTCCCATTCAAAGGTTGTAAAGAAGGATTATCACGTATTAAGTATCATTGGAATTACATCCAATCAAGTACGAGGATGCCAGTTGAAAGAGCTTTTGGCATGTTGAAAGCAAGATTTCGAATTTTATTAAAAAGATGTGATATGGATCTACGTTATATGCCAGATCTTGTTGCTGCATGTCTTGTACTCCATAACATTTGCATTTGTCATGGAGATGCTTTTGATATGGATTGCGTTCGAGAAGCAAAAGCAAATTTCGCAAGTGAGAATGGGCAATTGGAAGAGAATGAAAGAGTAGTATCCATGTCCTTGGCAGAACTACGAGCAATACATGGAATCGGATCAAAAGAAGCAATGGATCGTGGCCAATGCACTAATGAAGAAGCAATTGATCTTGGGAGCAACTCAGAGCGAGGAGACAAGATTGCAAGCATAATGTACAAAGAGCAAGCAAGAATGAATGTGCAAAAGCATTTTGGAAATGAAGCTTTGGAGGAGATGGGTACATCATCATCATCATCATCGTCATCGTCATCATCATCACAATGTTTTGTACCAATTACATTATGCTTCATTTTAATGGAATGTATTGTAACAAGATATGTTTGTTTATGTAATTGTTAAGGGTATTTGCTTTAATTGTTTGATCCTTTTTTATGTATTTGTAAAGATTTATGTTAAAAAACAGTATTTGTTCCGCCATCCCTTGTGTTCACATAGGGCGGTGGCACAAAAATAACTTTTGCACAGTTCCGCTTTCTTGTGTGAACACATGACCGGTGGAACTAAATGATTTTCTCACTATTCCACCTGGAACACTACACTTTTGAGTGTTTGTACTGCCGGTTCTATGTGAACCCAACCTTAAATAGGGTTTTCCGTTGATTGATCTCAGCCACAGCAAATCTCCTCATTTTCAACCCAATTTTAGTCATGTCCACCCTCTTAGTATCTCCCGTAGTTCTTAATCAACAATTCTATGACCCAAGGGGTATTTGTACCCAAGCATGCCTACTATGAGGTGTGCCACACCAAAGTAGTCTGACTGCACGAGTGCAGGAGGGATTCAAGGAGAGATGTGGGCCATAATATACTCCTCCAAGATGCAGAAAGAGCTATCCACCTCTCACTGGCTTGGCACTATTGATTTCTTTTTCCTTGCATCTCAATTTCTCTACCTACATTCAGCATCGTTACTTCCTACCATGTGTTACATTTTTCCTTCTTGGCCTGTGTTCTTTGTTTCTCTGTCATGGCTCAGCTCTGGCACTTTCGTTTTCTACTCCAGCATTTCCTTTTTGCTGGGTGGAAATCAATGCACGGAGCACTTGTTTATGCTCATGGAATGCTCATGCCATTCCCACTTCAATTCCTATCTCCTCTCTCAAGCAGCCAAGTCATCTTTAGGGGATGAACAAAGTCTTCCAATATTTGTACCGGTTTGCACTCAACTTTGAGCTCCTGATCACGTCTATGCTTCTGCTGCACATTCTGACAATCTATTTATGTGAAGCAATCAATCTAGAAACACTTCCAAAATTTGATTTCACATAATTTCTGAATTTCCCGAACCGAATGACTTAAGTAGCCTGCAGTATTTCTCAGTAATCTCAGAAATTTATCTATTGTTATTGCCTAGAAAACTGAAGGTAACTAGTAACAAGCAGTTCGTGAAAGAAATTGAACAAACTAAATGTTTGAACAATGCCATGCAGGACAATCCCAGCTCAAACTGCTCAAAACCCGTCTCACTTATGCCATAAATACATGATGGATACACACACCAGAGAGAAGAATAAAGAATACATACAATTTGTATCAAACTGAAGCAACCATATTTACTTTCCTCTAGCCCATTTATACGAGTTAGAAAACCCTCAGCAGGACATTCTTAGACTGAATGTTCCTGATGTATTGATCTTAAATTGCATGTGTAGAAAGTATCCCAAAGTATCACCTAGACTCTGCAGAAGCTTCTTTAGTTATGCTTGGAGAATTCAAGGAATCTCAATACAAAGTATGCTCATATGGAATCTTTGCGAATTGCAACCATCTAACAACTGTGATATTATGCAAGTTTACACAGAGTGTTTCTATATATCACCATTACATATCACTTAGATGCCAGCTTCTGGCTACAGAAATCTAAATCCACACAGCCATGAGCTTCCCTTCAAGAGAAACAGCATTCCACTGACTCGCACCCTTTTCAAGGGGTAAATAGAGCAGATATAACTGCTATGACTCAACATCCACAAGTCTCCAAGCTCTGATTTAACCTGGTAAAGACCACCACTTTTTAGGTCTAATATCATTATAAAACAAAAATGATCCTACATTTTCAAGGAAGGCATGCTAATGCTTACCATAAATCTTTTTTCTTTTCAAAAATTTAAAATTTGGGCTAGGTTATGATGACTAGTGCATTATCAAAAGAAGAATCGAAGATTGGAGCAATGAAAACTTATGACTCCTGCACTTCAGCGGACATCCTCACCCTATAGGCATTCTCTTGGAGGATGGCAACTGCTTTGAAGTCATCCCCAAGTTCTAAAAAATGTACTATTGTGCCTTAAACTGAAAATGGTGCACCTAATGCTTCTCGATTAGATGAGAGTTAAAATTTCAGTTCCTCTAATACCCTTTAATTGAGATGAAGAGAAAAATGTTTTGCTTTGGCAAATTCTCCACCCCTTGATGCAAGAGATGTCACCATGAGCTGAAGACATTAGTCATCTCTTTTACCCTTGCCCAAAGAGCAAACGGAGTTGGATTTCCTTGCAAATGATTCTCCAGATGAGGTCACAGATCTCTTGACAGGAAGCTATCTTAGGGGAAGCAACTGTTTGGCAGCCATGTGTAATGCAATTAGAAGTGAGGCTTCATGGAAGATATGGAAGGAGACATGTCGGAGTAAATTTGGTAACCAAACAAAGAAGTACTCCTTAAAGAAGCCACTCATCCTTTAAGGAAAGAGAATTAAGAACTATGAAAATACTGCCCTCCTTTCCATACTCAATGACCTTTGTAATACAACAAAATAAGGTTAAAAAGAACGCAAAGGGAACAACGGGTGTTTTAATAACGTGCTTTGTATCTCCTTTTAACTGCTTGATCTTTGCTTCCCTTCTAATTAACGTTTTGCCCTTTATCTTAAGAAAAATAGTCAAAACAACTCAATATGTTTACTTCCAAAAGACTATAGGCTATGACGCAAGTGACAGTAGAAGCATAAAAGACTAAAACGTCTCATACAGGCCATCACTAATATGATGAGAGTGTCAGAAAATCAACCTACATCATCAGATTTTTTATTCATAAAATTTAGTACTTCTTTACAATGCCAACCAAGATCCCAGAAATGAATCCAAATGCGAGTTATATAGGATTGCTTCCTTGATACAAGGCCATATGAAGTGGCATCATCATGGTCCTGTGCTCTCTCTCCCCCCAAAAATTTGTTATTTTTCTGTCACAAGGCAAGATGCCCAAACAGCATCTGCTGGTGGAGGTGGCTGCACCCAATGACCTGGTATACGACTGCAAAAAAGGAACTCGTGACTGTTAGCAAAGACTCCCAATCACATACTTTCTTCTGAAAACTTGAACAAACTTACCTGCCACCAGGTAGAATAAAGCTGTCCCAGAACCGCCGTACCTGCATCTCTCTCTCTCTCTCTCTCTCTCTCTCTCTCTCTCTCTCTCTCTCTCTCTCTCTCTCTCTCTCTCTCTCTCTCTCTCTCTCTCTCTCTCTCTCTCTCTCTCTCTCTCTCTCTCTCTCTCTCTCTCTCTCTCCCCCCCCTTTTCTTCTTGCTCTATTACATAAAGAGAATGTACAAGAATGACTTAATACAACTATAAGTACAATATATAAAGAGCAATACACAAAGAAAACCCTAATGACCGCAAATGATTGAGTTGGCAAGCAAACAAATGTGCCATCACTCTTGGTAGATAAATTTAGTGAATCTCACTGAAAATATCTCTAACACATCAACATAACCACTATACATGTGGGAGAAAAGAAAAGTGGGACGTGTCATCCTCGATCATCACATGTTGAGCTTGATATCTCAACGCGATAGATAGAAAAACCTTGCCAAGGGCATGTCAACCTCTTCCTTCAACTTGGGGTTCCATTTATCATGATGAGTTTGTTTGCAATGTTAGATGTCCATATGGTGTGGACCTTACAGTGCATTTTTGTTTGTATGGAAGTGGGATGAGGTCGAGGAGTCATTGCCAATGAAGATGACTTTGAATGATAATGTCTGAATCCCCTAAATTTGCCGAAAATCCAAAAACCGTAATTTTGGGGCTTGGTCCAATTTTGGTCAAAGATGGTCAAAAGTTTTTATTGGCTCATTGGAAAGTACTCTTTGAGAGCTTTCTAATGATATATAACATTGCACCATTAGGCACCAAAAAGTCAACCAAAAGTAAAACCCTAATTTTTGCTTTTCATAGCTTAAGCTCATACGTAATGGAGGTTCCGGATTTAATTGATGAAAAGCAAGTCAATCTAACACTAAAATCAAGTGGAATATTTTTAAGGCCCCAAAAGCAAAAGCGATTAAAAGAAAATCTACTCATACATGCATAGGCCAAAAAAAAAATGCAAGTGTTTTTCCTTTATTTGCTTTTAAAGATGCTTTTCAAGAGATTTCACATAACCCTATATAAAGAAGCTTATTCTTCGGTATTGTGCATAAAGTTCTAAGCCATTACAATCTTACAAGCTCTAGGGTTAAGAGCTAGGAGTTCTTGGGGAATATATGCACATTTGGAGGACTTCTGGCAGCTTATCCTTGTTTCTCACACTACTTGGTGTGCATGCTGATTTTGTTAAGCTTTGGCATCTACATTAGGATTTCTTCATGTGCTGCTGCTGTACCAGGTGTTTGCTGACTACTTCATCGCAAGTGACCATTGTTGTTGCTCTACATCATAAAAGACTTAATTTCATTTTAGAAATTGCTGTATTAACTGTTTTTAACAGTTCACTTACTTCATATTGCACATATTCACTCACATAATACCTCTTAGATACTCTCTCACTACGTTTTGTACCTAAAACATTTAGATTCAGCCTATATTCGTTTTGTAATATTTACACACATTGTATATTAATATTTTGCATTTAATTAGTATATAAAGATGCTATGAATGATGTTGCCGCCACTCTTCATAACTCCACAATCTCCATAGCTTGAAGATGATCTCCTCCAAGAATAGATAAGCACCCTCCTTGTTGAAGATGAAGAAGTCACAACTCCACCTCTTCAAGTTGAAGAAGGCCAATTCTATCAACTCCACGAGCTCTTGACCAGCTCCCAAGTGGTGTGTATTGTGCTCAATTTGATTGCTTATTTATAAGACTTGCTAACCTTGCTTTTTCTAGCTCAAAAAAGCCAAAAACTCAACTTTTGTAATTCGTGGCAAGTTTTACAAGATTATTTTTTGTTTACTTTCTATTGAATTTTTTGTCACAATTTGATATAACATATATGATATTACAAAACTACTTTGCTTTTCACTCAAAAACTTGCTTCTAAATCTGATTTTGACTTTTGACC
>CM035432.1:153788182-153790682 GCA_020310875.1 Ceratopteris richardii
CCTCACAGTCCGTTCAGAGGAGATCAGCCTTTCTTGTACCAAAAGTTTGCCACAGCACAAAACATGATCTGAAAGTCGGATGAATGCAATGATTATCTCAAGCTACATCACCCTCATGGGCCTCTACTAATCATGCTCTACTAAAACAAAGTGATGGATAAGGATGCTTCTGAGGACAAGGATGAAGGCTCCTTTACAGAGCCCCACCTACATTTTTTAGTTTATTTATCACATAATAATAGGGGTGCAAAATGGGCTGCCAGCCTCTTTATAATTTTCTACGAATAAAGGTGGTCTTTCCCGGTCAAGACATCACTTCAAGTTTGAGATCCTTGGTGGGCTAAGGCCAATTAACCAACCCAAAGTCCCCCAACGCCTATATCCCTTACCATTGAAATGGAGCTTCTCTATAATGATTCTCTCTCTTTTCCCTCCCCCCTTGTGTTGGGCTGCTCCATTGTTCACCTTATGTCCCTCGTGCATTTTCATAGACTTCACTTTGGCACTTGCTCATTATTGCTTTAGCATTTAAACTACATGTATACTTGTTATTGGTCTTCTCACCTCAAAAACAAGTACCAAAGCTTGGCATTTTGTATTTAGCAGTGTCTTGCTACACTTGTATAGGTAAGGCTGCATTCGCATCTTCCTCATGCTTCTCTAGCCCTTCACACTAGCTCCTCTTTCACTATGGAAGGTAGTTAAGGCTGCATTCACCTCTTCCGCATGCTTCTCTAGCCCTTCACCCTAGATCCTCTTTCACTATGGAAGGTTCAATGTAATGGGATTCAGCATATGGAAAGTCATGATGGAGAGAACCCTTTACCTCTAAGGGTGTGCAAAAGCCTTGGGGCAAAATGCAACAAGTGGCATGATGGAAGCTACATGAAAGGCTTGCATCACAAAGCCATTGCCTCGTAACACTTTATCCAAGATTCCATTTTGCTAGTCTGACGTTGCCTTTGTTATCTCTACCCCAATAGTTTCCTTCTTTGAATGAATGCATACATCCTGAATTCAAGTTCTTTTAATTGAAAACTCTGACCAAAGAAACAACGATAGTAAAAGGCAAAAGGTTTTGAACATTGTTTCTTCACCCATGTGTCAAAAATGTCTACCTGAAAACCATAAGGTCTTGAAAATTCTTCAATTTTACAGATTCACTATGAACTCTTGGAAAGACAAAATTGTGGACAATATTATCATCTAGAAATCAACTAATTGGATTGAGTTTGATATAAGATGCTCCATAAAAGCAAACTTAATGTAAGGAGAAAAATGTGTGCCTGCAGCATGCAAGAAAACTACTAGTTGATTATTTGAATATGGAAATCTATAGAAGATACCCAAAAAAGATGCTAGATGTCTACAAATCTAGTTTTCATCCACTATATTTAGTGCTTAAGCAAAAATTTGCAAAGAAATTTCTTTCATACAATGATGTTTTGAGATATTTTAGCTTACTCGTGTGTAGGAGTATTATAATTTGCAAAGTGGTACTCTCTAATTACTGCCATGTTGAATCAAGAAGTTTTATTTCTCGATTTCCTTGATTAAGCAAATGATGTTATTTCAATGCTACCAAAAAAACATCCCACCTCCAAAGTCAAAAATCTATCTATTCTCAAATATATACCTTCATATGTTCAGACTTATCCAAACTTATGAACCTAAGACTGAGAACACATACACATAAGAAAAAACAACAAATAAAAGCAAGAGACTACACAAAAAATAAGATCAATATAAGACATGAGAAATACAAACAAGAAAGAAAACCAATACAAAATGACCCACACTAAAAAATAATCATCAATATTTGAATTTAAAAAATTTTGATATATCAAAAAAAATACACAAATTATATAAAAATACAGATTTTAAACAAAAAGAAAAACAAAAACAAAACAAAACGTGCATCTTCAACTTCTATCTATTCTCAAACGTCTATTCCAATAACTAAAACTGCACACAAGGGATTGACATTGTACAACCAAGGTGACTACACAACATGTGTCATGGCCTCAAAAAAAGATGGTTTTTTCTGAAAAATGTGCCTTTGCCTCATGTAGCCATATGAGCTGCAATTACTTGAGTTGCTCATCAGCAATGCAGCACTTCCCCAAATGCAGTAGAGTCCACAAGAGTTGCCTCTTCCTTATACCCTTCCTCTCCATGTAATTCATTCATTTTGTCATCATAAATTAATATTCACACCAGTCATTCTGCACTCTGACATAAAAGGTTAGGATGAGAAACATATTGAAATGAACTGTGGAAATCCAATCAGCCTTCTTACAGTCTAAAGCATATAAAAACCAGTGGATAACACGATCAAGCATTCAGATTAAATAAGGACTCCACCATGCATGTGTTCACCTTTCTAAGAGCTGCTGCAGCAAGTTGTCTCTTCTTTCTTCTGTGTTTTCTGTTACGAAGCATTTTCAACCTCTTCCTGGTCAAGTTTGCAAAAGCGGCTTTTTCCTCCCATGTAGATTTC
>CM035432.1:153793182-154008182 GCA_020310875.1 Ceratopteris richardii
AGGGTAAAAAGAAGAAGAAGGATAAGAAGGAAATTCAATCCAAGAAGGAAAGTAAGTCCTCTTTACCTTCTACTTCAGATTTCTACTACATCTAAAGAGAAGTCTTCTAAGAAGAAGGAAGCGTTATGTCACTATTGCAAGAAACTTGGACATTTCATAGCAATTTGTCAGAAAAGGATTCCGGCAGAAAAGAAAAAGGCATTGGGTAATGTTGCAGAAGATGATAAAAAAGGGAAATCTCAAGGTGATTCTCATGCCTGTATCACCATTGAGGAAGTAGCTTTTGATCAGGCGCTTTACAGGTTCTTTCAGCATATCCTTGGATATTTAATTCAAGTGCTACAAAGCGTATGACAGGTTGCAGAGAAGTGTTTTCTCCTCTTTCCTATTCTTCAGGTAGAAGAGTTACTATTGCAGATGGCAATGATTTGGATGTAGTGGGAATAGGTACAATAACCCTAAAGTCAAGAGAAGGTGGTAATTTTCAGATTTCAGATTTATATGTATCTGACATGAAGAAGAATATGCTATCTATATCTGCATTTTTAGGTGATGGTTACAAAGTTGTATTTGAGAGAGATCTTTGTAAGATCTTGTCACACAAAGAAGAGAAGTGTATTTTACAAGGTGAGCATAAAGGAGGGATTTTTATTTTGTCAAACATCAGTCAAGCATATGCTGTCAAATCTTCGTCACCGATGGAAGATATGAAGTTATGGCATGAAAGATTTGGACATATTAGTTTTGGAGCTCTCAAGAGTATCAAAGACAGAGGTATGGTTGAGAGTTTACCCTCATTCGAGCTACCATATGATTCAGATATATGTGAAGGTTGTCTAGAAGGTAAGATGCATAAACTACCTTTCAAGAAACATGGTCATATTTCAGCTACCAAGAAATTGCAGATTATTCATTCAGATGTGAATGGACCTATGAGAGCTGACTCTATTCAAGGTTTTAGGTATTTTGTTTTATTTGTTGATGATTTTACGAGATATTCATGGATGATGGATCTATGGTCTTAAGTTGAAGTCAGAAGTCTTTCCTATGTTCAAGAAATTTGTAGCTATGGTTGAAAATGAAAGTCAGGTAACTATCCAAATTCTCAGAAGTGATAGAGGTGGAGAATACTTGTCAAATGAGTTCCAGACACTTCTTGAAGAGAAAGGTATTACTCGACACCTTACTATTGCTTATACTCCTCAGTAGAATGGTGTTGCAAAAAGAAGGAATAGAGTACTTGTTAAAATGATGCGGAGAATGATGGCGTCCAAGAAGCTTTCACCAAAATTCTGGTTTGATGCAGTACATTCAGCTAATCACATTTTGAACAGGCCTTCTACAAAAGCCTTAAAGGTAATCACACCTTATGAAGCATATTATGGTAGAAAACCTAATGTGAGTTACTTCAAAGTATTCGGATCACTTTCTTATGTACATGTTGAGAAAAAGGATCGTAGCAAACTAGATGTAAAAGCAAGGAAAGCTGTTTTCATTGGATATCCTGTTGAGAAAGGATACAGGTTTTATGTTCCAGAGACAGATGAAGTTATCTTTTCACGCAATGCATACATTGCTGAAAATAAGATATATGATAAAGAAGCAAAAGTTCCAAAGTTCATTAGTGAAAATGACTATGGATTTTTTAGAAGGAATTTGGATGTACATGTTCAGCCATATCAGGAGGGAGTTAAAATTCTTAGGATTAAATAAAGGATTGAAGAAAGAGGAATTTCACAACCTTCTACGGAGTGAGTTCCACATGAGACTTTAGTTCCAGAAATGGAAGAAAGTACTAAAGTTCCAAAAAGTCCTAGTAACTCAGAAGGACAAGTTCCAAAACCTGTGGAAGCCGAAGGATCAGAAAAAGTTTCACCACTATTTAAGGATACAGCTACTTGGTTATATCAGACTTGGAAAGATAATGGTATAAAGACTTTTACAGGAAGAACAAGGAGTCAGACTAGACAACAACAACAAAAAAATCATGTAAGTTTTGCTGAAGACTTTGAGATTCATGATATTTTAGCACTCACAATAGATGAAGATGAACCTGCATGTGTTAAAGATGCACTTAACATTCCTATTTGGAGAAAAGCTATGCAAGAAGAGATTGATTCTATTCATAAGAATCAAACTTGGAAGCTATGTGAGTTACCAGAAGGAAAGAAAGCTATAAGTGTAAAATGGATCTTCAAAATCAAACGAAATGCATATGGTACTTTTGACAGGTACAAAGCAAGATTAGTTGTCAAAGGATATGCACAACAAAAAGGTATTGATTATGATGAGACATCGCTCCAACGTCTAGGATGACAGTTATTAGGTCAATACTTGCTTTAGAAGCACATTTTGGTTGGAATGTATATCAACTCGACATAAAGACTGTTTTTCTAAATGGTGATTTACATGAAGGTGTATATATTCAGCAGCCAGAAGGTTTTGACGAAACACGTTTTGAAGAAACAGGTAAAGATCACTTATTGTGTAAGCTTATAAAAGCTTTGTATGGATTAAAACAGGCACCTAGAGCATGGTATGAAAAGGTGCATACAGATCTTTTATCCATTGGTTTCCATAACTCAGATGCAGCTCCAACTCTTTATATCAAAGCTGAAACAGGTACGATGATTATAGCAATCATTTATGTGGATGATATTATAGTCACAGGTCCCAGAGATGAAGATTTGCAGATGTTCAAAGAACAGTTGAAGCAAACATTTGATGTGAATGATTTAGGAATCTTGCATTATTATCTTGGGATTCAATTTCTGTTTAAGGACGAGTATATCTATATGACACAGTAGAAGTACATTGAGAAACTTTTAGAAAGGTTTCAGATGACTGATTCTAAACCTATGCAAACACCTATGGATCAGAACACGTCTTTACAAATAGTTGCAGATAAAGAGTCATTTGATGCTACTGTATATTGTCATGCAGTTGGATGCTTGATATATCTTTGTAATACACGTCCAAATATACAGTTTGCAGTTTCTCAAGTATCAAGGTTCATGCAGAATCCGACAACGTTACATTGGAAGACAGTAAAGCGGATCTTCAGATATTTGAAGGGCACTTCAAATTATGCTATGGTATTTTTGAAATCTACACATTTGTTCCTAAAAGAATTTTCAGATTCTGATTGGGCAGGTGATAGAGACACAATAAGAAATACTAGTGGATTTTGTTTTTATCTTGGAGATTGTCTTATCTCATGGCTTTCGAAGAGACAACCCACTATTGCAACTTGATCATGTGAAGCTGAATATCGTGCAACATTTACAGCTACTTTGGAGTCAGTATGGTTGCCGAAGATTTTCAGTTATCTAGATGTAAGAGTACGTGAACCCATTCAAATATTTTCAGATAGTCAGAGTGCAATAGCTATAGCAAAGAATCCAGTGCATCATGCAAGGACGAAACATATAAAGGTACACTACCACTATATTCGAGAACAGATAGCAAAGAAGCACATTGAGCTCGTTTATGTTCCTTCTAGTGAGAATGTTGCTCATATATTTATCAAAGCATTGACTAGAGATAGTCATGAGAAGATGTGCAGATTACTGCAGCTTGTACCAATATGACATTGAAGGAGGGATTGTTGGAAATCAATGTACATATTGTCCATTTCCAGCAAATCCACATTCAAAACTTAGCATCTTTGTACAGTTTGGGTAAAATTTTTTTAAGCTAGATAGATAGAGCTTGGCAAGAGCTATCTAGTGATATGCTTCATTCCTTCATCAGAGGTCAGACTTGGGAGAAAAATAAAACCCTAATTCTGCCCTAAAATGGTGGATGAACATTTTTGAGGGTCCAAACTCAATGGCAGCTAGGTTATTAAGTCAGGATGGCAAAAGCTTGTTAATTTTGGCGATCAAAATAAAACTAGAGCAATTTTTAGTGATGGATTATTTTTGAAGTCCCGAAAAGCAAAAACAGCGATCCAAATCTGCG
Source organism: Ceratopteris richardii (assembly GCA_020310875.1). Lineage (NCBI taxonomy): Eukaryota > Viridiplantae > Streptophyta > Polypodiopsida > Polypodiales > Pteridaceae > Ceratopteris > Ceratopteris richardii. The sequence goes on from CM035432.1 coordinate 153,797,146, forward strand.
ATAGCAACTTTTTTGGTTTACGTTGGATTTTTTCGTTATTTTTTCGCTAAAGCTTTATGAGGAGACTACAAGGCTATATAAAGAGGTCATGGCACACTCTTGAACAATCTTGGAGCTAGAGTTGATGCTTACTTGTGTCAATTTTGGAGTTCTGAAGCTTTGGAGGCGAAGGAAGGTGAAGGAGAGGCTACCCTCTTGGAGCAAGGAGTCTTCTACAAGGTGGTGGCAGCTATCTTTTGTAAGTTAACCTTATTTTTTGTTTTAAGGGTTTTTGAACCCTAATTTCAGAATTAGGGTTTGCTGATTTTCAGATTTGTTGCACTTTCTTGAGAGCTTAGGTTCACTTTGTTGCTCAATTACTTCATACGCACTCAGATTATAACAACATAATCTGAATTTTGTACATCATCTTCTTGGCTATTCTTCCATTTAGTGAGTGCACCACATCATATGGTTGAGTAATACTCCCATGTTGTAATTCGGCCATCTATATTAGTAAGCAATTTGCTTACGTTACTTACTATTGTCTCAAGATCTCTTTCTATCTCTCTCTTATCATCTTGTTTAATTAAGTGTGTATGCTCAAAGGTTTTTAGTATTGGAAGATCATGGAGCCCAAAATTCCAACAACACACACACACAAATAAATAAATAAATAAATAAATAAAATTAAAAAAAAATATATATATATATATATACACACACACACACATATATATATATATAGATATATAATTTTTTCCCTTTTCTTTGCTTTTTCTTTGCTTCTTTGATATAGAGAGAGATACATACATGCAAACATACATATGTACATACATACATACATGTGTAGAGAGTACACATGCAGAAACAAACGGAAAAGAAAAGTGTACTCACAAAATGAAAGAGTGTGAGACTCAAAAGTGAGGTGACCATGAAATGGGAAAACTCACATGGATTAGAGTGAGCTTGCCAAGAGCATGGGGTAGGCTCCTCAAGCTTCTAATCAAGTATAAATGGGAAGAGGCCCTCCTTATATAGAGTTGGAGGAGGCTCTCCAAAGTACATCAAATGTAGGATAATTCCCTTCAAAGGAGAATGAATACATTGATAGAAGCAAATGGCAAGGTACCCAAATACAAAAGAGATACATTATAAAATGGAAATGGATCCTAGATACAAAATGGAAATGTACTCATGCGGATACAAATGGAAATGTAGGAGAAATCACGTCGTCAATACCCCCTCTGCAACTCCATTTTGGAGAGGCTGAATGTTGTAGAGGTCAACTAAGCGCTGGAGCGTAACCAGAGGTAGAGCCTTCCTAAACATGTCCGCCAGGTTCTCCTCAGAAGTACACTTCTCAAGAGTAATCTCTTGAGATACAAGCTTCTCGAGGATGAAATGGTCCTAGATCTCGATGTGCTTCATCCGAGCATGGACCATTGGATTCTTGGCGACGGCTAAGGCTGACTAGCTGTCCGTGAGGATGCATGTCGTAGTAATCTACAAAACACCAATGTCAGATAATAAACGACGAAGCTCGATGCTCGGTACTCGGCCTCAGTGGATGACAAAGTAGAGTGGTGCCCACTCTACTTTGAATTTCCAAAAACCCTCTCGCACACGGTTTTTTTTACATGTATAGTACTTGATAGAGACCTTAGAATGAGAAAAGGGCTTCTATGTACGGTGGTGGTTGAGGATTGGTATAACATTCAGGAGGTCAGAAAAGGAGACTCTCTTCACACAATTCTCAACGCTCGTTATGGGAGATGATGAGTTTTGGACGAAGTAAAATATGCTAGTAGCTACCATTCAATCGGTGTACAGTGTTCTTTGCCACAGATATAGAGGGTAGCACACTTCGTCTTGTATGTGAGTACATTGATCGTATACAAGAAAGCATCTAAAAAGTTGTCTGACTCTCGGACATTGAGTAAGTAAAGGTTTTTTATTTGAAAGTTGAAACTTGATAGTTGATACATCATACTAGATAGTAGATAGTTTGTCAATTGATCATATGATGTACTAATAGTAATTTATCATGATTCATATGTTCATAACTTCATTGTTTATTATATAGGAAGACCACTTTATGTGATGTAGTGAGAAAAAGATGGGACTGATTTCATAAACCAATCCATGTCGTTGCTCATATTCTTCCTCCATTATGAAGAAGTGAGCAACAATTTACAGACATTGAGCTAAAGGATAGCTGGATTGACTACATCACACGATGGAGCGTCGGTGATGTTCGTATTTTGTCAAAGTTAAAGAGTGAGAGATAGCAATTCCATAGGGTGGAGCGCTACTTTGGCAAGCCCACTGCACGGCTACGCGAGAAACAGGTTGCTTCAGTCACATGGTGGGAGAAATATGGAGTGAGTACTCCACTATTAGTAAGTATTTTTACCATTTGAATCTTTCAAAATCCATATTACATGATGTTTGTAAATTGTATTATGATCTTTTTTTATGAATCGAGATCTATTATTTTTTTCACGAATCACAGCGAAGATTAGCCTTGCAAATTCTTTCAAAAGATTACAGCACACATCCTGCAGAGAGGACTTGGAGTACATGGGCTCTATTACATTCGAAAAAAGGGAATAGATTAGTCCTCAATAACTTGAGAGATTGGTTTATTGTAAATTTGTAATACGTACTAAGATTTACATGTAACACGTTACACAAGTATGGTCATTACTAAGATTTTCTATTATATATATGCATTGTTTATGTAGGTGATTCATCATTATCGTCCACTAGCTGACATCCACTCAAGTATGTTTTGAGAAGGGGAGGACCACATCGTGAAAGGGGTGGTGGATCCTCTACCACTCAGAGAGATCATCTAGTTGTTCGAGAGGATTGGGGTCAAGATTCAGTCTCATCTTCTAATAGAGATGATGACTTGGGACGAGAAATTGCTCAGATTGTAGCTACATTTGGACGTACAAAGCCAGATAGTACATCTTCATGAGCTAGCACATTTGATGATGAGCCCATAGAAGATGTCTCTCCCGAAGACATTAGAGAGTCATCTTAGACTTTAGTTTGTATAGCATGCTTTATATTTTCTTGACATAGTGTGATAGTGATCATTTGGATCATAGATGTATCTTGTTGGATTTAGATTTATGACATGGTTTTATCATTTTTGTATGAGACTTGAGTCATGATTCATGAGACGTTCACGGTTCATCATTCATATATACATTCTTCTCTAGTATTGTCTTCTAAGTTCTATAAAGTTGTGGATTAAATTTTTTATGTGTTTTTAACACTAGATATGTAGATGAATGCTAGACATGCATTATTCATGGTTTTTTTTTTTATCTAATGTTGCAACAAAATATAATATTCATTTTAATACCCTATATACTAAATGTTTTAAAACTCGTTTTTAAAACTCGTTTTGTACTATTCACACATATATATACATGTGTGTATATGTGTGTGTATGTATACAATATACATGTGTCAGGTATGTATGTATATGTGTGTGTGTGTGCGCACGCGTGCCTGTAAGTGTATATGTATTTATATGTTTGTGTATGTGTATGTATATGTGCATGTGTGTATATGTTCGTGTCTTTGTGTATGTTATAGCTATCTGCCTGTCTAGCTACTCAACCTGTACATATATCTATAAATCTTAAAGAAACACAGTTATCTATCCACGCACCTACCTATCTGTCTATCCCTATCTGTTGTCTATATGTCTCTCCATCAATGTGTAACATGTCTCTCCATCGATGTGTAACGTATGCATAAGTGTGGACCGGCACTCTTTCGAACACATGAAGTGCTAAATCCCGTCTCCATGTATCTTGGGCTTTCTTTGATATGGGCTAGGAAACATACACAGCCGTCAGAAGTTCCACATCGTCGAGCAAACGAGCAATATGTTCGCGAAGTTGAACAGGAGTCTGCCAGGGAGGTGGACAGGGAGGAGCAGCGGGAGAGTACGGCAGCGCCATCTTTGCATTCAGGGTGGGCACAGTCGGACCTCAGTACCCAGGCGTTTCCTCAGGTTTTCTATCGACCTGTATAAGGTGCGTTTCACACAAGGGGGCGCCTCTGGAAATGCATGCTCTACAGCCATTCATTTAACGCCATGTGTCACAGGGCATTCAGACAAGGGCGGAGCCCCAAGATGATAGACATGCCAGCGCACGGTACATTTTACCTGAAGAAGTACAGACCCCTCCCTGCCTCGTCCCCGGCGAATTTGAGAGGTTTTTTTGCCACGTCGTCTCTGTGTATGTACCAAATAACAAACTGTCGCAAAAACATTCATTTGCCAGGTCATGACAACATTTAACGATAGTCTGAATTATCAAAGGCGATAGTCTGATGAACGTTACACGCATAGAGTGACATCCCAGCTTGTAATTGAGGGACATCCAACATGCTGCTTGGCGTAATAATTTAGAGTGCGTAACAATTTTTATTGAAGTTTTTGTTTTATTACATAACAATTCAGAGTTTGATTTCTTCGCGTAACAATTGAGAGTTGTTGTATTACATTATTAAAGTTTTGTTTGATTTGTGACAATTCGAAAGGCAATATATGTTGATAGAACAACAGCAACTCGTGTTACAATGAATCTATAACGTTTATAATACATGATATTTGATTTTGTTCCGCCGCTCTTCATGTTTCACACAGCACGGAGGCACGAAAAAAGTTGTGTTGGTGTTCCACCCTTATCCTTATTTGTGAATACATGGGCGACAGAACTATCACATTTTCTTATTTCTGGGTGGAACTTGAGCATTTTTTATGTTTGTTCCGCTGCCCTATGTGAAACCACCCTAACTTTCCACTCTGCTGTCAATTAGGAGCACTTGGAAGGGAGAGTACCAACAAAAAGAAATAATAATCATAATAATAATAATAATAATAATCATAAATAAAGTTTTCCATCGACCTAGATAACTTTCCAGAGGTATAACGAAAAGTGGATTGAAATAGTATACGTGGAAGTGTGATGTCATAGAATACAAGGATATAATCTGTGAAGACATTCCATGCGAAGTGTTGATTATAAGGTAGGGACTTCAACCTATTTGATTCGGGATAAAAATTCACGTGCTAGTTTCATGTATTGTATTATGAGTAGACATCATTAATAATTATTTTGTTTCCACACTTGTCCAAAAGCACCTCAATATGAACAACATGAAGGCTTGATGTTGTCGCAAATGACAACCCCCCTTTGTTAAATTTATATCTAGCATTGGTTGATAGAATATGTCTTGCCAGATCAAATTGTAGGTAATTATATGAGATAGTAATCCTATCTCCTATGTAATCTCCTTCTTGGCAAACTGTATATACTTTTGTATTCATGGTTAATTGGTCGTGCTTTTAGTCCCAATCTAAGGGGTCATAGACATTTGTAGTGCTTATGGTCGTTACATTAGGTGTTAGATATGATGTTAGAGAGCCATTCGGAAGACGTGGTTTTGCAACAACATTGGGAGTTGCCAGTAACATCCATGTTTTCCTTTGATATCATCCTTGTACCATCCTAAGCATGTGGCATAATTTCTTCCTCCCTTTTCTCACTCCTCACCTTCCTCTCCCCCCTTCCCATCGATGCCTTCCCTCTCCTCCCCCTTCTCCCCAAGCATGTTCCCCTCCACTCACATCCTCCTTCCACTCCCTCTCCCCCCCTTCATCTCCCCCCTTCCCTCCCTTCTCTGCTTCCTCAAGTATGCAGTAGATGGATTTAAAGCACTTATACATATAATTGCCTACAATTCAATGTCAAGGGGCATAGTTCATGATCACAAAGGGGGGTGGATAGAAATTCAAGGGATGTGGAGCTTTTCTTTATAGCATTCTCCTCAACTTGCAAAGTTTGGATCCTTCAATAGGTACATGAAATGATAAATTATTATGGATTGTTCTACCTCGGTAGACTCAAGTGGTTAGGTTGTTTTGGGTGGTTTGTGTTTAGGTACCTATTAGAAACTCTCTCAACACGCACATGAGAGATTACTTATGACTCCCCTCTGAACCAACTATTATATATACTTTCGAACTAAGGGTGACCTTTGGAGTTTGTTGCAGTCCACATATGCATGTTTAGCCTCCATCATTGCATATGTAACCACAACTAGATCTCCACTTGACAAGTGTCCTAATCAACTAGAGTCTACACATATTTGGTGTACTAGCCACTCAAGTCAAATCTCAATGTACTCAAGTTAACTCAAGTGGATGCTTCTAGAAGGCTCTAGAGAGATTTTGGCAAAACACTCACCCAATGCACTCGTGCAGATTGAACTCAAGCCCTCCACCTTCCCATCCCATGGACTTAACCACTAGGCTAGACTCAATTCATTGGCTAATAGTAGTAGAACCTTCATAATGCTAACTTGAGGCGAATATTTTTCAAGCTAGTTCATAACATTTCCTCCACCCTCTTGAATAATATTATTCTCCTTTAAAAAATGCCTTATATTATAATTATATAATAGCATTCCCCAAGCCCATGGTCAAATATGAGGAGCACAGTTTTTGTTTCTCTAATTCACCTCTTTTATCAAAAGGGACTATTTCCTAAACTCAATTTGAAAAGAGGGAAATGTATGTGTGGATTAATCCTTATCGAGGACCATCTAACTTTGCACTTGGTAGGCCAACTTTAGTACAAAGTATGGAAATAATGATAAGGATAGATTGGAAAACATCCGTATCCAATTCATCAATTCTTGACTCTGGGGACTTGGTGAAAAGGGTGGATCTTGAATATCCCTATCCAATTTTATATGTTTAATCCATATATGGACATCTTTTGTGCATGGACTTAACAAAATTGGTGGATCTATAAGAATTGTTATTGTCCCGATTGTCTTTACTTAGCCCATCTTGATGCATTGCTATGCATTGAATAGACGATTGGGATGAACATTTTATGAGATTGAACGAACTTTGCTCAAAATGATACTTTTTTATTTTTCATTAGTGAAAATAGGCACTTATGTGTGATTTTTTTTTAAGTATAAAGGAAGTTCGGCCATAGCCTACTCCCTTGGACTTGTATTAAATAAAAAGAAAAGAAAAGTACAAGTGAAGGGGACTAGTGCCCATGGGGCCCCCGAAGTCCCACTGAGCAGGGGTAAATCTTAGAGAGTTTAGATGGCATTACAAAGAAGTTAATCATCCTCTCATCACCCTCATGCGAGGCCCATTTGGGTTTAAGCTTGTTGTTGATCAGAAGGAGCACTTTATGATGCCTAAAAGGGGGGGATTTCTTATAGTTGGCAATTCTTTTACCGAGGAGGAACAACGATTTCTCAATTGATCACTCTTTGGGGGAGTCGCAAAAGTTATAAGCACATCTTTCCCGCCAAATCTTCTAGAGGACCTCCCCTCTGATGGCATTCTAGAGAGTTGCAGAGCAGCCGATCGCTTCTCCCAGCAAAGTTTGTTTCCAGCTGATATGCTTCTGAAGTCTAATTTTCTTTTTGACAATATGCCAGAGCATGTTTGAGTTGGGACAAGTAAAGAAGATGTGACCAACATCTTCAATGGACTAGCAACAATGCTTATGTGTAAAATTGGTACACCTTCAAAAAGTTCTTTGAACCATCTGGTTACATATTTGAGTACTTTGTATTTAAGAAAGGTACTTGGCTAGTCTTTCCACAATTGGGTGAGTGCTTCCAACAACTTGGTGGAAATTTCTAAGTTTTCCAAGACTTTGATGACACTCTTCAAATTCAATTGAATTTGGTTTGGAGGAATGAAGTTTTACTAGTGTTGATCAAAACATCTACCTTGGATGTTTCTACTAAGTTCCACTTTTAACCAACATCAAATGAACTTTTACTGGACTAGAGGACTATTGTGTGCAATTGGGATTCGGGGTGCTAGTGGAAAAGTAATGTTCCCTTCACTTTTGGTCGACCTAACTTTAGCTACAACAAATAAAATATTAAATGAATTTTCTAGAATCTTGTAATTATCCAAATTTGGGACACTTTTTCAAAGAATTAAACTTGAGCTTGAACATTCATCACCTTTAAATATGGCATCTCACACCACCATGTCCACATTAGTGTTGATGCAAAACTTGACTTTCTTGACCATCAATCTCACACCTACACCATCATGCAATGACCTTTGCTTTAACTTAGTCCTCTTTTAGTTACAAATCTTGAGTCTTCATAATCATTTCTTGTTATCCTTCACACTTAAGGCCCTTTAAGCAGATTGATGAATACTCAAATTAGACTCTTAACTTATTTCTTGGGTATTTTACCTCTTTATATCTCATTGTATAAAACTCTTTCTGGGATTCAATCCTACCTGGGGTCCTTTGTTTAAGAGGTGAAAAAACATTTACTTCTCATGATCTATTCATTATTTAATTGTTAGTAATTGATTTGATTTAATTATTATAGTAAATTTTGCAGTAGTTCCAGTGGCAAACACTTGGATATCATATTCCAAGTATGATCAATTTTCGATGATAAGGCAATACTGACCAAGATCTTAGTCTTTATATTGAGATCTCCTATCTCTATCTTCAAATCGTATAGAATTGTCCTAATGACATTCTACAGATCTCCCCCTCCTACTCAAGTATAAGCATCCACTCAAGCCTTTCAGATTCCAAATATTATCAATCTCTTTGACTGTTGGTACACCTTTTGGTTATGCCATCCACAAGAATTAGTACTCATTTCCATGTTTTGGGGCTTACTTAAGAATTACTCAAGAAAAATCTAGTTTCTCTTTACTTAAACACTATTTTCCTAAAGTATTTTTCTTTTGCTCAAAGTATCTTAATCCTTAAGTGAGCTATAGGATGGTTGCTACCACCTCAAAGTTTCATATTTAGGTTTAACTCTAGGCCCTTTCAGAATGAGTCCAAGACTAAAAGTTACCCACCATCATAAGGTCCGATGTCCAATACCATTTTCTTACACGTGTAGATACAATGTCTCGTGTTACATACCACCATACTTACATCCACCAAAAATGTGAGGATGTTGTGCGTCTAAAAGTCTAGATAAATCATTTCATTAATCCTAGAGAACCTTTTCATTAGATATGTTCAAAAGGATTCATGCCCTTACTTAATCTGCTCTGGCTACTCTCTTGTCCTTTTGAACAATTCTTCCTTCTAATGTATCTTCTATGGTATGTTGTAATTTTGAAGTTAACTGCAAAATTCAAGAAAATATCCATGAATCTTAACTCTCTTGTCTTGTCACTTATAATGGATTAGCCAAGTCATAATTTCTATAACCTTCAATCCAAAAAAAATGTTTGAATGAACCTCAATCCTCTTGAGAGCTTACTTGTTTATTTCAAGAATTTCCTAGATATAAGGTACCCTAGATACTGGACACTTCATACCTTAGAAAAAAAAACTATTTAAGAGTTTTTATTGAACATGTCTTGCACCAAAGATCATGCTCATGGTAATTTCACCTCTTAACCAAGTTCTGAACTAGGAGCTTCTTAGGATTCACTAACTTAAAGTTGTTTTAAAGTACAAGAGATGTATCATTAGTTACTTTATTAAAGTTACAACTAGTTTAAGGTCTTTGTCTTGAAGATTGTACTTCTATGGTTCATCATTAAAGAATCTTTCACCAACAAACACTCTTATTTATGATCCTTTAATATCATTTGGAAGACTATTTAATAAGCAATTATTGTCCAAACATTGAATTTTCCAATCCTCTTAGTCATACAAGCCTCCTAGCTATGACTTTGTAAGGTTGTGAAACATTACTTGATCTTTTAAGAAGTGATCATTTGGAGGATTGCTAGATCCCTTTAACTGATTTCTTTAAATCTTCTTATCCCTTTAGTTTTTCATTCTTTGATCTCAAGGTGGTACCTTTATTTATGTTTTTATGTGAACACACTAGGACTGTCGGGGCACTTTTTTCCCTCTTTAAGAGGTTTTTTCCCCCTGGCTTGTATATATGCCTATAACCCTAATGAGTCACTTATCTTTGTACATTCTAGTGGTAATACATTCAGTATTGTGTGTTGTGCGGTAATACATTCAGTATTGTGTGTTGTGGCCCAAGATTCTTCTTCTTCTGTGTGTTGTTCATGTGCTTCTGTAGACCTCAAACTCCAACAATTGGTATCAGAGTAGGTCGTTACTTCATCTAGGGCATCATTGAAACCCCTCCGGTCATAGTCTCATGATTGCACAAAATTTGGTGAGCATACTCAATGCATTTCGACCTCCGAATGCACTATCATAGTGCTTGTATATGCAATTTTGTCTTTTTGTGCCAAAGATATATACAGGTTTTGGTTAGCTAGTATAAGTGTCTCAAAGTTTGCTACAAGTTTAGTAAAACTCAACAGGGTAGTTCTATTCAACTTTTTGATATACAATCATTTTTCTGCATCAGGATATTTTAGTCAATGACCATGGTTGAAAGAAATGATGTATTCTGTATGTTGGCTATTGAGGATAAGTTGGACAGTACCAATTACCCATTATGGGCTTATATGATGTGTCATGTATTGGTTGCAAAAGGAATATGGAATATTGTGCAGGGTATTGAAAAACGCCCTATTACACCTACAAACATGGTTGTTGAAGGTGACGCAAATAGTGTTGAAGATGATGATATTCTTCATGTTCTTGTTCATGCTAGAGTTCGTGTTGCACCTACTATAGAACAAATTTGTTGGAGTGGCAGAGATACTCATGCACATGCATTGATAGCCTTGCCTATCAAACGTGCCATTATTCCTCACATTCACTCTTGCAAAACAGCTCAGGATGCTTGGGATACACTTACCACTTTATACTAGGTAAGGAATGAGGCTCGTGTTGCTTAACTCCCAAAACAGTTGGAGAGTGAGCACATGAATGAAGGAGATTCCTTGGATAGTTTTCTGACAAAGATCAAAGATTTGAAGGAATAGCTGATTTTTGTTGATGAAGTCTTGCCTGGCAATTCACTTTTGTAGAATGTTCTGAACGGTCCTCCCGATTGATATCAGAGTTTTGCTTCTACTCTTCATTTGATGATGAAAGACAATCCAAATGCCTTAACATTTGAGGAGTTAGTCTCTGTTATGTTGCAAGAAGATCAATCTAGGTAGAACATGTTCATTATGCATGTTGCATATCAAGCTCTCATAGCTAGTCAAAAGGGCAAAGGTAAATGGAGCTCTTCTACTAGTAAGCAAAAATCTGCGAATTCTGCACAGTCAAAGAAGGATGACAGAGATGAGAAGAAAACAAAAAGCAAAATTTGTTTTGCATATACTATAAAGGAATTGATCATGTCATAAAGAGTTGTCAGAAACTAGCTACTAAAGAGGCAAGGACAAAAGAGGCTGGAATGGTTTTGTAGAGGCCTCTACACCCAAAATCGGGTCTATTAATCTTGTGCAGTATGAAGAATAGGCATTTACCATTGTTTGTATTTATGACCCATCTTCTCATGAACAATGTATGTCTGCAGTAGACTCAGATGTTTGGTACTTTGACAGTGGGGCAACCAAAGATATTACCTCACAACATGGTTTCTTCACGTCACTCGAGCCTGCCCCTATAGGGAATACTATCACATGCACCAACAACTCCTCTTATCCTATCATGGGAGTTGGTAAGATCATTCTGACTACTATTGATGGTAGTTCTTTTACATTGTCAGATGCTTTATTTGTGCTAGGGATCAAGAAGAATTTGTTATCAGTTTCAGCTTTAGCCAAGATTAGATTGATTGTGAAATTTGTTGATGACATATGTACAATTCATGATCTGTCGAATGGCAATGTCATTATTGCTTCTGGCATTTTATGGCATGGGCTGTATAAGCTCAAGACTTTGAAAAATATCTGGCATGTACAGTACATGATTCTCATGCTAAGTCAGATGCAAAGCTTTGGCATGCATGCTTTGATCATCTGAATTTTGCTAGTTTGCTATGCGTGCAGAAATCTGAAATGGTGTCCTCTCTGCCCAAACTTGAGGCACCTCATAAAGATGTTTATGAAGCCTGTATTTTGAGCAAAATGCAGCATTCCTCATTCCCAAAAGATGGTTCAATTTGAGCTACTAAAAAATTGTAGTTTGTTCACAGTGATGTTTGTTGTGTTATGCAGACACCCTCTTTTGGAAACTATCTTTACTTTGTGACTTTGATGGATGATTTTTCCATGCATGCATGGGTATATCCATTGAAAGCAAAGTCCGAAGGGTTTATGTGCTTCAAACAATTTTTGGTTTTGTCTGAAAATTTGTCGACATGTAAGATGGGCACCATTCGTTATGATCAATGGGGGAATATATGTCTTCTGATTTTACTGCATTTTTGGTTGAGAATGGGATAAAGCATCAGTTTATAGTGCCTTATACACCTCAACAGAATGGAGTTGTTGAACAAAAGAACAAGTCACTCATCGAGATGGCGAGGTGTATGGTCAAGAGTTAGGCTTTACCACATAGTTTCTAGCTTGAGGTTGTTATGTGTGCAGCATATGTACTTAAAAGATGTCCCATTAAAGCGTTGTAGTCTATCACTCCATATGAGGCTTGACATGGTCGCAAGCCATTTGTTTCTCACCTTCATGTTTTTGGTTGTTTGGCATATGCATTAATGCCTGAACAATGCAGGAATCGGATGATAAAGCAATGGAATGTATTTTTGTTGGGTACAGTTCTGAAAGCAAAGGCTATCATCTGTATCATCCAAAAACTAAACACATTTTGGTTAGCCGTGATGTTGCTTTTGTGGAAGATTCTATTCAACCATTACTTTCATGTAATAAGGAGGCATCAATTAGCTCCAAAGACATGTATGACCCTTGTGGACAGTCTAGTGCTGGTCCTAATGAGGCAACTTCTCAACCTTTATAGGTTTCATGTAGATCATTCCATTTTTTATGTAGATTTACATGATGCACTTGTTGATGAGAGAGATGATATTGAGGAGGCAAAAATTATGCCAAAATGGATGGTGTAACTTTGCGTGATAGGAAATTAGATTAATCTCTATCATATCCTACTTGTTCTGGCTCTCATAGTGCTTCTTTTGCATCATATTGCTATGTTATGGCTGCCTCTAGTCTCTATGATGAGAATGAGCTTGTTTCGTTTGATGAAGCACAAAATTCAAAAAAATTGGATGGCTACTATGCAATTTGAATATGATGTTATAATGAAGAATGGTACCTGGCCTTTATGTGACTTGCCTCTTGACAAGAAGGCCATTGGCACTAAGTGGGTATACAAACTGAAGTGTAAGCCTAATGGAACAATTGACATGTATAAGGCTAGGCTTGTTGCAAAGGGTTATGCTCAGAAAAGTGGATTGATTTTGATGAGACCTTTGCTCCTACATGCCGAATGACTATTGATTGTAGCATATGCGCACTTGAAGCTCATCATGTTTGGAATGTACATTGGTTGGATATTAAAACTTCATTTTTGAATGGTGATTTGCATGAAGAAGTGTATGTTTTCAGCCCCGTGGCTTTGTGTAGAAAGGGCATGAAAACCAACTCTGTAGGTTGAAAAAGGCATTATATGGTTTGAAGCAAGCACCACATGCTTGGTATGAAAAGATACATGCCTACTTGATTACACACGGTTTTGAGAACAGTCCAACAGAGAGCACCTTATATGTTAAGCATGCTAATGATGTGCTTATGATCATTGTTGTGTATGTTGATGACATGCTGCTCACTGGTCCTCATGAGAAGCATAATGCTGATTTTAAGGCTGATTTGCATGCCTCATTTGAGACGTTAGGTTTGAGGCATCTACATCATTATTTGGGCATCCTGTTCATGCAAGTTGAGGTGGAATAGCTTTATGTCAAACAAAATATTTTGACACATTATTGTATGATTTTGGCCTTGAAGACTCCAAACCTATTGCCACTCCTATGGAGACAGTTTTACAATTGAGTCTTCATGATTTTGGAGATGTATTTGATGTTGTTCTCTATCAGTAGGCTGTTGGATGGTTGATTTAGTTATGCATTACTTGGCCAAACATTGAGTTTGTCGTCTCATAGATGAGTAGGTTTATGCATTGCTCAGGTGTCAAGCATTGGTAGGCGGTTAAGTGCATCTTTTGCTACTTGAGCAATACCCCACTACTTGGATTGTTTTATCCCAAGGGGGGATCACTACTGCTAGTTTTACATGCTTTTTTTGACTCTGAATCAGCTAGTTTCTATGACACTCGTGTGTTCACTAGTGGCTTTTGATTCATGCTTGGTAGCTCATGTATATCTTGGTTGAGCAAGAAGCAACCTACTATGGCCACGTCCAATTGTGAGGCTGAGTATAGGGTAGCTTTCACAGCGACTGTTGAGTGTGTGTGGCTCAGATGCCTTATGGCCAATCTTCTGCCACCACCATCTTCAATGATAGTCAAAACGCATTGGCAATTGTGAGGAACGTGTGTGCCATGCTCGCAGTTAGCACATTGAGGTGCACTATCATTATGTCAAGGAGAGGTTCTCTACTGGAGACATCAGTTTGGCATATGTGCCCACATAGGAGAACATTGCAGACCTTTTCAGGAAGGCTCTGCCTAGGGAGAAGTTTGAAGCTTTCCGCAAAGCTTTGGGCTTACTTCCTTTTGTGGATTGATTCCACATAGCTTGGCACTTCCTTATACATGAGTGCCAACTCCTTGTTCACTGCATCACTCCCAAGGGGATTTGTTGATATTTTTAGATGGTGATGTGTGTGAGCACACCAAGAATGTTGAGGCACTTTTTTCCCTCTTTAGGAGGATTTTTTCCCTCGTCTTGTATATATGCCAATAACCCAAATGGGTCACTTATCTTTGTACATTCTAGTGGTAATACATTCAGTATTGTGTGTTGTGCTCCAAGCTTCTTCTTCTTCCATGTGCTTTTCGCGTGCCTCCGCAGACCTCAAACTTTAACATTTTATACCTCAAGATAATAAGTTTTTCTTCTAGTTATGTTTGTAACTATTGATATATTAAATAGGCTCATCTTTCTTTGTTTTACTTTTCCAAAGCTTTTTTTTCCATGGATTTCATTTTAAACATACCCTAAACTTTGTTGAACGATATGCACATAGTATTGCAATATATTATTTGGATTTGAAGTTTATCCATTCATCCCTTTGGACTATAAAGGATATCTTTGCACCACGTTTTTCTTGTAAGAATAAAGGACGGAAGGCGGAAGTGCTTCAGCTATTTCCATGTATTCATGACCAAGTGATTGTTGGGTAGACTTAAAGTGTGGATTCGATGTTGGGTGTGCGAAGAAGCCTATGTATGCCCAAGTGATTGTTGGGTAGATTTAGCATATGCATGACCAAGTGATTGTTGGGTATTTAAAGTGTATTTTGGATGTTAGGTGTGCGAAGAAGCCTTCCCCGGGTCATGACCAAAGCTTTCAGCTTGCAAAACCTCTACAGAGATGTGAAATGATGAAAACGAGATGCCAACCTACTCAGAAGTCACCATAGACGCTTGAACAAAAATGATGCGATAAGAATGTGGCAGGGGCTCCTCGAAGGTCATCATAGAAGCTTCAAGAGCAGCTCTAATACTAACATTAGTAACTCTCTTGACACGCACATGAGAAATAGAGCTAGATCTCCACTCAATTTACTATGTGTACTCGTGTCAACTGAAGTTAAGTCAAGTTGAAGCTTTCATAAAGACCTAAAGTGTATTAGGAAAAGAACTCTCCCTAATGCACTCGTCAGGATTGAACAAAAGACCTCCTCGTTCCCATCACATGGACTAATCACTAGGTGAAACTCAATTCCTTTACTAATATTCTAGAAGTTCATAATGTAAACTTGACCCTAACCTTTGTCAAGTCATTTTATGACAATACCCACGATGTAACAATGAGAGGTCATCCTGACATTAAAAGTTTGGGGCATACATACACGCAGTCTCTCTCTCTCTCTCTCACTCACACACACACACACACACACACACACATATATATATATATATATATATATATATATATATATATATATATATATATATATATATATATATATATATATATATATGAGTCTCTATCATAAAGAATGGGTGCTTGAAGTTCAGTTTGCATTTATGCACTATATGGTTGACATTTGATTAATGTTTATGCAATTTATGGTTATGATGTTGTATAAACATATATCTACATAGGGATGCAGAGGCTTGCATAGGTCTGGGAGCCTCTTTTACTTTTTTATTTTTTCAATACCAATAGATATACCAACCCGCATACCAACACATTTTTTCCTAATTGTGTAAACCATTATTTCATGTGTTTGGTTTTGACGTACTTATGGATACGTGTACCGACCCCTTTATTTTTCCAATACCAATAGACATACCAACCCGCATACCAACACCTTTTTTCCTAGTTGTGTAAACCATTATTTCATGTGTTTGGTTTTGACGTACTTATGGATACATGTACCGAACCCTATGCCGACAATACTTGGAATTATTACCGACGAACATTTCGACCATCATTGGGATGTGCCGGCAGATACCCATGCACGTTTTCACGTGTATCGCAATGTCTACATGTTTTTTGATGTTTCCATATTGACGGATACATGGATGCATAAATCGACGGTTGTAGTGGAAATATATGCTGGAAAAATGGACAGTTGTGGTGGAAATACATGTTGGAAAGCATCCATTCACTACAAGGAATACGGGTGTATAACGACGGTTAAGGCGACACAATTTCATCGCTATAAAATTGCAAAATGTATCGCAATGAGCGTCACACACAAACAGTCGATTAAACGACAAACAAAAGGACGTTTTGTTCGACATAAGGCGCGACGGGGTGTGTGACGCTCGCATAGAGCGTCGCTAAGGCGATGGTTTTATGCGACGCTAAAAAATGTCGCTTATGCGATGCCAAATCCATTGGTTTTTACGACGCGTTACCATCGCTTACACGACAGTCTATTGACGAAAAAAATTAAAACGTTGGAGGCTCTTCGATCGGCATTTTTACGCATCTGATCGAAGAGCTCTCCAACGTTCGCAATTGCGCTGCGCTTACGAGCTGAAACAAGTATATGCAGAATTGTTGTTTTTCCTAAACTCTATCTTATTGTCTCTCTCTGTCTCTTTTTCTCTCTTTCTACATCTTTCTCTCTTTGAATTCTCTCTTTCTCTCTCTCTCTCTCTTCTTTCTCTCTTTATTACAGGTTATTCGAGAAGCTAACCAAGCAAAAAATATGGCTAACTATTGTAAGTACAATTTCTATTCTTTGTATATCATTTGAATTGTGTTATTTTCATTAGATAGCATACTCACACTTATTGATATACACATATACACTTATATATGATGAAGATGCATGTTCACACATATACACATATACACATGCAACACACACATATATACACCCAGATACATGTGCACATACACTTAGACATACACACACATACACATGCATATGCACAAACATTTCTACAACCACATAAAAAGACTAGACTTACATGCATGCATTATTGCATATATATATACACATACACACATTAACATATATGTAAATACATGTATATGCACATCCACATGCATGCACATTCACATGCATGCACATGGATGCAAATGGAAATGCATCCACATACACATGCATGTTTCATACATATACACATGCATATACACACATTATACACATATATACACATATATGCACATACGTACACACACATATACACATGCACACACACATGCACATACATACATATACACATATACATGCACATACACACATATACACATAGATTTACACATATACATGCACATACATATACATGCACATACATATACACACATACACATGCACATGCACATACTCATACACACATATACACTTACACATGCACATGCACATACATACATATACACACACATACACATGCACATACATACATATACACACACATACATATACACTTACGTACACACATATGAATGAATTGTATAATTAAAGTATTAAAACACATGCTTAATATAAACAATAATAAAAATCAATAGAACAAAACTCTTCATTACTTAATACCATACACACAATTCAAAACATAATTGAAATGAAAAATATATAGATTATATATATATATATATATATATATATATATATATATATATATATATATATATATATATATATATATATATCAATGTAAATACATATAATCCAATGTCATAATCAACTAGAATCCTAATCATCATCATCATGATCATCATCATCATCATCATCATCCTCATCAGCATCATGATCATCCTGATCATCTTCATCATCATGATCACCCTGTGACGATCGAGATCGTCCCTCCTATGTCTGTCTCTCCACCTCATCCATATCTGCCTCTCCATAATACTCCTGTATTACATATAACAAACATAAATAGGTAAAACAATTAAACCATTCATAAAAATAAAATAATTATATAAAATTTAATAATACTCACAAAGGCATCCGGACGATCTCGCATATACTCGCTCAAATGCCGATATCCAAAATGTGTTGTATACTCGATCTCATGTTTCATAGGATATCGGCCATAATCCTTTCGCTGCATTGAAACAAATAAAAAAAGATTAGTTGCTTGCATTTTAACTAAAATAAAAAATATACTCACAATAACACATATACTTACAAATGTAGCTACAAAACCATTATGGCCCATTTGGCCTAGGTGCGATGTGTGGCCCGACTCCACTCTCTTCTTTGCAGCATCCTATTTATTTAAGAAAAAAGAAATACATAAATTAAATGTAAAAAATTACTAAAATATATGAAAATTATAAATATAAACTATTAATTTGTGTACCTTCTGCTGAGGAAATGACTCCTGAAGACATAGCTGTCTACAAAAAAACTACCACGTCTCAGGTGGTATGTTAGGTTGCCTCTTATTTTTTTCCACCATACAATATCTCTTGTTAATTTAATCTCAAACAGAAAAAAAAAATTAGAATACATACACATATATACACACACATACACATACACATACCCACATACACATATACATGCAAACATATATGCATACATATATGTATACATATACACATATACATACATATAACATAAACACACATATACATATCCACATATATATGTACACATACATGCATGCATATACACTCATTCATACAAAATACATGCATTTATCCCACAATAATGTGTATTTGTGTATATGTGAATCTGTGTCTATGTGTAAATGTGTATATGTGAATATGTGTGTATGTGTGAATATGTATATATGAATTTTTTGTGTATGTAAATAATTAGATTATTAATATCAAATACCATTATTTGTAGATTCTGATCAATCAGATGGAACTCCACCACCGTCTCCTCATCGTGCAACGACTATATACTGTAAGTATATCAAACATTTAATTTTAAATATATTTAATGGATACATAACTTATATATTTTTTTGTTTCTTATTATAATCGGATTCCGATTAATCAGAGGGTACTCCACCACCTCCTACCCATGCAATGACTTCACATGTGTCCTCGGATAGGAATTATGATGAATTTTACTATCAAGAGCATATTATATGTTGGTGTAACTCTTGTTATGGCACGTATCAAAGACCACGATTGGAATGTATTGAACATGAGGCAGAGTATGGTACTTTTGAGCGTGCACCATCACCCAGTCAACGTGATAATGCTTGGGTATGTATTTTTTATATAAATTAATGTCATTATTTTGTTTAAAAACCATATACAAAATCAAATTACTGTTGATATACAGGAATAGTTGCTCGATGATGATGATAATGATAATTTTTCTCATAATGTTAATATACCTGGTACATGTCATGGACTTGTTGTTCATCAATTACAAGTAGAGGTTTCTAGAAATCCTCTACCTCCTGATTTAGAGACTGAAACGGCTTGAGATTATCCATTGCCAGCTTATGATCGTTCTTTAGTACAAACATATGATAGAAGAAGATATGGAGGATGGAATAGAGGACCACTTCCTTTAGATGGAGAGGTTTTCAACTTTTGGGTTAATCGCTATATGATTGCTCCATCCACTATTACTAATGTTGGTCGTGATCTCTTTATTTTAGAGGATTTGTATGTGCCTCCGAACTCTGAAGTCACTCTTATGTCATTTTGTGGTCCTATATATGGATGGGGAGATTGGCATTGACTTTCAGGTTATGTTCAAAGCATGAGTACTTATGGAATATGCTTGAATGCAGCATCCCTTACTAGTAGAAGGATTTTACATGCAGAAAATGAAAGATTATATATTGATGGAAGACCTTCACACATGGAAATATAGCAGGTTTAATAAATAGTAGTCGAGGGTTACATAATAGTTCAAGGACTAATTGCACATTTGAGGAGCATGAGAATAGTCATGAATCACCATACATGAGTAGAGATGTATCAAGATACATAGTTGTCAATGCTATTACTACATTACATGCAGGTGATGAACTATTAGTGAATTATGGATGGCATAGACCTCCAAGAGCACCTTTTAGCTAGAGAGAATAAAAATTTTCTATCCATATTTAATAACTTATATACCGAATTTTATATTTAAAGTTTACTTTTTATTCATTTATGGAATACTAATGAATTTTATTCATATGTGTAGATTCCAACGTATGATGTTGATGATATTCCTCCACACCATTCACAATTGCCAGTAAAACCTCAATTATCAGAAGCTTCTATGAGGAGGCTACGCAAAAGTAATCATGTGGAATATGCAAGGTTGAAAGATCTATATTCAAAAGACGATAAAGTACAAGATTTGTGTGACAATGATGAAGATGATGGCATGGCATATTTTATTGAGGATTGGTATCAAAATGACAGTGAGAGCATTGATATTTCTAAAAATGAGAAATATCTTCGAGAGGAATGTCTAAAGCATGTATATGAAGGAAGTCATTTGACACGACTAAGTGCGAGCTTACTTATTCTCAATATTCAAAATCATTTTAGATGGAGTAATGTATCTGTTTCGACACTATTAAGGTATAATTTTCATTTTTCTATATATATATATATATTTTTTTTTTCTATATATATATATATATATATATATATATATATATATATATATATATATATATATATGCATAAATATATATATATATATATATATATACATGCATGTATAAACATACACATAATATACATGAATGCATACACACATATAAACATACACACACATATACACACATACACATGTTATGAGAGTAAGGTCAAATTATACATACCTGTATCGAATGAAGATGTTTTGTCCATCTAGCCTTTAGAATTGTCCACCCAACCTTTAGAATCTTCTTGACACATGTTTCTCCTATTTTAGTCGACCTCATACCTGTGCTGCTAATTGTACAAATATTAAATAGCAGTTACCAAGGAAGGTATTAAGTCACATGTAAAAATGGGAGGAGCAAATTTATCCTGAAGATTTTGAAGGGTGGAAAAATAATTTTAAAGGATGGGCGAAGCAAGTTTTTATTCTTACATTAGATAAGGTAAGAACAAGAACTTGAATTGAATGGACACTTTTTGTCCGCCCATCTTTTAAAACTATTAATGCATCTTTCAAAATATTTGCGAAAATTTGATCCTCCCATTTTACATATGACTTAATACCTTCCTTGGTAATGGCTATTTAATATCTGTAAACAGCTTAGCAAGATAGGTAATAGATTGACTATAAAATGGGAACCTGCCAGACGATTCAATGGTCTAGATATGAAAATCTGCAAACCACAATATACAAAAAACAATTAAAAACGAAATCAAATATACACAGCTACACATGCATACATACATATACATACATATATACACATTCATACATACACATACATACATACATACACATGTATACACACATACATATACATATATGCATATGTATATATACATACATATACACCTATGAAACACATATACATACATATATACATATACACATACACATATGTATACGCATGCACATGCATATTCACATAGACATACACATACACCTAAGCATACACATATATAAAATTATATGCATATATATATGTATATTTATTTATTTACTTTTCTTAATATATCTTTTTTTGATGAACTTACAGGTTATTATCTGAAAAGTTTTTACCAAGTCAGAATATTCTTCCTACCTCACATGATGAAATGAAGAAGATAATCAACAATCTTGGTATAGATTATAAATGTATACATGCATGTCCTAACGATTGTATTTTATATAGAGGTGAATATGCAGACTCTTTAACATGTCCCAAATGTCAATCTCCTCGATATAAGGGCGAAGAAGGTAAAATCCCAAAAAAGGTATTGAGACATTTTCCATTGGCTCCACGGATTAGACATATGTTTCAAAGCACGAAATTATCAAAGCTTTTGACTTGGGGACATGATCATAAAAGTACTGATGGAATAATCAGAATTCCTCATGATAGTGTTGCTTTTCAGCATATTGATTCTACATGGCCTGAGTTTGCATAAAATCCACATAATCTAAAGTTTGGAGTTGCATTAGATGGGGTTAATCCATTCTCCATGAAATCCAGTAAATGGTCAACATGGCTAGTGGTAGTCATAAACTACAATCTTCCGCCATATCTTAGCATTAAAAAGGAACATTTAATGCTTTCACTTTTAATCCCAGGCAAAGACAAGTTAAAGATATGAATATATATATTGCTCCTCTCATTGATGATCTCCAAGAGTTATGGAGAGGTATTAATGTCATTGATGTATCGAAAAGCATCAATAGAAGATATATTACGGTTCGTGGTATTGTGGCTTGGACCATTCACGATTTTCCAGGATATGGTGTTTGTTCAAGTATTGATGTAATTTTTTTATTCAATATGCATGTAAATAAATATGATTTAATGTAATTATATTTTTATCATTTTCATGATGCAAGAATATCTACTAAGGGTTATAAAGCTTGTCCATGTTGTGGTGATTGGTTGAGATCAATCTATAGTAAGAATCTCAACAAAAATATTTACCTTCGACAACGACAATTCTTACCTGATGATCATCCATTAAGATCTAAAAGAGAAGCGATACACTTTAATGGAAAGCTTGAAACAGGCCAGTGTCCAAAACCTATGACGCCTATGGATTGGTATAAAAAATGGATAGATGGACCTCTGATAGATCCAGAATCAGAAATCTTCAGTGATGATGAAGATAATGAGTATGTGAAGAGAGGTAAAGGAAAATTGGAACTCGCAGAGAACATATCAATATGGTATTCTTTGGAGTATTGGAAAGATTTAAAAGTATGTCATCTTGTTGATCCTATGCATATATTAAAAAATATTGGTTATTCACTATGGCAACATCTTCTTAGACTAAAAGATACCATAGCATCAAGGAATGATTTGAAAGATCAAAAATCAAAACCCAAGTTATGGCCAGTTTTTGATAGACATCGACAAGAAACGACTTATGCAGCTGCTCCTTGGGTACTTACAACAAAAGAGATACAGACTATCAACAATAGAATTCAATTGATTAAGACTCCTACAGGATATGGAGCATCTTTTCAAAACATGTTTACTATGGATGATAAGAGCTTTTCTGGGTTAAAGACCCATGACTGGCATATTTTACCTTTGGTTATCAATGGATGTACAATGAAAGGAGTACGAGATGTGCTCTATCGTCTTGGATCACTTATAAGGTAATTATGATACTTTTATATTTAATATGTATGAATATTGGATATCTTTTCTTTTTGAATTAACTTCTTTATAATTGTTTTTATGGTATGTATAGGTGGATTGCACCCAAAGAGATTGACAAAAACTCGATCCCACAAAAAAAAACATGAATGCAAAGAGCTACTATGTTTGATGGAGAAAGAACTTCCTACTTCATTTTTTGATATTCAGGTTCATTTATTAGTCCATCTTGTAGATGAAATAGAGATTGCAGGTGTTGTCAACACTCGATGGATGTTTTGGGTCGAGCAATTTATGGGAATATTAAAAGGTTATGTCCGACAAAGAGCGAAACCAAAAGGATCCATGGCAAAGGGTTGGATGCTTGAAGAGTGCATGAATTACGTTACTAAGTACCTTGAAAGAGTTCATGAAGAAGCTCCACGTGCATGGACCAACGAGTCTTCTTCAAAAATAACAGATGAGGTATTATCAGGTAGAGGAGTTCCATTCTTATTTACATTTCAAGAAAAAAATGATGTTTCTACCTTTGTGGCATATAATAGCGAATGCATGCAAGCATTCCTTAGCAAGTACGAATAGGAACTTCAAAATCTCCGAAGTAAAAGGGAAAAAAACAAAAGATATAGACGTAATCTCAATAATAATGAGATTATAGATATATCTTCTTTCACGGATTGGCTATAAAGTCGTTTGCAATGCGCCAACGCAAATAATGAAGAAATCTCAGATGAGCAGAGAGAGTTAATGATAGGTTGTGAACGAAAGGTAATTTTATTTTAATAATATTTTATTTTAATGATATTTTATTTTTTATGTATGTATATTAGTTTCTATTTGCTAATTGAATTTCTTTTGCAGGCTCGAATGTTCACTAATATGTGGGCTTTTGGACATCATATTAGAATCAAAGCCATTGATTCTTTATGTAAAACAAATGATTCTAGTATTGTTGCTTCTTTCAAGCAACTATCACATGCTAGCTCAAAAGACATGAACCTTATAGATGGTGAACTTGGTTATGTAGGAACTATTGTTGGTATCTACGAAATTTAATTTCGTACATTCAAACAGGTAGAAAAAAATTTATATTTTTAATGATAGAGTTAGTTATTTTTGTAAGCACCTAATAATGGGTTTTTGTTTTCATATATTTTGATAGGTCATTTTGAAGGTTGACTAGTTTCGAGCTGAGTATAAAGGTAGTAATTCCACATTAAGAAAGGAATTATCTGGGTTTTGGGCAATTGATTCTTCCAAGGTAATGCGATCTACTAAAGAACCATATATTCTTCCTAGGCATATTGAACAAGCATTTTTTTATAAAAACCCAGATGCTCACCCTTAGTGGCAAGTCATTCATGTGCAACCTAGAGGTAGGTCATTGTTTGAACAATTTATTTGTAGAGAGATCGAAGAAAGTCCTCTTGATGATTCAACATCAGATACTGATACATCAACATCTGAAAGAGAAATTAGAATCATTATACGTGATAATGATACAAATCTTTTTGATGAAGAGGATAATTCTCTACATGTTGATTCTACTGATGAGGAAGAGGAATCACTAGGAATAGATATTAATCCATCAATAGATGATGTGACTCATGAGAATACAGATTTAACAATAGAAGAAATAAATGAAATCAATAAGGATAATGAAGATGAGACTATATTGATGTCTTACCAAAATGATGGCAATAATGAAAACATATGAGCAGATTAGATAGTAAATTCTACTCTAGTTATCGATCAATAACTTGAAGATTCTGAATGGATATTAGATAATAGATTTTTTATTAACTTGAATAATGATGAATCCTACTAGAGAGATGAAATCATGTTCTTTTAAGTTAGAACATGAAGCTCGGGGGTATGCCTAATTATTTTATATATAGCTTTATCTTCATGTCTATACATATGTTAGTATGCATATATATGTATTTCATGTATAAGTATGTGTGTGCATGTGTGTGATATATGTATACATGTGTTAGTATGCATATGTGTATATATGCATATGCATTTATGTAAAATATTCATGTATTCATGTATTCATGTAATATATGCAAGTGTTTATAATTGTGTACATGTATATATGTATATGTGTCTATGTGTAAATGTGTACATGTAAATATGTATGCATCTATATATATATTTATGTGTGCATTTAGGCATGTATGTGTGATGCATAATATATCTACTCCATTTTATATTTTTGTATGTGTATCTACATGATGTGTATATATCTTTATATATATTATGATCCTCGTTGATTCGAGTAGCTATATATAGAGGCATAAGGTTGGGAGGAGAGACATCTCTCTAGTAGGACGTCCAAGGAATAGATGCAATGTGTACATATACTTCAATCATATGGCTAAAGGGTTGAATTAGAGTTTTTAAATTAGGGGTTTTAAAACCCTAATATCAAAATTAGTGTTTTCAAATTAGGATTTTTGAAATAGGATTTATTTATTTGTTTATGTGTATGCATGTGTTGTGTATGTATGTGTATCTATATGTGCATATGCATGTGTTGTGTGTGTGTATATATGCATGTGTATATGTATATATGCCTGTAAATATGATTATATGAGTCTATGTGTGTGTACATATGATTATGCATGTTTATGTGTATGTGAGTATGTGTATGTGTCTATGTGTATTCATTATATGTGTGTAACTGCATGCATGTGTATGTGTGTGTAAAAATGTACATGTATGTGTGTGCATGTATGTGTATATGTGTGTAAATGTGTATGTATGATGTATATGTGTGTGTATGTGTGTATTTGTACCTCTAGTCTCACTCTTTTCTCTCTCTCTCTCTCTCATATACATACATACATAAATAAACACACATACTCATATCCACATATATATATACATAAAAGCAGTGCATACAGTGCATTATCATGACGATGAGTCATAAGTGTCCGCATCTCTTTTAGACACCACTTATGCGACCATCCTGTCCCAAACTCTATCTCAAGTGAACTAAGTACGTATTTTTTATCCCTCTCATCATTCTCATTACAAAAATAAAAAAAATAATGTAAATAAAACATAAGATATTTATTTCAATTTTTATATGTAAAATTTATACTTACTTCACGGTAAGTGGACAAGGCACAGGTAAGAGTCGTATAATGCCCGCATTCTTCTCTTGAACTCCAATCCATTCCCATTGTACACAATGTTCCCCTCTGGCTCTATATCACACTCTAGTCCTAAGGTGCCTATGCATGTCCTCATAGGCAACTCTACTCTGCTATCATGATCTGGAGGTGGTATAGGTGTCCTGAAAATAGATAGATAAAAATAAATAAAAATATGTGTTATAATATCATTAAAAAAGTTTATGAAAAAAAAACATGCCTATGAGCAGATAGCTGTCTTCCTGCATGTGGAGCCGCATAAGAGCCCTCCTCTGATCATTGGGTAAGCATCTGGATCGTATAATCCAACTCATCATCAGACATCTCTGAGTAATCATGCATGATGGCCCCTAGAGTATCAGACATAACTCTTGCTCTCATAAGACATTTTATGAGAGTGAGTTTCGCCTTTCTCTCTCTACTAGGATCCATAATACCTAACATATAAAACAAAATGGGTTAGAAATCAATATATATATGTATACATATGTATGTGTGTATATTGTGTATGGTGTATATGTGAGTCTATGGATCTGTGTGTATATGGATCTGTGTGTATATGGATCTGTGTGTATGCGTGTATGCATGTAAGCATGTATGTATGCATATGCGTGTGTACATGTGTGTGTATGTGTGTGTGTGTCTATGTGTGTGTATGCATGAGTATGTGTGTGTAAATCTGTGTGTATATGTGTGTGTATGTGTCTATGTGTATGTATGTGTCTATGTGTGTGTATGTGTATGCATGTGCATTATGTATGCATATATGTGTGTATGTGCATGTATGTGTGTGTATGTGTCTATGTGTGTATGTGTATGCATGTATCTATGCATATGCATGTGCATTATGTATGCATATGTGTGTGTATGCATGTAAGTATGTATGTATGCATATGTATATGCATTATGTATGAATATGTATGCATGTATGTGTATGTGTGTGTATGTCTCTCTATGTGTGTGTGTATGTGTGTATGTGTGTGTGTGTGTCTATGTGTGTATGTGTATGTGTGTATGCGTGTGTATGTGTGTGTGTGTCTATGAGTGTGTATGTGTGTGTGTTTCTATGACTGTGTATGTGTTTATATGTGTGTATGTGTCTGTGTGTGTATGTGTCTATGTTTGTATGTGTATGCATGTATATATGCATATGTGTGTGTATGCATTATGTATGCATTATTGTTGACAGTCAAGGTCACACACAAGCAGCGAAGCGCATCAATGAAGTGGATACACAAGAAGAAGGAGCATGTAGGGAGCTCCAAGAAGCACATGTCAAATTTTCAAAAGAAATCCCTATACATATAGTGACTTTTGTCACTAAAAACCATTGTAAATACCATTTTCTATTTTTACAACTCCATTTTGTTCAAGCCAAGGAGTCCTTGAGCTTGAGGAGTATTAGAAGTATCATCCTACCAATTTTCATAATTTTTAGATTCCATTTGAGTCCCCAAATAAGCCTTGGAACCTAATTTTTAACTAGGTGGGACATTAGGTCTGGATAGGGCCAAAACTACTCAAAAAACTATAAAAAGGGCTGGAGAGCTCATTTTAGGGGGTAGCTTGTTGTAGATTTCAGCTTTGTAAGAGAGTTCTTTAGTAATCGAAGTCCTTCCATTGTT
The DNA here is from genome assembly GCA_020310875.1 of Ceratopteris richardii. Classification (NCBI taxonomy): domain Eukaryota; kingdom Viridiplantae; phylum Streptophyta; class Polypodiopsida; order Polypodiales; family Pteridaceae; genus Ceratopteris; species Ceratopteris richardii. The sequence goes on from CM035432.1 coordinate 153,825,619, forward strand.
CCATTCTTTGCTCTTACTTTGTGTGTGTGTGTATGTGTGTGCATGTTTGTATGCTTTCACTCACTCACTTTTGCACTTCACTTGTTCTTGGTCTTCATACCGGTCCTCACGTCTTCGCGGATTGACATTTATGAGGTGAAGCTCCTCATGTTGGTACTCACCATTGTGCTAGAGTGACACCAAATTTGGCGCCGTTGCCGGGGAGAGAGCTTGGAGGACGAGCATGTAATGGTAAGACATAGAGTAGCAACGTTGAAAGGTAAAAAATCACCATTTTCAGTTCAGTTTCTAAGTTTTTCTTCTTCTTCATCTTCATCACCATCACCATCTTCTCCCATCTTCATATTCTCCGATTTTTTCCATTTTTGAGTGTACATTCACCTCGTTTTTCACTTGCGACTGTGAGGAACAAGCGCAGAGGCTGTTTAGAGCTGAAGTGCTGAAGAAATCGCCTTGAAATCTGTTGGTGTAAATTGCAAGCCTACACATTTGGCTCAAAGGATGCATTAAAGTCTACACATACATGAAGAAGCATAGGAACATATGCTAGTGGTTAATTACCACTTTACCTCATTGTAAAAGTCAAATTGACTTAGAATCTTTTGTAATAACCTACCGAAGTGAGTCGCGGAAAAAGGAGTTCATTTGATTGAAGGAATATCTCCAAGCATTTAGGAGCTTGATCATAGGGAGCCAAAATTTGAATTTGAATTCAAATCTTTGTTCATTACATATAAAAAGTGAACATGAAAAGTCACAGGTAGAGAGATCATTCCCGAGCCTCATTCTACTGATTTTGAGTGTATGTGAGGACTATACTATAGCCTACACCTCTCTACACCATTAGGCAATGTTGTTCATGCCAATGGCATTGTATACAAGTGTTCATTAATAGATACATTTACATCATTCATCTCTGAATTCTCTGTTAGTCTACTCAAAAGTCTGTCAACTTGTCAAGGGCATATCTCAATCAATTCTTCACCAAATTCAGTGATTCAAAGCTTTTTGGATTCAGCTCAAAGTCATATACATGTTGTCAAAGTTTGAAGTAATTCTATTCAGTCATTTCAGAGAAATCTACGTCGAGGTGAACTCTGGTCATTTTCTGCTACAATCCTAAAAAGTCGGGGGTATAGCTAAACTTGCTAAATTGATTTCTCTTAGCATAGTTTGTCTTTTTTGCATCATTCCACTTGAAAATGGTAGCTTACTAAGCTAATTAAATACCCCTAGAAGGAATTTTATCAATTTCTACTGTGCTAGTCACACTGAGCAAAACATTCAGCAGGTGTCAAGACATAAATAGAAGGTTTTCTTGAGTTTGCGAACTTCAAAGTTATCTGTTTTGGTTCAATCATTACACACATCACTTCCAAAGTACATAGGACATTTTTTGGTGTTATGGGAAAGCTAAGAAGGTCTACTTATCAACTCTGAAGCAAAAGAGGGCTGGTACAAAGCAGGTTTAGTAGTACCTACTCAGTCTCTTGAAGCATCCATCCATCTATCCCAATAGTGGCATCAGAGCAATAGAGGTAAAATGGGAGATGGTTTTCCTTCATTTATTGATAATTGGACAGGAACAACTATCAAGCTTGGTCTCTAAGGATGAAGACCTACCTACAAGGAAGGAGTCTCTATGGATACATCTCAGGAGATGAGGAATTGCCCTCATTCAAAGCAAGAGGATTGCCAACCAAGGAAGAACAAGAAAAGCTCAACACATGGTGTGCTAAGGATGCATTGGCAAGGTCATATTTACTCAACTCTATCTCTGACTTTCTTTTGCCACATATCATAAATTGTAAGACATCCAAGAAACTTGGGAAACCTTGTCATCATACTTTTCCTCCAATACAAGGGCTAGGAAAAATCAGTTGTGGATTGAATTCACAACACTAAGGAAGCAGCCTAAGCAAGCTGTTTCAGAATTTGTGACCAAGATCAAAGATGTTGTAGATCAGTTAGCAAACATAGGAGAAGAGATTGAAGAAGAACAAGTTGTAAGGCAAGTGATCAATGGAATCAAGGCTGATGACAAATGGGAAAACTTCACCACTGCAATGGATCTCTACATGGACATGCACACTCTAGATCTTACAACTCTCATGGGACAACTATTTACACAAAAATGGAAGATGAAGGCTCTACCTCCCAAGCCAACTATGCAGGGAGAGGTAGATCTTCAAGAGGAAGGGGCAGAGGAGGTAAGCAAGGTAGGGGGAGACCCTACAACTCATCACCATGCAACATTTGTGGTTTATCAAATCATACTAGAGATGAGTGTTTCAGGAATTACAAAAATCAGAGAGGAAGACACTACCAAAGAGGTGGATACTCACAGTCAAGAGGAAGGTTCAACCATCACGAAGGCCACAACAACAATTACAACAACAAGTACAACAACAATTACAACAACAATTACAATGGCAACTACCAAGGAGGATTCAAAACCAGAAAGGACTACAACAACTACACAGAGGAGCAGGATGACTCTCTTTTGATCATGAACATGACTTCAAAGTCAGGTACAAATGATGACCACCTGTTCTACATTGACTCAGGGTGCTCAAATCATGTGGCTGGAAATGTGGCACTACTCTCTGATCTTGAGGAACCCAAAGGTAAACATCAAGTCCAAACAGGTGATGATACAAAGCATTCAGTAGTTAAAGTTGGAAATGTTAAGACTTGTGATGGTAATCAGAATTTGTTGAGCAGGGTACTCTATGTACCAACCATTACCAAAAATTTGATGAGTGTTGGTCAGATTGTGGAGAAAGGTTTGCAGGTCAGATTCAATCAATATGGAGCATTTGTGGAAGACCCAAGACATGGGTTCAAGAGGATTGCTAAAGGAGAAAAATCAGGTAGACTTTTCACTTTTGAGTTGGAAGATACAAAGAATATTGCACTATACAGTTATAAAGATCAAACACTTTCAGAGCTTGAGATTTGGCACAAAAGGTTAGGGCACATAGGAGAAAGAACCTTGAAACAAATGTGCAGAGACCAATGTGTGCTTGGGATACCTAATGTATCCAAGCAACATATGATTTACAAGTGTGGTGCTTGTCAATTTGGTAAGTCTCACAGGTTACCCTTCTCCAAGAAAGGATATATGCATGAAGACTACCTAGAGCTTGTACACACAGATGTATGGGGACCTAGCAAAGACCCCTCAGTCTCAGGATCAAGGTACTATGTGTCTTTCATTGATGATTATAGCAGATGGACTGTATTATACTTCATGAAGCATAAGGATGAGGTATTTAATTGTTTTAAGAAATATCTTGCATTAGTTGAAAACCAGACAGGAAGGAATTTGAAGAGGCTAAGGTCAGATGGAGGAGGTGAGTACTTCTCCAAGGAGTTTGAAGACTTCTTGCAGGAGAGAGGCATCAAAAGAGAGATAACCACAAGGTATTCTCCTGAACAGAATGGGGTAGTTGAGAGAAGAAATAGGTTAAGTGTTGAGACAACTAGATCTATGCTTAATGAGAAGAAGTTACCTAACTATCTATGGGCAGAGAGTGTTTCTACTGCCACTTACCTCATAAACAGGTTACCATCTAAGTCACTTGATGGTATGACACCCTATGAAGCATGGCATGTTAAGAGACCATCATTAGATCACTGCAAAATATTTGGATGTGTAGCATATGTGCACATTCCTTCTCAGATAAGAGGTAAGCTAGACCCAAAGGCTGAAAAATGCATTTTTATTGGGTATGATTTAAATAAAAAAGGTTACAGGTTTTATAATCCTACCAATAAGGGATTTATTGTAAGTAGAGATGTGATCTTTGATGAAAATGATTCTTGGTATGAGAATGAATGCAGGAAGGTTAAACTACCCTATGACTTGGAAGAGGAATTTCCAAAACTTGCAAAGGAGGAACCCACTCAGAATGAAGACTCAAGTTCAGATGATGAAGACACTATCAACCTTGAAGAATTCAAGGCATGGAAGTCCAAGGGCAAAATGAAGATGAAGAAGCTTGAAGACATACCTGAATCTTCAACTCAATCAATCAGAAGATCTCAAAGAGAAAGCAAGACACCTATCAGATATGGGTATGATACATCTCTTATTACTAAACATTCAGTTTATCTTGCCAAAGATTTGTCAAATGAAGAACCAAGTTCATATGAAGAAGCAATAACCAAATCAGAATGGAAAGAAGCTATGGATGAGGAGGTTGAAGCACTCAAGGAGAGTGACACATGGGAGTTAGTACCCAAGAAGGATTCTATGAAGGTAATAGGATCCAGATGGATCTATAAGTTGAAAAGAAATTCTGATGGAACAATTAATAGGTACAAAGCCAGATTGGTAGCCAAGGGTTTTGCACAAACCCAAGGCATTGACTATGAAGAGACATTTTCTCCTGTGGCCAAGATGCCAACAATCAGAGTGTTGGTAAGTGTGGCTGCATCAAAAAATTGGAATATGTACCAATTGGATGTCAAGAATGCCTTCTTGAATGGATGGATTTCAGAAGAAGTTTATATGTCACAACCTCCTGGCTATGAGGACCCTAAGAAGGTAACTTATGTTTGCAAATTAAAAAAGGCTTTATATGGATTGAAGCAGGCACCTAGGGCATGGAATTACATGTGAACTACATACCTCCAAGACCAAGGTTTTGTCATGAGCAAGGCTGACACTTCTCTGTTCATTAAGAGAAGTAATTCAGAGGTAATATATCTCTGTGTTTATGTTGATGACATCATCATTACAGGTAATGATGTCAATAGAATCAGGTATATCAAAAGCCAGATGATGAAGGAGTTCAAGATCAATGATCTTGGTTTATTGAAGTATTTTCTAGGGCTTGAATTAGTTTACACTAATTCAGGGATATACATTACTCAGAAAAAGTATGTTCAGGATATGTTGAAGAAGTTTCACTTGCAGGATGCTAAAGTAGCAAGCACTCCAATGGTGGTAAACCTAAAGCTAAGTGCCCATGAAGGTGATGAAGTCAAAGACATTACAGGTTATCAAAGTATGGTGGGTAGCTTGAACTATGCTACTCTTACAAGAATTGATATTGCATATGGAGTAAGTGTGCTAAGTCAATTTATGCACAAGCCAAGGATACCTCGCTTAGAGGCTGCCAAAAGAATCTTGAAGTATCTCAAGGGTACACAGAACCATGGTTTGTATTTCCCTTACACTTCAGATATTGATATCAAAATTTATTCAGATGCAGATTGGGCAGGATGCAAGGATGATAGGAGGAGCACTTCTGGATATATTTCCTTTGCAGGTGACAAACCAATTTCATGGTCTTCAAAGAAGCAACCTACTGTTACTTTGTCTTCCACAGGGGTAGAATATAGAGGATTGGCTAATGCCACACAAGAAGCAATTTGGATTAAACTTTTGTATACAGAATTGGGATTGTATACTAGGTCACCAATTATCTTTGGAGCTAATACAAGTTCTCTTCACCTTGCAGCTAATCCTATCTATCATGCTAGGACCAAACACATAGAGGTTCATTATCATTATGTGAGAGAGGAGTTGATAAGCAAGGACATTCAACTTACCTATGTATCAACCAACATGCAATGTGCAAATTTGTTGACTAAAGCTTTGGATGGAACAAAACTTTGCAGGTTCAAATCCATGATTGGATTGCAGGATATACTTGAAGATTGAAGATGACGACTTAAGCCAAAATGTTTGGCTTGAGGGGGAGCTGTTGGTGTAAATTGCAAGCCTACACATTTGGCTCAAAGGATGCATTAAAGTCTACACATACATGAAGAAGCATAGGAACATATGCTAGTGGTTAATTACCACCTTACCTCATTGTAAAAGTCAAATTGACTTAGAATCTTTTGTAATCACCTACCAAAGTGAGTCGTGGAAAAAGTAGTTCATTTCATTGAAGGAATATCTCCAAGCATTTAGGAGCTTGATCATAGGGAGCCGAAATTTGAATTTGAATTCAAATCTTTGTTCATTACATATAAAAAGTGAACATGAAAAGTCGCGGGTAGAGAGATCATTCCCAAGCCTCATTCTACTGATTTTGAGTGTGTGTGAGGACTATACTATAGCTTACACCTCTCTACACCATTAGGCAATGTTGTTAATGCCAATGGGATTGTATACAAGTGTTCATTAATAGATACATTTACATCATTCATCTCTGAGTTCTCTATTAGTCTACTCAAAAGTCTGTCAACTTGTCAAGGGCATATCTCGATCAATTCTTCACCAAATTCAGTGATTCAAAGCTTATTGGATTCAGCTCAAAGTCATATACATGCTGTCAAAGTTTGAAGTAATTCTATTCAGCCATTTCAGAGAAATCTGCATCGTGGTGAACTCTGGTCATTTTCTACTACAGTCCTAAAAAGTCGAGGGTATAGCTAAACTTGCTAAATTGACTTCTCTTAGCATAGTTTGTCTTTTTGCATCATTCCACTTGCAAATGGTAGCTTACTAAGCTAATTAAATACCCTTAGAAGGAATTTTATCAATTTCTACTGTGCTCGTCACATTGAGCAAAACATTCAGCAGGTGTCAAGACATAAATAGAAGGTTTTCTTGAGTTTGTGAACTTCAAAGTTATCTGTTTTGGTTCAATCATTACACACATCACTTCCAAAGTACATAGGCCATTTTTTGGTATTATTGGAAAGCTAAGAAGGTCTAGTTATCAACTCTGAAGCAAAAGAGGGCTGGTACAAAGCAGGTTTAGCAGTACCTACTCAGTCTCTTGAAGCATCCATCCATCTATCCCAACAAAATCCACTTAAAACATAAAAAATTTGAGTGGTAGTATCGCGGAGTGCCAAGAACAACGTCTGGTATTGTGCGGGTGGTATCGCCGGTTTGGAGATAGATTTTGCATCTACAGGTTGATAAGAGTGACAAGAGGACACAAGGTACACATATCTGCAAAAAAATTTGAATTTGGGCTTAAAAATCTCCAAGTATCGTGTCCAGTTGAGTTTTGGTATCGTGATACCAGAATTCCCGAGTATCGCGATACTTGTCGAGGTATCGTATTGTGCACATCCACTTGAGGTATCGCAATACCATTCTGGTATCATATCGTCAAGTGCTGGTATCGCGATCGCGGTCGCCCCGGTGGTATCGTCTCGTGCACCTTGTGGTATCGTATCACCACTTGCATACGTATCGTATCGCGTGCAAAGTTGGTATTGTATTGCCAACTCGGTATCGTATTGCCTCCTGTTTTGGTATCGTATCGTGCACACCCACTTGAGGTATCGTCATACCATTCTGGTATCGTATCGTCAAGTGCTGGTATCGTGATCGTGGCCATCTTGGTGGTATCGTATCACAGTCCACCTGATATCGTATCGTTGATCGAGCGGTATCGTATCGTGCCTATTCTAGTATCGTATCGTGCAAAAAGTGGTATCGTATCGTCTGACCCTTTGGTATCGTATCGTCCATAGAACCAATAACATATCGTGAGAGCTCCAGTATTGTATCGTGTAAATTTTGGTATCATATCGTCCATTACCCTGGTATCGTATCATCCACTAACTTGGTATCATATCGTCGAATGCAGAGGTATCGTATCGTGTGATTTCTGGTATTGTATCGTGAGGTTGGTATCGTATCATGGACTTGGTGGTATCGTCTAGGGAGTGGTATCGTATCGTCTCGTCCATAGTGGTATCGCGTGGAAAATCTGGTATCGTATCGCCTGTCCTGAGGTACTCCCAGAGGGATCCTGTTTCCTTGTTTTAGCCCCCAGAACCCTGAATTGGCATAACTTTCTCATACGAAATCCGTTCGGGGTGATCTTTGGTTCGTTGGAAAGCTTGTGGGGAGTACTACCAAAACTTCCACTAGTTATGGTAAAATTAAGATGCGGATTATTAGATAGGGTATTTTGAATTTGACCCTCAGGTTGGACTAGGAAGCAAGGGGTTCCACAAGATTTTGAGCAATTCAAAGGACAATTTTGGACTTGTAGACAAGACTTATGAACCTAAGATCAAGTAGACACTGAGCAAGAGATAGATAAAGTATCAAATCATCTAAGGCTAGTGTCAACCAAACAACCAAGTTGTGGGCTCACAACTCAGTGGTTAGCACTACATGTTGAGTTCACAGACGAGTGAGTCAGAAACGTCATTTAACTAGGAGAGACTCTTGGCTTCTGAAGACATGCATAGTTCAGTACTTAAGGAAGATTTCATGTCTATAGTGGACGGGGAATATTGGATATCACTTCAATAAATATCCACTAACTTGCAAGGAATAGCCACCTACCTTGACAGTCTACACAAGTCAGTAGCAAGAATGATAAACACGACAAAAACTGAAATAGTTCCAAGACCAGCTGTCAAGTATGAAGGTGGAGTTTATATGGACAAGATGGGTCAGATATATGTAGTAACCGAAAACCCTGATCAGATTAATGAAAGAGGAGAGTTAGCTCGAGATCAGGCAACTACCTCACAAAACCCATTCGAGACCCAACAAAGAATGGAAAATGCAATGTCAGGACAAACAAGCCAATGCAGTATGCCCAACAGACCTCAGGCACAATCCACCATGCCAGGAATTAACTCCCACAACCAAACTAGTCAGAGAATGGGAAATATGAATAGACCTACCTTTAGGACAGAACTACCCCAAGGTGTCCCCATCGTAATTCGATCCCCAGAGCCCGACAAAAGAATGAGACCAATCCAACTGGCCAGATGTATGCGAAATCATTATGATGGCACAGGAGAGCCGTATGACCACATTGCAGAATTCAAGCAGGTATTGTGAGCGGAGCAAGTGGATGACTTTTTTAGGCAATATGAATCCTTTGGGCTAACCCTCATGGGAATAGCCTTAACTTGGTTTCAATCCTTGGATCCAAGTTGCTTTGTCCACATCGAAAATTTCTTCCAAGAAGTTATTTGGGAACTCACCAAGCGAGGGATCAAGCACAATTCGTCATCCTTACTACATAGTTTCAAGCAAGCTCCTAACGAGACAGTAAAAAATGAAGCACGAAGATTTAATCAATACGTAGCCCGATGCCCTGTGACAGAGAGACCTTCTCAGCAAAAAATGATATCCCTATTTTTAGAAGGTCTAACCAATGGAACATTGAGAATCTTAGTATACGTAAAACGACTACAAACCCTAAGTGAGTGTCTTCAAGAGTGCATAGATTTGGAAGACAACTTAGCTGAGGATCTCAAAATCACACAAGATCCTACCATATCAGAGGATACAAGGAGCAATGAGACTTCTAGTTCAAGTTATGTGGAGGAAGTGGTAGAGTTAGTGGCGAAGAAATTAGGAATACAAGGACAAAGGAACTACCAGAACTCTCCCTTGAGAGTGCCAATGTTAGGAAGTTGCACATGTTGTAGTGGAAATCATTCATCACATGTATGCACCAGAAGGATTAGGGTTATCACAACCTTACCCATACGATAGACAACCAACTCAGGAGCCTAACATGTACTCTTACAGTGAGCAAAAGTACATCAACTACAACACCAAAAACTATCCAATGAATAGACAGCCATGGTCATTTGTACCACCCCAATGTAGACCATACGAGTACCCTCCGAGAGAACAAGGCAAAGAAGTTCATAGGTATAACCCATGTCTAGGACCACGAGAAACAACTAGACAGTATGAACATAGAGGATATAGCCAACCTCAACCTATACCAGGACAACAACCATCCCACCCACTAGCTCCGATACAAGGGCAGAACGTCACAATACAAGTCGTTTGTCTTGAGTGTGGCAAAGAACAACTCCTGAAAGATTGTCCCAGACATCCCTCTAGTGCACCAAAGGTTACACCAGTTAATGTGGTAGGCCTAGTAGGGGATTCAAGTTCCAGTAGCGATAATGTGGCTCCTATACATGCAATTACTAGGCACAAGCATTACAAAAAGCTAAACTTTTTGAACAATCAGAGCCAAGTGAGTCAGGAGAGCCTTGTAAGAGAAAAACAAGAACATGGAAGGATACTAGAGAGAAGGCTAATCGTAAGTGGACCAAAAAGTTATTTGAACTAGAAGAAAGCTTGAAAGATGCAAAGACAAAAATAGAAGATATTGACTCTCAAAGCCCCTCGTATGTCAAAACTCCATCCACACCACCTCATCCCCACCCACCAGCCACTGTGAATAAACCACAACCAGGGTCTATTCTTGCAGATCCAACCCTAGAACACTTGGACATGATGTTCAAGGCATACCAAGCTCGACTTCAAGAAGGGCCAACACCTGCAAACCTAGACAAGAGCTACCCTAGAGCAGATTTAGAGATTGAATAGACAAAAATATGCATAAAAATGGTGGAACTAGCTCAAGATATGTTCGAGACCATTCAATCATACGAATGCTATTACACCGGGTTTGCACTTGCAGGGCTTACTAGATAGATTAGAGCAGTTGGTAAATAAACCTCAAGTTTCTTTACCTCCACAGGCTCAACCAACTGTTGAAAGAGAAAGCTCATCACCAAAGAAAGTCTATGTTCCTGACTCCATAGATGAGGGAGAACCTCTTTCAATTCAACAACACTCTCAAAAGTTCTTGCGAGAAATACAAGAAGAGAAATGGGCCAAGGAGAAGGATGTTTCCCCTCCTATTCTTGAAATTGATGACCGTCACGATCAATTCCCACAAGATATTCCATCTATTTATGGATACCAAGTAGAGCAACAAGAAAAGGAAAGTTCAGGATTTGAATCCAATTCTTTACAAGAGTTGCCACAATTCACAGGCCCATGGGAATCTGAATCTCTCCAGATCATAGCTCCCACAATATTGATCAGAAACGAAGACTCGGTGGTTCCAAGAAACACTGATGTCGTGAAGAACACTAAGGTTCAGTGTCATCTCACTATAGAGGAGCTGCTCAAAGCAAAACCTGAGCTATGGAATCATGTGAAGGATCAGGTTCCAGTACTTGATTCCAATATGCCAAAAGCAGACTCTAAGCAGAAAGTTCCAGAGATACCTCTAGATAAAATAGGGGACATGAGCGAAGGTGAGGAAGGTAATACTTATCTTCCGATCACCTACCAAGGTTACACAACCAAAGTGATCATAGATTCAGGTGCTGGTGTTGCTATTGCGACCACCTCCTTGTGGAAGCAATGGGGTAAACCCGCATTAAGACCAACTAGAATGAAGCTTCAGATGGCTGACGGCCATGTTGAAAGACCTCTAGGATTGCTAGAAGGGATAACTCTAACCACATGTGTAGAGTTTGATCCTTTGCTATATGTGACTTTGGTTAAACTACTACCTACGAAATGATCCTAGGAAGAAACTTCCTACGACAACTGCAAGTTGTACAAGATTGGGGAACCAATTCCTTGTACTTGCAATGCTTAGGGGTCACAACCAAGGTCAATTTGAAGGATTACACCTTCAGAGATGTACCACCCCTACAGTGGAATCCTATCCACAAGGAGCAAGAAGATTCAATCTTTGTGCATTCTAAAAGTTCATCTGATACATCCTGGATGCATGAAGATACTCATTTGTGGATGTGTAAGGTCGCAAAGGAAGAGGAGAAATGCCTAACAATGAGAGAAAAAGGAACTTCTCAAGGAGATAGACCAATTAGAGACCCAGCCTATACACCGATGATCTTTCCAGATGAGGAATTTGAGCCACATGGTTGGGCAGAAATCTTAGCTACCATGGACATTGCAGTGAATGAAGAACAATAGACACCTCATTGTGATGAGGAGGCTTATGATATCTCAATGTTCATGTGTCAGCCCTTGCTAGAAGAATGTGACCCTAGTGGCTTCATAGAAAAAGAAGAGAACGATGACGATCTAGAGTCCATTGTGATGGATAATTGCTTTATTTCAGAAGAGCACTATCTAGAAGACATAGGAGTATTTACCCAAAAGAAAGAAGAACCTCTCACAAGCATTAAAACTGTCAATTCAAAGGATGGAAGTGAAGGAGGTCAAAAGAAAAAGAAAAGACAAGGAGTGAAACAAGAAGAGAAGGAATCATTGTTCGAAGTACCAGAGAATTTCAAGAAATACGAAGTTGAGGACCAAAAAATTTTGGTACGAATGCCTAAGAGAGAGGCCTCCACAGGAGAAGCGTATGATAACAAAGAAAAGACCAAAAAAGTCGTAGTCACCATTGAAGAAAATGAAGAGAGATGTACATACATAGGAGATGACCTAAGTAAAGAAGAGGAAGCAGAGTTGGTAGCTTTGTTAAGGGAATATAGGGACGTGTTTGCGTGGCACTATAGAGACTTGAAGGGAGTAGATCCAAAAATTTGCTCTCATACGATCCCCATGACCGCTTATGCCAAGCCCACCAAACAAAAGCCCTACATATATAATGACACTTATGCAGCCAAAATAAAAGAAAAAATTGATAGATTGATTGAAGCTAGATTTATCTATGAGATTGAGCATACAGAATGGGTGTCCCCTATTGTAGTGGTACCCAAGAAGAATGGAAAGTTGCGTGTATGTATTAACCTTAAAAAAGTTAATGCTGCCACAGTAAGAGATAGTTATCAGCTTCCAATCACTGATCATTTATTGGAGCGTGTTGCAGGCAAGGAAGTTTATAGCTTCCTTGATGGATTTTCGGGTTACAACCAAGTAGCCATTGCCACAGAAGAGCAACATAAAACGGCCTTTGCCACATAGTGGGGAGTCTTTGCATTTTATGTGATGCCATTTGGGCTCACCAATGCACCTGCAACATTCCAAAGGCTCATGTGTCATGTATTCAAAGAGTTCTTGCAAAAGAGCTTAGAAGTATAGGTGGATGATTTATGTGCTCATTCACAAGAAAGGAGATGTCACATTCCTGAACTCAGACAGATCTTCAACAAGTGTAGACAATACCGAGTGTGTCTGAACCTAGAAAAGTGTGTGTTCATGGTACGTCAAGGTAAAATCTTAGGTCATATTGTTTCTAAGAACGGCATATCAACAGATGAGGAAAAAGTAAAAGCCATAGCAGAGCTGCCGAGGCCAAGGAATGTTAAAGAGGTACAAGCCTTTATGGACCATTGTGGATATTACCGTAGGTTTATTCACATGTATGCAATTATAGCTAAGCCTCTTTATGCCTTGTTGACAAAGTTTGAGTGGAACGACGACTGCGAGAAGTCCTTCAATGAGCTGAAGAAACGCTTGTGCACAACACCAATACTGACCACTCTTGATTGGAATAAGCATTCCATGTACATGTGGATGCATCCAATTATGCAATAGGATGTGTGTTGTCACAACCCACTGGTGAAGGAAACCTAGATTTGCCTATAGCATATGCTAGTAGGCAATTGAACGCTGCTGAATGAAACTACACCACAACCGAAAGAGAAGGCTTAGGCATGGTTTATGTTGTGAAGAAGTTTAGACACTATATATTGGCCAACAAGTTCAAATTTTTCACTGATCATCAATCTTTACTATACTTGGTCAATAAACCTTGCAATACAGGCCGCTTAGTAAGATGGTTCCTCTTACTATTGGAATATGACTTTGAAGTGGTCGTTAGGAAAGGTAAGTCTCATCTCAGAGCGGATCACCTTTCTCGCATCACCTCAGGCGAGTCACCACAAGGAGTGTCTGATGAATTGTCTGATGCTTATCTGTTCAATCTAGAAGTTGTTCCTAAATGGGCAAATAAGTTGGTACCAGTTCTAACCTTCGGACCCGCAAATAAGAATGTGAAAACAAACAAAGATGAAATTGTAAAATCACAAAAATATCAAATATTGGCAGGCAACATGTATAAACAAGATACAGAAGGTGTTCTAGCTTGTTGTGTGGAGGATGACGAACATAGTAGTTGGTTGCAACAAGCACATGAAGGATTTCTAGGGAATCACTATTCTAAACTACGAACACTGCAAAATCTGAAATGTTTAGGAGTGTATTAGCTTAGTATGGACAAAGAAATTCATGAGTGGAGCAAGAATTGCCTAGTGTGCCAAAAGAAACCCCCTGTGGAGCATGCTACTCTTTATCATGTAACATTGATTCCAGATTGGAGTGCTCCTTTGGTAGAATTTATGAGATCAGGAACATTACCTAGCGAGGCTAGTCTTGCACAAAGACGAAGCATGGAGCATGAGGCTAAAGACTATGCCTTAGTAGGTGATAACCTATACCAAAGAGGCAAAGATGGATACTTAAGATTGTGCGTTCACGAATCAGATTATTTGAAAGTCTTAGAAACTACCCATAGCAGCGTGGCAGGCAGACACTTTGGTCCTGACCGAATAATTAAGACTATTCGATTCTCGGGACTTTGGTGGCCCACTCTTCATGTGGATGCACATACCTATGTGAAGAAATGTGATACATGCCAACGTGCACAATATTCGATAAGAAAAGATGAGATGCCGTTGAGACCAATGATGGGGGGACGTGCATTCTTGAAGTGGGGCATAGACTTTGTAGGTCCTATCAACCCCCCAGCTAGAAACTCCCATGCAGAGTACATTATTGTAGCCACAGATTATCTCACAAAGTGGGTAGAGGTCAAAGCCACAACGAAGAATGATGCTCAAACACCAACAAAGTTCTTATTTGAGAATGTGTTCACGAGATATGGACTACCCATAAAGTTAGTGAGCAATAGAGGCACAAACTTCTTGAATGAAGTCATTGAAAATCTTCTCCAAGAATTCTTGGTGATACATAAGAAGTCTGCCCCCTATCATCCACAAGCTAACAGACAAGCTCAGAGCACAAACAAGATCCTATGTAATGTATTGACCAAACTCGTAAATAATAAGCGCTCTGATTGGGATAAACAACTTCATCATGCTGTTTGGGCTTACCGAGTTGCCTACAAAACAGTACTCAATGCCACCCCATTTCAGATGGTCTTTGGACAAAATGTTGTGCTACCATTGGACTTCCTAATCCCAACTTTAAAAGTGAGTGGAACGGACACGAGTTATCCTCTAGGATCTTTGATCTAGAACGCTTAGGTGAGACAAGGCTACGTGCGGCTGCAGGCATCTATGCTGCAAAGAAAAGGCAAAAGGCATACTTTGATGCACATATCAAAGATAAAGGATTGAAAAAAGGAGACCTAGTGTTGGTTTACACACTAAAACAACATTCCCGCAAATTGGAAAAAAGAGGATATGGACCCATGATCATTAACAGAATTTCCACTAGCGGTGCAGTTCAATTGGCCACACTAGAAGGTGATATCCTGCCAAACTATATCAGTGGATGCCGTGTCAAGTTGTATCAAGAACCTCTTACAGAGGATATGCTAAAGAGACTCAACACTGCTAAGAAGCGAAAAGAAGAAGAGTTAAGGGTTAGAGAAGAAGCACAGGTAGAGGCTAGAGAACGCATTAGGAGAAATAAGTTAAGACGCCTAGGCCTAGATATCGATCGTGAGTCCCCAAGCTACCACATGGCCATGTGTCAAACATCAAGTGCAATTGCTTCTCAAATAATTGATCGACGTCCTTTTGTGACCATAGCGGTAGGAAAAGGGAAGAATGCAAGGACTGTGAAAGCATTGATTGACTCAGGTGCAGCAACTAGTGCAGTTAGACTTTCATACTATCAAGACGTGCAATTGAACATCAAGCCCATAGAGGCCTATCTCATAGGTTTGGGAGGTGTGGAAACCCCTTGTTTGGGTGAGGTGGAATTTCCCATCTACCTTCAAGATGTTCCAATGAAAGTCAAAATGCTAGTGTGTCACGATGAGGACCTTACCGAGCCACTTGTCTTGGGTCAAGATTGGATTTTTGACCATGTAGTCAACTTAAATCTCAGAAGCCGACTTCTTCAAGTTTGGGTGCATGAACAATGTATTACATTAGAATTAGACAATTGCATGCTCACAAATCTAGAGGTCACTCATTCTCTTAGTTCTTCTTCTAGGGCTAGTCGTAGCAAAAAAAGATGTTGTATGTGTCAAAGGCTCTATGTTCTTGAAGCACTCAATCACGGAGGAACAGACTCAAAGGCAAGCTGAATCCTCTTGTATAAAGACTAATGCCATCACATCCACTCA
Organism: Ceratopteris richardii; assembly: GCA_020310875.1. Classification (NCBI taxonomy): domain Eukaryota; kingdom Viridiplantae; phylum Streptophyta; class Polypodiopsida; order Polypodiales; family Pteridaceae; genus Ceratopteris; species Ceratopteris richardii. The sequence goes on from CM035432.1 coordinate 153,841,644, forward strand.
ACCAACAAGGCAAGTGAAACCGTACATGACAACCGCTCTGTCAAATAGACAACGAGAATTCAAGAAGAAAGTAGCTCAGGGCACGAAGTAGATTTGGGTACAAAAAGGAGAGCAACCACCAGTGTTGCCCCAACCATTACCATTGCGGCAAGCCCACCACACTAAAAGACGAACCAAGAAACACAGACAAACTCAATCACAAGGTCTTTGACAAATCTGGGTACCAAAGCAATCGATGAAGGCCGAAGATAATCATGTACAAATTTGGGTGCCTAAGAAATTAGTTGCAGCTCAACAAGAACAATTACACATGTGGGTACCCAAGGCACTCTTACATGCTCAAACACCACTGATCTCCCTCACAAGCAAAATCTCAACAAAGAAGCCAAGGAGAGGCAAGGGTCAGAACCAAGCACAGAGACCAAAAGAAGATCAAATCACCACTTCTAAACGAGTAGAAATATATGCCAAAAGGGTATGGGTTTGGAAGCCAAAAGTACTAGTAGCTTCCACAAAACCAAAGAGCGAACCACGCTGGATACCAAAATTCAGAAACCACCCAAAGATAAAAAGGACAGAGCTTATGTCTATAGGGCCAAATACTATCCTGAAATGGATCCCTATAAGAAGGATTACGTCATTTCAAGGTCCACTGGCTACCTCCAACAAAGACTGCATCAACACCCACCAACAACATTGAAAGCCTCGACGTGCAACAACCATGTGCCTTTGGCATAACCTTGTCTTTTGCACCATTCAGGTCATGCATTTCCAAAGTATGCATTAATATAGGGCCACATTACATGGCCATGCATAGACACAATTGTGGATCCCAGACACATGTGACACATCTGACATATGTAAAATATTTTATTGATGCTAACACCTTTTTTCTTGCTTTACTCCATTGTTTGAAAAAAAAAGAGACGAAAAAGAAGAAGAGGAAGAAGATGAGAGAAAGAACGGGACTGTGCGTTTGAAGAATCCCCTAGGTGAACCATCAACAAGGACAGCCATCAACAATGGAAGATAAGTTGATGGTCAATCACCATGATGGAAGTACAACACGAAGAGTTGAAGATCAACGAAACTCTCACCATGGTAAGAATTGTATGCTTCAACAACAACATAACCATGATCGATTAGGAAACCTCTTCGTCGGCATACCCTTGCGCACTTAGCTCAAGACCCAACTTCTTGCACCATAATTCTTCCAATGCATTTCCCAAGTATGCATGCATAGGGCTAGATTACACGGCCGTGCACAAGGCACTTTCTTCTTCCAACCCATGCACTAATGCACTTACCCATCAGTCGTTATGGGTCACGAGTACTTGGCATGCAAATGAGGAAAGCCATCTTTGGAAGAACCAGAGGACATCACGGTGACAACAACAAGCGCAAGGAAGCAATCCACCATGAGAGTTACTCATAACCAACATTGACAACCTCTTTTGAGTAGCTCATAATTTTTGAAGCTCACAAAGACACCATCAAGCTGGAATGCAAGGAAGAAGTAATTACAAAGGTAGCAGTGACAAACTGAAGAACCAGACCACTGCCCAAGCTACAATTGGAAGATGGAGTGCTCCTGTGGATACATGATGGACACTATCTCTCCACACACTACATGGAACAACCACTACAACAAGGGTCTATCTGGGACGACAGACTCTATAGGGGGGGAGTGTTGACAGTCAAGGTCACACACAAGCAGCAAAGCGCATCAATGAAGTGGATACACAAGAAGAAGGAGCATGTATGGAGCTCCAAGAAGCACATGTCAAATTTTCAAAAGAAATCCCTATACATATAGTGACTTTTGTCACTAAAAACCATTGTAAATACCATTTTCTATTTTTACAACTTCATTTTGTTCAAGCCAAGGAGTCCTTGAGCTTGAGGAGTATTAGAAGTATCATCCTACCAATTTTCATCATTTTTAGATTTCGTTTGAGTCCCCAAATAAGCCTTGGAACCTAATTTTTAACTAGGCCGAACATTAGGTCTGGACAGGGCCAAAACTACTCAAAAACTATAAAAAGGGCTGGAGAGCTCATTTTAGGGGGTAGCTTGTTGTAGATTTCAGCTTTGTAAGAGAGTTCTTTAGTAATCGAAGTCCTTCCATTGTTCCACTCTTTGCTCTTACTTTGTGCGTGTGTGTGTATATGTGTGTGCATGTTTGTATGCTTTCACTCACTCACTTGTGCACTTCACTTGCTCTTGGTCTTCATATCGGTCCTCACGTCTCCGCAGATTGACATTTATGAGGTGAAGCTCCTCATGTTGGTACTCACCATTTGGCCTCCAAATGCTAAGAGATTTAGAGCAACATGTCATATAATTGCTTGTGCAAAGGGTAGAGTAGGTGTATCTTTTGGTTTCCTATAGTGGTGTTGAGGTAAACAATGTACACTTCTTTTTTGAAGTACCATGGCACACAAGGCATTTTCCTAAGCTATAATATATATAGGTGTGAGATTCACAATTGTCGCAACATTTTCTCAGGGAAGAAAGAGTAGTTCTTGACTTAAAAGATCATTTGGGCAAAAATATGGGGCTTTGTGTAGAACGCCCATGATTTACCAAGAAGCTTGTGGGGTTCATGCGTGCATAGGGAAGCTTGAGGAAGTGGAAGATGTCATAAGCCTTACAAATTAGACAACATTGCATGTGTAAGAACTCGGGGTCTTGTGTTTTTCCAAACAGGGTCCTCTATTTTGTTAGATGGGGTATTTAGTGGGGTTGATGCATATGCATATCGATAGTGTTAAAACAATTAAGGGAATAGTCAAAATTTGAAAAATATCACTTTTACATTTTGGGGGTCCTTGACACTAGGGCATTACTTTTTGGCATTAAGCCCAAAAGAGTAAAGAAAAAAGAAGCATATAGTTAATGTTTGAGTGGCTTCATGTATGTGTGTGAGGCTTGAATTCTATGTTTTGACCTAAAAATTAGTGTTTTGTATTTTGAGGGTGCGTTAGCCAAGGCACATCATTTTGCCATACTCACTCGAGGGGGATCCTTTGTGTGAGTTATCTCAACCTAGGTTTTTCTAGAGGGCTAACCTTAGGGAAAAGGCTTGGGAAGGGTCATCCTTGCCTAATCCCTGGGTTGAAGGCCAATAAGTGTCAATTGGCACTTTGGAGATCCTTCACTCTAGGGCACCGCATTTTGCCAATATGTTGATTTCGGGTTGTTGTTAATGGTTTTATTTGCCGTTGGAGCAAGTGTGAGAAGACTAAAAATTATAAGAAATAGTATTTGAGATAAAAATTGACGTTTGGCATTTTGGGGATCCTCGACCAAGGGCACTACATTTTGCCAAGAGTGGCTATTGGGGTTTGATGTGTCTCATGAGCATTGGTGTGTCTCATGAGTTTAAACAAGACCCAAGGATGATTAAAATCAAATTTTGACATCAAAAAAGGTTCAAATTAGCGTTTTGGCAAAATACGGTGGCTTGGTCCACGCACCCTTATTTTGTCGTTTGAGACTTTGAGTGCTTGGACGTTGTTGATATATTTGGATAGTGATGTTTCTGAACACACTAGGACTGTCGGGGCACTTTTTTCCCTCTTTAGGAGGTTTTTTTCGCCCGGCTTGTGTATATGCATAAAGCCCTAACGAGTTACTTATCTTTGTACATTCTAGTGGTAATACATTCAGTATTGTGTGTTGTGCTCCAAGATTCTTCTTCTTCCTTGTGTTGTTCGCGTGCTTCCGCAGACATCTAACTCCAACAATTGGTATTAGGGCAGGTTGTTGCTTCATCTAGGGTGTTGTCGACACCCCTCCGGTCACAATCTCAGAATCACACGAAATTTGGTGAGCATACTCAAGGTGATTAGGAGATCAAAACAGCTTCACTTTGTGGTGCCAAAATCTCTATCTTAGCTTGTTTTGGCCTCTGAACGCACTATCATAGTGCTTGTGCAAGCTATTTCGTCTTTTTGTGCCAAAGATATATACAGATTTTGGTTCGCCAGTTCAAGCATCTCGAAGTCTGCTACAGGTCTAGTAGAACTCGTCAAGGTAGTTCTATTCAAAATTTTCAGGTAGAGTCATTTTTATGCATCAGGGTATTTTAGTCAATGGCCATGGCTGTAAGCAGTGATGTATTTCATATGTTGGCTGTTGAGGATAAGTTGGATGGTACCAATTACCCATTGTGGGCTTATATGATGTGAGATGTATTGGTTGCAAAAGAAATGTGGAACATTGTGTAGGGTGTTGAAAAACATCCTATTACACTTGCAAATATAGGTATTGAAGCTGATGCAGAGGGCATTGAAGATGCGTATATTCTTCAGATTCCTGTTTGTGCTACGATTTCTACTACACCTACTGGAGAGCAAATTCATCTGGATGGCAGAGATGCTCATGCACATGCTTTGATAGCCTTGTCTGTCAAATGTGCCATTATTCCATGTCAAATGTGCCATTATTCCTCACAGTCGCTCTTGCAAAACAACTAAGGATGCTTGGGATACACTTACCACATTGTACCAGGCTAGGAATGTGTTATACTTTATGGAATACTTGGAATGAAGGTTTAATGCCTTGAGGATTTTAATGTGTTTTGTGTTTTGATTTAGCAGGTGGAGATCCATGAGGGTATGAACAAGTGTGAACAAGTGTGAACGCAATAGGATTTATTCACATACTTTTTGGAGTTATTTTTAGAAGATAGTTATTTTTAGCTATTTTTAGCTATTTTTGTAAATAAAGCAAAAGCACACTATTTTTAGTGTGGCCCTCATGTATTTTCCATCAAGGACATAATATGAATTACCTATAAATACGCATGCTCTCATAGAGTGTCCATGAGAGCATGTGGGGGGAGATTGCACCCAATCTTGTGTCGACTCTTTTCTCTCTCTCTTGTCTCTTGTCTATTTTCTGTGTACGTATATGCTCTGCGGGTTACGATCGACAACAGTGGTATCAGAGCAAGGTGTCCGCAGAGATGATTTCGTTTTCTTCTTCTCGTCGTCTTCTTGATCGTTGTGTTGGGAGCGTTTCCCGAGGTCGGCCGTCGCGTTATCTGCTGAAGCTGGAGCGTTTGTCGTTAATCTTCAACGTGCTGGAGTAAGCTTCAAAGATCATGGCCCTCACATGAACCTGGGCTTGTTTGGAGGATGTCGAGCAAGGCCGAGGCCGCGAAGAGGGGACTTGAGTCGCCTGGACGCCAACCAGATGGTTCTGGCCACGGAATACATGGCCTGCCCGGGTTTTTTGCCATCACCCTTCGGAAAACCGACGCACTATAGATACTAACGCTTTTGGTTTTTGTTTTTTTTCACAGCGATGATGAAGTTGCATTGTCACCCGCGTGATCGCAGACAGGGAGGAGAGAAAAATAGCATCTTCACTTCTCGCGCCTCCCAGATCTAGGAGCGGCAGTTTATTATATAAACAACTCTGAATTTTTGTGCTATGTGGGATAATATTCTTGTTATGCGTGCATCCCAGAGGCTGAAGATGTCGAGAGGGAATACTCAGCGTATATATTTGTTTTCACTTGAGCCAAGAGCTGGAGCCGGAGGCCGTAACTGACACCTTGCGTTTGCAGCTTAATATATACTTGCTTAGATTAACCAGACGATGCGTACACATCCGCCAGAATGATGACTACATTCACGTGGCTTTCCAGCCATGGAGAGTTGAGAAGGATGCAACGAAGTTTTCCTTTGAATGGCTCTCTGATGATTCAACAGATGCCGTATTCTCTGGCAGAACAGATCAACGTTTTTCTAACGCTTCTCTGTGATGGAAGTTGGAGTATAACGTCCGACGGATTTGATGTGTTAAGTTCCAACTATATTTGTTCTAGTTTATATACAGCTCAACGTGAATGTCTGAAGAATGCTTTCTGACTTGAAGAAGATGAGAGTTCGGTCCATATATATACCGATCTACTGGTATTCATATGACCTGCACCTCACGGACGGAAGGAGCATTTGTTCGCTTAAACTTTGGAAGGACTTGAACCATACATAAATTTGGATCTGACACCGCAAACTCTCTGATTATTTCATAAGTTTTTGTTTTACCAATTTCATCTCTGATAGCACGCAAAATTTTATGGGTCAACATTTTATTGTGATGATTTGGAGGGAGGCTCTATATATACTGAAACGCTGTACATCTTTCTATATGGGATATCGAAGGTACAAGCCAACGCTGTGGCTGGAGATTATTATACAGAGGGTGCCAATTTTTTGAAGATTTGATTAAGGCCACAATTGAAGCTTTGTCTCATAGCATAAGTTTTGCCGAATTTTTTTTTTTACTCTCCTCATTCAATATTTGGCCCTAACTTGGGCATATGACCTCTAAACAAAGTTTTTTTTGTTGGTATGGAAAGTTCTTTCAAAGCTCTTTCTAATGAGTGGCTGCGAGCCCCCTCTTGGCTTCACTTCTAATTACTTTCAAAGGTTCAACTTTGATCATTCTTCGTCAACGACCCTCCTCCAAGCATTGTTTCGAAGTATCGCCTCTTGCAAACATATTGGAAAGCTATTTTGACAAAGTATGGATCATCTTCAACACCGTACACACCTTCAAATTAGTTTTTGGACATCCAGATAAGTTTCTTGTCAATTTATGTGCAATTTTGCACCATAACTAGAGTGTATGCATAGTTTAGACCTGGTTTGTCTTGTATGGTGCATGTATTCTTCTTGCAGGGACAGGTATGTACTTTTATTTGCAGGTTTGCGAGGAGAAATATATATATATATAACTATTTGTCAGGGTGTGCATCCCCTTTCGCTCTCTTTGTGCATAGATTGTGCCTATTGGTATCTATATCATGGAAATTGTTTGTCGAAAATTTTCCGGTTTTCAAAATCACGCCGTTATGCTGCCAAAATTTTTAGAAATTCTGTATGCACATGCATTCATGTATAAATTCATGATTAGAAAATCGACCATTATTTTATCATATTGAGATATTCATTTTTGTGATCACTTTTGGATTGCATTTTGACTTAAACCCTGCTTATCATTCACATTCACATTAAATTCCAGTTTTCCAGTTCCATGCATGTGTTTTTACATGGAACATGCTTATGATTGTTCAGTGATGCGACATGTGATTGGCCATCCATGTCTATTTTATTCTTATCAACTGAGGTCAGTTGCTCGACAACTGGGGGGCATGTTATACTTTATGGAATACTTGGAATGAAGGTTTAATGCCTTGAGGATTTTAATGTGTTTTGTGTTTTGATTTAGCAGGTGGAGATCCATGAGGGTATGAACAAGTGTGAACAAGTGTGAACGCAATAGGATTTATTCACATACTTTTTGGAGTTATTTTTAGAAGATAGTTATTTTTAGCTATTTTTAGCTATTTTTGTAAATAAAGCAAAAGCACACTATTTTTAGTGTGGTCCTCATGTATTTTCCATCAAGGACATAATATGAATTACCTATAAATACGCATGCTCTCATAGAGTGTCCATGAGAGCATGTGGGGGGAGATTGCACCCAATCTTGTGTCGACTCTTTTCTCTCTCTCTTGTCTCTTGTCTATTTTCTGTGTACGTATATGCTCTGCGGGTTATGATCGACAACAGAATGAGGCTTGTGTTTCTTACCTATAAGAATAGTTGGAGAGTGAACACATGAATGGAGGTGATTCTATGGATAGTTTCTAACAAAGATCAAGGACTTGAAGGAACATTTGATTTCTGTTGATGAAGTTATACCAAATAGCTCACTTGTCTAGACTGTTCTGAATGGTCTTCCTGATTCATATAAGAGTTTTACTTCTACTCTTCATTTGATGATGAAAGGCAATCCAAATGCCTTGTCATTTGAGGAGTTAGTCTTTGTTCTATTGCAGGAAGATCATTCTAAGCAAAACAGGTCCATTATGCGTGTTGCAGATCAAGCTTTCTTGGCTAGTTAGAAGGGCAAAGGTAAATTTTGCTCATCTACTGGTAAGCAGAAATCTGCAAATGCTACACATTCGAAGAAGGAAGATAAAGATGAGAAGTAATAAAAAAAAGTAGAAGTTGTTTTCCAAATACTGTAAAGCAAATGATCATGTCATTAAGAGCTATCGAAAATTGGCTTCTAAAGAGGCAAAGAAGAAAGAGGCCGAAATGGTTGTTGTAGAGGCCTCTACACTGAAAACAGAGTTTGCTAATCTTGTGTAGAATGAAGAATGGGAATTTACTACTGTTTGTAGTTTTGAAACATCTTTGCATTAGCAGTGTATGTCTACAGTAGACTCAGATGTTTGGTATTTTGATAGTGGGGCAACCAAACATATTACCTCGCAGCGTAATTTCTTCACTTCACTCGAGCCTGCCCCTATAGGGAATACTATCACATGTGCCAACAACTCCTCTTATCTTGTCATGGGAGTTGATAAGATCATTCCGACTACTACTGATGGTAGTTCTTTCACTTTGTCAAATGCTTTATTTGTGCTAGGGACCAAGAAGAACCTGTTATGAGTTTCGGCTTTAGCCAAGATTGGCTTGGTTGTGAGATTTGTTGATGACAGGTGTACAATTCATGATCTGCCAAATGGCGATGTGATTATTGCTTCTGGCATTTTATGTTGTGGGTTGTATAAGATCATAGACTATGAAAAATCTATGAATAATTCAGCATGTGTAGTACATGATTCTCAGACTATCTCAGATGCAAAGCTTTGGCATGCACGCTTTGGTCATCTGAATTTTTCTACTTTGCAATGCTTGCAAAAATCTAAAATGGTGTGCTCTCTGCCCAAACTTGAGGCACCAGGTAAACATGTTTGTGAAGGCTATATTTTGGGCAAAATGAAGCATTCTTTGTTCTCAAAAGATGGTGCAGTTCAGGCTACTAAGAAATTGCAGCTTGTTCACAGTGATGTATGTGGTCCTATGTAGACACCCTCTTTTGGAAACTATCTTTACTTTGTGACTTTCATCGATGATTTTTCCAGGCATGCATGGGTATGTCCATTGAAAGCAAAGTCCGAAGTGTTCATGTGCTTCAAACAGTTTTTGGTTTTGGCTGAAAATATGTCAACATGTAAAATGGGCACCCTCCGTTCCGATCAAGAGGGGGAATATATGTCTTCTGACTTTAATGCATTTCTATCTGAACGTGGGATAAAACATCAGTGTATAGTGTCATATACACCTTGACAGAATGGAGTTGCTGAACAGAAAAACAGTTCACTCATGGAGATGGTGAGGTGTATGGTCAAGAGTCAGACTTTACCACATAGTTATGGCTTGAGGCTATTATGTGTGCAACATATGTACTTAATAGGTGTCCCACTAAAGCGTTGCAGTCTATCACTCCATATGAGGCTTGGCATGGTTGCAAGCCATCTGTTGCTCATCTGCATGTTTTTGGTTGTCTGACATATGCATTAGTGCCTGAACAACATTGCAGGAAATTGGATGATAAAGTAGTAAAATATATTTTTGTTGGGTACATTTCTGAAAGCAAAGGCTATCATCTGTATCATCCACAATCTAAACGCATTTTGGTTAGCCGTGATGTTGTTTTTGTGGAAGATGCTATTCAGCCGTTACTTTCATGTACTAACGAGACATCTGTTAGCTCCAAAGATATGTATGACACTTTGCTACCTCTTTTTATAGGTGGACAGTCTAGTGCTCGTCCTAATGAGGCAACTTCTCATCCTTTGCAGGTCTCATGTGATGATGCAGATCATTCCATTTCTGATGTAGATTTACATGATGCACTTGTTGATGAGAGAGCTGATATCGAGGAGCCAAAAACTATGCCAAAATGTCTAGCGCAGCCTTTGTGTGATAACAAATTAGATGCACCTCTATCATACCGTACTCATTTCAAGCTTAATCGTAAACCTTATGGAACAGTTGACAGGTATAAGGCTAGGCTTGTTGCAAAGGGTTACATGCAGGAAAGAGGCATTGATTTTGATGAGACCTTTGCAACTACATGACGAATGACTACTGTTCGTAGCATCTGTGCACTTGCAACTCATCATGATTGGAATGTACATCAGTTGGACATTAAAACAACAATTTTGAATGGTGACTTGCATGAAGAAGTGTATGTTTTTCAGCCCCATGGCTTTGTGCAAAAAGGGCATGAAAACTAGGTGTGCAGGTTAAAGAAGGCATTATATGGTTTAAATCAAGCACCACATGCTTGGTATTAAAAGATACATGCCTATCTGATTGCACATAGTTTTGAGAACAGTCCAACTGAAAGCACCTTATATGTTAAGCGTGCTTATGATGTACTTCAGATCATTGTTGTGTATGTTGATGAGATGCTGCTCACTGGTCCTCATGAGAAGAATATTGCTGATTTCAAGGTTGATTTGCATGCCTCATTTGAGATGTCTGATTTGGGGCATTTGCATCATTATTTGGGCATTCAGTTTATGCATGTTGATGGTGGAATGGCTTTGTGTCAAACGAAATATATTGACACATTATTGCAATGTTTTGGCCTTGAAGACTGTAAACCTATTGCCACTCCTATGGAGACAGGTTTATGATTGAGTCTTCATGATGCTGGAGATGCATTTGATGTTGTTCTCTATCAACAAGCTATTGGATGCTTGATTTAGTTATGCATTAATCGATGAGATATTCAATTTATTGTCTCAGAGATGAGCAGGTTTATGCATTGCCGAAGAGTCAAGCATTGGCAAGCAGTTAAGGGCATCTTTCATTACTTGAGTGGTACCTGGCTACTTGGATTGTTTTATCCCAATGGGGAATCACTACCGCTAGATTTACATGCTTTTTTTTACTCTAATTGGGCTGGTTGCTATGACACTCATGTGTCCACTTGTGGTATTTGCTTCATGCTTGGTAGCTCATGCATATCTTGGCTGAGCAAGAAGTAGCCTACTGTGGCCACTTCTAGTTGTGAGGTTGAGTATAGGGCAGCCTTCCCAACGACCGTTGAGTGTGTGTGGCTCAGACACCTTATGGGTGTTGGTTAGTCTTCTGCCACCACCATCTTCACTGATCATCAGAGCGCATTGGCAATTGCAAGGAACCCTGTGTTCCATGCTCGCACTAAGCACATTGAGTTGCATTATCATTATGTCAGGGAGAGGTTCTCTGTTGGGGAGATCAACTTGGCATATGTACCCATGCAGGAGAACATTGCATACCTTTTCACGAAGGCCCTGCCTAGGGAGAAGTTTGAAGCTTTCCACAAACCTTTGGGCTTACTTCCTTTTGTGGAGTGATGCCACATGGCATGGCACTTCCTTATACCTGAGTGCTAGCTCCTTGTTCACCGCATCGCTCCTAGGGGGCATTTGTTGATATATTTAGGTAGTGATGTGTGTGAACACACTAGGGCCACGTGGGCACTTTTTTCCCTCTTTAGGAGGTTTTTCCCCCTGGCTTGTATATACACATATAGCCCTAACGGGTTACTTATCTTTGTACATTCTATTAGTAATACATTTAGTATTGTGTGTTGTGCTCCAAGCTTCTTCTTCTTCCTTGTGTTGTTCGTGTGCTTCCGCAGACATCTAACTCTAAGAGGCATCATATACCTACTTGACATAATTATGTGCAAAATTACTTAAAACTCGAGAGGGTGGTATATTGGTAGAATCCCAAGCCGTAAGGTTGGCACCCCCATATTTCCACTTGGTGATTTTTGATCTACAATTGAATCCAAAGGACTTCTAACTAGTTTTAGAGTGTAACTAGTGAAGAGTCAAGCCTAAGGGGCCGCAAAAGAAGTGATTGGAGGCATAAACAATGCAAAAAACCTTATAGTTGAAATTTGAAGGAGCGCAAGCTAGGAACCTCTTTTGACAATTAACACACCCATTACTAATTCATTTGTTGAATCAATGTTTGGTTGCATCTAGGTAGTCCAATCCATCCGTGTAAACTTTATAATTGAGGCGAAATTTCATATTTATGGGTTGGAATTATTTATATGTTTACAAGAACTGTCCTTTGCATGGTAGGTAGATCATGAGAGTCATAATAAATTAGAGACCAAATCCTATTCACTATCGATTACTTTTTTTGTGCTGGTAGGCCTATTTTTTATTTCAACTATTTCCACCAACGACAACCATAGAAGCATTTGCACATAAAAAGTGGCATCTCTAAAGATAGTACGAACTAACCTTTGCCTGAGGAAAGCACAACTTAGAGAAAGCTAGCAAGCTATGAATGAGTGTTGAAGGGTATCCATGAATCTTTCTCCCTCATAAGGGAAGATCAGGCATTTACAACAATCATTATTTTAATCGATCCCATCCATGTTTGACAATTGCAAGAATAGTGGATGTTATTAATAGGGATGGTAGGAAGACATCAGAATCTATGATGTTGCATAAGTGAGAAATCTAAGGGAAAAACGATCTTCAAGGAACCCCTTAAACTAGCAAGATTTGAAGCTTCCATCCTGAAAACACATTGATGCCTATAGACATAGCCAGATGTATTCACATGCTCATTCTCAAATGTCGTGATGCTACCTTTTTTATGATCTCTACCAAATGGAAGAGAGCATTGAAGGGGAGAGAGAGAGAGAGAGAGAGAGAGAGAGAGAGAGAGAGAGAGAGAGAGAGAGAGAGAGAGAGAGAGAGAGAGAGAGAGAGAGGTGTGAAAGCCCCTCTTTGCAATCATCTTCAAGTGCAAATGAATTCTATTCCATCTTTGCACTAAAGGAGGGACTAAGTAGAGAGTCTAAGTAGAATAAAAAGGGGCAAAAATAAATATACCCTTCTGTGATGAGGAAATAGAAATAATAGATTTTCTCTCTCTCTCTCTCTCTTGCACATGAGTAGAGAAAAAAAATAGTAGAGCTAACTTTATGAAGTGATCAAATACCATGTAGAGAAAGCACCAGGTGCACCTTTTTGTGCCATTTGTTCTCTCACTTATTGAGAGAGAGGATCTTTTCTCCTCAACACCCTCCTCTTGCAACACATAAAATAATAATTTCCAATAACATAAGTGCTTATACTTTAGTCTCTTCTACGTGGTATTTATGGTTGAGAATCGGACTTCATCATACTCTCTTGAATATCTTGATGGAGAGTGTTATATCCAAAAGAACAAGTTATCCTTGATGTTAGAGCACCTCTATATCAAGAACAACTCAAAACCTCAACCAATTTTGGAAGACTAATGCCAAATTATCAAACTTTGAACTAACTTTGAAGAAACAGATTACTCAAAAAAGTCTGCTACACTTAATCCACTCGTTGACATGCCAAATGTGTAAAGTCTTCAATGAAACTTTGTATATGGTATCTCCTAAAAATTGCACACCTTCTCCAAGTTGAATCTTTCCAAAATATTCAGTAAGTCTTGAGATTTGCTTCAAACAATGTACCTATGTCTGAAACTGCTCTTCTATGTAGTCAACTTTGACACCTACAACTTCTAATGCATGGTTCTCCCAAACTAGACCCCATTTATCCAAATGCTTTTAGCCACAAGTAGCTTACCTTTCAACTTAAAGAATGAGTGTCCACGTGCTCAAAACTTTACACCGTGGAGGATCTAATCAAAACATTGACCACCAGGAATGCACCTGTTTATTCCTTCACTTCATCACATTTACACATGTAAATGTTCCTACTCAAAATTCTCTCAGCCTGATTATAATTAAACTCTCAAAACTTGTACAAAAGTCACGCAACTATAGAATAAGACTTGTACAAAAGCATTCCTCAATAGGACAAACATAGAAGGAGCAATGAGCAAAAGATCGAGGTGCAACTTTTTTCAATTCAGAGAAATCTTACATATAATTGATGATTCATGTTCTTCTCACTTTTTAAAGTCTCTAATGACTTCTAAAACTTATCTCTCATCATCCCCCTTTTTCGTAGTACATCTATATCAAGTATATATAGATGTTTACATCCTGACTCATCAAAGATACAAAGTCTTTATGAACTAATTACAAGATTAATATACATGTATATACAAGTCTTCATCTTCTGATCATGCATTGAAATTCAAGCCTCATATGTTGATCTTTGCTTCATTCTTTGACTTCAAATCTTTGTCTTAATCACCAATTGTTGATTTTCTTGCACCAACAACTCCCCCTCAAGCATGAATTGTGATTTTCTCCATCTTCTTTATACCTGCCATGTCTTTGACCCTCTGTAACTTAGGTCCATCCAAACATTTTGGCTAACATGTTTGCAATCTCATCTTTTGTAGAAGTATGTATGAATTCAATCTCTTTATCAATCACCTTCTCTCTCAAGAAATGATATTGGATCTCAATATGTTTAATCCTAGCATGAAACACAGGGTTAACAGCTAGATACAAGGAACTCATATTATCTCCATGAATAGTGGGTGTACTCTAAATGATGTCAAAACTCGTCATGAGAGTTTTCAACCATATAACCTCCTTTGCTGCTTCAACCATACCTTTATACTCTGCTTCTGTGGATGACAAAGCAACTGTATGTTGCTTCTTGGAACACCAAGAGATTAGCTTATCTCCCACATAACATAGATACCCATAGGTTGATCTCCTTTCATCAAGATTACCTGCCCAATCTATATCACTGTATATCTTGATCTTTGTATCTGAAGTGAATCCATAATACAAACCTTCTTTGAGTGTACTCTTAATGTATCTTAGCACCCTTTGTCCTGCAATCCAATGTTATTTCCTAGGACAATGCATGAATTGAGACAACACTCCAACTGCATATGACAAATCAGGCCTAGTTAATGTAGCATAGATTAGACTACCAACTAAACTTTGATACAACTTCATGTCCTTGAATTATTCTCCTCCATATTTGTTCAACTTATGATTCACCTCCATTGGAGTAGGTGCTATCCTGCAATCTTCCATTTTAAACTTGATTAGCAAGTTCTTCAAATACCTTTCTTGAGTCACATATACTCCATGTTGAGTATATGAAATCTCCATGCCCAAGAAATATGACAAGTCTCCCAAGTCACTGATCTTTAACTCTTTCTCCATTTGCTTCTTAAGACTTTGTATGCCCTTCTCATTTGTACCTGTAAGAATTATGTCATCAACATATATGCAAATGTAACCCATCATCACTTGCTTTAACAAGCAAGCTACTATCTGCCTTAGACACTTGGAAACCAAGCTCCTTCAAGAACTTCACAAGCCTATAATTCCATGCCCTTGGGTCCTGCTTCAAACCATACAAATCTCTCTTGAGCTTACTGTTGATATATTTAGGTAGTGATGTGTGTGAACACACTAGGACCACTGACACTTTTTTCCCTCTTTAGGAGGTTTTTTTTCCCTGGCTTGTATATACGCCTATTGCCCTAATGGGATACTTATCTTTGTACATTCTCTAGTAATACATTCAGTATTGTGTGTTGTGCTCCAAGATTCCTCTCCTTCCATGTCCTGTTCGCATGCTTCCGTAGACATCTATCTCCAACAATTGGTATCAGAGCAGGTCGTCGCTTCATCTAGGGCGCCATTGACACTCCTCCGGTTGTAGTCTCAGAATCGCACGAATTTTGGTGAGCATACTCAACGTATTTTCGAGATCAAAACATCTTCGTTCTATGGTGCTGAAATCGTGATCTGAGCTCGTTTCGGCCTCCGAACACACTATCACAGTGCTTGTGTAGGCTATTTTGTCTTTTTGTGCCAAACGTATATACCAGTTTCTGTTTGCCAGTATAAGCATCTTGAAGTCTGCTACAGGTCTAGCAGAATTTGTCTCAGTAGTTCTGTTCGACTTTTTGAGATACACTCAATTTTTTGCATCAAGGTATTTTTAGTCACCGCCCATGGCTGAAAGCAGAGATGTATTCCATATGTTGGCTGTTGAGGATAAGTTGGATGGTACCAACTACCCACTATGGGCTTATATGATGCGACATGTATTGGTTGCAAAAGGACTATGGAACATTGTGCAGGGTGTTGAAAAATGTCCTATCACACCTGCAACTGTTATAACTACAGGTATAGAAGCTGAGGCAAAAGGTGTCGAAGATGATGATATTCTGCATATTCCTGTTCGTGCTGCGGTTTTTGTTGCACCTACTATAGAGCAAATTTGTTGGGCTAGCAGAGATGCCCATGCACATGCATTGATAGCTTTGTCTGTCAAATGTGCCATTATTCCTCACATTTGCTCTTGCAGAACAACTAAGGATGCTTGGGATACACTTACCACATTGTACCAAGCTAGGAATGAGGCTCGTGTTGCTTACCTGCGAAAACAATTGGAGAGTGAGCACATGAATGAATGTGATTCTATGGACAGTTTTCTAACAAAGATCAAAGACTTGAAGGAACAATTGATTTCTGTTGATGAGGTTATACAAGATAGCTCACTTGTGCAGACCGTTTTGAATGGTCTTCCTGATTCATATCAGAGTTTTGCTTCTACTCTTCGGTTAATGATGAAAAGCAATCCAAATGCCTTGTCATTTGAGGAGTTAGTCTCTATTATGTTGTAGGAAGATCAGTCCAGGCAGAACATGTCCATTATGCATGTTGCAGATCAAGCTTTCTTGGCTAGTTAGAGGGGCAAAGGAAAGTGGAGCTCTTCAACTATGCTAGACAACCAAACACACACGAATGAGCAACATATGAATTGTGATCATGCCAAGCGTCATACGGAGTTATAGATTGTAGTGCTTTGGTGGGACACCTATTAAGTACATATGCTACACACATAGCAACCTCAAGCCAGAAGCTATGTGGTAAGGCATGACTTTTCACCATACACCTCGCCATCTCCATGAGAGCCATGTTCTTTCTTTCAACAAATCCATTTTGTTGAGATGTATACGAAAAATTTGCAAATGCCGCACATTCGAAGAAGGAAGATAAAGATGAGAAGAATTCAGAAAAGCCGAAATTGTTTTGCAAGTATTGTAAAGGGAATGATCATATCATAAAGAACTGTCCAAAGCTGGTTGCTAAAGAGGCAAAGAACAAAGAGGCTGGAATGGTTGTTGCAGAGGCCTCTACACAAAAAACAGAGTCTGCTAATCTTGTGGAGGAAGAAGAATGGGCGTTTACTATTGTCTGTAGTTTTGACCCATCTTCTCATGAGGAGTGCATGTCTGCAGTAGACTAAGATGTTTGGTACTTTGATAGTGGGGCGACCAAACATATTACCTCACATCGCAGTTTCTTCTCTTCACTCAAGCCTGCCCCTACAGGGAATACTGTTACATGCACCAACAACTCCTCTTATCCTGTTATGGGAGCTGGTAAGATCATTTTGACTACTGCTGATGGTAGTTCTTTCACTTTGTCAGATGCTTTATTTGTGCCAGGGATCAAGAAGAACCTGTTATCAATTTCTGCATTAGCCAAGATTGGCTTGGTTGTGTGAAATTTGTTGATGACAAATGTATAGTTCATGATCTGTCAAATGGCGATGTGATTATTGCTTCTGGCATTTTATGTTGTGGGCTATATAAGCTCATAGACTATGAAAGATCTCTGAATTATTCGTCATGTGGAGTAGATGATTCTCAGGCTATGTCAAATGAAAAGCTTTGGCATGAACGCTTTGGTCATCTGAATTTTGCTAGCTTGCTACACGTGCAGAAATCTGAAATGGTGTCCTCTTTGCCCAAACTTGAGGCACCTGGGAAACATGTTTGTGAAGGCTGTATTTTGGGCAAAATGCATCATTCCTCATTTCCAAAAGATGGTTCAGTTCGGCCTACTCAAAAATTGCAGTTTGTACATAGTGATGTCTGTGGTCCTATGCAGATAGCTTCTTTTGGAAATTATCTTTACTTCATGAATTTCATTGATGATTTTTCCAGGCATGCATGGGTATATCCATTGAAGGCAAAGTCCAAAGTGTTCATGTGCTTCAAACAATTTTTGCTTTTGGCTGAAAATCTGTCAGCATGTAAAATGGACACTCTCCATTCTGATCGAGGGGGGGAATATATGTCTTCTGATTTTAATGCATTTTTGGCTAAACGTGGGATAAAATACTAGGGTACAGTGCCGTATACACCTCAACAAAATGGAGTTGCTGATCGAAAGAACAGGTCACTCATGGAGATGGCGAGGTGTATGGTCAAGAGTCAAGCTTTACCACATAGTTTCTGGCTTGAGGCTGTCATGTGTGCACCATATGTACTTAATAGGTGTCCCACTAAAGCGCTGCGGTCTATTGTTGATATATTTAGGTAGTGATGTGTCTGAACACACTAGGACTGCCGGGGCACTTTTTTCCCTCTTTAGGAGGTTTTTTTCCCATGGCTTGTATATACACATATTGCCCTAATGGGCTACTTATCTTTGTACATTCTCTAGTAATACATTTCAGCATTGTGTGTTTGTGCTCCAAGCTTCTTCTTCTTCCTTGTGCTGTTTGCGTGCTTCCGCAGACGTCTAACTCCAACAATTGGTACCAGAGCATGTCGTTGCTTCATCTAGGGTGCCGTCGACACTCCTCCGTTTGTAGTCTCAGATTCGCACGAAATTTGGTGAGCATACTCAATGTGTTTCCGAGATCAAAACTGCTTCGCTGTGTGGTGCCGAAATCACGATCTGAGCTCGTTTCGACCTCCAAACACACTATCATAGCGCTTGTGCAGGCTATTTTGTCTTTTTGTGCCAAAGCTATATACCAGTTTCTATTCGCTAGTATAAGCGTCTCGAAGTCTGCTACAGGTCTAGCAGAATTCGTCTGGATAGTTTTGTTCAACTTTTTGAGATACAATCAATTTTCTGCATCAAGGTATTTTAGTCACCGGCCATGGCTAAAAGCAGTGATGTATTCCGTATGTTGGCTGTTGAGGATAAGTTGGATGGTACCAACTACCCGTTATGGGCTTATATGATGCGACATGTGTTGGTTGCAAAAGGATTGTGGAACATTGTGCAGGGTGTTGAAAGATGTCCTGTTACACCTCTGACTACAGGTACTGCAAATACAGGTGCTGGAGCTGATGAAGATGGTATCGAAGATGATATTTCGCAGATTCCTGTTCGTGCTTCTGTTTCTGCTGCACCTATTGCAGAGCAGATTCGCTGGGATGGCAGAGATGCCCAGGCACATGCATTGATAGCTTTGTCTGTCAAACGTGCCATTATTCTTCACATTCGCTCTTGTAGAATAGCTAAGGATGCTTGGGATACACTTACCACATTATACCAAGCTAGGAATGAGGCTCGTGTTGCTTATCTCCGAAAACAGTTGGAGAGTGAGCACATGAATGAAGGTGATTCTATGGACAGTTTCCTAACGAAGATGAAAGATTTGAAGGAACAATTGATTTTTGCTGATGAGGTTATACCAGATAGCTCACTTGTGCATACCGTTCTGAATGGTCTTCCTGATTCATATTAGAGTTTTGCTTCTACTCTTTGGTTGATGATGAAAGGCAATCCAAATGCCCTTGTCATTTGAGGAGTTAGTCTCTGATCTGTTGCAGGTAGATTAGTCCAGGCAGAACAGGTCCATTATGCATGTTGCAGATCAAGCTTTCCTGGCTAGTCAGAAGGGCAAAGGAAAATGGAGCTCTTCTACTAGTAAGCAAAAATATGCAAATGCTGCACATTCAAAGAACCAAGACAAAGATGAGAAAAAATCAGAAAAGTAGAACTTGTTTTGTAAGTACTATAAAGGGAATGATCACATCATAAAGAACTATCCAAAACTGGTTGCAAAAGAGGCAACGAAGAAAGAGGCTGGAATGGTTGTTGCAGAAGCTTCTACACCAAAAACGGAGTCTGCTAATCTTGTGCAGGAAGAAGAATGGGCGTTTACTACTGTTTGCAGTTTTGACCCATCTTCTCATGATCAGTGCATGTCTGCAGTAGACTCAGATGTTTGGTATTTTGACAGTGGGGCAACCAAACATATTACCTCGCAGTGCAGTTTCTTCTCTTCACTCGAGCCTGCCCCTACAGGGAATACTGTTACATGCGCCAACAACTCCTCTTATCCTGTTATGGGAGTTGGTAAGATCATTTTGACTACTACTGATGGTAGTTCTTTCACTTTGTCAGATGCTTTATTTGTGCCAGGGATCAAGAAGAACCTGTTATCAATTTCTGCATTAGCCAAGATTGGCTTGGTTGTGAAATTTGTTGATGACAGGTGTATAGTTCATGATCTGTCAAATGGTGATGTGATTATTGCTTCTGGCATTTTATGTCGTGGGCTGTATAGGCTCATAGACTATGAAAGATCTGTAAATGATTTGGCATGTGCAGTAAATGATTCTCAGGCTATGTCAAATGCAAAGCTTTGGCATGAACGCTTTGGTCATCTGAATTTTGCTAGTTTGCTACGCCTGCAGAAATCTGAAATGGTGTCCTCTTTGCCCAAACTTGAGGCACCTGCAAAACATGTTTGTGAAGGCTGTATTTTAGGCAAAATGCAGCGTTCGTCCTTTCCAAAAGATGGTTCAATTTGGGCTACTCAGAAATTGTAGCTTGTACATAGTGATGTCTGTGGTCCTATGGAGACTACCTTCTTTTGGAAATTATCGTTACTTCGTGACTTTCATTGATGATTTTTCTAGGCATGCATGGGTATATCCATTGAAGGCAAAGTCCGAAGTGTTCATGTGCTTCAAACAGTTTTTGGTTTTGGCTGAAAATCTGTTAGCATGTAAAATGGGCACCCTCCATTCTGATTGAGGGGGGGAATATATGTCTTCTGATTTTAATGCATTTTAGCTGAACATGGGATAAAACACCAGTGTACAGTGCCGTATACACCTTAATAGAATGGAGTTGCTGAACGGAAGAATAGGTCTCTCATGGAGATGGCGAGGTGTATGGTCAAGAGTCAGGCTTTACCACATGGTTTTTGGCTTGAGGCTGTCATGTGTGCAGTATATGTAATGAACATGTGTCCCACTAAAGCACTGTAGTCTATCACTCCATATGAGGCTTGGCATGACCACAAGCCATCTGTTGCTCATCTGCGTGTTTTTGATTGTTTGGCATATGCACTAGTGCCTGAACAACATCGCAGAAAATTGGATGATAAGGCAGTAAAATGTATTTCTGTTGGGTACATTTCTGAAAGTAAAGGCTATAGTCTGTATCATCCACAGACTAAACGCATTCTGGTTAGCCGTGATATTGTCTTTGTGGAAGATGCTATTCAGCCATTGCTTTCATGTACTAAGGAGACATCTGTTAGCTCCAAAGACATGTATGATACTTTGATGCCTCTTTTTATAGGTGGACAGTCTAGTGCTGGTCCTAATGAGGCAACTTCTCAGCCTTTCAGGTTTCAAATGATGATGCAGATCATTCCATTTCTCATGTAGATTTACATGATGCACTTGTTGATGAGAGAGCTGATATTGAGCAGGTAAAAACTATGCCAAAATGGCTGGTGCAGACCTTGCGTGACAGCAAATTAGATGCACCTTTGTCATATCGTACTCGTTCAGGCTCTCATAGTGCCTCCTTTGCATCAGATTGCTATGCTATGGCTGCGTCTAGTCTCTGTGATGAGAATGAGCCTGTTTCTTTTGATGAAGCACATGATTCAGAAAATTGGATGGCTTCTATGCAATCTGAATATGATGCTATAATGAAGAATGGTACATGGTCTTTATGTGACTTGCCTCATGGCAAGAAGGCCATTGGCACTAAGTGGGTATACAAGCTGAAGCGTAAACCTGATGGTACAGTTGATAGGTATAAGGCTAGGCTTGTTGCAAAGGGTTATGTGCAGGAAAGAGGCATTGATTTTGATGAGACCTTTGCACCTACATGCCGTATGACTACTGTTCGGAGCATTTGTGCACTTGCAGCCCATCATGGTTGGAATGTACATTAGTTGGACATTAAAACAACATTTCTGAATGGTGACTTGCATGAAGAAGTGTATGTTTTTAGCCCCGTGGCTTTGTGCAGAAAGGGCATGAAAACCAGGTGTGCAGGTTAAAGAAGGCATTATATGGTGTGAAGCAAGCACCACGTGCTTGGTATGAGAAGATACATGCCTATCTGGTTGCACATGGTTTTGAGAACAGTCCAACTGAAAGCACCTTATATGTTAAGCGTGCTAATGATGTGCTTCTGATCATTGTTGTCTATGTTGACGACATGCTGCTCACTAGTCGTATTGAGAAGCATATTGCTGATTTCAAGGCTGATTTGCATGCCTCATTTGAGATGTCTGATTTGGGGCATTTGCATCACTATTTGGGCATTCAGTTTATGCAAGTTGATGGTGGAATGGCTTTGTGTCAAAAAAAATATATTGACACATTATTGCAGCATTTTGGCCTTGAAGACTGTAAGCCTATTGCCACTCCTATGGAGACAGGTTTACGATTGAGTCTTCATGATGCTGGAGATGCATTTGATGCTGTTCTCTATCAGCAGGCTGTTGGATGCTTGATTTACTTATGCATTACTCGGCCAGATATTCAGTTTGCTGTCTCACAGATGAGCAGGTTTATGCATTGCCCAGGAGTCACATATTGGAAGGCGGTTAAGCGCATCTTTTGCTACTTGAGTGGTACTCGGCTACTTGGGTTGTTTTATCCCAAGGGGGGATCACTACCGCCAGATTTGCATGCTTTTGCTGACTCAGATTGGGCTGGTTGCTATGACACTCGTGTGTCCATCAGTGGTTTTTGCTTCATGCTTGGTAGCTCATGTATATCTTGGTTGAGCAAGAAGCAGCCTACTGTGGCCACTTCTAGTTGTGAGGCTGAGTATAGGGCAGCTTTCACAGCTATTGTTGAGTGTGTGTGGCTCAAACGCCTTATGGCTGATTTGGGTGTTGGCTAGTCTTCTGCCACCACCATCTTCACTGACAGTCAGAGCGCATTAGCAGTTACGAGGAACCCTGTGTTCCATGCTCGCACTAATCACATTGAGGTGCATTATCACTATGTCAGGGAGAGGTTCTCTGCTGGGGAGATCAGCTTGGCATATGTGCCCACGCAGGAGAACATTGCAGACCTTTTCACGAAGGCTCTGCCTAGGGAGAAGTTTGAAGCTTTCCGCAAAGCTTTGGGCTTACTTCCTTTTGTGGAGTGATTAACACATAGCTTGGCACTTCCTTATACATGAGTGCCAGCTCCTTGTTCACCGCATCACTCTCAGGGGGGCTTTGTTGATATATTTAGGTAGTGATGTGTGTGAACACACTAGGACCACCGGGACACTTTTTTCCCTCTTTAGGATGTTTTTTTCCCCTGGCTTGTATATTAGCTTTGTGTAGAAAGGGCATGAACACCAGGTGTGCAGGTTAAAGAAGGCATTATATGGTTTAAAGCAAGCACCACGTGCTTGGTATGAGAAGATACATGCCTATCTGATTGCACATGGTTTTGAGAACAGTCCAACTGAAAGCACCTTATATGTTAAGCATGCTAATGATGTACTTCTAATCATTGTGGTTTATGTTGATGACATGCTGCTCACTGGTCCTCATGAGAGGCATATTACTGATTTTAAGGCTGATTTGCATGCCTCATTTGAGATGTCTGATTTGGGGCATTTGCATCACTATTTGGGCATTCAGTTTATGCATGTTGATGGTGGAATGGATTTGTGTCAAATGAAATATATTGACACATTATTGCAGCATTTTGGCCTTGAAGACTGTAAACCTATTTTCATTCTTATGGAGACAGGTTTATGACTGAGTCTTCATGATGCTGGAGATGCATTTCATGCTGTTCTCTATCAGCAGGCTATTGGGTGCCTGATTTACTTATGCATTACTCAGCCACATATTCAGTTTGTTGTCTCACAGATGAGCAGGTTTATGCATTGCCCAGGAGTCAAGCATTGGCAGGCAGTTAAGCACATCTATCACTACTTGAGTGGTACTTGGCTACTTGGGTTGTTTTATCCCAAGGGGGGATCACTACCACCAGATTTGCATGCTTTTTCTGACTCTGATTCGGTTGGTTGGTATGACTCTCGCGTGTCCACTAGTGGTTTTTGCTTCATGCTTGTAGCTCATGTATATCTTGGTTGAGCAAGAAGCAGCCTACTATGGCCACTTCCAATTGTGAGGCTGAGTATAGGGCAGCTTTCACAGCGAATGTTGAGTGTGTGTGGCTCAGATGCCTTATGGCTGATTTGGGTGTTTGTGAGTCTTCTGCCACCACCATCTTCACTGACAGTCAGAGCGAATTGGTAGTTGCGAGGAAGCCTGTGTTCCATGCTTGCACTAAGCACATTGAGGTGCATTATCACTATGTCAGGGAGAGGTTCTCTACTGGGGAGATCATCTTGGCATATGTGCCCACACAAAAGAACATTGCAGACCTTTTCACGAAGGCTCTGCCTAGGGAAATGTTTGAAGATTTCTGCAAAGCTTTGGGCTTACTTCCTTTTGTGGAATGATTTCCACATAGCTTGGAACTTCCTTATACATGAGTGCCAGCTCCTTGTTCACTTCATCACTCCCAGGGGGGATTTGTTGATATATTTAGGTAGTGATGTGTGTGAACACACTAGGACCACTAGGGCACTTTTTCCCCTCTTTAGGAGGTTTTCCCCCCCTGCTTGTATATACGCCTATTGCCCTAACGGGCTACTTATCTTTGTACATTCTCTAGTAATACATTCAATATTGTGTGTTGTGCTCCAAGCTTCCTCTGCTTCCTTGTGGTGTTCACGTGCTTCCACCGACATCTATCTCCAACACTTACACACATACTCTAGATAATATTTATCATTGAAACCTTTTGGTTGCTCCATGAAAACATCATCTGAGATATAACCATTTAGAAAAGCATTCTTCACATCTAATTGACATAGCTTCCAACCTTTACATGTAGCAATAGCTATGAGAGTCCTTATAGTTGTCATCTTTGCCACAGGGCTATAAGTCTCATCATAATCTATACCATATGTCTGAGCATACCCTTTCACAACAAGTCTAGCTTTATATCTAGACACACTTCCATCTGCATACCTCTTTGTCTTATAGACCCATTTGCATCAAATGATCTTCTGACTATTTGGTTTAGGAACCAAATCCCAAGTCTTATTTTCCGTCAATGCATCATACTCCTCCTGCATAGCTTTCTCCCAATTTTCCTTACCTTTTGCCTCTTCATATGTAGAAGGGTCTTCGTCTACTTTCACCATATAAGCATAATCTTTAGTGGTAAAAAATGAAGTATCATAACTATACCTTGTAGGTTACCATTTGTGCCTTGATGATCTTCTGAGTTCTCCACTTCTTGAAGTTTCTGGCTCATCGCATTCTGAATCAAACCTTGGCATTTCTTCAACTTCATCTATTACTTCATTTTTCTCTTCTTCATCAAATTTGAACCTTTGATTTACCTTTCTTCTGGTTCAATGTTTCTTCATCACCTGCATGAATATTGATTGTACCCGCATACCAAGTACCTTACTCATCAAATGTAACATCCTTTGACACAAGGAATTGCTTTGTGGATGGACTCCACAACCTATAACCCATTTGCTTATCGTCATAACCAATGAACACATACTTTTCAGCTTTAGGTTCCAATTTATGCCTCAAATGAGATGGCACATATGCATAAGCCAAACATCCAAACACTTTGCAATGATCCAAGGTAGGTCTCTTACCCCACCATGCCTCATAAGGTTTCATACCCTACAAAGCTTTACAAGGTAACCTATTAACCAAGTATGTGGCTGTATTTACAGCCTCAATCCACAAGTAATTAGGACAATTTTTCTCTTTCATCATTGACCTTGCAAACTCAACAAGAGTTCTATTCCTCCTTTCCGCTACACCATTTTGTTGAGGAGAGTACCTGCAAGTAACTTCCCTTTTTATACTTGCATTCCATAAGTAATCACTAAACTCATTAGAGAAATACTCTCCCCCTCCATCTAACCTTAGTCTCTTCACTTTTTGTCCTGAAACTCTTTCTCCATACATGATAATGTTTAAATGTATTGAACACCTCTGATTTATCTTTGATCACATATATTGTGGTCCACTTGGTAGCATCATCAACATAAATGACATAATACCTTGAACCATTAATGCTAAAGTCCTTTGATGGTCCCCACACATCTGTATGTACCAACTTAAGCTTCTCTGAATACATGAAACCATGCTTATTATATGATTGCTTATGAGCCTTACCTAACCGACATGCTTCACATTTGTATGTCATATGTTGACCTGCAACATTAGGCAATCCAAGCACTGAACCATTGTTAATCATATCCTTAATACCTCTTTCATTGAAATGTCCAAGTCTTTTGTGCCAAAAATCTAACTCAGAGATCTTATGTCCTCCATAAGTGAACAAAGCCTGACCAACATTGCCTTGAATCTTCAATGTGAATAGCCTTCCTTCTTTCTTTACTGAAACAATTTGTTTATACCCATTGCAAGGGTCTTCCACAAAAACTCCATCATTAGTGAGCCTTACTTCATAACCTTTCTCTACAATTTGCCCTACACTTATCAGATTCTTTGGAATTGTAGGAACATACAAAACCTTACTCAAAAGAGTGCTTCCATCCTTGGCCTTTACGGATCCAATTGACTTCACATTATGCTTTGTATTATCACCTGTTTGAACTACATGATTACTCACCTTATTCTCCAAATCAGTCATCAAAGCTATGTTGCCACTCAGGTGATTGCTACACCCTGAGTCTATGTAGAAGACTTTGATCTTCACTTTGTCTTTCACAAGTTGCATTCATAATTAAGGTTGAATCCTCTTTCTGATCTGAAGCATAATTGTAGTAGGTATTGTTGTAGGGTTGACTTTGAAAGCCTCTACCTGCATTTCTTCCAAAGAAACCTCTACTACCTCTATCTCTGAAATTACCTCTCTGATTTCTATTACCTCTTCCTCTTGAATTGAAGTTCTGATTATATCCTCCACCATTGTGATTATTATGCCAACATTCATGAGGTAAGTGATTAGTCTTACCACAAATCCAGCAAGCCTTGACACCATCTTTATTGCTTCTGCCTCTTCCTCTTCCTTTGCTACCTTCCTCTTCCTCTTAGGAAGTTAGCTTGACTAGTGGTGCCTTCATCTCCATTCAATTGTTGCTTGCCTTTATTAATCTTCTTCTTGTCCTTTGAATACATTGCTTGAACTATACTTTTATCAACATCACCTTTGACATGCTGCTCAAAAGTTAGCATGTGTCCTAGCAATTGATTCAAATCAGGAGTGAAATGATCTAGTGACAATTCAGTTGATAGAATGAATGGCTTCCACTTTTCATCTCCTCTCAAACCCGTGAGAATTTGTCTTAGCAATTTGTCCTCTTCAATATCTTCAACAACTCCTCCTAATGCATCTGCAATGTCCTTCATCCTTGCTACATAATCAGAAATAGATTGAGAAGCTTTCTTTTTGAATGTGGTGAACTCTGCCAATAAAGATGCCTTCCTTGACTTTGTAGTGTTTTGGAAATGCTCCTCCAAAGCATTCCATATATCACTTGCACTTTCAAGTCCTCTAATGTGAGGTAGCAAGTAATCATTGACTTCCATGTAAATAATGCTCCTTGCTTGAGCATCCTTCTTCATCCATGTCTTCAAATATGATAGCTCTTCCCTAGTTGGAACACCAGGATCTCTAAATTCTGGTTTCTCTTCTTCCCTTGTAATGTATCCTATCAAATCTTTGCTCATGAGATGAGCCTCCATCCTCATTGACCAAACAGGATAGTTTTCTCTATCCAATTTCTCTATCTGAAGAGAATCTCCCATCCTTTCTTCACCTATGCAATAAATTCTTCAAGCTTTGTGAATAATGAATGTACCTTTACTTCGAATGTAGTTCCTTCTGATCTTCTTGCTAGCTTCAGGCCTTCTTCTCTAGCTTTCACTTCAAACTTTCACCTTTTGAATCTTCAAAGATTGATTTATGTATAACTACAACAATCGGGGTTCTCCTTTCTTCAATTTTGATGACTCCTGTTCTGATACCACTGATGGAGAGTGTTAATCTCCAAAAGAACAAGTTATCCTTGATGTTATAACACATGTATATCAAGAAAAACTCAAAACCTCAACCAATTTTGTAAGAATAATGCCAAATTATCAAACTTTGAACTAATTGTGAAGAAACTGATTACTAAGAAAAGTTTGCTACACTTAATCCACTCATTGACTGACCAAATGTGTAAAGTTTTCAATGAAACTTTGCACAAGGGGTCTCCTAATTTTGTACACCTTGTCCAAATTAAATATTTCCAAAAGATTCAGTACATCTTGAGATTTGCTTCAAACAATGTACCTATGTCTGAAACTTCTCTTCTGTGTAGTCGACTTTGACAAGTGCAAATTCTAATGCATGGTTCTCCCAAACTAGACTCTTTTTATTCAAATGCTTTTAGCCACAAGTAACTTACCTTTCAACTTAAAGAATGAGTGTCCACTTGCTCAAAACTTTACAGTGTGGAGGGAGGTCTGATCAAAACATTGACCACTGGGATTGCACTTGTTCATTCCTTCACTTCATCACATTTACACATGTAAATGTTCCCACTCAAAATTATCTCAGCTTGATTATAATTAAACTCTCAAAACTTGTAGATAAGTCACTCAACTATAGAATAAGAATTGTACAAAATTGTTCCTCAATAGGATAAACACAGAATGAGCACTGAGCAAAAGATCGAGGTGCAACTTTGTTCTATTGAGAGAAATCTTACATCTAATTGATGATTCATGTTCTTCTCACTTTCTAAAGTCTCTAATGACTTCTAAAACTTATCTCTCATCATCCCCCTTTTTCATAGTACATCTATATCAAGTATATATAGATGTTTACATCCCGACTCATCAAAGATACAAAGTCTTTATGAACTAATTACAAGATTAGTATACATGTTCTTCAAATCATGCACTGAACTTCAAGCCTCATATGTTGATCTTTGCTTCATTCTTTGACTTCAAATCTTTGTCCTAATCACCGATTGTTGATTTTTGCACCAACATATCTTATCTCTAAAGCTCACTTTGCATTATGTCATTCGCATCAAAGATTTTAGTTTAGGAACATAGCCCATTTTTGGAGCCTTAAAACCTTTCAAGGATATATCTACTCTATTCTTGAAAATCCATTTTTTTACTCCAATAAACATACATATACTTGTATTATTTTAGACTAAGGATATATCAATCCTCGTGATATCTTTTGTATCCACTTTATTAGGAAAAGTTTCCACTTAAATTTGACACTCTTGGCATTAAGTGCCATCATCTATTGCAATACTCCATAGAAGAGGATTTTTTTTGTGTGTCAATTGGCTATTCTAAACTAGCCTTGTGTCTTGTCTCCATTAATCTTAATGCAAAGACTATTTTAAGCCCAAGTGTGTGATTTGTGTCAATTTTTTGTGACTCCAAATTATCTTGAATACTTGTGATATGATTGTGAAGTTCGAATTCGGTTTGCAACATGTCTACACTATCAATTGCCTCATCATAAAAGTCCTTCTATCTCCCCTCATTTATACCTATGTTCATCCCCAAAGATGAATGACTCAATGGCACCACCTACAATATTTGAAAAGACATCATAAGGGCCTATTTATACACAAACCTTTTCTATAAAGTTGTAGAAAGTTCTAATCTTGCCCCATGATAGAACTAGTGACCATAATGTCTAACACATTTGGAATTTGAAGGAAAGGCATGCCTTAGGGCAACTAATCCTAGCATGTGATGACTTGAACTAAGGTCACATTACTTCATGCAAAACTCTCACAAAGTTTCTCCAATATTTTCATGAAGATAAAACCCCTTCCAATATATATATATATATATATATATATATATATATATATATATATATATATATATATATATATATATATATATATATATATATATATATATATATATATATATATATATATATATATATATATATATATATATATATATATATATATATATATATATATATATATATATTAAAAGCCAATTCCAAAATCTAGCCATTCGTCCAAATCACCCATACCATCATGGCCAACCATTAACATCGAAAGAAATTCGATGCCTCTTCCTCCTACATGAGTCTAGGATCAAACTTCTCCCTACTCAAGAATCTGATATGAAGACTAAATGACCCATTCATAGGTCTAATCCATCTAATAGTAAGCCAAATCAACCTTCAATGAATACAACAAATAATAAAATTACATTCAATCTTTGTGGACAAGTTTATTTTTTGTAGGAGTTTGTTTGAGCCCTCAAAGTAGCTTAGGAATCTATTTTTTAAATAGGCTAGACATTAAGTCTGAAAAGGTTAAAACTAGATTAAAAAAACTATAAAAACGTTTTGGAGGTGCTTGGATACTTTCTGTGAAGCCACTGGATCCAAAATCAACCACTCAAAGACCGCTTTCAGAGCTATTTTCGGGATCCAACCTAACCTTCTTTTTGAACATGGCTGTCAAAATCTTCCTCCAGGCCAAATTTTTTGGCTTCTTGGGAATCCCTTGGGTTTTGGTATCTTGTTGGAGCAATGGTGGAATTGGGTCCTGACCTTTTGTTATCTTCAAACACATGACTCGTTGTAGTTCTTGTATCTCCTCCTTTGCTTATCATGGGTGTCATCAATTCTGTATTTAATCTTATGAATGTGGAAACCATGTGCCTGGCTTTTGGGTGAGCTCTTGAAAACAATGTTAAGTTTGGATAGTAGGTGTAATGCTTCCCTGGTGATGATGTGACTCTCAAAGATTCTTCTTGAGTTGTTTTTGTTGTTAGGGGGAAAGGGAACATGGAAGTGATTTTTATAGGTGATGTGATTGTGATACATATTACTTGGACCAATGTAGTTGTGGTGGTGGATGGTGATATTTCCATGGCAGGGGGTGCACTCAATGGGACTTGAATTCCTACAATTTGTTTAACTGTGATGTTGTGGAGGTGTGTATTCTAATGGGATGGGGAGGTGGTGCTCTCTATGTGTCCATGGTGTGTAGATCTACAATGTCAAATACATGTGTGTGTACTTGTGACTAGTGCTTGTTCTTGAGTTGTTACCTCAATCTTGTGTGGTTGTTGTGCCCATGTTCTCTTTGATTGGTGATTTTGGTTTTGAGTGGTAAATTTTCTTCTTCTCATATAGGTTGAGTTTGCGAGACTCCCTCGCATTGCAATTTTGCTTGTGGCTTGCTCTTCAATGGTAGATTTAAATAGTTGTTTGGTGAGCGAAGATGAAGTTTTCTTGTTGCTTCTACTTATATGGTTTGAGTGAGGGATTGTAGTTTCCTTTGCTATTGCCTTTCTTGGTCCAGTTCTCTTTGGTTTGTTCTACAAAGGGCCTCTACCCTTGCGATAACATGGTTTAGGATTTCCCTTGAACTAGTGGTGTGACTTAATTTTTACAATTTGAGTTTGTGCTCCTTCTCTAGCTACATAGCATTTGGGTGTTCGTAGTTGAGTCCTTGCAAATGAGGAAGTGGCGAATTGTGAGCCTTGGGAGACTTCTTCCATTGTTTGATAAGTGTTCCTTTTGTGCCACAATTCTTCTTCTTCTTGTTGATCATCTCCCTCGTCCCTGTCATCTCCCTCTTCCTTGTCATTTCCTAATGTTCTAGGCTCTCTTTGAATTCTTGATCTAAAGATTCTTGTAATGATTCCTTTGAATTCACTCTTCATCTTCTTTCTCTATTCATGCTCTATGATAGTTGATGCCAAGTTGTGTCTTTCAAGTGTTATCATCCTTGAATAATATTCATGTGTATTAAGGGTAGGTGTAAAATTGAAATATCTGGAAAGTGATGTATGCCCCAAACACCATTTACTTATTAGGACATTTTGCATTTTCTATTTCAATATGCTCCAAGATCCAACCAGTTCTATCTACTACGGTTCGAAACCTTATTGCGTGCATCAACCCATGCCAGATTCTCTTGTGAGGAATAGTGTATATATCGTCAGTTGGAAAAAAGAATTGTTGATAAATCAGATGTATTCCAAACTCCAACTCCTTATTGCTAAGTTATATAATATCTTCATCCATTTTGACTTATCTATGGATGACACTTCTACATCATTGCTTTTTGTATGACTAGGCACAATAAGAAGTGCATCCCTAATCAGCTTCGGTGTTAGTATATCACAACTCTTGTGCCTTCAAAGTTGTGCATGACAAATCATGGTCTCCTACACTTTCCTTGCTTTTCTTTGTAAGTTTTGATCTTATGCTCAATTGTGCTAAATTATGGTTTCATCATAGGCAATCTTCAGAAATAGCTTTATCCTAAGAGAATCCATGTCTTGATTAGTTTCAGTGCTCTTTGAAACTTCCCAAATTTCACTTACATAAAATGTATATTGCAAGCATGTCAATGTATTTCCTATTGAGTTATGAAGAACATAGTGCACTTCTTCATTAGATGGCCACCTTCCTTAAGTCAATGTCCCCTTGGATAGGCTATGCTTCCATATCATGGATCTTGCAATAGGACTGGTGCGGCTTTCGTGGGATCTTGTGGAAAAATTTTTGAGCAGTCATGAGATCGCCCCTATGTTGTTACACATGCACCTAGGATAGATGCTCCTTTGAACAACTCTTTTTCTGCTAACTTGACCATTACCCAATGAATGCCATGATGAAATTGCTACATATGTGCATTGTAGTGTTTTCCACTTAGAAAGAAGGACAAAAAGAAAGTGGTGATAATGTTTGTGTCTATCTCTACATTTACCCCATGTTTAAATGAATGTCATGAAAAGAAACAAAATCCTAACCCACATAGATGGGTTGTGATGTGACGTGTGATTTTTTCACGTGTTTAGTCAAGACTCTGCATGTGAGTGTTTTGTGAGTGGAAGCCAACATACAAAAAAAAACTAAAAAAGGTTTATTTAAAGACAAAGATGCTTTATATACAAGACTCATATCTCACACCTGTGCAATGCTTGTGCAAAGAATATTGTGATTTTTTTGGTTAATTTATATATTTTTGTGGTTTTTTACATTTCTTTTTTTTAGTATTTTCCGCCCTTTCCTAGTGGTTTGTATAAGTGTGCATGGGTTTCAAGAAAAGTTGTATCTTATGCAAGACACGTAATTTAGCCCTATTCATGCATACATGAGGTGCATGGTTAACTATGGTTCTTGATAACTCATAAAGGGTCTTTTGTAGCATAGGCTTGTGTGTTTCCTTTGCTTGCCAATTGTATGCGTAAGTTTTGTTTTGATTTAGTTCACGATTTTTGGTTCACGTAAGAGTTTTAGAAAGAAGGTAACTCCTTGAATAGGCAGATCTAACCTTTGGTTGCCCGCCAGACTTTGATGTACATTTGTAGCTTCTTCGTCTCGATCTCCTCTTTGTGTCTAAGGATGCTTTTGATCTTAACCAAACCCTTTTGAAGGTGAGTGTTACCTTTATTGACTCCAGTCTCCCATCAAAAGAGTCTTCTACAGAGTTGGGAAGTCTTCTTTATATCATATGGTAGCTTGATCTTCCTGCAATCATCGTCAAGCCATGATTTGTTCTCATCAAAACAAAATCTTGATTGACTATAAAACCTTAATTGCTAGGATCATATAGTCTATAACCTTTTTTATTAAGGTCATAACTTGTAAATGCACATTTCTCTGCCATAGGGTCTAATTTACCTTTGATGTCTGATGGTATGTGTGCATACGCAGTGCACCCAAATATCTTGCAATGATCCAAGCTTCATAGGGGGTCATACCATCCAAAGCCTTTGAAGGTAATCTGTTTATCAATTATGTGGTAGTAGATACTACCTCTTCCCACAAAAATATTGGTAGCTTCTTCGCATTCAACATGGATCTTGCTACCTCAACAATGGTTCTATTCCTCATGTCTGCTACTCATTCTGTTTGCGAGTGTAATTGCTAGTAATCTCTCTCTTGATTCTTTTATCTTGTAGGTAGGAAACAAAATCATGGGAGAAGTATTCTTCCCCTCCATTAGACCTTAGTCTTTTTAGGGTTTTACCTATTTGATTCTCCATAAGAGCTAAATATCTCTTAAAACATGAGAGCACTTCATCCTTATGCTTCATGAAGTACAAAATAGTCCATCTACTAAAATCATCTATGAATGACACTTAATATGTTGATCATGAGATTAATGGTTCTTTGCTTGATCCCCAAACATATGTGTGGAGAAGCTCTAGAAGGTATCCATGTATGTAGCCTTTCGTGGTGAATGGTTGTCTATGTGATTTTCCAAAATGACATACACTACACTTGTATATCATGCGTTTCTTTGAGATATTGGGTAGTCCAAGCACACTCTGATCTCTATTAATTTGTTTGAGGGCTCTTTCTCCAATGTGAGCTAACCTCTTATGCCAAACCTCTATCTTTAATAAGGTTTTGGTGCCATAATTGAACAAGGCAATGTTCTTGGTGTCTTGGAGTTCAAATGTGAATAGCCTAACTATTTTCTCTCCCTTTTCTATCTTCTTGAAACCTTGGTATGGATCATCTACACAAGCTCCATGTTTGGTGAATCTCACGTGCAAACCTTCCTCCATAATCTCGCCTACACTTATTAGCTTTTTTGTAATAATTCTCACATAAAGAACTCTGCTTAATAGATTCATATTATCATTGGAGGTCTTCACATTCCTTATTTTCTCAACAGGGTTCCTTGTGCCATCACCTATCTAGACTTGATGCTTGTTCTTTGGATCCTTTCTGTCTGTGACCAAGACTCCCTACCACATGGTTTGAGCATCCAGAATCAATGTAGAACACATGCTCATCATACTTACGTTCCTTCATTGTCATCTCCATAAGTAGAAGTGAATCCTCTTGAGCTTGATCATATGTGTAATTATTGTAGTCTATCCTTCCTTTGTATCCTTCTTGATAGTTGTCATTGTAAGAGTTGTTTTTGTATCCATATGAATTATTGCATCTACCTCTTAGAGCACCATAACCACCTTTGTTGTATCCTCTTCCTCTTTGATTGCTTGGATTTCTAAAGCAATTCTCTATGATGTGATTTGATGGACCAAATATGACACAAGTTGAAAAGCCTTGAGCTCTCCCCCTGCCTTGTCTAACTCCTCTACCTCTTTTTCTTGAGCTTCTACCTCTACCTGCAAATTTAGCTTGGGAGGTGCTTCCTTCATCATCAGACTTTCACCCTTTTCCTTTGTTATCTTTGCCTTTGTTTTTGTCTATAAAAAGGTCAAATAATTGGTTATCTTTCTCGTCTTCTCCATTCTTCATGAGTTTGGCTTCATGGGTGAAGATTCTCCCCATGAGTGTGTTGAAATATGGCACTTGCATATCCATGTAGAGCTCCATGGTTGTGGTGAAAGCTTCCCACTTGTCATCAGCCTTGATTCCATTCATGACTTGCCTCACAATTTGCTCTTCATTAATGATTTCTCCAATGCTCCTGAGTTGGTATGCAATGTCCATCTTGGTGACAAAATCAGTCACACGTTGCTTGGGCATCTTCTTGAGTTTTGTAAAATCCATCCACAATTGGTTCTTCCTAGCTTTGGTACTTGAGAAGAAGAATGCTTCCAAAGCATTCCATGTCTCTGAGAGGTCTTACAATTCCTAATATGAGGAATTAAGAAATTAGAGATAGAGTTTAGAAGGTATGACCTTGCACAAAGCATCCTTTGCACACCATATATTCAACACCTCTTGCTCCTCTTGAGTTGGTTGGCCTTTGTTTCTGAGTATAGGCATGATCTCATCTCTTGAGAAATGTTGTCTATCGCAATAGATGACAGTCTATCGTGGTTTTTGTCTATCGTGATAGATAGTGTCTATCACAAGAGACCAAAAAAATGGGAATTTTCAATGTGCATCTAATGTTTTGGGATGGTGATATGGATGTGTCTATCATGCATATGATGCAAACAAAAATAATGAATTTTTATGTCTCTCATGATAGATAGAGACAATTGTTTTAGGCAATGCACATAGTACCTATCGTACTTGGTGACACTATTGGAGTTGTTGTTGAAGTTGAATCCTAAAAGAAACACTCACAAGCACACACAAAACAACAAGCACACAAATGCTCTCTTGCTGTCTCTCTCATGAGTGAGGGAACGAATGGGGTGATGGGGGATATGACCAAAAACTAAAGTTTTTGACAATGATGGAGATGGAAGGGAATGGAAAGTGGAGATGTTGGAGATGAAAATGGTGATGAAAACAATAAAGAAAATAGCAAAAACACCTACTTATGAATGATTCCAATGTCGATATTCTACATCTTAGCATCACACCACTTGTCCTCGAATCGTGCTCACCAACAACGGTGCCAAATTTGGTGTCACTCTAGCACAATGGAAGTACCACCATGGTAGAGATCCAGCTCATAAATGTCAATCCATGGAGAAGTGAGGATGGTATGATGACCATGAGCGATAGAAGTGCACAAGTGAGTGAGTGAGAAGCACGATGACATGCACACACATACACACGCACAAGGTAAGACAAAGGATGGAACATGTAACCCCAAACATGATCTCTCTAGCTCTTTTCATAGTTTTCTTCTTTAAATAAAAGGGAGTTCAACCTTGGCCTACTCTCCCGGACTTGTATTAGTTAAAGGAGAAAAAAGTACAAGTGAAGGGGACTAGTTCCCATGGGACCCCCAAATCCCACAGAGTAGGGGTAGATTTTATAGACTTTAGATGGAATTACAAAGAAGGTTAATCACCCTCTCATCACCTTCATGTGGGGCCCACTTGGGTTTAAGCTTGTTGTTGATCAGAAGGAGCACTTGATGTTGGAGATAGACGTCTGCGGAAGAACATGAACGGCACAAGGAAGGAGAGGAAGCTTGGAGCACAACACACAATATTGAATGTATTACTAGAGAATGTACAAAGATAAGTAGCCCATTAGGGCAATAGGCATATATACAAGGGGGGGGAAAAAACCTCCTAAAGAGGGAAAAAAGTGCCCCGGTGGTCCTAGTGTGTTCACACACATCGCTACCTAAATATATCAAGAAATCCCCCCTGGGAGTGATGCGGTGAACAAGGAGCTTGCACTCATGTATAAGGAAATGCCAAGCTATGTGGAAATCACTCCACAAAGGGAAGTAAGCCCAAAGCTTTGCGGAAAGCTTCAAACTTCTCCCTAGGCAGAGCCTTCGTGAAAAGGTCTGCAATGTTCTCCTACGTGAGCACATATGCCAAGCTGGCCTCCCCAGCAGAGAACCTCTCCCTGACATAGTGATAATGCACCTCAATGTGCTTAGTGCGAGCATGGAACACAGGGTTCCTCACAACTGCCAATGCACTTTGACTGTCAGTGAAGATGGTGGTGGCAGAAGACTGACCAACACCCAAATCAGCCATAAGGCGTCTGAGCCACACACACTCAACAGTCCCTATGAAAGCTGCCCTATACTCAGCCTCACAACTAGAAGTGGCCACAGTAGGCTGCTTCTTGCTCAAACAAGATATACATGAGCTACCACGCATGAAGCAAAAGCCACTAGTGGACACACGAGTGTCATAGCAACCAGCCCAATTAGAGTCAGAAAAAGCATGCACATCTGGCGGTAGTGATCCCCCTTGGGACAAAACAACCCAAGTAGTTGAGTACCACTCAAATAGCGAAAGATGCGCTTAACCGCCTACCAATGCTTGACTCGTGGGCAATGCATAAACCTGCTCATCTGTGAGACAACAAAATGAATATCTTGCCAAGTAATGCATAAGTAAATCAAGCAAAATGAATATCTTGTCTCCATAGGAGTGGCAATAGGCTTACAATCTTCAAGGCCAAAATGCTGCAATAATGTGTCAATATATTTCGTTTGACACAAAGCCATTCCACCATCAACTTGCATAAACTAAATGCCCAAATAGTGATGCAAATGCCCCAAATTAGACATCTCAAATGAGGCATGCAAATCAGCCTTAAAATCAGCAATATGCTTCTCAATAGGACAAGTGAGTAGCATGTCATCAACATAGATAACAATGATCAGAAGCACATCATTAGCACACTTAACATATAAGGTGCTTTCAGTTGGACTATTCTCAAAACCATGTGCAATCAGATAGGCATGCATCTTCTCATACCAAGCACGTGGTGCTTGCTTTAAACCATATAATGCCTTCTTTAACCTGCACACCTAGTTTTCATGCCCTTTTTGCACAAAGCCGTGGGGCTGAAAAACATACACTTCTTCATGCAAGTCACCATTCAGAAATGCTGTTTTAATGTCCAACTGATGTACATTCCAACCATGATGAGCTGCAAGTGCATAGATGCTATGAATTGTAGTCATTCGGCAAGCAGGTGCAAAGGTTTCATGAAAATCAATGCCTCTTTCCTGCGCATAACCCTTTGCAACAAGTCTAGCCTTATACCTGTCAACTGTACCATCACGCTTACGCTTCAATTTGTATACCCACATAGTCCCAATGGCCTTCTTTCTAGGAGGAAAGTCACATAAAGGCCAAGTGCCATTCTTCGTTATAACATCATATTCAGATTGCACAGTAGCCATGTAATTTTTTGAATTGTGTGCTTCATCAAACGAAACAGGCTCATTCTCATCACAGAGACTAGATGTAGCCATAGCATAGCAATCTGATGCAAAAGAGGCACTATGAGAGCCTGAATGAGTATGATATGATAAAGGTGCATCTAATTTGCTATCACGCAAAGTCTGCACCAACCATTTTGGCATAGTTTTGCCTGCTCAATATCAGCTCTCCCATCAACTAGTGCATCATGTAAATTTGCATCAGAAATGAAATGATCTGCATCATCACATGAAACCTGCAAAGGCTGAGAAGTTGCCTCATTGGGACCAACACTAGACTGTCCACCTGAAAAAAGAGGCAGCAAATTATCATACATGTCTTTGGAGCTAACAAATGTCTCCTTAGTACATGAAAGCAATGGCTCAATAGCAATTTCCACAAAAACAACATCACAGCTAACCAGAATGCGTTTAGTATGTGGATGATACAAACAATAGCCTTTACTTTCACAACTGTACCAAAAAAAATACATTTTACTGCTTTATCATCCAATTTTCTGTGATGTTGTTCAGGCACTACTGCATATGCCAAACAACCAAAAACACGCAGATGAGCAACAGATGGCTTGCGATCATGCCAAACCTCATATGGAGTGATAGACTGCATTGCTTTAGTGGGACACCTGTTAAGTACATATGCTGCACACATGACAACCTCAAGCCAGAAACTATGTGGTAAAGCCTAACTCTTGACCATACACCTCGCCATCTCCATGAGTGACTTGTTCTTTCGTTCAGCAACTCCATTCTGTTGAGGTGTATATGACACTATACATTGGTGTTTTATCCCACGTTCAGCCAGAAATGCATTAAAATCAGAAGACATATATTCCCCCCCTCGATATGAATGGAGGGTGCCCATTTTACATGCTCACAGATTTTCAGCCAAAAACAAAAACTGTTTGAAGCACATGAACACTTTGGACTTTGCCTTCAATGGATACACCCATGCATGCCTAGAAAAATCATCAATGAAACTCATGAAGTAAATATAATTTCCAAAAGAAGGTGTCTGCATAGGATCACATACATCACTATATACAAGCTGCAATTTCTAAGTAGCCCGAACTGAACCATCTTTTGGAAATGAGGAACACTGCATTTTGCCCAAAATATAGCCTTCACAAACATGTTTTCTAGGTGCCTCAAGTTTGGGCAAAGAGGACACCATTTCAGATTTCTGCAGGCATAGCAAACTAGCAAAATTCAGATGTCCAAAGTGTGCATGCCAAAGCTTTGCATCTGACATAGCTTGAGAATCATCTACTCCACATGCCAAATTATCCAGAGATCTTTCATAGTCTATGAGCTTATATAGCCCACGACATAAAATGCCAGAAGCAATAATCACATCGCCATTTGATAAATCATGAAATGTACACCTGTCGTCAATAAATTTCACAACCAAGCCAATCTTGGCTAATGTAGAAACTGATAACAGGTTCCTCTTGATCCGTGGCACAAATAAAGCATCTGACAAAGTGAAAGAACTACCATCAGTAGTAGTCAAAATGATCTTACCAACTCCCATAATAGGATAAGAGGAGTTGTTGGTGCATGTAACCGTATTCCCTGTAGGGGTAGGCTCGAGTGAAGACAAGAAACTGCGCTGCGAGGTAATATGTTTGGTCGCCCCACTGTCAAAGTACCAAACATCTGAGTCTACTGCAGACATGCACTACTCATGAGAAGATGGGTCAAAACTGCAGACAGTAGTAAACACCCATTCTTCTTCCTGCACAAGATTAATAGACTCTGTGTTTGGTGTAGAGGCCTCTGCAACAATCATTCTAGCCTCTTTCTTCTTTGCCTCTTTAGCAGCCAGTTTTGGACAGTTCTTTATGATATGATCATTCCCTTTACAGTACTTGCAAAACAATTTCTCATTTTTTGATTTCTTCTCATCTTTATCTTCCTTCTTCGAATGTGCAGCATTTGCAGATTTCTGCTTACTAGTTTGAAGAGCTCCATTTTCCTTTGCCCTTCTAACTAGCCAGGAAAGCTTGATCTGCAACACGCATAATGGACTTGTTCTGCCTGGATTGATCTTCCTGCAACAGAATAGAGACTAACCCCTCAAATGACAAGGCATTTGGATTGCCTTTCATCCTTAACCGAAGAGTAGAAGCAAAACTCTGATATGAATCAGGAAGACCATTCAAAACGGTCTGCACAAGTGAGCTATCTGGTATAACCTCATTAGCAGAAATCATCTGTTCCTTCAAGTCTTTGATCTTTGTTAGAAAATTGTCCATAGAATCACCTTCATTCATGTGCTCACTCTCCAATTGTTTTCGGAGGTAAGCAACACAAGCCTCACTCCTAGCTTGGTACAATGTGGTAAGTGTATCTCAAGCATCCTTAGCTCTTCTGCAAGAGCGAATATGAAGTATAATGGCATGTTTGATAGACAAAGCTATCAATGCATGTGCCTGGGCATCTTTGCCATCCCAACGAATTTGCTCTATAGTAGGTGCAACAAAAACCGCAGCATGAACAGGAATATGCAGAATATCATCATCTTCGACACCTTCTACCTCAGCTTCTGTACCTGCAATTGTAATAGTTGTAGGTGTGATAGGATGTTTTTCAACACCCTGCACAATGTTCCACAGTCCTTTTGCAACCAATACATGTCGCATCATATAAGCCCATAACGGGTAGTGGGTACCATCCAACTTATCCTCAACAGCCACCATACAAAATACATCACTGCTTTCAGCCATGGCCGGTGACTAAAATACCTCGATGTAGAAAATTGACTGTATCCCAAAAAGTTGAACAAAACTGCCCATATGAATTCCGCTAGACCTGTAGCAGACTTCGAGACGCTTATACTGGCGAATAGAAATTGGTATATATCTTTGGCACAAAAAGACAAAATAGCCTACATAAGCATTGTGATAGTGCTCACCAAAATTCATATGATTCTCAGACTGCAATCGAAGGAGTGTCGCCGGCGCCCTAGATGAAGCGATGACCTGCTCTGATACCAATTGTTGGAGATAGACTTTACGGAAGCATGTGAACAAGGCAACGAAGGAGAAGAAGCTTGGAGCACAACACACAATACTGAATGTATTACTAGAGAATGTACAAAGATAAGTAGCCCATTAGGGGAATAGGCGTATATACAAGCTGGGGGAAAAAACCTCCTAAAGAGGGAAAAAAGTGCCCCGGTGGTCCTAGTGTGTTCACACACATCACTACCTAAATATATCAACACTTGATGATGCCTAAAGGGGGGGATTTCTTACAGTTAGCAATTCTTTTGCCGAGGAGGAATAACGATTTCTCAATCGACCACTCTTTGGGGGAGTCGCCAAAGTTATAGGCACATCTTTCCTACCATATCTTCCAAAGGTCCTCCCCTCTGATGGCATTCCAGAGAGTAGCCGATCACTTCCCCCAGTAGTGCTTGCTTGCAACTGATATGTTTATGGAGTCTAATTTTCTTTTCGACAATCTGCCAGTGCCTGTTGGAGTTGGGGCAATTAAAGAAGATGTGAGCAACATCTTCAATGGACCGGTGGTAGCACTTGCACCAAGGAGGCACCCCACAAATTTTGCTAGCTGTTAGGTTGGACCAGATTCCCCGATGAAGAATTTTCCATAAGAGGAACAGACTTTTTGATTTCTATGAGAGGGTGCTAGATAGCCATGAACTTCATATCCCACCTCAACTGTGTGCATGACAGGCACCACTGCTTGTTGAGGTTGACATGATAATCAATGTTTTCTTTGATGTTCGGGATTTTTGTTAGGCCATCACCATTGTGCCATCTGAGACCCCGGGCACGGTGGCTCGTGCCCCATGAGAAGCCGGACTTTAGAGTGGTCCTAGGCAAGACATCTGCTTTGTAGAGTATTACATTCTTCATAGGTAATGCTGATGCTAGGGTCAATATCCTCAAAGTTGATCCACTGGTTGGTGTCTTGTTTCCATAGATGTTTCCATTTTTTGAAGCCTTTGTTCCAAAGTTGCTTGGCGTTTCGAATGTTCCAAGATTCCACGTTTCGGATGCCATGGATGGGAAACTAGATAGAGTCATTCTGTCTGACACCGGATGCCCACTTCCAATCTTCACTCATTCTTATGAAGCTTTTGACTTTATTCCAACTCTTCCATAGGGAGCACACAAGATTCGAGCCTTTCGGGAAAATCAAGATCTAGGAAAATAAAAGAGTCGTAATGTCAAGATTCTTCCAATTCGGGAATCCCATGAAAGTCAACGCATTCTTGTTTCTCAAGATCAGCTTGGCCCACGAGGCCTCCTTGTTGCACCATGCCTTAATCATCCATTTTGCTACAAGTTTGTTAGCCATGCACCCAATGTCCAGAATGCCAAGGCCCCCACTATCCCTTTGGCTAGTGCAGATCGACCACTTGATTTTAGGCACTCCCCTCCTATTGTGGTCCCTCGTCCAAAGGAAGTTTTTGCAAATACTTTTCAATTTGGATAGCTCTTGCTCTTTCAATGTCCAACAAAAGAGGAAGTAAATGGTCCACAAAATGAGGAAGGTGTTGATAACCATTGCACGACTAGCAAGATTGATTTGCATACCTCTCCAATAGTTTAACTTGTTTTCGCTTGAGCAACACAGACATTACACAAGGCAAATGAGGAATAACATAATGAAATCATCCAACTCAAAAAAGATCTAGAGCAACTCAAGTTGATAGAGAACGCAACCAAAAGAAGGAGAATCTAATGGAAGACAACGAAAAACTAAGAGAATAAAACCATCAATTGTTATGTACACTAACATCGGATGCACCATTCCAATCATGACTTCAACTAGTAGCTTTGCAGATAGAGTTAACCAAGGTTTTCCAAGAGGTCAAGTAGCTATTACAAGAAATACCCAACAAGGATTCTACCATTACAACGTCATAGGATCAAATCCAATAATTTTAGGAGAAAGCAACTACAAGCACAAGTGCTCAACCAAAAGCTAAATTTGAGGAAGATATCTTTGATATAGCTCCGTACTCACCATTGCTAGTGCCAAAACAAGTGATGGACCCATTGGAGAGGATTTTATCAATCACCAAGAATGTAGAATGTCAAGAAATAATTTATCAATTTATTCAAGACTTATGTACATAGTCTCAATCATTGATTATCATTTGCTCAAGGATATCAAAGGAACTAGTCTCAACAGAATCTACTTGCCATATCTGCTACCATGGACCACTATCAAGGAAAGTACCATCAAGTAACATGAGTCCTTACTGCTTGATAAACTCATACTAATACTTGACAAAGAATATGTAAAGTCTTTTGGGCCATATCATGATTCAATGCATCCACACTTAAGAAGACTATTCTTACTTAAGAAGACTATTCTTACTGGATAACCCACTATTTTTCAATAAAGCACTTAGAATATGGTCCAATCTATGCACCATATGCAAGAAGAAGAACATATGCACAATACCACTTCATGAGAACTGATCCTAAAAAAGGAGACCAAAGTTTAAACTATCCATTCATAGAAGGACCATCAAAGGGATAAGAATCAAATGAGCGATATATGCTGTACACATTTGAGCATTGGATTTAGAAAACTCACAGTATCCTAGATCTCACTTGTATGATGTTAAGAAATATTTTTATTATGATCTAGACATGTTTCATGCCTTCAAAGGGATACATACACCATTTTTGAGCAGACAAGGTTTTAGGCATGGAAATCGGCCAATGGTTTATGACCTTAGAGAGACATCCAATTTTGAAACCATCATGGTCATCTATGATAGATTCAAGGAGTTACCAAGCCACTTCATGAAAACCTTCGAAGAATCCTTTTGAATTCTTTGAGAGGCATTCGAAAATATTATGCAAGATAAACTATGGACTTTCCACAAGAGTACATGCATCGGAATCCATTCAAAAGAAGTTATCTAGACTATCGAATCCAAACGTACCATCACAAGTGAGATGGAGCCGCACACTTTCAAGGCTCGCCATAAAATTCAAACAAAAAGAGCATGATAGATATCTCAAACTCATGGAAGGATATGACCTACGGTGACATCTAGGTGTTGTGAAGGACAATAACATCTAGGAAGGGGGAGTGTTGCATATTGAAGGCTTGGTAGCAAAAAATAGCAAGCTAAATGATGTAAGAAGAAGCCAAGATATGTAGAAGGCTCATTAATTTTTTTTTTGAATCCACATGCTTTTTGTAAAGTCCCAGATAAGCCTCACATTTTTATAGATGTACTAAATTTTGTAATTCCCAAGAGCATGTGGAATCTCACCATTGTATTTACTTCACTCATAGTATATTAGTCAACACAATCATCTAGTTGGAATAGCTCTACAATCAATGTATGACCATAAGTTTCCCAAGGGGTTGTATAGACATTGAAGGCCTTTTTCCATGTGTG
The DNA here is from genome assembly GCA_020310875.1 of Ceratopteris richardii. Lineage (NCBI taxonomy): Eukaryota > Viridiplantae > Streptophyta > Polypodiopsida > Polypodiales > Pteridaceae > Ceratopteris > Ceratopteris richardii. Next base: position 153,886,477 of record CM035432.1, read on the forward strand.
TGTAGCTCTATGTATGTGTAGGGAGCTTTAATACAAGGTAAGGTTCATCCCAACATAACTTTGAAGTCTATTTTATCTCTAAAAGTTATCTTTTTTGTAGGTATGAACATATTACCATGTAAAACTTTTTGTTCCGCATGTTTTGATATGCGACAAGTAGGAGGGTATTTGTGATGCCCAAAGAGATATTGCTTATAGATGTTGTCTACCAACTTTGAATTTTCACTTTCTCCTCTCATTTCTCTTCTCTCCATGGCTTTTCATCTTGGTGTCCATACCCCTGATTGGGTAAGATACTGCAATTGATAATTTAGGGTCTTGAAACAACCATTTGGTCTGCAACAAAACAAGGCAGTAGGTGTTGTAGATGGATATCCTATCTTGAAGTGGATTGTTTCCACAATTGGAACATTCATTTGGTTTTATTAAAGATTTTTTATTGAATCATGGGATATAGTATGTGGGCTGATTTTTTTGGATTTTTTTCAATGTTGTAGAGAAGAATATAGAATAGTGAGCACATATCATTGTATGAGGGCCTAGTGGAGGGCATGCATCTTCCACAACTACATTGGGGTATTGAAAACTCCCCCCATCAATAGTATCAAATCATTTTGAAGGTTTGGAGACATAATGAATACCATATTTAAGATTTGGAAGGATTAAAACAACTCATGGAAGCAGAAGGAGAGTTTCAAGTCAACAACACATCAAAAGGAGGCTACATCAATCAAGACTTCAACTAGTTAAAGGTTATCAAGGTATAAGCTATCAAAAGGTAATTTCCACACTTTCCAAAGAATACAAAACCTTATGAGAAGCTATAATATTACATTAGTACTCATTATCGATGAGTATAATGCACAAATGAATAAGTTAAGGAAAGGCAACTATCACCCATGGAGATGTAGAGTTTGCAAATACCTTATGGGAAAATGAGTATGGGGATTATCAAGTGGCATAGAGCTAATGCCTTATGTACCTCATCCACCACTTGAATGATAGGTCAAGGCACTAATTAATGGAAGGGATAAGAGATTCATATTCATTCTATCCCAATGCTTAAGCACTAATATGATAGGGAATATACAAGGTTTGGAATCATCCAAGAATGTTTGGGAGAAATTGGAAAAATTATATTCTTCATCAACCAAGGCAAGGAAGAATCAGCTAAAAACTGAGCTGAATAATCTTAGGAAAACACCAAGCAACTAGCATTAACAAGTACAGTTTTGAGGTTAAGGAATTTATGAATGCCCTAGGATCAATTGGCAACCTAAATGAAGATGATGATGTTATTTCTAACACTCCCAATGATTTGAGAGAGAATGGAAGATGGAAGGCATTCACTACATTAGTGTATGTGAGGTATTCCCTACCAAAATTTGATCAATTAGCCACATAGATGGTGATTGAGAAGATGAACAAGGAGGTTCACAATCAAAGGGAAGCTAAACTCAATTTCTCTTTGTAGGTATAGTCAAAGGCAAAAGAGGTGAAAAAAACTCCTAAGGTCAGGGAGAGAGGAAGGTCAAATTCAAGCTCAAGCAACAAAGAAGGATCCAAAGAAAGGTATGGATCAAGAGGAAGAGGAAGGAGCAAAGGAAGAGGAGGAATGCTAAAATTTTGAAAATTGGTCCAGTATTCAAGAGATTGATGGTCTAAAGGAGGATGCAATCAAGGATACAAAGATTCAAAGTAATCATGCTATTTCTTCAACAAATTGAGAAAATAAGAACTTGCTTATGCAAAGAGTGCATTCGGATTTTTCATGGTATAAAGATAATAGTTGGAGCAACCATATGAGTTGTAAAAAAGAAGTTTTCTTTAATTTACACTCACCCACCACTCAAGCACATGTAGAGATAGAGGATGAAATTGAGAGCAAGTTTACGTGTGGGGGATGTCCCATCGAATGGATCTGAAAGCTCCAAGGTGTTGAAGGATGTGTCACATGTGCCAACCATCATCAAGAACTTCATTTCAGTAGGTTAGACGGTTGAAAGAGGTTATGAAATGAGGTTCAATGGAGGTTTTGTTGAAGATCCCAAGTAGGAATTCAAGATCATAGAAAAGGAAACAAGCAAGAGAGACTCTTCACCATGGAGATAAAACCATCAACCCCTCACACTATCTACTTCTCAATTGGAAATAAATAGATTGTAGAGATTGATTTCTAACATAAAAGAATAGGCCACATCAACTTCTAAAGGATGTAGGACATGCAAAGAAAGGGTTTGGTGAGTGTTCTACCTGATTTTGCATCTTAAAATATGCAGCATTTGTGCCATGCTTGTCAATTAGGGAAACAAAGCACATTGCCATTCAAAAAGGGAGCACATGTGATCAATGATGAGTTGAATCTCATACATACAAATTTATGGGGACCTACAAGGTGGCCATTCATTGGAGGATATAGATATTTTGTCACATTTATAGATGAAAGTCAAGGTTTGTTTTGATTTATTGCATGAAGGAAAAGTCACAGGTGTTTTACCACTTCAAGAAGTTCAAAATCCTAGTGGAAAAGGAGAGATAAAACTATATAAAGACCCTTAAATCACATGGAGGGTGAGAATACTTCTCAAATGATTTTTTTGAGCTTCTACATGATCATGGTATGAAAAGGAAGTTTACTTGTAGATATGCACTACACCAAAATGGGGTAGTAGAGAGGAAGAATAGACATATAGTAGAAGTGGCTAGAGCTATGTTGTTGCTCTAGTACGATGGTGAGCATCACGTTAAGAAGGTCCACCTCCTTAATGTCAATCCGTGGAAGAGATAGGACTAATACACGGATAGAGATAGGACTGATATGAATATCATGAACGCGAGATGTAGTGAGAGTGAAGGTGAGAAGCATAGAGATGCACACACACATACACACACATGTAAGAGACAAGCAAAACACAATGGAAGATAGGAAAAATAGAATCTATTGCTTAAGACCTCTATTACAAGCTCAAAATAGCTCTAATCTCCAACTTGCTAACCTCAAAAATGAGCTCTCTAGCTCTCTTTATAGTTTTTTTTACTAGCTTTGATCGGTTTCACATTTAGTGTTTGGCATAGTTAAAAAATAGGTTCTAGGTACTATTTGGAGGTCTAAATGAGATCTAAAAATAGCAAAAATTGGTATGCTAGTTCTACCTAATCTCCTCAAGCTTGATGACTCCTCGGCTTGCACAAAATGGAGCTATTAATTACAAAAGTGGTTGTTCTATGATACATATGGTACAAGAGTGATGAAAATCATTGTTGAAAGTTTTGAAAAGGTATTATAAAACATGTTTCTTTGAGAAAAAATAACTGTCTGGCTCCCCACTACTTCGTCGTACTCCACCTTCACATGCTTCCGCGTCCTCTGTGCCTCTGGCTACTGCCAACACCCCCTCTCTCTCGAGTCTATCATCCTCGACAAAACCTTGTTGCAGGGTCTGTTGGATATAGTTTTGTAGGAGGTCATGAGCGAGTGTGTGCTCCAAGATGCGAATACCTCTTGCAAGATCTGCTTCAAGTTTTTCCCAATCTATGGGTTGAGGTTCATCTGGGGATAGAAGTCAATAGTGTGTGGAGTACACGAGTTGTTCACAGGCAAATAATTGAAGTAGGTGTGTGGCCTGCTTATGAAAACCTCGGAATGGTATGTTTTCTTTCCCATCTTTGCTGAGCTAAATATAATTGCTTGATAATCCAACTAGCCAGATCTATGGTTTGGGGCCTGATACAAGCTAAGTATAATCCGAACCAAATACGCTTGTGGGGAATAGTGAAGCAATCTTGATCTGGGAATGCAAAATATTGCAGACATATGTGTAATGACTTAGAGAGTTCTGGTGTAATGGCCGAAACATCTTCCCATTTCACGACATCACCACGCTTCATTGGCTTTGGAATCAGCCTTTTGTGCTCTATCAGTGTGTGAGTTCGGTGGATCTTAATTGCTGGCCGAATCAGATCTTTTGAAAGATAAAATTTCGTGAATGGGGGGTCATTTACCAAAGATGAAAGAATGAAGGTTCCTGGCAAGTCCTTATTCTCGGAGGCCTGAAGTGTAGTTACTAGATAGTAGCATCTATAGAAGTTAGCTTTGGGCAATGGATCACTGAAATATTCCGTAAAACATGCTCTAGCCCAAACGTGCTTTAAGTCTTCTGAATTTTGAAGTGCCTCAAATTCTCTGGAGAAAAATTGATACTTGCCCCACTTAATATTGTCACAAGTCAACATGGCATCAAAAATAAAGTCTGCATCTGCCAATGGTCCTAGTAGTCCTTGGAACCAATGAGAATTGTGGCAAACTTTTCGGTGTATCCCATAGTAGGATTATCAATCGACATTGGTCCTGGGAAGCCCAAAAACTCCGACGGTTGTATCCTAGGATGTGGTTCAGCCAGTAAGTTGCCAAAATTGACCACATGTGCACTAGGGCCAGCTGCGGAAGGTCTTTCTGTCTGCATGATGAGTGATGCGAACGTGGGGGAGATCTGCTACAAAAGATTAGCATATCCCTATGGAGATTAATCATGATCCCATTAAAGTGAGACCACAATCCCTTTCCATAACCGATGTGTAACCCGTGTAGCCGAGTGTTGTGAGGTGGTTTATGGAATGATTTTTTGCCAAAACTAATGTAGGTCTCTAGACACCTACATGCTTTAAATCATGCATACATTGCTTGATGAGATGCTATTACAAGTGATGTTGGGTTAGCGAGGTTGAGTTTATACAAGGTTCAGTTGTGAGTGAATTATTACAGGGGAGTTGGTTATTCGGGATGAGGTTAATGTTAGACAACTGGTCATGAGGCTTCCGGATACATTTTGGTATCCATTTCCTAAGAGTTGTTGAGTGGGTGGTATGCTTCTGCTGAGGGACAAAAGGTGATATTGGATGTTGTGGTGTCGATGGGTGAAGAGATTTATGAGGAGTATATGTTACATGGCTTGAGTGTTGAGATGTAGTACACTGTTTAGGTACCCATATCGGCGTGGGTGTGGGTCGATTGGTTAGGTACTTTGTGACGATCCAAATCTATCGAGGGCTTCGTCGAGGTCGAAGAAGGTCAAGGAGATGTTGAATATTGCCTCTGATTCTGCCGAAACTTTGTCTTATCCTTGTCTGCATTGTTGACAACTGTCGATGCTTTTTGTCCTTTTGGCACCCATATCTATTTCATGCCGCTTACTTTGAGATGATGATATTGTTGCCTTCTTTGTGTCATTTGGTATGATCGTTGGTTTGGGTTCCTCCGTTGTGGGTGACTACTTCGTGGTTGGGGTTGAGAGGCCGGGTTGACACTCTGCTTTGGAAAAGAAGGGAGGTCCAACACTTGCGAAACTTGCCCATTAGGAAGTGCGGCATTATGTACCATAGATCTAGGCCAGTCCACAGTAAGTGTGGAAGGATGGGCATTGCAGGGTATTGTGCCCATTTGTCTGCTGATGCAATCCACCTGACTACTCATGTAACACACCTGACCACTGATGGTCCCTATTTGACCCAGCTGTTGGGTGGTGACCCCTTCTAACTTGCAGGAAGACCAGGGGAAAATCTGTTGACATTCTTATGAATGGCAATTGTCTATCGCCAAGCCTGCATGGGTTGGTGTAGACATAACGTGACTTATCTAGCCAAAGATCTTCCGATCCTCCTTCACATGCCGTTCATATGGTCTGGGGTTACATACCTCAGGCGGAGTGTTGTTGGGGAAGTCAAGCGGTATCACCTGTTACTGGTCTAAGGTTCCAATTTGCAAGGAGCCTTGTCTAAGATTTAGGTCCACTGAGTGATCGTATAGCCAATCTTGGCCAAGGATTAGGGGTTCTATCAGGTCATCGTCATGGCACACTAGGAGCTTCACTATCATGGTCTCTTCGTGTATGAGGATAGGAAGGTCCACCTCACCCATGCAAGGAGTTTCCATACCTCCTAGCCCTATGAGGTATACCTCAATTGGCAGCATTTCTATTCCTGAGTCCTTATAGTGGGACCATCTAATTGCACTAGCTGCAACACCTGAATCAATTAAATCCCTGAGCTCATGGCAAGGGTTGCAGTGCTCTAGCCTGACTATAATGAATGGTCTCCTATCCACTATGCTAGGATGGGTAATTGACTTTGCTTGACACATTGCCATGGGGTATCTAGGTGTGGTTTCCAGATGGTTAGAATGTTCTCTCCCTAGTCCTTGTCTTCTTAGCTTCATGCGCTTAATGTGTTCTATAGCTTCTGCCTGAGCTTCCGTGCATATTCTCTTTTCTTCCTCCTTACGCTTCTTTGCAAACGTGATTCTTCTAAGCATATCCTCAGTGAGAGGTTCCTGATAAAGCTTGACTCTATAGCCACTAATGTAATTAGGCATTATCACTCCTTATAGGGTGGCTAATTGTATCGCTCCACTTGTCGATAGTCTGTCAATGATCATAGGTCCATAACCTCGCTTCTCTAATTTTTGTGCATGCCGTTTCAGCGTATACATTAGGACTAAATCTCCTTCTTTTAAGCCTTTTGTAGCTCAGTGATGAGTAGCACCTCCTTTAATGTCAATCCGGGAAGACATGAGGATGGTATGAAGACCTCGAGCAAGTGAAGGCACAAATGTGTGAGTGAGAAGCACACTAACATGCACACACATACACACACGCGCACACACGGCAATAACAAAGAGAGTAAGACAATGGAATCACTTCTATTGCAACAAAGTTCTCATACAAGCTCAAAACTACAAGAAGCTAGCCCAAAAATGAGCTCTCTAGCTCTATTTATAGTTTTTGCCTAGCTTTGGCCCTGTCCAGACCTAGTGTCCGGCCTAGTTAAAAATTAGGTTCCAGGGTTTATTTGAGGGCTCAAACGAGATCTAAAAAATATGAAAATTGGCAGGCAACTACTTCTAAGGCTCCTCAAGCTCGAGGACTCCTCGGCTTGTACAAAATGGAGCTACAAAAAGGTGAAAATGGTATTTACAGGGGTTTTTAGTGATGAGAATCACTTTAAAATGATGTAAGGGTTTTGAAAAAAATGAAGGGTTGCCTTAGTGCTAGATCTGCATGTGTGTCCGTACTTGCTTCTTCCCGTATACTGTCAACACTCTCCCCCCCCTAGGGTCTGTCGCCTCTGACAGACCTCTGCTCCACTGTTTGATCGATGTACTTCTGCAGGAGGTCGGTTGCCAATTCTTGTTCTTTTATATGTAGTCCCTGGACCAAATCGCTCTGGAGGGCATCCCAATTCACTGCTCTAGGCATGTTAGGTTGTGGCGTAGTGTAGAGCTCTGAATGCATTGTTTGCTCGCACGCAAATAGTTGCAGCAGGTGGGTTGGTCGTGGTGCAAATACCTCTGAATGTGCTTCCCAAAATCCCGTGGTGAACATGTTGTCGAAAGTTTTCTTATAGCAGGCAGGGAGATATTTGATGCGTGCGTGCCATGCATAAGCAACTCGTATGCTTGGGGTTGTGCTCATATCATACAGGAGGTCATAATTACCATTGATGAAGCCGGGAATCGGAGGCTGAATGTTACATACGTTGCGGAAGGTTTTGAGCACAACCTGCATCATATCAAATATCTTGAGTAGCACCTGTGCAACTACATCTGGCATGGAGTGGAGGTGTGGAAGCCAATATCGGATGGTAGCCATCATGTACGCTGTTGTAGGTGGGCCTGTTGGTGGTGCGATTTTGGGGTAGTTCAGCCACTGTTTGCAATTCACATTGTTCTGAACCTTGATGGCGAATGCTTTCCAGGAGCGTCTTCTTTGTACTGGTCCAAAGCATGGGTTATATTTCAGATGCATGGGAGCATGATCCCATGTTCGTAACATTTCCGGATAGGTCTCCAGTAACTTTTGCCTCCATATGGGCTGGAATATGGCCCCTTTTTTGGCTGCCTCTGGGATGTCCTCGGGTTCGAACTGTGTTGCGAAAGAGGGGTACTTGTTGGTTATGCATTTGATCTCAGCATTGTAGTCCGCCAACAATACAAAATAAGGTTTATATTGTAACTCTGAGCTAGTTATCAACCGCCTAGGAGCCAAGTTCGAGAAATATTCAGACTTGAGTATGGTCTCCTCTATGGTTTTCATGGCTAGCATCTGAGTTGCAACACGCTCTTCGTGATTGTGGCCCATCTCCTCTACCTGCTTCATCCATGCTGACGGGGGTTCCTCATATGTATCCTGTCCCTCTTCAGTGATCCTGCCACCTGGAAGAGGTTGTGGCTCATAATTATCTTCGAATGTTTCTTCCACCGGAATGACAATGGTCTCCTCTTCACTTGGCTGATCAGGTGGGGAGGGGGGTCGTTCATATTGTAATAACTTAATTTTTAACTTGGCCACCTGCTGACGTAGCTCTAGTACTTCATTGGTTACTGATAATTCCGGCTCAGGTGAGGTTGCAGTGTTGGCCATCTCTTTAGGTTCTCGTTGGTGTGGTGTAGGCACTTGGGCTTTCTGTAGGTCTTTGACTTGGTCAGCAAGCCGATCATGTGCTTGTAAGAGATTGGCATAGGTTTCCAATATTTGTTGTATGTTTTCTGAGGGGATGGCTTGGAATTTAGCAGGGTCGATGGGTGCCCCTGGAGTATTTTCAATGGCTGCTTCGAGGTTGTCTTGATTTTGTTGCTGTAGTCTTTTGTTTTCTTCTTGAGCAGCCGCTAAATGGCGTCGGAGTAGAGCCATGTTTCGTTGTAGTCTAGCATTACGGGCTAGCTGATCTCTAAGTTGTTCTTCCGTTGCCCTACTCTTCTCTGTATGTGTGGACTCAAGCTCCACCTGATATTGTTGGAGGGTGGTCACCTCCTACTGTAATTCCGTATTAGACAACTCCAAGGCAGTGACACGTGCCTGGAGGTGGGATGACAAAGTACAGAGCTCTTTATTGTTTTCTTCTAATAACCTGTATTCCTGTTTAAGTTGGGCAGCAACTTCGAGCATGGTGTTGAGTGCATGACTAAATGAGGTGGGTGCAGGGGTAAGGGTGGAAGATGCAAGGGGTCGGGAGATGGGAAAGGGAAAAGTGGATGTTGTGCCTACAGTGTTTGGAAATGGTGACGTGAGTGAAATGACACGTGGTGATGTTGGAATAACAGTGGTGGTGGGTGATCCTATGGATGGTGAGATGTCCATGGGATCAGATGTGAGAGTGTGTGATTCGTGAACTGTGAATACAGGGATGGTGGGTGGTGTGATAGTGGTGGCAGTGAATGTGGGGGAGTGGGGTTGGGAAAGGGACTTTTTATTATAATTATCCACCTGTTGGAGTATATTTACAAGGTTTGTCCAGAATGACGGTTGTGTGACTTGGGTTGAGTATGAGGCAGTTACTAGGGAAGTGGTGGATAGGGTTTGGGTGTGGGTGAATGGAAAAGGATGGGATAAGGTCTGGCTAGTGGCAAGTGGTTGTCCAAGGGCGGGGAGATAGGAAGGGTGACCTATTATGGTTTGATCGGTGGCAGGATGACCGGTGTGAGGTTCAGAAATTTGGGTGGAAGTGATGGATGTGGGTAAAGGGAAGGATGTAAAAACAGAGGTGTGTACAATGGTTTCATGATGGGTGGATATCGGTTGTTCAGAAAGACTAGTGGAGAAGGGTTCTGAGGGTTGAATGGAAGGTGACGGTGGAGATGGTACCTGTGTAATTACATCTTGTTCGTCAGTGGGACTTGGGCTCGTCATGTGAACATCCTCTGAAATTGTGGTAGGCAAGGTAGTAGAGACTTCCATTTGAATCATTTTTCCTCGTCGTGGCCGTCTATCAATCCTTCGTTGATCATAGGTAGGGTTCTCCTGATAGACCATTGTCCTCAATGCTTCCCCGATCCCACATGTCTCTGCCAATAGATTCAATGATTCAACAAAATGTGAGTCGACATTCTCGGCTTGAAGCATTTGGTTCACTAGAGCTCTATTCGCCTCTTCTGTCATCTTATGTCTTCTCTGTACCTGCTTGATTGTCTTGTATAGCCGTTTGAGTTGTGCCGTGTAGGCAGGGGCCTCCTCTTCACTCTCCTCTGGTTCATTCCCCCGTTCTTCTTCCTGATTTTGTGTGCTTGGACCATGAGGATGTTGTGCCTCTTCTTCCTAATGTACCCTGCTTGTCTCGCCCTGTGGCTGTTCTCTTTGGAATGATGATCCCGGATCGGCATTGTCAGGAAAATCTTCACTATCAGATAAGTGGGCCGTCTGTAGGAATCTTTCAAAATCAAAATTGGGATCCTCAGTTAAGGTGGCCATAGATGCAAACTCGGCATCGGTCGGTAGTGGAGGGGCGGATGGAGTGGGCTGTACTACGCCCTCTGATTGAGTTCCTTGGAGATGTACCGTGAAAGGTGCTACATGGGCTTCTTCTCTAGGGGGAGCTTCGGCTGTGGCCTCGTGAGGGATCATGACCTGGGAGAGTGATCCACGCATTCGTTTCGCAGGTTGATTCCCTGACTTCCGCCCCTTGAAAAACTCCAGTTGTGAATATTTAAGGGCCCTGGCTATTGGCACGTCATATGCGAGACATCTATAAATAATTCTGGTAATCGCACAGCAGCCGTGTAATGTATGCTTCCTCACACCCCGCTTGCCTGCTTCATACAATTGATCCAGAATCCATACAGGCATCTTAATTGGCAAGCTTCCAGTCTCTGCTAAATATAATCCATACCATATTTTCTTGTGAGGTTGGGTAAAGCGGTCTTGAGCTGGAAATGCGAAGTGTTGAAGGCACATTCGCAGGGGTATGGCGATGTTAGGGGTGAGGGCACACATGTCCTTCAACTTCTTGATTCTGTTGCTCTTCATTGACTCTGGTATCAAGGGATCGCGATTGGAAGGCACATGGGTGCCATACATCTGAAGAGCTTCCCTTATTAAAGTAACATTTAACTCAAACTTCTTCATTTCCTCGTGGTTTGATAGGGAGGGCACCCAGAATGTGCCTGAATGATCTTTATCTCCTGTCGGCTTTAGTGTGGCAATCAAGTAGTAGCACCTAAGAAAGTCTGGTCTAGGCAAAGCTGCACTAAAGTAATCTTGCAATCCCGCTTTCTGCCAAATATCCTGAAGAGGAGCTGCATTTTGCAATGCTTCAAATTCTCGTGAGAAGAACTGGAAGGTCCACCACACTCCTCCACATTCCATCTTGGATTCCCAGATATGATCAGCGTCTCCCAAATCTCCTGGCATCTCATTGAACCAGTGAGAATGCCCCTTTACTCTTTCTGTTAGGCCACTTGGTGGATCCGGAATGGGAATTCTTCTTTCGTTCAAAAGCTCCTCCGGCCTAGCTGTCAGTGGAACCTCCACAGGCATGGTATCCCAATTGATTTGAGTGCTGGTGCCTGCTTGAGAACTCGTGCCTGCTGTTGTTGCCATGGGAATCGGGTGCTTATCTGCTAGAAGAAGAAAGGCACATTAGTGTTGCATAGGAAACAGGATGTAATGGTGTTCCCTTCACAATACTAACATGACAATCCCGAAGGTTAGTGGTCAGAGATGAAGTGCTTGTGATAGGTGTGAGTGGTGATTAGAGGTCAGTATCATCCTAGATGCCTACTTTGGTTATGCAGTGGACTCGGAATGCACCTATGTCAGAGTGGATGGATTTACAAAAATTGGGTCAGGGGGTTTGATACATGGTTTAGGTCTCCAAACTTTGATAGGGGATTCGTAGCTCTTAGAGCTAAAGACAGGCAACGGTTTATGAACTAGGTTGTGATGGATTTGGGACCTTTTGGGTACCCATTTCTAGACATTCCTTGATGTGACTGAGTGTGGGTCATAGTGGTATTTAGGTAGAGTTCCTGCGTTGTTAGTCGAGAGGACTTGAGAGTGTTGAATTATGTCAGTAACTAGAGTTGGAGCTATTTGGGCTCGTAAACAGGCCTTGGGCACCCATATGTGTCTAGCATTGGGGCTAGCCTTCCTTGACCGCTTAGGGACCCAAATAGATGTGGTGTGCCTAGGAGGTTTCCTAGGGTACTCCTTCACTTGTGTCCGTGATGGTGTGGCTTGTTTGTTGTCTCCTCGAGAGTCTGCTATTAGAGTTGTGGGTTTTCCATCCTTGCGTATCCAGATCTGCTTCGCGCCATGAGGTGCTCCGTGTTGCACGGGTTGGCGCTCCTGCCTCTTGATCAGCGGCCTCCTTCGTGTCGAGTGATGTTCGGTCTGCCCGTTTAGAATCTTCTTTGGATCAGTTGGGAACTCCTTATTGGCTCCTGTACCTTCAGTAAGATTGACAATCCCTCTGCACCATAGAAGTTTGGACAAGAACAACATTGTTATCTTCATGTGGATTCCTGGAGGGACCAGGAGTTGGTGCCTGTTCTATTGGTTTGAGTGCTTGATTTTCTAATTCAATCGTGAGACGGCTTTGTCCTACCCAGGCCTGAAGAAGTCCACTTCTTAGGTTGAGGTTGACTGCGTGATCGTAGATCCAGTCTTGGCCCAGGACCAGAGGTTCGGTCAGATCCTCGTCTTCACACACTAGCACTTTTGCTGGCATGAGGACCTCTTGTATGTAGAGGGGAAGATCCACCTCTCCCATGCAAGGGGTTTCAACACCTCCTAATCCTATCAGATATGCTTCTAGGGGTTTTACCTCCAATTACAGCTGCTGGCAATAAGAAAGCCGAACTGCACTTGTGGCTGCTCCTGAATCAATTAAAGCTCTCCATGCTTGTTGTGTTGTCTCTTTGTCCTATTTCTAGGGTCACAAAAGGTCGTCGATCCACTATCTTATGGGTACGTTCACCTGAAGCCTCACACATGGCCATGTGATAGCCTGGAGACTCTTGAGTGTCAATCATAGGCTGATCCCTCCCTTGTCTCCTCAACTTCATTCGTCTGATGCGCTCTAAGGCCTCTGCCTGTGCTTCTTCTCGAATTCGTTTTTCCTCCTCTTTACATTGCTTAGCAGTATTGAGTCGACTTAGCATTTCCTCCGTGAGGGGTTCCTGATACAACTTGACTCTGCATCCGCTAATATAGTTTGGGAGAACATCACCCTCTAAAGTGGCTAGTTGTACTGCTCCACTCGTGGAGATCCTATTGATGATCATAGGTCCGTAGCCTCTCTTTTCTAGCTTCCTTGCGTGTTGTTTCAATGTGTAGACTAAAACTAGATCTCCTGCTTTCAAGCCCTTATCCTTCACATGGGCATCAATGTATGCCTTCTGTCTCTTCTTAGCTGCATATATCCCTGCAGCTGCTCTCAGTCTTGTTTCTCCTAATCGTTCAAGGTCAAAAAGTCTAGAGGAGAGTTCATGACCCGTCCATTCGTGCTCTTGTGCTACTTTCAATGTAGGTATTAAGAAGTCCAAAGGTAGCACGACGTTTTGGCCAAATACCATCTGAAAGGGGGTGGCTTGGAGTACCGTTTTGTAGGCGACTCGGTATGCCCAAACAGCATGGTGTAGCTGTTTGTCCCAATCAGAGCGTTTATTGTTCACTAATTTTGTCAATACATTGCATAGGATTTTATTGGTGCTTTCGGCTTGCCCATTGGCTTGAGGGTGATAGGGGGCAGACTTCTTATGCACTACCAAGAATTCTTGGAGCAGATTTTCAATAACTTCATTTAAGAAGTGAGTGCCTCTATCACTAACTAGCTCTATAGGTAGCCCGTATCTTGTGAATACATTCTCAAACAAGAATTTAGCAGTTGTCTGAGCGTCGTTCTTCATTGTGACTTTTACCTCTACCCACTTGGTTAGATAGTCCGTGGCAACGATGATATACTCAGCATGGGAACCCTTAGCTGGGGGATTGATAGGACCTACAAAGTCTATTCCCCACTTAGAGAATGCACGTCCGCCCATCATAGGCTTCAGTGGCATCTCATCTTTGCGTATAGGAGGCTGGGTTCGCTGACAAATCTCACACCTCTTCACATAGGTATGTGCATCCATGTGAAGGGTGGGCCACCAAAATCCTGCAAATAGAATTGCTTTGATCACCCTATCTGGACCAAAATGTCCTCCTGCTACACCCTGGTGAGCTGTTTCCAAGATCTTTAGATATTCACTTTCATGGACACATAAGTCTCAGGTAACCATCCTTACCACGCTTGTAGAGATTATCACCAATGAGTGAGTACTCTAGGGCTTCTTGTTCTAGACTTCTTTTCCTAACCAGAGTCATGTCTGGAGGGAATGTTTTCGTCCTCAGGAAGGCTACAAGTGGTTCACTCCAACCTGGCACTATGGACACTTGATAAAGAGTGGCATGTTCCACAGGTGGTTTAGTGTAACAGATTGGGCATTCCTTGCACAACTTTTGGACATCAGCTTCCATAGTTGGCCAATGCACTCCGAGTCTCCTTAGTGTCTGTAGGGTTCATTGTTTTGAGTAGTGTTGCTCTAATGCACCTACATGTGCTAATTGCAACCATTTAGCGTACTCATCCTCTTCCACACAACAAGCCAAGACTCCTTGATCTGTGTGCTTGTACATACTACCTGCCATGATGTGATACTTTTGAGCTTTTACTACCTCTCTATCCTGCGTGTTTATTACTGGGTGGTTAGGCCCGTATGTCAATACTGGTACCAATGGCTTAGCCCACTATGGTACAACTTCCAAATTAAACAAGTAAGCATCAGGAAGGTCATCTGACACTCCTTGTGGGGCTTCTCCAGATGTGAGCCTAGAGAGATGATCCGCTCTCAAGTGAGTCTTTCCTTTCCTTACTACAACCTCGAATTCATATTCCATTAGCAAGAGAAACCATCTTACTAATCTTCCTGTATTGCATGGCTTGTTCACGAGATATAACAATGCTTGGTTCTCAGTAGTGGTGTAATTTCGTTCAGCTGCATTCAATTGTCTACTGGCATAGGCAATTGGGAGATCCATATTACCTTCACCAGTAGGTTGTGCGAGTACACATCCAATAGCGTAATTGGATGCATCCACATGAACATGGAATGGCTTGTTCCAATCTGGTGTGGTCAAGATTGGTGCTGAACATAATCTTCGTTTAAGTTCCTGGAAGGAATTCTCACATTCATCAGTCCACTCAAAGTTAGTCAGAAGTCCGTACATGGGCTTTGCAATGACAGCATACATGTGAATGAACCGGCGGTAGTAACCACAATGCCCCATGAAAGCTTGTACTTCCTTGACATTCCTTGGCCTAGGTAGCTCTGCTATGGCTCTCACTTCCTCTTCATCAGTGGATATGCCATTCTTTGACACTATGTGTCCTAGAATCTTGCCTTGCCTGACCATAAAGATGCACTTTTCTGGGTTCAGG
Source organism: Ceratopteris richardii (assembly GCA_020310875.1). NCBI lineage: Eukaryota > Viridiplantae > Streptophyta > Polypodiopsida > Polypodiales > Pteridaceae > Ceratopteris > Ceratopteris richardii. The sequence goes on from CM035432.1 coordinate 153,901,723, forward strand.
CAGACTTGATATTCTCTACATTTGTCAAAGATTTGCCTGAGTTCGGGAATATGGGTTTGCCTAATGTTGGAATGAGCACAAAGATCATCAACATAGACTTCTAAGTTCTTCCTCAGGAACTCTTTAAACACATGGCACATCAGCCTTTGGAAGGTAGCTGGTGCATTGGTAAGCCCAAATGGCATTACTCTAAAGGCAAAAATGCCCCATTCAGTGGCAAATGCCGTCTTATGCTGATCTTCTGGAGCTATGGCTACTTGATTGTAGCCTGAAAATCCATCGAGGAAGCTGTACACTTCTTCGCCTGCTACTCTTTCTAAGAGATGCTCTGTGATAGGAAGCGGATAGTTATCTCGAATTGTGGCTGCATTAACCTTCTTCAAGTTAATGCACACACGCAGCTTTCCGTTTTTCTTGGGCACCACTACAATGGGGGATACCCACTCAGTGTGCTCAATTTCATAGATAAATCCAGCTTCAACTAGTCAATCTATCTCCTCTTTGATCTTGGCAGCATAATTATCATTATATGTATATGGATTTTGCTTAGAGGGTTTGGCATCTGAGGTCATGGGGATAGTGTGTGAGCATATGTCTGGATCAACCCCCTTCAAATCCTTGTAACTCCAAGCGAATACATCTCTGTATTCTCTTAGCAAGGCTATTAGCTCTTGTTCTTCCTCTTCTGTCAGGTCATGGCCTATGTACGTGCATCTCTCTTCTCCTTCTTCCATGGCTACCACAATTTTCTTTGTGGTTTCTTTGTTATCATAGGCCTCTCCTGATTGTGCCTCTCGTTTAGGCATTCTGATCATGACTCTCCTGTCATCTATCTCATATTTTTTAAAGTTTTCAGGGACCTCAAACAAGGATTCTTCTGCCTCCAGAGTGACTTCCTTCTTCTTTCTTTTCTTTCCTCCGCCCTTAGTAGCTACTTGTGTGGCTAACCTCACCTCATTTGTAAGCTCTCCGTGCCTCTGGGGTTGAAATTCTACTTCATAGAAGTATTCTTCATCTGATGCAAAAGGTGGGTCCATGATGATTGACTCTAGATCGGAGTCACTCGCATCCTCAAATGCATCAAGGCTAGGTTCGCATTCTTCTAAAACTGCATCTCCCATGATTGGCTCTATTGAAAAGACTGAAATGTCATAGCCATCCTCATCACAATGAGGTGTCCACTGCTCTTCATTGATGGCCACATCCATTGTTGCTAGGATTTCTGCCCAGCCATGGGGTTCAAATTCCTCATCAGGAAAGACTACAGGTGCATAGGCTGGGTCTTGAATTGATCTATGGTTTTCTTTTGCACCTACCTCTCTGGCTTTCTCTCTCTTCTCTTCTTCTACTGCTACCTTACACATCCATAAGTGGGTGTCTTCATGCATCCACGAGGATCCGGATTCTATGGAATGCACAGAATCAGTCTCATCTTTGGCTCTATGGATGGGATTCCATTGAATAGGCGGTACGTCTCTATGAGAGTAATCCTTAAGATTGACTTTGGTTGTAACACCTAGATGTTGCAAATACAAGGAATTGGTTCCCCAATCCTGGACTACTTGCAATTGCCGCATAAATGGCCTTCCCAAAATCATCTCGTAGGCTTGGTTTTTGCTAAAGTCGCATATAGCAAAAGTATGCTCAAACTCAACACCACATGTAGTGAGAGTTATTCCTTCTAGCAATCCTAAGGGCCTTTCAATATGACCATCAGCCATCTGCAATTTCATTCTCGTTGGTCGGAGTGCTGGCTTGCCCCATCGCTTCCATAGGGAAGTTGTAGCAATTGCAACTCCTGCACCTGAGTCCAAAATCGCCTTGGTTGTGTAACCCTGATGAGTAACTGGGAGATAGGTATTTCCTTCTTCTCCTTCACTCATGTCTCCTATCTTATCCAATGGTATTTCAGGCACTGTTCTATGAGATCCTACTTGGGAGCGCGATTTTGCTATGTCTGGCACTTGTTTGGCTACATGTTTCCACACTTCTGGCTTAACTTTGAGTAGCTCTTCTAAAGTGAGATTGCACTGCACTTTAGTGTTCTTTACTACCTCTGTATTCTTAGGTATGATAGAATCTTCATTTCTTATCATGACTGTGGGCGCTCTTAGACAAGTAGACTTGGTTTCCCATGGGCCTGTGAAATGTGGTAATTCTTGTAGAGAATTAGACTCAAAGTCTAATCTCTCTTGAGAGTGGATGCTCTCATGCTCCTCATAAATGGATGGGATGTCCTGTGGGAATTGCTCGTGTGTATCATCCACAAGTTCAATGGGAGGAGGGGCTTCACTTTCTTTAGCCCATTTGTCTTCTTGAATCTCTCGTAGGAATTCTGGTGTGAACCGATTCATAGAAGATGATGTGTCTGGCTCCGTAGAGTTAGGCACGTAGGCTTCCTGGGGAGGTAGGCTCACGTTCTCACTTGCCTTGCCCTTATTTTGAGAGGCGGGTTCCTTTTCTGATTGTGCAATTAGCATCTCTATTCGTTCTAGTAGTCCATCAAAGTGTAACTGCGTCTTAGCTGAACTAGAGATGTTAAAGAGGCGACTGGCTTCAAACATAGTCTGAGCCAATTCCACCATCTTAGCACAAATTTTGGTTCGTTCTAGCTCTAGTTCTGCTCTAGGGTAACACTTTTCATGATCAGTTACGTTTGGCCCTTCTTGGATTCTGGCCTGATATGCTCTAAGCATCATGTTTAGGTCCTCGGGAGTGGGATCGGCTAGGACGGATCCTACTCTGGGTGGTGGGTGGGTTAAGGGTGGTGTATTGAAAGGTTGGGGAATGGAAGAAGGTGGATTGGCGGGTAAAGGGAGAGGTGGTGGAGGGTTGGTGTGAGAGTGGTTTTCAGATGCGAGTTCACTTATCTTTGCTTTGGTTTCTCTCAAGCTTTCTTCAAGTTCGCTCATCTTTTTTGCCCATTGCCTTTTCATTCTTTCACGACTATCCTTCCAGGCTCTAGTCCTCTTTTTGGTTATGCTCTCTGTTTCACTCACCTCGGGGCTCTTTTCCTGACCAACACCTTGGTTTTGTTGTAGTGCTTGGGCTCTTGTGATCACTTGCACAGGTGCAGTGGAAGTCACACTCCCTGTGGAGTCTACAACTAACCCAACAACATTGATAGGAGTGATTTTAGGCATGTTATTAGGGTTCTTTGGGCAATCTCGTAGGAGATGCTCTTTTCCGCAGTCCTGGCAAAAGCCTTGGATCGTCACTGATTGGGGTTGTGTAGGTGCAGGCATGGGGCAATCACGTATGAGGTGATCACCCTGGCATCTGAAGCAAGGTCCTCTAGGAAAAGGGGGTCGTATCTGCCTAGGTTGAGGTCTAGAGTTGGGGTTTGTGTACATGACATTAGCATATTCAGGCTCCCAAATAGGTTCACTCGGTTCCTCACTGTAGTAAGACTCACCATGTTCAGGAGACTGCATGTAGTAAGCCTGGGGACTATCAACATGTGTAGAATCAAAGCTATGGTCACTGGGATCACTTTTTGAGATTAATGGTGTTACTGGGACTATCGCTCTATTCAGGTTTTCTTCTGCAGCAGCATACTTGACCGGAATCACATTAGTAGGAGCAGGTGGTTGCTGTGCTAGCACTGGCTGGGGTCTCAGTTGGGCCTGATATTGCAGTTGGTAATTTTGTTGAGGCCTAATATACTGTTGTGGTGAATATTGACTCTGGTATATGCCTTGTTGAGGGTATGGCTGAGGGTAGGTTTGCCTAACCGCTTGCTTATTGTATGGACAGTCCTGTGCTGAGTGATTTGTGTACCTTCGCTCTATGGTGCAATATTGGTTGCTAGGGTTCACTTGGGGTTGAGCCGTGATGGGACATGCGTTTGCCATATGGTCACCACCGCAAGTATAGCACCTCTTTACTGGGGCAAATCTAGGAATTTGTTTACTAGAGACGCCTAATTTTTGAGCTACTTTTTCCGCAAGTTCCTCAATTGATGTGGACTGTGAGGAAGAGAGGCTAGCGGTACTATCTGAATCTTTGTAGATTTTGGATAGCTCTAACTCCTCCCCTAGGTTATCCTCAATATCGATGCACATGCGTACACATTCTTCTATAGTCCGGGGGTCCTTCAAGTACACATATGATCTCAATTTGGTACTTAGCAATCCATCCAAGAATAAAGCCACTTGCTTAGCGGCTGTGGGTAACTCAAGACCAGGACATCGCTCAAGATATTGCCTAAATCTTCTTCCTGCAAGTCTCACAGTCTCTTGCGGGGTCTGCTTGAAGCTGTATGTCAATGAGGAAGTATTATGCCTTATGCCACTTTTAGAGAATTCGATAATGAATGCCTCTAAAAGTTGATCTATGCTTCTAAACTGCCTCTCGTTTAGTGGCTGAAACCATGTCAGGGCGGTGTTCCTAAGGGTTAAACCAAAGGCATTGTACTACGTGAACAGGTCTTCAACTTGTTCAGCTCTCAAGACTTGCTTAAACTCGGCTACATGATCGTAGGGGTCTCCAGTGCCATCGAAGTAATTTTTCATGGACTTAACTAGCTGGGTCGGTCTCAAGGTCCTCGTCTGCTCTCTTGGTCTTGGCAAAGGGAAATCATCGGCATTTCTTCGGTTCCCTAGGGCTTTATGTCCCTCAGGTTCCCCTCTATTCGTGTCCATTCTCGTTCTTTCTCTTCCCCAAGAGTTGGCAAAGCTTACCTCAGGTCTCTCTCGACTCCTTTCTCTTTGAGTCCCTTGAGCTTGAGATGTTCCAGCTCCTTGGCGACCAAAGGACACATTCGATCTTGGTTGGGGGAAGATAAATTCTCCTTTCCAAGTGTAAGCATGCCTGCCATGCTCAGTGACCATGAAGATTCTCTCTGATGCATTGTCTAGGTAGGTTACTTGGCCTGGGCTATCAGGGTCTTTAAACTCATAGATTGTGAGGGCACTCACTTCCTGAGGTTGAGCAGATTTATATCTCCAAAAAGCCTCATCGGTTTCTCGGTTTAAAAGCAGATCTATGCTTTTATTATCCCGTGGAATCCACTCTGGAGTCATGATTCTGGTCAAGACAGATTTACCCCGGGGAGTTCTCGGCTCTTTCTCTAAATTTCCTTGTTCTATATCACCCATGTCGGTCTCTGCAGTCACATTTCCAAACTCGTCTGTTCTATCAGGAACAGTGGTGACTACATAAATAGTCCCCTCTTTATCCAGGTATGCTCCATTCTTGAACTTGACTATCGGGTGTTCTAGTCCATGGGGTTGATCCGGGTTCTTAATCTGGACCACAGATCTTCTCAGGCCGTCTTCGTAGATGCGAGCACTTAGACGATTAGTCCTGATGTATTCCAATTGAGTCTTGTAAGGTCCTTCTGGCTTTTCTAGGTACGCCACTCTTGAACTACCTACTGGTCTCTCCATGTTATAGGACATCTCATAATCACTTGTTTCTGATCTGGGAGTGTATGGGTAATCACTCAACTGCTGGGCCCAAGACCTAGCAGTGTGATTGACACTAGCTTCAGAAGATTTGAGGCTTTGTCTGTCTCGGCCTAAGTGTCTGCCTGATCTAAGGTTCATATGCCTGATTTATCTACCCCCTTGGACCCAAGCACACTGTCGTTGCAGGTTAATTTGCACCAATCACCTTGTTCTTTTGAGTTGAATATTATGTTTATGATCTTGTCTGAAATCGCGTCGTCAGGAGTACTTAAGTGAATTTCGCACTTGATAAGTGGTCGACTCCAGTTTACTTTTTGTCCCTTAGGGTTTTCGCACTTAAGACCTACTTAATTCTTGCACTTGGTTGATTAATTCTCTTGGACTTGATTCGTGCCTAACGTTGCCCTAATTAATTACCACACCTAAGTCGTACTTAGCCTAGGCTAGGAATTGACAAAGGAGGGCTAAGAGAACTTCCAACCTTAATCCTCTGGTTGCTCAGATTGCTGCACAAGCCTAGGAAGCCTTCTTCCAAGCTTGGTACTCACCCTTGCTAGCTTGCTTTGGATTGCCTTGAGTGCACACAATGTTCCTGCAAAAGCTCACCAGTCAGTATAGCTCTATTACCACAAGTAATTGAAAGACACACATCAATATTTGCAGTCCCCCCTGGAGTAACTCACTGCACCCCCTCAATCTTAGGACCACCTAGTCTCACCTAAAGGCCAACTTGAAAATACATGTTCTAAAACTCCACGTATGATTCTACAAAAAACCAGTCGAGGTCCTTGTAGGATTTTCAACAAGCTTTCCAACGAGACCAAAATCTCATCAATCGGAGTTCGTATGGTGAAGTTATGACCATTCAGGCACTTAGGGGTCCAAACAGGCTCTCAGGTTTCAGGAAATTCCTCCCTGGTTTCTAAGTCTTTTGCCCACTCCTAAGGCTCTTATATCCTCCCAATGTGTCCAAGATTAAGCCCAAAAAGTACCCCAATTCTAATCAATCAAATTATCCTAAAAATTTATGCGTTAAGCCTGTGTATCGTGATAGTTCGGGTCGAGGTGTCACGATAGGTGGAAGTGTCGCGATAGGTCGGGCTGTCACGATAGGTGGGAGGTGTCGCGATAGGTCGGGGTGTCGCGATACTCGGGAGTGTCGCGATACTCCGAGGTGTCGCAATACTTGGGAGTGTCGCGATACTTTGAGGTGTCGCGATAGGTGGGGTCGGTGTGTCGCGATAGTCCGGTGTGTCACGATACTTCGAGGTGTCGCGATACCTCGAGGTGTCGCGATAGCTCAGGATATGGTAAATTTTTCAGTTCTGTCTTGTGATCCTAGGTGCTCTCAGCCTGTGCAGTGTCATGGTGCACTCCGAAACGCGATTAGTCGAAGTTTGCGAAGTGTCGCGATAGCTCGAGCTCAACGCCTCGGGGCCTGTGCAGAAGGATTCTGTACCTGCTGAGCTTGCTGGAGATGGTGATGGAGCTGGTACCTGCAAGGACATGCAAAAAATACACACAACACAAATGCACGCGCTCGCTCTCTCTCAAACTCGGACACAACAAATGAGGGGAATGACAAGGAAGAGGGAATATGTAGTGGAGAAGGAGGTGGAGGTGGAGATGAAGATGGAGGTGGAAATGGAGATGGAGATGGAGAAAAATCAGAAATTTACCTACTACTTACCATTCCAACACGTCCTCTCTACGTCTTACCATCACACGCTCGTCCTCAAAGCTCGAATCCCCCGCAACGGCGCCAAAATTTGGTGTAGCTCAGTCATGAGTAGCACCTCCTTTAATGTCAATCCGGGAAGACATGAGGATGGTATGAAGACCTCGAGCAAGTGAAGGCACAAATGTGTGAGTGAGAAGCACACTAACATGCACACACATACACACACACGCGCACACACGGCAAGAACAAAGAGAGTAAGACAATGGAATCACTTCTATTGCAACAAAGTTCTTATACAAGCTCAAAACTACAAGAAGCTAGCCCAAAAATGAGCTCTCTAGCTCTATTTATAGTTTTTGCCTAGCTTTGGCCCTGTCCAGACCTAGTGTCCGGCCTAGTTAAAAATTAGGTTCCAAGGTTTATTTGAGGGCTCAAACGAGATCTACAAAATATGAAAATTGGCAGGCAACTACTTCTAAGGCTCCTCAAGCTCGAGGACTCCTCGGCTTGTACAAAATAGAGCTACAAAAAGGTGAAAATGGTACTTACAGGGGTTTTTAGTGATGAGAATCACTTTAAAATGATGTAAGGGTTTTGAAAAAAATGAAGGGTTGCCTTAGTGCTAGATCTGCATGTGTGTCCGTACTTGCTTCTTCCCGTATACTGTCAACACCTTTGTCTTTCACATGTGCATCGAAATAGGCTTTCTGTCACTTCTTTGCTGCATATATGCTTGCTGCTGCTTTCAGCTTGGTTTCTCCTAATCATTCCAAGTCCATTATTCTTGATGGTAATTCATGACCGGTCCGCTGATGTTCTTGTGCAACCTTAAGGGTGGGTATCAAGAAGTCCAAAGGGAGCACATCGTTTTGACCAAAAACCATTTGAAAGGGAGTTGCATTGAGTATGGTCTTGTAGGCCACTCAATATACTCAAACAGGGTGGTGTAACTGTTTGTCCCAATCTGAACGTTTGTTGTTCATGAGTTTTGTCAATACAGTGCAAAGGATGTTGTTAGTACTTTCTGCTTGACCATTGGCCTGAGGATGATATGGTGCGGATTTCTTGTGAATAACCATAAAATCCTGTAACAAATATTCAATGACTTGGTTTAGAAAGTGAGTTCCTCGGTCGCTCACTAGCTCTATAGGCAGTCCATATCTTGTAAAGACATTTTCAAATAAGAATTTTGCAGTCATGTGTGCATCATTCTTTTTTGTGGCCTTGGCCTCTACCCATTTGGTGAGATAATCTGTTGCCACAATAATGTATGAGTACCTTTTGTAGGGGGATTAATGGGTCCTACAAAATCTATACCCCACTTGGAGAATGCACGTCGTCCCATCATGGGTTTCAGTGGCATTTCATCTCTGCGATAGGAAACTGAGTTCTTTGGCACACATCAAATCTCTTAACATAGGTATGTGCATCCATGTAAAGAGTGGGCCACCATAATCCTGCAAATAATATGGCCTTGATTATCCTATCGGGGCCAAAATGACCTCTTGCAACACCTTGGTGTGCAGTCTCTAATACGCTCAAATAATGGCTCTCATGAACACACTATCTTAGGTATCCATCTCTTCCTCATTTGTATAGATTGTCACCAATAAGTTAATAGTCTTGAGCTTCCTGCTCTAGACTGTGTTATCTTGCTAAGGTCATTCCTTGAGGGAATGTTTTTGTCCTCAAGTACGTCACTAAAGGTTCACTCCATTCTGGTGTGAGAGACATATGATATAATGTGGCATGTTCTATTGGTGGTATTTCACAACAAGCAAGGCATTCTTTACACAACTTGTAGACATCTGCTTCCATAGAAGGCTAATATACTCATAGTCTATGCAGAGTTTGCAATGTATGATGTTTTGAATGATGTTGCTTTAATACACCTACATGTGCTAATTGCAACCAATTCGCATATTCTGATTCATCTACACAACAGACAAGAATCTTCTGATTATCCTGTTTATATATACTTCTAGCTATTATTTGATATCTTTGTGACTTGGTGATTTCTCCTTCTCTGATCCTAATCTTAGGATTCTTGGGTCCATATGTGAGAATAGGGACAATAGGCTTAGCCCATTCTGGTACTATCTCAAGGTTAAACAAGTATGCATCAGGTAATTCATCTGCTATTCCTTGAGGAGCTTCTCTAGAAGTTAATCTTGAGAGGTGGTCATCTCTAAGGTGTGTCTTTCCCTTCTTGACTACTACTTCAAAGTCATACTCCATGAGTAGTAGAAACCATCGTATCAATCGTCTTGTATTACAAGGTTTATTGACTAAGTACAACAATGCTTGATGATCCGTGAAGAATTGAACTTATTTGCCAACAAGTAATGCCTGAATTTCTTTACTACGTAAATCATTCTTAATCCTTCTCGTTCCGTAGTGGTGTAGTTTCTTTCCACTGCATTCAACTGTCTACTTGTGTAAGCTATGGGGAAATCTACATTACCTTCATTTGTGGGTTGTGCCAACACACATCCTATGGCGTAGTTGTATGCATCCACATGTACATGGAATGGCTTGCTCCAATTTGGGGTTGTCAATATTGGTGCTGAACACAAGCGTCATTTAAGTTCATTGAATGAATTCTCACATTCATTTGTCCATTCAAACTTGGTCAAAAGAGAGTACAGAGGCTTCACTATGATAGCATACATGTGTATGAATCGTCTGTAATAACCACAATGACCCATGAAGGCGTGTACCTCTTTTACATTATTTGGTCTAGGTAGGTCTGCAATTACTTTCACCTTTTCTTCATCCATCGAAATTCCGTTCTTTGACACAATGTGTCCTAGAATTTTGCCTTGTCTGACCATGAAAACGCACTTTTCTGGGTTCAGACAAACCTGATATTCTGGACATTTGTCAAATACTTGCGTTAGTTCTAGAATATGAGTCTGCCTCACATTCGAATGAGTACATATGTCATCGACATAAACTTCCAAATTTTTGTGTAAGAATTCCTTGAAAATATGACACATAAGTCATTGGAAAGTGGTAGGTGCATTTGTCAACCCAAATGGCATCACACAAAATGAAAATATGCCCCATTCTATGGCAAAATCCATCTTATGCTGATCTTCTGGAGCAATGGCTACTTGATTATAGCCTGAGAAACCATCAAGAAAGCTATAAACTTCCTTGCCTGCAACTCTTTCCAATAAGTGTTCCGCGATAGGAAGAGGATAACTATCTCTAATTGTGGTGGCATTAAATTTTTTGAGGTTAATATACACGTGCAATTTCCCATTCTTCTTGGATACAACCACAATGGGGGATACCCATTCGGTATGCTCAATTTCGTAAATAAATCCTGCTTCTATCAAACGATCTATTTCTTCTTTAATCTTAGCAGCATAGTTATCATTGTATGGGTATGGTTTTTGTTTTGTAGGCTTTGCATCTGGAGTCATAGGGATTCTATGGGAGCACACTTTTGGGTCTACTCCTTTCAAATCTTTGTAACTCCATGCGAACATATCTCGATATTCTCGTAATAGGGCAATTAACTCTTCTTCTTCTTGTGTAGTCAAATCGTGCCCTATGTATGTACATTTTTCTTCTTCTCCTTCTATTGTAACTATGTTTTTTTTTTTGGTTTTCTCTCGATTATCATATACTTCTCCAATGTCAGCTTTTCTTTTAGGCATTTGTACCATATTTTTTCTAGAAATTCTTGGGTACTTCCATGAGTGGTTCTTCTTCTTCATCTGTCTTAGGTGCATTCTTTCTCTTCTTTTGCTTACTTTCTGTATCTTCCATAAGTGGCTCATGTCGTTCCATTTGAATTTCCTTTTCTTCTTCAGCGGTTTTGGCTTCCACAAAGTAAAGATATTTCTCTTCTATGGAACAGAAGGGTTCCATGATGATGGATTCTAGATGCTCGTCACTACTCTCGTCTTGTTCTTGGGTCACTTCCTTGCATTCTTCTAGAATAAATTCTTCCTCAATAGGTTCAATCATAAAAATGGAAATGTCGTATCCGTCCTCATCACAATGAGGGGTCCATTGTTCTTCATTCACTGCTATGTCCATCGTAGCTAAGATTTCTACCCAACCATGAGGCTCAAATTCCTTTTCTGGAAATACTATAGGTGCATAAGCTGGGTCTTGAAGAGTTCGTGGATGTCATTCTGAACCTAGGGTCCTAGCTTCTAATCATTCTTCCTCTTGTTTGGCTACTTTACACATCCATAGATGAGTGTCCTCGTGCAACCATGAGGGGTCTGATTCCATTGAGTGTACATATTCTGTTTCTTCTTGTGTCTTATGGATGGTATTCCATTGTATTAGGGGTACATCTCGAGGGGAATATTCTTTAAGATTGACTTTAGTAGTCACTCCTACGTGTTGCAAGTACAAAGAATTAGTTCTCCAATCTTGTAAAATTTGCAACGGATTCATGAATGGTCTTCCTAGTATCATCTCGTAAGCATGATTTTTCCCAAAATCACAAATGACAAAAGTATGCTTAAACTCCACACCACAAGTGGTGAGAGATATGCCTTCTAGTAAGCCTAATGGCTTTTCTATATGTTCGTTAGCCATTTGTAGCTTCATTCTTGTAGGTCTTAATGCTGGCTTGCCCCAATGTTTCCATAAGGTAGTGGTAGCAATGGCTACTCCAGCTCCTGAATCTAAGATGGCTTTGGTGGTGTAGCCCTTGTGGGTTATTGGGAGATAAGTGTTACCTTCCTCTCCCTCGTTCACATCTCCAATTCATTCTATGGGTATCTCTGGTACCTTCTTCTGTGATCCTATCTGAGAGGGAGCAATAGCAAGCTCACGGAATTGATTTGCTACGTGCTTCCACAATTCTGGTTTAAGCTTCAGTAACTCCTCTAGAGTGAGATGGCACTGGAATTTGGTGTTCTTAATTACTTTCGTGTTTCTAGGGATTACTGATTCTTCATTCCTGACTAGTATCGTGGGTGCTCTCATGCTAATAGACTTTTCTTCCCAAGGTCCTGTGAACTGAGGCAATCCTTGCAAAGAATTGGATTCAAAACCCGTTTGTTCACTCAATTGTTCTTCCTCTACATCATCATAGATAGAGGGGATGTCTTGGGGAAATTGTTCCTGCAAATTGTCTATTTCTTGAATAGAAGGATGGGTTTCTTGCTCTTTTCTCCACTTCTCTTCTTGGATTTCTCTTAAAACTTCATGTGAGTACTTATGTATGGAAGACAGGTTGTCTTCACTCTCTGTATTTGGTACTTGAGACATGGATGGTGCATTCCTTTCCTATGTCTCAAAGACATTAGGGTTCCTTTGCAGAGTCTTTTTCTCGTTGCTATTTACCAAGTATTCTAACCTCTCCAGTAGTCCTTGAAAGTGTAATTAGGGTTTTGCCATGTTGTTCCAATTAAGATGACGAGAGGCTTCAAACATAGCTTGTGCTAATTCTACCATCTTCATACAAAGTTTAGTTCTCTCAATTTCAAAATCTACTCTCGGATAGTTCTTACTCAATTCAATTACTTGGGGTCCTTTTAATCTCGCCTGATATGCACGAAACATCATGTCTAGATCTTCTGGTATGGGTTCCGCTAGAACTGATCCTGATCTCTGAGCTAGGTTCTCCTGATTAGATTCTTGAGAAGTCAATTCTAAGATTTTGCCTCTCGATTCTTTTAAACTTCCTTCCAACTTAGTTATCTTTTCACTTCACTTCCTCTTAATTCTTTCTCTAGAATTCTTCCAAGATTTCGTCTTTTTGTTACTGGATTCTCCAACTTCACTAGTTCTAGTTATTTTTTCAGGATTAAGCTGTTGATTTCGTAAGAGCCCCTGGGATCTTGTTATAGCTTGAATAGGCACGTATGTAGGATTGGATCCATCTGCGTTATGTACAACACCTATCACATTAATGGGTGTTACTTTTGAAGCATTAGTAGGGTTCTTGGGACAATCTTTGATGACATGCTCTTTACCACACTCGGCACAAAAAAACCTTGTATGTTATAGTATTGCGATTGTCCTACTATCGGAGGATGTGGACAATCCTTAATGAAATGATCTCCTTGGCACCTAAAGCATGGTCTTCTAGGGCCCTGTGGTCTTTGCTATCTTAATTGGGGCCGTGGATTAGGGTTCGTATACATCACATTAGCATAATCGGGCTCCCAAATGGGTTCCAATGGTGGACTACTGTATTGATATGTTTCCACATGTTTTGGTGATTCTCTATAATATGCAGGTGGAGTATCTACATGGGTTGAGTCAAAACTGTTAGAATTCGGATCACTTTCAGTGATCACGAGTGAAGAAGGCACTAAAGCCCTATTGAGGTTCTCTTCTGTAGCAGCGTATTTGACTGGTATGACATTAGCTGTTGGGGGTGGCTGCTGGGCTAAAACATGTTGACGTCTCTGTTGAGCTTGATAAGGATAATTCTGTGGAGGCCTATAGTAATGAGGCTGAGCATTGTATTGACCTTGATATCTCCCTGGTTGGGGGTATGCTTGCAGGTAGTCCTATCGCACTACTTGTTTTTTGTATGGGCAGTCATGGGCCATGTGATTTGTGTATCATCTCTCAATCGTACAGTATTGGACACTAGGGTTGGCTTGCAGTTGTGTTACATTGGGACACACATTTGCCATATGATCACCACCACAGGTGTAACAACGCTTGTTTGTTGTTAACCTAGGCATCTGTTTACTAGAAACTCCTAGTTTCTGAGCCACTTTTTCTGCTAGGTCTTCTATCCAGCTAAAAAATTTTGAGGATGCTAAAGATGAACAATCTGAGTCCTTATAGACTGTTGAGAGTTCCAACTAATCTCCAAGGTTGTCCTCAATGTCTATACAAATTTTTACACATTGCTCTAGTGTTTTGGGTTCCTTCAAGTATACATAGGAGCATAGTTTAGAGCTCAAGAGGCCATCTAAAAACAACGACACTTTCTTGGCCTATGAGGGTAACTCTTGCATCGGACATCTTTCAACGTATTGCCTAAACCTATGTCCTGCAAGTCTGACTGTTTCTTGAGGGGTCTGTTTGAAGCTGCAAATCAACAAAGAAGTATCATGTCTAATTCCACTTTTAGAGAATTCCATGATGAATGACTCTAACAAGTGATGAATATCCCTAAATTGCCTTTGTTGCAATGATTGGAATGAAGTTAAAGTCGTATTCTTTAACGTTATTCCAAATGCATTATATTGCGTAAACATGTCTTCTACTTGCTCTGCTGGTAGCACGCTTAAATTCTGCAACATGGTCATAGGGATCTCCTGTCCCATCAAAGTTATTTTTCATTGACTTTACTAATTGAGTGGGTCTTAGTACCCTGGGGTTTTCACGTGGTCTAGGTAGAGGAAAATCATCTTTACCACTGGGTATTCTTGGTTCCCTTTGTCTTTCCAATCTATCGATGTCCATGGTTGGTCTATCTCTCCCTATGGGATGAGTGAAAATTACTTCTCATTTCTCTTTGTTCTTCTCTCTTTGAGTACCATGGGCTAAGGATGTCCCAACACCCTGATGGTTCATGTTTACATTTGTTCGTGATGGGGGGAATACTAACTCGCCTCTCCATATGTAGGTATTTCTCGCATGATCTGGTATGACAAATACTCGTTCTGAAGTATCATCTAGGTATACAACCTTGAATTCGTAAATCATGATGGAGCCTACCTCACTAGGTTGTTCCATTTAGTACCTCCAAAACGCTTCATCTATGTCCTTATTCACGAACAATTCTATGCTTCTATTGTCCTGAGGGATCCAATCTAGGATTAGTACTCTTGTTAGTGTAGATTTCCCTCTAGGTGTCCTCGGTTCCTCTCCTAGTGGTTCTTTTCCTTGGGATCTTGCTTTCGTATCGGGATGAACTACACCAAACTCATTGGTATGATTTGGCTGAGCACTTAGGATGTACATGGTTCGTTCTTTGTCTATGTATGCGTCTCTCTCAAATTTCACTATTGGATGATCCAATCCAATGGGTTGGTCAGGGTTGTGCAATCACACCATTGATCTTCGCAAACCATCCTCATAGATACGAGCACCTAAGTGGTTGGTTTGGACATATTTTAATTAGGTTCTGTACGGTCCTTCGGGTCTTTCCAAATATGCTATGTTTAACCCTTCTTCTGGTCTTTCTGTGCAAAAAGACATTTTCGATTCACTAGTATCTAAGCCCAACTTGTAAGAGTAATTATTCAATTGTTGAGCCCATAAACCTGCAGTAGTTCCTACACTTGCTTCTGATGATCTAAGGCTTCATCGGTCTGACTTACCTATATGCTTGCCCGATCTAAGGTTCATGAATTTACTTCCTAAATCACTCAATACACACTTTGATTGTCATTATTTCTTTGTTCCTCTTTGCTTATTTTGTTTTTAATTCCTTTAAATATTTGTCTTGTTTCAATGTATACGTCAGGAATCGACTTTTCATTGCACTTTTGAGTTCTCGTTCCGTTTGACTTAAGTTCTTTCCTTTAGGTTTTCGTATCACACACTTTTGTCTTATGCTTGGACTTGAAAAATTAAGTCTCTTGAACTTTGTTGCATTCCTATCATCGTCCTAATTTCATCCACAATGCTAAAAGTTTATCCTAAGCTAATATTGACTGAGGGGGTTGAGTATTCTTCCAACCTCGAGTCAGCTTCTTTGATTGCTCTGTTGCCCAAGAAGTAGCACTTCCCAAGCCTTACGTTCTTCTCCTACCTTGCTTTGATTGCCCTTGGATAGCTCTTGCTAGACCTATCAAAAACCAATGTTTAGACCAATTCTTAAATTGATGATCAAGCACTTTTATATATACACCTTTAAGGGTCCCTTTTTCTTTTGGCTAAATTTCTCCAATGCCCCCTTTCATTTTTTTTGGTCCCACAGATGGGTCAGCCTCAAATTATCTTATCTAAATATCAATGCGTTCTTCTTGAAAAAAACAATCGAGTCACGTAGTACTCGTAAAGAGCTTTTTAACAAGCTGTAAAGCTCAAAAATTGGACTTCGAATGAAAAAGATATGAACATCAGGCCCTCGGGGGTAAAAATTGACACACAGGTTTTTGTTCACTTATGAGCTAAGGGGTCTCCAATAAGCTTAATCACCCAAAAATTTACTCAAAATAGACTCAAAGTAGCCCAAAAAATCAAACCCTAATTTTGCCATTTTGGGTGGACAATCGCATTCGTCTGAGATAATCGCGATGGTCTGGGACCATTGTGATGGCCCAGTTGAACTGTCGCGATGGTGTGGTACAATCGCGATGGTCCGATGGTGCAAGGCCTCACAATGGTCTATCTAGCGAGCAATCGTGATGGCATGAGCCTGTTGCGATGGTCAATGGTCAATGCAATCATCGCGACGACATGAGGCCATCGCGATAGTCACAAGGCATGATGGCTTGAGCCAATCACGATGGTTTGAACTTGAAGCATCACGATGGCGTACTTGGTATCATCGTGATGGTCTGATTTGACACGTGACAGGTGAGTCGGCGCGATGGCGTGTGCCAATCGTGATGGCATGGGGTCGATGGGATCGTCGCGATGGTCCACGTGAACCGTCGCGATGGTCCGACTGAACTGTCGCGATGGTGTGAGCCAATCGTGATGGTGTGACACAATCATGATAGCGTGAGCTTGTTGCAATGTTCCACCAAACTGATGATTTTGCAAATGCATTTGTGGATTCTTATGTGCACGTGTGCTTTACACCGTGGTGTGGTTGCTTACCAAAAATTCTGAATTTGTCAGACCATCATGATGGTCTGACACCTCCGGTAGATTCTGATCGAAAGTGAATTTCTCACCTTTTGGAAGCTTTCTTGGTGCCCTGGAGCACCGTACCTGCAAGAAAACTAAAAAATACACATGCACAAGCAAGCACAAAAGCTCTCTCTCTCTCTCATGCGCAAATGAGGGGAAATGAGGAGGATAGGTGGATATGGTGAATTTTCTCATTTGTTCGGAGTGGGAGAAGATGACATGGTGGTGAAGGAGGAGTGTAGGGGAGATGAAAAACACAAAAAAGTACTTAAAAACAACAACAAAAACTGACATTTTTACCTTCCAACCCCACGTCTTGCTATACTCTTACCATCACATATTCGTCCTAGACTCGATCCCCGGCAATGGTGCCAAATTTGGTGTTGCTCTAGTACGATGGTGAGCACCACGTTAAGAAGCTCCACCTCCTTAATGTCAATCCGCGGAACAGATAGGAGTGATATGAAGATCGTGAACACGAGATGTAGTGAGTGAAGGTGAGAAGCATAGAGATGCACACACACATACACACACATGTAAGAGACAAGCAAGAAACAATGGAGGATAGGAAAAATAGACTCTATTGCTCAAGATCTCTATTACAAGCTCAAAATAGCTCTAATCTCCAACTTGCTAACCTAAAAAATGAGCTCTCTAGCTCTCTTTATAGTTTTTTTAACTAGCTTTGATCGCTTTCACATCTAGTGTCCGCATAGTTAAAAAATAGGTTCTAGGTACTATTTGGAGGTCTAAATGAGATCTAGAAATAGCTAAAATTGGATGCTAGTTCTACCTAAGCTCCTCAAGCTTGAGGACTCCTCGGCTTGCACAAAATGGAGCTACTAATTACAAAAGTGATTATTCTATGATACATATGGTACAAAAGTGATGAAAATCACTGTTGGAAGTTTTGAAAAGGTATTCTAAAACATGTTTCTTTGCGAAAAAATGACTGTCTGGCTCCCCACTACTTCGTCGTACTCCACCTTTGCATGTTTCCATGTCGTTTGTGCCTCTGGTTACTGCCAACGTATGCTAAATGAAACGAATGTTCCTAATTCTTATTGAGTTGATGTAGAAAATAACACAATATACATTATTATTAGGTATACAACCTTAGAACTACATGGAGTCACACCTTATGAAGCTTGGTCTCGTGAGAAAACCAATCTTTCACATCTCAAGGTATTTTCTCTTGTGTTTTATGTTCACATACCTCAAGAATCCAAACATAAGCTATACCCAAAAGTGGATTGGTGTATATTTCTTGTATATTATTCATGGAAATATGGATTTAGATGTTATAACCTTGACATCAAGGAGTTTAAGGTGCATAGGAATGTAATATTTGATGAATTTTTTCCTTAGTATGGTAGCAAAGATGTAGGTTGAGCATGCATATGAAATAGAGAATATGTTTAAAGAAGAAAAAGAAAGCATGGAAATAAGTGTTCCACACACTTTAAGAGTATCATCAATGGAGAGCCCTACATCACCTTGCAAAAGGAAGACAAGAAAAAAAACTCATTTAAGTGGAGGAATGCAAAAGGTAAAGAAAAGGTCGATAATGAAAGACCATTGGACTCTATTAGAGATGGACGCTATGGGTCGATAATGAAGACCATCTATGGGTAGAGATGGACGCTAGTAGTGAAATGGAAAAGGTAAAGAGAAGGTAGATAATGAAGACCATCTATGGGTTGAGAAAAAAAAAGAGTTAAAGCATCCAAAAAAGAGGAGGATACACCTACCACTTGATGGAAAGGTAAGGTCATCCAATATGGTGAAATATATTGTTGAAAGGTTAACTTATGGCTCATTTATTGAAGGGCACTATGCTTACATGAGTCAAGTTATAGCCTCTGAAGAACCTAACTATTTTGAAGAGGAAAATAAGTAGAGGGAATAAAATGAAGCCATGAAAGAGAAATTCAAAGCACTTGAAGACAATGATACTTGGAAGTAAGTGCCAAGAATAAAGGATATGAAAGTTATTGGCAAAAAATGGGTGTACAAGCCAAAGAGACATGCATATGGGAGCATCTCTAGGTATAAATCCAGGTTGGTTGCCAAACGTTTTGGTCAAACCTATGGCATAGAATTTGAGGATACATTTGTTCAAGTAGTTAATATGGCTAGCATAAGGAATTTGATTGAAATTTCAACTTCAACGGGTTGGAAGCTCTCTGAACTAGATGTGAAGAGTGCTTTCCTAAATGTAGGGCTTGAAGAGACAATCTCCATGGAAAAAACCCAACACTTTGAAGAGAAGAGGTTTCCACATCATGTATGCAGGCTTAAGAAGGATGTTTAAGGAATCAAGGAAGCTAGAAGTTCTTCGAACCAAAAACTTGTGGATTACTCGGTAAAATGTGGATACAATTACAGTAATGTAGAGTCATCACTCTTTGTGAAGAAGGAAGGTAGAAAAAGTGTTTTCATTTGTATATATGTTGATGATTTGATCATTACAGGGGATGGTGAAGCCAACATTAAAGACATAAAGGGGAACCTTGAATGTGAATTTAAGATATTCAATTTAGGGATCTTAAACTACTTCCATGGAATTAAAGTACTACACAAAGAAGAAGTTATATATCTAATGCAAAGGAAAAACATCCTATAACTTTTGAAGAAGTTTTGCTTCTATGATGGCAAGCAATTTTCAAATCCATTTATAGGCTAACATTAGACTAAGTGCTCATGAGGGTGAAGAAGTGTAGGATGTGACCATGCATATGTAAATTACTGGTTCTCTCTTATATGCTACAATGACAAGACAAGATATTGCACATTTTTTATAGGCACCTAGAGTTCTACACCTTGTTGCAACAAAAAGGTTTCTTGGGTACTTCAAAACATCAATGAATGAAGGAAACAATGATCCATATTATGATAGATTATGAGCTTATTGTGATGTTGATTGGGTAGGCTTTGACGATGATAGGAGGAACACTAGTGGATCAATCATCATGCTATGCAAGAAGAACATCTCATGGATGTCAAAGAAATAAAAAAAGTGGCTCTCTCCTCAACTGAAGCTGAGTATACAGGGTTAACACAAGTCTCATGTGAGCTCATGTGGCTTATTGATCTTGTGTAGGTTAAGCAAGTACTTATCTTCTATGGTGACATAAGTCACATATGCTTGACTCAAAACCTTATGTTTAATGCAAGATCCAAACTTGGAGAAGTGTATTATCACTTCTAGAAGAATATCATGTCGAAGAATGTAAAGATGTAACATGTAAATACAAAGGAACATTATGCATATATGTTTACCATAGCATTGGATGGAGTAAAGCTACAACACGTCAAGAAATGCATAGGAATGAAGGATCTAAGCATTGAGTCTTGAGGCAGAGTGTTGAAAATCGAGTGTCAAGTCTAAAAAAAGACTCATCCATGATTTTTCAAGTGGACAATAAAAAATGATGAAAATTTGGGGAATCAATTTAGGAGCTCCATCGACATCAATCAAATTCAAATCTCTTCCATTAACCCCCAAAAATTGCACCCTCACAGATTGATGGATGGATAACTAGATAATAGGAAAAGAAAAATTTCTATATAAGCACCATTTTAGCTTGAATTCTTGAGTTCCACAAGCTCCATTTTAGTTTAGTGAAGGAATAAACTCTAGCAAGCACCCTTGCTTTCTTATCTCATTTACTCATGATTTTGCTCCTCTCTATCTAGAGGTGTAGCTAGGCTTTCACAATTCTATTTGTAGCAGCTTGTAGAACAAGTTTTCGTCTCTCATTGTACTCATTTGTGGTTAATCCAAACATCCTTTGGTCTCTCGTATTGTGCCCCAAATTGTGATGAATTCTAAAGTCTTTTTGCTAAATGAATTGGGATAAGTTACTAAGTTTGTCCACTTATATCTATGCATATAGGCAAAGGGTGTTGTAGACACTTAGCCTATCTTGAAGTGGATGTTCTTGTAGTTGAGAAATCCATTTTATTTGGTTCAAATCATACTGTTTATATCACAAAGTCTAGGCTAATTGGATATAATTTTATTTTGAATCTTTCCAAACTTGTAGAGAAAAGTGAGAATCTATCATTGTGTGCATGCCTAGTGGAGGGCATCCATGTTCCATAGTTGCATTGGGGTCTTAGAAACTTCTTGCATCAACATGTGCGATCCTCTTGAACCATCTGTAATCGTAAAAAATCCAGATTTATGTACAAGGCTTCGACCTCATCAAGTGGTAGACTATATGAGGGATTCCTATGAGTGTGATGGGGATCATCATTTTCACATCATAGAGGTCAAGGAAGTTCTTTGATGTTTTCTTGTAGTATGAGGCCTTTGAGATTACAATTAAATATTCTTGTTTAACATGCTTCCAACCACTTTGTATCAAAGCTTTTCGTAATAAAGAAAATCTTCTTAAAGAATTTATAGATGAATTCTCAAAAAAAGGATTCCACAACAACACATCTTCACTAATCAATAGCTTCAAGCAATCTGTTCTGGGGCTATTGCTATTATTTGAATAAAATTTTAATCAATATACTTCAAGATTTCCATCTTGCAAGCTACCATCGAAGGAAAAGATGGTGTCTCCATTCATGGATGGACTAAGTATTGAACTGAATAGGTTAGTCAACATTTGATGCCCATCAAGTGTGCATGGGTGCATCAAAAAATACATCGATCTAGTAGATAATATGGAAAAATATCTAGAGATCCCTAAAGAACCTCAAAGGAAGTTGCACTTCTAGTGTGAACTTTGACCATTCTCTTGATGTCTTGGCAAAAAAGATTGAGTCTCCCTCAATACTTTGTTAAGAATCAATAGGAGCAACCACTACTAAAATGATGTCTCAACTATTGAGGTGATCACTTTACTAATTTTGACCCTAAATAAAACTAAGGATATGGAAATACTCCAGAACATAATAGATAAAACCTTAAATACAATGAGATTAAACAAAAGATTATAATCATTCAATAGCAAAGTGTTTCTATGATAGACATGCATATGCCAATATTATCCCGGTGGCCTTATTTAAATACCAATGTTAACCTTATTATCAAGAAGCCGAAACACAATATCATCAAGAACAATATCATTACTAACAATACCCACAAAGATACCATTAGAATTGTGATTATTCATATCACTCCAGGTGGCAATACTATGCTCATAGACCTACACGAAATCAATTGGGACATCTCCATCATAACCAATGCTTATGCAATAGCTTCAACATCCCAACCAAGTGGTGCCACTAAGATACTTAATGGAAGAAAAATATAAACGAATCACACCTTTGATGAATCTAGGATATCTGATTCCAACTAAAATTATGGCTATGATACCTATATAAAAGAGCCTAATGAACATTCTTTGGGGAAAGCTTACCCAACACAAACTTGGGATCAAGGTGATAAAAATTATAGAGAGAATGAACCTAAACATACAAGATTTTGGTACACCAATCCTATAACTCAAAATATGAAGAGGGAAGGACCACCATAAAGAACAAAAATGCAAAGAGGTCCATGCTTTGGATGCAATGAGGATCATTTTATGCGCGATTGCCCACGTGCACAAGCAAAAGACCCTCAATTAAAACCAAATCTGGAATTTTGTGAAGGGTGTGGCATTGGCCACATGCTCAAGGACTACCCCAATAACCCTAACACTGTGAAAGTTATTCAGTTGAACATGGTTTCACATGTACCAAAGATAAAAGAAATGTGAAGCCAATTTAGATAGTGAGTAGAGCACAAACTAGAGCCCAACAAGAGAGAAATATAGAATTAGGCTCAAATGAAGACCTTAAGAACTTTGAATCTTTAGGCCAAGAGTCATACAAAACACCCAAGGGATGAAAAACTAAAACTAAAAATAAAGAAAGGTCACCTACTAAGCCCATAAAAAAGACAAGCAATGACTTAGAGAAAAAAGGTATTCATGGAAAGTGAGGTGTGAAAAATGAAACAATTCCCTTAAGAAGAAGATTATTGAAATGGAAAATTCTCTCTTTGAGTCTAACTCTCAACTACATGATAAAGAGTTGGAGCTTTGAGTGATTAAATGAGTGTGAAAAGATGAATCTCCAACAAGAAAGACACATGATGGGCTTAGTTTTGGCAACCCCGAATTTGGAGGACCTACAACCAATTCTTAGAGCATATCACAAAAAGTTCTATCAAAGAGATAACTTGGAAAAAGAGTGATTGGATTACTGTCATCATATGGTTGAGGTTTCTCAACAAATATTAGAGAAGCTAACCCCACTCCTATTATAACATGCAAATCCTTAAGCTTGTGTTCTAAGAAATGACTCATCATTTTAACTATCCACATATCCATAGAAAACCCCTACATGTTGAGAGAAGGATACAAGCATATCAATAGAGTATGAGGATTGAAGGGTCTGTTACTTGAGACCTTGAACTATGTGTTGAAAATATTTTCATTGAGAACCCAATACCTACACCTGTGTCTTCCCTACGTACCCTTACTATCTCAAGAAGGGGATATCAAATGAAATATCTGAAGCACAAGGTTCTACCTTCACAGGAGAACTTGTGCATATAGAGGAAAGATACCAAGAAGTTTCACTGATGAGACCATTCTCTAATGGAAGGAATCCTCTAGGCAACAAGGGGAGGATTCTATTATTCCTCAACCAAGGGATGCGTTAGGCCCACTAGAATGCGTTAGGCCCACTAGAATGCATTAGGCCCAATGGGGTTGGAAAAGCTGTGATTTGCAGAATTAGAGGATAAAAAATCATACTTACGTAATGGCTTTGATGTGCAAAGCATGAGAAACATAAGCAAGAAAGTGTTTGACTATGAGAATGCTAGTCTAAACACATTGCCATGTTATTTTGGAGAATATAATTTTGACTAAAGTTGGACTCCTCAATTCAAGAGGGAAATCCAAGTCCATTACCTACAAAAAGGATGTGTATCAAGTTAGGGAGTTGAAGTCTTAAACATCAAAGGAAGATAAAGAAGAGAAAGAGTCCACATTTGAAATTCTTGGAAATTTCAAGAAATATGTGGTTGAAAAGAGTAAAATCAAAATCAAAATGCATAGATGAGAAGCAATAATTAATGACTCATGTGGCAATAAGAAACCACTAGAAGATACTTGTGGCTTATGAGAATGGAGAAGAACTATACACATAGATAGCAAACGTTATGACCAAGGAGGAGGAGACCAACCTTGTTGAGCTATTATGGCAATACCATGATATGTTGTCCAATCATATATAGATTTGATAGTAGTATATCTTGAAAATTTCCTTTGCTAGGATTTATATGATGAATGAAGCCGCCCATCAAGAAGCAACCATATATATACAATAAAAATTACTCCAAAAATATTAAAGAAGCGATTGATAAATTGTTGGAAGTTGAATTCATATAAAAAGAATGGTGATGTAGGGGAAACACAAAGCATAATCATGGATAGCTATGGTGGGTGTACCCTTGAAGATGTTGGGGCATTGGTGGTAGCTCCAAAAACCTCTCTAGGTATCAGTTTCCACATGGAAACTACCCCTTATCCCTCTGTATATTTCTACATAAAACTCACCTCTTAGATTTTGGATACTTCTTTTTTAGAAAATATTTCGTTTTAGATTTAGAAGGGTATTTGTCTTTTACATATTTACACATATCCTCACTTTGTCTCGTGGGAATCCTCTCTTGATTTATCTTCATATCCTTTAGGATTGCCTTTGATTTAACACATGTGGTCTGTTGAACACATGTCTTTTTGTATTTCCCTCTCTATCCTCTTCTATTTAAGGAGAGTCCTCTTATGTGCTTGGGGTCTCTTGGTCTCTATTTGGAATAGTTGAAGTGCCATTTTTTGTTCTCTCATGTCCACGTGTGGTTAGAGGTAGTCTTCATGTGTGTGGATTTAACTTAGGTGTGTGTGGGTGTAGGGGTGCTAGCTCTTGCTCAAAGATACATGTATCTTTGTGACATTTGCTATATGAGAATATGTGGGTCATTCCTTGCATCCTTGCTAGCTCAACTTAGAGGAACCTCTTGCTTCCATGCAAGCTGATTACAGTCAAATACTTCCCTAACCAATAAATTTGGTGCTATCATCGAGGATGTTTGGCTTTCAATCATTGCTTTCTTCAAGTCATGTTGCATGCATTCATAAATTATTTTCCACTTCATTCATGGAAAAGAATGATTGTTTGTGATGGAAATTTCACTATCCATATTGTCTTCATTACTAGTGGTAAAACCATCTTCTTTGCTTGTAGTGTAGCCCTCCTGATTAGTTTCTTTGTTGTTAGGGATCTCAAGGGCTTTGTCGCTGGTGTCCACCTCAAACTAGTTCCTACTTGGGTAATCAAGCTCATTAATCTACTTTTCCAGATTGCAATACAAGTTTTTTGGGGGGGTGTCTGGAATACGATTTCTCTCAGAAGTTTCCCTAGGATTTCATTTTCCTTCTTCTCACTTCTGTGAAGCCGTTTGAGTTGGTTTCTGGGTTTTGAGAGCCCTTAACTTCCTCTTCGTTTGCTAGGCAGACCACCAACATCCTCTTGTGAAGCCAACTACTTATCAATTGGAGATACAATGTCCCATACGAAGTTGTACAAGAAGTATGGCAGGTTGTGAGCTCGACCCAAAGAGGGTAGCAGAGAGATTTTGTTTTGTCAGGAATAAAATTGGGGGACCATCTAAACAGACACAGGGTTGCTCTCTCGAGTTGCCAAGTTTCAACACTGAGGGCTTGGAACGCCATATCTTCATTCTCAAAGACTAGCAACATATGAGTAGCTGGTAAGATTTGACAATTGCTAACAATCAACCCACGAGGAAACCACTCTTTTGAAGCCACTGGCACACAGTTTCGAGTGGAGGCCTAGGGCCAAACACTTGTCCAACTAGAAATACTTTCTTGAGCTCTTCTTGCTTTGATAGAATTGGAGCTCTACTAAGAGTGACCAAGGGAGGCTCAACACCCTTGGAGGCCCCATGAGAAACACAAGGTCCCCCCTCCAAAATAGGGGCTAGTTTACCAATCACCCCCTGGGTCTGGGCCAAGTTGCTTAACATGAGGGAGGGAGCCAAAGAAGCCATGATAGGGACCCTAAATCGCCCACCGGAGATAAACTTCTGCTATCCCAGAGATAGATCTTCGTCCCTATATTTTTTTTGAAATGGAAACAACATTAAATTCTTCTTTGGATGATCATGAGCCATGCTATCATGAAGGAACGCCCAAACCTTTGCAATGAAACTACTTAGATCAAGTCGTTGTTACTTCTATCTTCTTGTCCATCGGAGTTCATGGCGGTGATGATGGACACCACTGCTTCTATTAGAGATGGATCAAAAGAATGCATTCATCTTGGCAGTGACATGGGAGTGTGATGCTTGGGAGTGTGATACTAACAGCCAATTGCAAAGTTAAAGCCAATCCAATTTTCAATAGATGCTGAAGCTAATCCAATTTTTAGTAGACCTCCAAAAGCAATGATGAAGTTAATGTGATTTTGAGCAGACCCCCAAAAGAAATGTTGAATCTAAACATGATTTTCACCCAAATGCAAAGTTGATGCAAAACACAATTTTCAGTAGAGTCCCTCGCGTGGTGCTTAACAGTGCAATGAAGAAGCCGAAGCAATAATCAAACCCACAGTGGGTAGCACGATGCTAACACCCAAACGTGAAGCTGAAGCCAGTGAGAGTCATGAAGAAGCCAAAGAAAAAGTGCACACAACCACGATTGTGAGCATGCACACAATCATCATTGTGAGCATGAACACAATCGCAAAAGTAGTGAGAATTGCAAAATCGGATGACTAGTGATGGTAATTGAGAATCGTGATTGTGTGTGTGTGTGTGAGAGAGAGAGAGAGAGAGAAAGAGAGAGAGCCTTGAAGACAACCAGAACTACTGCACAACCTGAACTGCTGCCTTTCTTGCAAGGTCAACACCGATCATGGATTTTGTGTGAACTCGCTGTTCTGTAATAGAGACCATGCAAGTGTAGATGAGCCATGTTCATCACACCACTGAGGGCATCTGTCATGCCTTGAATCAACCTCAAGTTATCGCCTAGGACATCTAACTTGAAGGTGATGATGTGCAAGCATTAAGTGCCTTTTTGCTTCTTCTTAGTGACATTGATGATGGAGTTTCTAATGATAACAGAGAGTGCTCCCACTCCAAATTTTCAATAGGGACAATATATCCCACCTTGATTAGTTGGTCTGGTTCGTGCTTTACATGTTTTACAAAACTGGGGTTCATCCTGTATCTTTGCTACATAATCGGAGTTGCATTTGGCTTAAGTAAAATTCTATGATGATAGAGTCTTGGATCAAGGCCTTTCATATATGCATAGGTCCAAGCAAACACATCCTTATACTCTTTTAACAAGGTAATCAAGGAAGTCTAAAATTTCCGAGAGAGCTTGGCATAAATTCTCACCATTATGGTTCTTCTGTTGTGCCCAAATTAACTACTTCAAGGAGATCTTCTTTAACATGTATCTTTCCTTGCTCCATTAGGTCTTTGATGATAGGGTCTACATCTTGGTCTAAATCTAGATCCAACAACTTTGAACAGATAGATGCTTCCATATTGCCATAGGCTGAACTAATCACTCATTTGACATCACCACACCAAATGAAAGTAAATCCCGATTAGCTTCTAAAAACTATTGCTCCTAATCCTCTTTGAGTCCTTCAAGCATGTGTGGTGGCTCCGCAAGCATAGGTTTATTTTTCAGAAGGAAAAACTATTAATCTTCCAGCATGACCAAAAATTTAGCATGTCCTCTCTCAAAAGTGATGGTTTTGGTGGCCCAATTCTACCTCGCTTTAGCGTTCCTCAACCATGGCCTTCCCAATAGTAAATTATAGTCGAGATTCTTACCTTTGAGTTCTAGCACTACAAAATTAATGGCGAAAATGATGTGGGAAATTTTGAACATAATGTCCTTGATGAGTCCCACTATTTGTACTTTGGATTGAACTGCCATTTGAACAAAAAATAGTGTTGGTTCAATGTCGGCCTTGCCCATTTGTCGAAAAGTGGTTGTAGATGCAATATTAATACTGGATCCTTTCTCTAGCATACTGTAATAGTTGGAACTGCATAGTCCACCACTTTGTTCGGTACCTCTTTGACCATACCAACAATTACTTCCTGGACTTGTTTTGGAGAATGTTCCTTTTTTAAATGATCCATTAACTTCTCTTTAAATGCTCGGACTAATTCCATCAACACACCCAGTGGTAATTGAATTTGTGATTTGCTAAACAAATGCTAGGAATTACCTTCCTCTGACACTACCTATTTTGAAATGCCCTAGTTTTGTGGTTCTTCCTAAGTCCAATCTGACTTTTTAGTGCTAGGGTCCTGGAAACCTGAACTCAATGTGTGAAATTCTGAAACTTCAGACCCAATTGATATTGTTTTTGGTAAGTGTCCGGAGATCCCACTTTCTTGCACTGTCACTCTACCGTCGTGGGTCTGCATTCTTTCTAAACCTTTTATCCTTGTTATTTTACCTGTCCAACCCTTGCTAATGTTACCTTCAATGACTAGTTTTGGATCTACATAATACGATGGGCACTCCTTGGCCCACTAAACTGCTTTCAACAAGTGCTTTTTCTACTATGCTAGCAATTGTCGTGTTGTTGTACTGACTGTTACTCTTGACCTAATCTTCAGATAATAGCCACTGAAGGTTCCATAGATTCCAAGGTTACTACATTTGCCATGGGAGTTTTCAACTTGGCGTCCTTTTTCCTTTGATCATATTCTTTGGCTTCCTCGCATTCGAATTGACGATGTCCATACTATGAGCAAAACTGACATTGGATTGTTTGATTTTTGAAATTACTAGGTAAGAGTTGCTGAAATCTATTGACTCCTTCATAATCTTGAAAGTTGGGATGATAGAACCACCACTGGTCTTGGAAGTGCTGGAATCCGAAAAATTCAGATGGTCCAGACAATCTTGCGTCTCGACTGTCCATCCACGGTCTTGGTTGAACTTGAGGCTTATATCTTGTAGAATTATCCTTCGACAAGGATGATTTGACTTGTGCAGTTGCGATCAGTGCATTCTTACCATTAAACATACATTCTTCCAAGCTATGATTATTCTTGTTGCAAATAGGACAATATACCTTGTTTTATGCACAATCGACAGTGACATGTCCGGCATTTTTGCATCCCAGACAATACAATTGTTGAACTAGGTTAACCTCTTTTTTCATGATTGGATTTGTCTTTTTAGAGCCCAAATCTACCAGCTATATTTTCTTGTCAACTTGTATTGCCAGATCAATGATCTATTCTAAGGATCTTGCTTCTTCTAATGTATACATATAAATTTTCTCCTTAGTCATTGGCTGCAGTTTGTCCACAAAGAACTCTTACAACATTTCTTCTAAAGGAAGATCTTCATTCGAAATGTGTCTCATGGTTGATCTAAAGTCTGAAGCATATTGTTGCACCGTACCCTTCTAGACCATGTATTGTTATATTGCATGTAATTTTGTAATGCTTTTAGGAGTCCACAATCGCTCTAAAAAGCCCTCTTTTAGGTCATCGTAATTTGTAAAATGGTCTAGAGGGTAATTCAATTAACCATTTAACTACATCACCAGCTAAGGTAGCTTGGAATACCTATTGCTTATGATCATTTTCGTGCATTGTTCTAGAGGAACCATCTTCCTAATCTACCAGTATTGCATGGCTTGTTCACTAGATAGAGTAATGCTTGATGGTCTGTAAAAATTTAAACTTATTTGCAAGCAAATAATGTCTAAACTTCTTAACCACATATACCATGCCTAGGCCTTCTCTTTCAGTAGTAGTATAATTTCGTTCAACCACATTCAATTGTCTACTAGCATAGGCTATTGGAAGATCCATATTACCTCCACCAGTTGGTTGTGAAAGTACACACCCAATTGCATAATTGGATGCATCTACATGGACATGGAATGGCTTGTTCCAATCTGGTGTAGTTAAGATTGGTGCTAAACACAATCATCTCTTAAGCTCATTGAGGGAGTTCTCACATTCATCTGTCCACTTAAAGTTGGTCAATAGGGAGTATAGAGCCTTTGCAATGATAGCATACATATGAATGAATCGGCGATAATAGCCAGAATGCCCCATGAAAGCTTACACTTCCTTGACATTCTTTGGCCTCGGTAGCTCTGCAATAGCTCTAACTTTATCTTCATCTGTGGATATTTTCTTTGATACTATGTGTCCAAGAATCTTCCCTTGCTTGACCATGAAAACACATTTCTCTGGGCTCAAGCAGACTTGATATTCTTTGCATTTATCAAAGATAGCTCTCAACTTAGGGATATGGGTCTACCTAATATTGGAATGAGCACAGAGGTCATCCACATAGACTTCCAAGTTCTTCTTCAAGAACTCTTTGAACACATGACACATTAGCCATTGAAAGGTAGCTAGTGCATTAGTAAGCCCAAATGGCATTACCCCAAAAGCAAATATGCCTAAATCTATGGAAAAAACCATTTTATGTTGATCTTTTGGTGCAATGGCTACTTGATTGTAACTAGAGAACCGATCCAAGAAGCTGTACACTTCCTTGCCTGCTACCCTCTGTAATAGATTCTCAATGATAGGAAATAGATAACTATCTCGAATGGTGGCTGCATTAAACTTCTTCAAGTTAATGCATACATGTAAGTTGCCATTTTTCTTGGGCACCATTACAATGGGGGATACCCATTTAGTGTGCTCAATTTCATAGATAAATCTAGCTTCTACCAATCTATCTATCTCTTCCTTGATCTTGGCAGCATAGTTATCGTTATATGTGTATGGCTTCTGCTTAGAGGGTTTGGCATCGGAGGTCATGGGAATTGTATGTGAGCATATGTCAGGGTCTACTCCTTTCAAATCCTTGTAAGTCCATGCAAAAACATCTCTATATTCTCTTAGTAAGGCTATCAACTCTTGCTCCTTGTCTTCACTTAGGTCATGTCCTATATATGTGCATCGTTCTTCACCTTCCTCTATGGTCACAATGATTCTCTTAGTTTTCTCTTTGTTATCATATGCCTCTCTTGCTTGTGCTTCATGTTTAGGCATCCTTATCATGACTCTCCTATCTTCTACTTCATACTTCTTGAAATATTCAGGAACCTCAAACAAAGATTCTTCCTCCGCTAGTGTGGCTTCTCTCTTCTTTCTTTTCTTGTCTTCACTCTTGATGGTTATCTGTGTGGCTAATCTCAAGTCATTCGTATGCTCTCCTTGTACTTGAGGATGAACCTCTACCTCATGTAGGAATTCTTCTTCTCATGCACAAAAAGGGTCCATAATTATTGACTCTAGATCAGAGTCACTTGCTTCCTCAAGTGCATCAGTGCTAGGCTCACATTCCTTGATAACCAAATCACACATGGTTGGTTCTATAGTGAAGACTAAAATGTCATAGCCATCTTCGTCACAATGGGGTGTCCATTGCTCTTCATTGATGGCTACATCCATTGTTGCTAGAATTTTTGCCCAACCATGAGGTTCAAATTCTTTGTCTGGAAATACTACAGGTGCATAGGCTGGGTCTTGAATTGATCTATGAGTTTCCTTCACACCTACCTCTCTGGCTTTTTCTCTCCTCTTCTTCTACTACCACTTTGCACATCCACAAGTGGGTGTCTTCATGTATCCATGAGGATCTTGATCCTATGGAGTGCACTGACTCCCTATCATCTATAGCTCTATGGATGTGATTCCATTGTATACGGGGCACATCTCTATGAGATTATTCCTTGATATTGACTTTGATTGTAACATCTAAGTGTTGCAAATACAAGGAATTGGTTCCCCAATCCTGTACTACTTGCAATTGCCTCAAGAAGGGTCTTCCCAGAATCATCTTGTAGGCCTGATTTTTGCTAAAGTCACATATAGAAAAAGTATGCTCAAACTCTACACAAGTAGTGAGAGTTATTCCTTCTAACAATCCTAAGGGTCTTTCTATGTGATCATCAACCATTTGTAATTTTTTGCTAAAGTCACATATAGCAAAAGTATGATCAAACTCTACACCACAAGTAGTGAGAGTTACTCCTTCTAACAATCCTAAGGGTCTTTCTATGTGACCATCAACCATTTGTAATTTCATTCTTGTTGGCCTGAGTGCTTGCTTGCCCCAACGCTTCAATAGGGAAGTGGTAGCAATTGCAACTCCTGCACTTGAGTCGAAAATTGCCTTGGTGGTGTAACCTTGATGGGTAATGGGAAGATAGGTGTTTCCTTCTTCTCCTTCATATCTCCTATCTTATCCGAAGGTATTTCTGGCACGGTTCTATGAGATCCTACCTTGGAACAAGGTTTCACTACTTCTGACACTTGGTTGGCTATGTGTTTCCACAAATCTAGCTTAACCTTGAGTAGCTCCTCTAAAGTGAGGTTGCATTGCACTTTAGTGTTTTTCACTACCTCCGTATTCCTAGGTATGACTGAATTTTCCTTTCTTACCATGATTGTGGATTCTCTCATACAAGTAGACTTTGCTTCCCATGGACCTATGAAATGAGGCAACGCTTATAGGGAATTAGACTCGAAGTCTAACTGTCTAGTAGACTGGGCATCCTCCTGCTCTCCATAAATAGAGGGGATATCTTGTGGGAATTGATCATCTAGGTCATCCACAAGTTCAATGGGAAGAGGATTTTCACTACCTTTAGCCCATTTCTCTTCTTGAATCTCGTGAAGGAATTCTCGTGAATACGGATTCATAGAAGAAGAGTTGTTTGGTTCTGTGGAATTAGGCACATAAGGTTCCTTGGGAGGAATGCTCATTCTTTCACTTGCCTTGTCCTTACCTTGGGAGGTGGCTTCCTTTCCATTTGCAATTAGCCTCTCCAATCTATCTAATAGTCCATCAAAATGTAGTTGAGTCCTGCTGAACTAGAGCAGTTAAAGAGGCGGCTAGCTTCAAACATGGTTTGAGCCAATTCCACCATCTTGGCACAAATTTTAGTTCATTCGAGCTCTAGGTCAGCCCTAGGGTAACATTTTTCATGATCCGTTACATTTGGCCCTTCTTGTATTCTAGCCTGATATGCTTTAAGCATCATGTCTATGCCCTCGGGAGTGGGATCTGCTAAGATTGATCCTACTCTAGGTGGTGGTGGGATTGTGTGAGGTGGGTGAGAAGGGGTTGGGTTGTAGGGTGATGGGAATGGTGGTGGTGGATTTGTGTGAGAGTGTGTTTGAGATGTGAGTTCAATTATCTTGTCTTTTGTTTCTCTCAAGCTTTCCTCAAGTTCGATCATCTTCTTTGCCCATTGCCTTTTCATTTGTTCATGACTTTCTCTCCAAGATCTTGTCCTCTTCTTATTCTAACT
The DNA here is from genome assembly GCA_020310875.1 of Ceratopteris richardii. NCBI lineage: Eukaryota > Viridiplantae > Streptophyta > Polypodiopsida > Polypodiales > Pteridaceae > Ceratopteris > Ceratopteris richardii. Next base: position 153,934,933 of record CM035432.1, read on the forward strand.
CTCGATCTCGCTAACCTCAGAATTCCTTTCCTGGCCTAAGCCTTGGTTCTGCTTAAGTGCCTAAGGTCTCGTGATGACTTGCACTAGGATCATGGAAGTCATATTTCCCGTAGAGTCTACCACTAACCCAATAACATTGATAGGAGCAATTTTTGGCATATTGGTGGGGTTCTTGGGACACTCTCATAACAAGTGCTCCTTCCCACAATCTGGGCAAAAACCTTGAATTGTCACAGATTGGGTTTGTGTAGGTATAGGCATAGGGAAATCATGAATGAGGTGATCTCCTTGACATCATAGCATGGTCCTCTAGGAAATGGTTGTCTTATCAGCCTAGGTTGAGACCTAGAGTTAGGATTTGTGTACATGACATTTGCACACTCTAGCTCCCAACTAGGTTCTCTCGGGTCTTCATAATAATATGACTCATTATGCTCAGGTGACTACATGTAGTAAGCCTTTGGGCTATCAATATGAGTAGAGTCAAAACTATGATCACTTGGGTCACTTTCTGAAAGCAATGGTGTTACTAGCACTAAGGCTCTATTCAGATTTTCTTCTGTAGCTGCATACTTCACTGGAATCACATTGGCTGGAGGAGGGGGTTTCTGTTCTAGAACTGGTTGAGGTCTTTGCTGCCCTTGATAGGGTGGGGTTGATAGGGTTGCTGGGGCCTACCACACTACTATTGTGGGTATTGATTTTGGTATTTTCCTTGCTATGGATACGACTAAGGATAATTTGGTCTAACCGCTTCTTTATTATATAGGCAATCTTGTGCAGTGTGGTTGGTATATCTCCTTTCTATGGTGCAGTATTGGTTGTCAGGGTTCACTTGGGGTTGAGCCATGATAGGGCACACATTAGCCATATGGTCTCCTCCACGGGTATAGCATCGTTTTCTTGAGGCAAATCTAGGAATTTTCTTGCTAGAGACTCCTAATTTCTGAGTTACCTTCTCTGCCAGATCCTCAATCCATGTGGATTGTTTGGAAGCGAGGCTAGTAGAACTATCTGAATCTTTATAGATCTTGGAAAGCTCTAATTCCTCCCCTAGATTATCCTCGATGTCTGTGCACATGCATACACATTCTTCTATGGATCTAGGGTCCTTCAAGTACACATTAGATATCAACTTGGTACTGAACAATCCATCCAAAAATAGAGCCACTTGTTTGACGGGTGTGGGCAACTCTAGAGTAGGGCATCTCTCTAGGTAATTTCTGAACCTCCAACCTGCCACTCTCACTGTCTCTTGAGGTTGTGTGAAACTATGAATCAACGAGGAAGTGTTGTGTCTGATGCTACTCTTAGAAAATTCTATGATAAAGGCTTCTAGCAGTTGTTCTATGTTTCTAAATTGCCTCTATTGTAATGGTTGGAACCATGTAAGGGCAGTGTTCTTTAGAGTTAGACCAAAAGCGTTGTATTGCATGAGCAAGTCATCCATTTGTTCAACTCTTAAAACTTGCATAAACTCTACCACATGATCGTATGGGCCTCTAGTGCCATCGAAGCAATTCTTCATGGACTTAACCAATTGTATAGGCATCAATGTCCTATTGTGTTCTATAGGCCTTGTCAAAGGGAATTCATCTGCATTTGTTTGATGCCTCAGGTCTCTACGTCTCTCATTTTCCATTCGATCTGTCTCCATTCTCGTTCTTTCTCTTCCCAATGGGTTAGCGAAGCTTACCTCGGGTCTATCTCTACTCCTATCTCCTGAGTTCCATGACCTTGAGATGTTCCAGCTCCTTGGTGACGAGAAGATAGATTGGATCGTGGTTGGGGAAAAACAAATTCACCCTTCCAAGTGTAGGCATGCCTAGCATGCTTGGATACCACAAAGACCCTTTCTGAGGTATTGTCTAAGTATGTCACTTTTCCTAGGGAATCTGGATCTTTGAATTCATATATGGTTAGCATTCCCACTTCATTAGGCTGGTGAGGTTTATACCTCCAAAAGGCCTCGTCTGTCTCTCGGTTTAAGAGCAAATCTATGCTCTTATTGTCCTGGGGAACCCACTCTGGAGTGACTCTGGTCACGATAGATTTGCTTTGAGGGGTTCTTGGGTCTCTTCCTAAGTTCCCTTGCTCTATGTCACCTGTTTTGGGCTCTGAGATTATGTTGCCAAACTCATCTGTCCTATCTAGTTGTTTGGTGGCCACATACATCGTTCCTTCTTTATCTATGTATGAACAATTTCCGAACTTGATGACTGGATGTTCTAGTCCAATGGGTTGATTCGGGCTTTTAATTTGGACAACAGATCTTCTCAGACCGTCCTCATAGATGTGAGCACCTAAGAGGTTGGTCTTGATATACTCCAGTTTAGTCTTGTAAGGACCCTCTGGTTTTTGTAGGTATGCCACTCCTGAGCTACCTACAGGTGTCTCCATGCTATAAGACATCTCAGAGTCACTTGTTTCTGAACTTAGAACGTAAGGGTGGCCACTCAACTTCTAGGCCCAAGACTTAGATGTATGGTTGATGCAAGCCTCCGAAGATCTAATACTTCGACAGTCTCTACCTAGGTGTCTTCCTGATCTCAAGATCATATGCCCTACTAACTGACTCAATGAACCTTGTACAACCACGTTGTTGGTTCCTTGATATCAATCACTTGTCTCTTTTAATTTCTTTACGATGTGTTTCCTTGTCTTTGACTATGCGTCATAAGGAGTACTTAAGTTTTTTTGCACTTGATGTTCTTCGTCCAATTAGATTAAATTCTTTGTTTTTAGGTTGTCCCTTGACTTCCAACTTCAAGTCACTTCTCCTTGCTATGCTTGTCTGCCCAAGAAGCGCATTCCCAAGCCTACACACACTGGCACTTTGCTTTGGTTTCTCCAAGAGCTCTCAATGATCCTCTAAAAGTTACAAATTTAGCTTAAGATTTCACCTTCAATTGATAGGCAATTTGATTTAGACACTTTTAAACACCCTTTTTCCCCCTTTCGTATTGCCAAAAAATTTCTTCTAGAGCTCCCTTGGTGTACCTACCCCACAATGGGTCAAATATAGGGTTCTGGGGGTTAAAACAGGCAAATAGGACCTTTCAGGATTTTAGTGCATTTTTTCTAAGGCCTTTGTAATTGTATGGGTAATTGAATGTGAAAATATGCCCAAAATTAGCCCAAATTTTCAAAAAATTACCACTTTAATTTTTGCCAAAAATGCATGTCTATCGCGATAGACGGTGTCTATCACGATAGATACTGACTGTCGTGTGGACCTGTCTATCACGATAGACTGTGTCTGTCGCGATAGATGTTATTTGTCACGGGGCCCTATTTGTTGCGAAAGATGGGTGTCAGTCACGATAAACAGGTGTCTTTCGTAATAAACGGGTGTCTTTCGTAATAAACGGGTGTCTATCATTTGTTGTGGAGTCTATCTGTCGCAATAGATACTGACTACCGTGGGGGGCTGTCTATCATGATAGACTGGTGTTTTTTGCGATAGACGTGGTCTATCGTATGTCATGAAGTCGTTCTATCACGATAGATGGTGTCTATCGTGGGGTCCTGTCTGTCATGATAGACGGTGTCTATCACTATAGATGGTGTCTATTGCCCATCGTGAGAGTTTTTGTCGCGATAGAAAGTGTCTGTCGTGATAGAAATTGTTTGTCGTCTATCATGAGGCTGTTTGTTTGTCACGATAGATGGTGTCTATCATGATAGATGCTGACTAGCGCAGGGGCCTGTCTGTCACGATAGACGTGGTCTATCGTCTATCATGAAGTTGATCTGTCACGATAGACAATGTCTATCGTGGGGTCTTGTCTGTCACGATAGAGGGTGTCTATCATCGACATGAGAGTCTCTGTCATGATAGATGGTGTCTATCGTGATAGATGTTGTATGTCGTGATAGATAGAAAAAACACAAATGTTTTAGATCCTTCTAATGATTTGGAGTGCTCTAATGGTGTATGTTATTGTGCCATGCGTGCAAACACAAAATACCAACTTTCTTTGTCTCTCGTGACATACAAAGGTCATCATCTCGAGACCTGTGCAAAGTTCTATCGTACCTGTGCAAGCTACTGATGTAGCCAAAACCTGAAAGAAATGCTCAAAAACACACGAAAACAGAATGTATGCAAGCTCTCTCTAACTCTCTCTCAGAAGTGAAATGAGGGAAATAAGGTGGAGAGGGAAATATGACCAAAAACTAAAATTTTTGTGAAGATTGAGATGGAGGTGGGGGGTGGTGAGGATGATGATGATGCAAAAAACAAGAAAAAGCTATGAAAAATAAAGAAAAGTATAGATTTTACCTATGACTCCAAGGTCTGAACTCTATGTCTTACCATCACACGCTCGTCCCTGAAGCTCTCTCCCCGACAACGGCACCAAATTTGGTGTCACTCTAGCACAATGTCAAGTACCAACGTGAGGAGATCCACCTCATAATTGTCAATCCGTGGAGACATGAGGACTAGTATGAAGACTGTGAGCAAGTGATGGCATAAGTGCATGAGTGAGAAGCACACAAACATGCACACACATACACACACACAAGGCAAGAACAAAGATAGGAACAATGGAGTTCTTTAGATTGCTCAAAAAGTCTCTTACGATGCTCAGAACACTAACAAGATAACCTCAAAAATGAGCTCTCTAGCTCTTTTTATAGTTTTTGACTAGCTTTGGCCCTATCTAGACCTAGAGTCTGGCCTAGTTAAAAATTAGGTTCCAAGGCTTATTTGAGGGTTCAAATGGAGTCTAAAAATTATGAAAATTGGTATGCAAGTACTTATACTACTCCTCAAGCTTGAGGACTTCTCAGCTCGGACAAAATGGAGTTTATTCTATCAAAAACACGATTTACGATGTTTGTGTAGTGATGAAAATCACTCTTAATTGGAATTAAGTTTAGAAAAAAATGATTAGGCCTCATTGCCGGATTGTGCTTGACTACTGTTTGGTGCCAACATGCTCTTCTTATAGCTTATATGCCAACACCATACATTACGGTGTCTCAGCTACACATTCTATTGTAAGATCTTTCCTTTAGCACTTGTTTATGATTGATCTTGTGGAGGTCTTGCATAAGTTGAAGCTTTTCATAGCTTCCATGAGAGCTTGAAGCCACCATGGCCTCACTCATGTCATCCAGTCATGGAGTGGAAGACTGGGATCTTCCCAAGCTCTTGAGAATTCATTCATGATGAGATCTTTGAACATAGAGAAATTTATTATCCAAAGATTTACACCTTTGGGGGCATTGCATTGAACACAAGATCTTTTACATTTGGGATCTTATTGACACTTCACAAAGTGAGCCTATTCTTCTAGCTCTTTACTTTTTATGTGCGAAATTGTTGATGAGCTAGGAGATGCTTCTTTTCACTTCATGGTTAGGTTGTGTACCATTCATGCTTACTTCATTTGTCCATACCTATGCTTACAAGAGGCATTTTAGACTTATTTTGGTCCCATCTTTGGAGGAGTATGCACACATTCCATTGGAGGGAGGATTTGGTATTTATTTCTATGAGAGCACTTTAGGCTCATCATTTGGGAGAGTTGGGTATCATGTTTATTTTTCCATTTTACTTCATCACGAAGGGGTATTTTGGTGCGCTTCAAAGAATTATTCGGTAATCTAAGAGTATCACTTATCACACAATATGCATTTTCGTTTGATACTCATGTTTCCCTTGTGTTTTCTTGTATTTTATGCTTCAATGGATCCCTCATTCATGTATATGCTACAACTCCTTGCATATTCGTAGTCAAAATAAGTGATAAACTCTTATTTTTAGGTTTTGAAGAACCAAGTTAAGGGTGATCCATTCCCTTCCATTTGTGAAAGTTCCTACACTATTTTCCTCTCTTTTTTTGCATATATGACACTCTCTTTGACGGTTTCAATGATTTTCCACTTGTGGGATTGTTGGGATCCACACAAGAGACATTCCAAAATAGGGAGATGTTATCTTTTAGGGTTGAAATGATCATATGAGGCAACTATAGTGCCTAAATTGCAATCCACTTCTTATTGGGAGATTTTTGGGCACTTCAACGATGTTCTTTATAACATTCTTCTTTCTCAGAGCTTTTTGGGGAAGACAAATCCTATGAGGGGGAGAGTGTTGTAGGGGCAACACAAAGCAAAAGCATGGATGGCTATAGTGATCATACCCATGAAGATGTTGGGGTGTTGATGGTGTCTCTAGAAACCTCTCTATATATGAGTTTCCACATGGAAACTGCACCTTGGCCCTCTTTGTATATTTCTACGTAAAATCCACCTCTTAGCTTTTAGATACTTCTTTTTTAGAAAAGCTTTCCTTCTAGATTTAGAAGGATATTGTATTTTTCCTATTTGCATGTATCCTCACTTTTGTCTCATGAGGATCTTCTTTTGATTTATTTCCATATGCTTTAGGATTGCCTTGGATTTAGCACAATGTCATGTGGCCTAGTGAGTTCTCTGTGTTGATTGAAAAAGCACCTCATATTATTCCACACTCACGTATGCTTCCAAATCGTAAGAGAGATGGTGTGCATTGGCCTATCATAGAAAATGATGTGGCCAACTATGTAAAGAACTGTCAAGATTGCATGCATCTATGTAAGAGGAGGCTAGAGAGTACAAATTAGTTCAGGATAATCGCCTATGCCGCCATGTCCATGAGTAACTCATGTATTTACCTTTACTCAAAACATCCCACTTTTGTGTGGCTGACGAATACTTTTAACTAGAACAAACAATCAACATGTTGATGTTTGCAAGCTTAAGGCAGCCAACTATGAGGATGGATGTCGAGACATTTTTTAACGATGTGATGTATGCCAATGTGCTGAGGATCCATTTTGAAAGGATAGATGCCTCTAAGGCTAATAATGGGAGGTAGGGATTTTTCCAAATGGGACATAGATTTGAAAGGGCTTATACATTTTGTAGCTCGAGGATCTCAGACAGAATACAATATAGTAGCCATGGATTACTTGAGAAAATGGATTGAGGCAAGACCACACAAAGAAATGACTCTCACATGAAAGCAAAATTCCAATTCGATTAAATCTTCACATGATTTGGATTTCTATTGAGATTGTGAGTGATAAGGGAATACAATTCATCAATGGATTGGTGGAATCCTTGCTAAATGAATTCATGGTCACTCATAAAAAATTTACTCCCTATTGCTCACAAGCCAACAAGAAAGCGAAAAGCATAGACAAATCCCTAGTATGGTTTTGTCTAAATCAATCGACAATCGCATATCAAGTTAGGATAAGCTATTGCATCACACAATTTGGGCTTGCAAGGTAGCCTACAAGATTCCCCTATGCACCAAACTATTTAATTTGTTATATAAAAAGGGATCTTCATCCCTGGTTCTCAGGGGGACCTTATTCTCCAATCCTATATAGATGACATCAATGCTACTATCTATAATGAAGCCAAAGATCTTAACTGCTTCTTGCCAACTCTCTCAACCTTTTTCTCTACCAATGGATCAATAATTAACCACAAAAAACCCTTGTCAAAGTATTAAAATATCCTCTACCTGATCTCATAAACAAATCTGGTTGCCAACCAATTATGGATGGGGAAAATTTTAGAATCCTAAGGATACCAATGGGCTTCAATGACTCCCCCAATAAAAATGGAACTTGATGCTTGACAAGTTTACTAGTAGGGCTTGTAGTTGGGAACAGATTCATCCCAACCTTCTCCATAGGATCTTCATCCACAACCACTTCATCGCACATCCAAAATATATCACCTTTTTAGATTTATACCATCTAAGTTGCAGATGTCTATTCTCAAGTCGGTTCTTCTAAATTTTATTTGAGGGTTGAATACTTAAAGGAAGAAGATGCCCCGACTCAAGTACTCCACCTGTTGCATCCCCGAATTCGATGGGATCTTAGGTCTTTTAGATGTGGATTGGATCAGTAGAAAAATGGCATCAAAATCAATATATAGAATTTTTTCTTTGTCTGACTATTGGGCCAACCTGATCAAGAAAATTATTTCAAGAAGCTTCCCATGTGGGCACCCTACGCAGACATGTTTTGATTCAAACACAATTTGCTATAGCAATCAAGAGTTCCAACTCGAAGGCCCTATTTTTTTACAAGGGTCTTTGCTACATGGAAACACCTCAAGAAGTGGTCTCACTTCCCCATTTGCCAATGAATACCTTCCAATGATAGGAATATCTAGTTCAAGCCAACACAACCACCTCTTGACACTTCAAAATGGGGCACAAACTCATGAAAGCTGGTGTTACCTGCTATAAGCAGGTAAACCCTTGTTGGTAGAAAGAAGAGCATACCAGTACAAAGGAGCAGTCATGCACAATCCGATGACAAGGCCTAATCATTTTTTCCATGAACCATTTCCAACTTTAGTGATTTTCATCACTACACAAACATTGTAAATTTTGTTTTTGGTAGAATAGACTCCATTTTGTTCAAGCCGAGGAGTCTTCAAGCTTGAGGAGTATTAGAATTAGCTACATACCAATTTTCATAATTTTTAGACTCCGTTTGAGCCCTCAAATAAGCTCTAGAACCTAATTTTTAACTAGGCTGGACACTAGGTCTGGACAAGGCCAAAGCTAGTCAAAAAACTATAAAAAGAGCTAGAGAGCTCATTTTTGAGGTTAGATTGTTTGTGAATTGAGCTTATGTAAGAGACTTTTTGACTAATGCAAAGAACTCCATTGTTCTTCTCCTTGCTCTTGCCTTGTGTGCATGCATGTGTGTATGTGTGTGCATGTTTGTGTGCTTCTCACTCACACACTTGTGCCATCACTTGCTCATAGTCTTCATACTAGTCCTCATGTCTCCACGGATTGATAATTATGAGGTGGATCTCCTCACGTTGGTACTCACCATTGTGCTAGAGTGACACCAAATTTGGCGCCGTTGCCGGGGAGAGAGCTTCGAGGACGAGCGTGTGATGGTAAGACGTAGAGTTGAGACATTGGAGTCATAGGTAATATCCATCCTTTTCCTTATTTTTCTTCATTTTTGCTTCCTTTTGCATCACCATCATCACCATCATCATCATCACAATCTCCCACCTCCATCTCCATCTTCAAAAAAAATTCAGTTTTTGGTCATATTCCACTCCCCACCTCATTTCCCTCATTTCACTTGTGAGAGAGAGCGAGAGAGAGCTTGCATGCTATCAGTTTTTGTGTGTTTTTGAGCCTTTACTGCAGGATCTAGCTGTACCACCATCTCCAACAGCTTACGCAGGTACGATAGAACTCTGCACAGGTCTCGAGACGACGACCTCTGTCTATTGCGACAGATAGAAAAACTTAATATTTTTTGAATGCATGTTTGGCACGATAACCTACACCATGAGAGCACTCCAAATCATTAAAAAATTCTAAAAAATTTGTGTTTTTTTAGTCTATCGCGATAGACAGTCTATCGCGATAGACAGTCTATCGCGACAGACGTCATCTATCGCGACAGATAGAACCCCATGATAGAGGTTGTCTATCGCGATAGACAGGCCCACGACAGAGGACAGACACCCATCTATCGCGACAGACACCCGTCTATTGCGACAGACCAAAACCACGATAGGCGACATACTCAGTCTATCACGACAGACCAAACCACGATGGACGATAGACCTTGTCTATCGCGACAGACACCATCTATCACGACAGACATCGTCTATCGCGACAGATAGGCCCACGATAGACAACAGACACCCGTCTATCGTGACAGACACCCGTCTATCGCGACAGACAAGAGCCCACGATAGAGACCGTCTATCGCGACAGATATCGTTTATCACGATAGACACCGTCTATCACGACAGACCAAAACCACGACAGCGACAGACTCGGTCTATCGCGACAGACACTGTCTATCGTGACAGACCAAACCACGATGCACGATAGAGCTTGTCTATCGCGACAGACACCCATCTATTGCGACAGACAAGACCCCACGATAGACCCCGTCTATCGCGACAGACACCGTCTATCGCGACAGACAGCCCCACACGATAGCTAGTGTCTATCATGATAGACAGACATTTTCGGCAAAAAAATAGAGGGGTAATTTTTTGAGAATTTGGGCTAAAAATTGGGCATATTTGCATATTCAATCACCTATGCCATTACAAAGGCCTTAGAAAAATGCACTAAACTCCTGAAAGGTTCTGTTTGTCTATTTAACCCCCTAAACCCTGAACTGTCATAACTTTTTCATATGAAATCCATTTTTTGGGCTCTAGGGCTTGTCCGACACATTCAAGTACTCCTGACGACGCTAAATTAAAGACAAGAACACACATACAAAGGAACTCAAAAGGAACAAGTGGTTGGTATTAAAGAATCAGCAACATGGTTGTACAAGGATCATTGGGTTAATTGGAAGGGCATATGAACCTTAGATCAGGAAGACACTTAGGGAGAGAACGTCAGAGTATTAGATCATCTGAGGCTAGTGTCAACCATATAGCCAGATCTTGGGCCCAACAATTGAGCGATTACCCCTACGCTCTAGACTCAAAAACTAGTGACTCTGAGATGTCTTATAACATGGAAAGACCTATAGGTAGCTCAGGAGTGGCATACCTAGAACGACTTGAAGGTCCCTACAAGACTTAATTGGAATATATTCAGACCAACCGCTTAGGTGCACTCATCCATTGGACTAGAACACCCTGTAGCCAAGTTCGAAAATGGTTCCTACATAGATAAAGAAGGAATAATGTATGTGGTCACCAGCCAACCTGAAAGGACAGATGAGTTTGGCAACATAATCTCTGAACGTAAAGAAGGTGACATAGAGCAAGGGAACTTAGGAAAGGAGCCAAAAACCCCTCGAGGCAAGTCGGTTCTGACGAGAATAATCATTCCAGAGTGGGTTCCCCAAGATAATAGGAGCATAGATTTGCTCTTGAATCGAGAGACGGATGAGGCTTTTTGGAGGTATAAGCCTGAGAAGCCTAATGAAGTAGGAGCTCTTACCATTTATGAATTCAAAGATCCTAATAGCCCAAGAAAAGTAACCTACTTGGATGATGCTTCAGAGAGGATCTTTGTGGTCTCAGAACATGGAAGACACGCATACACGTGGAAGGGTGAATTTGTTTTTCCCCAACCTCGATCCACTGTGTCTTATGGTCACCAAGGAGCTGGAACATCTCAGGCTCATGGAACACAAAGAGACAGGAGTAGAGATAGACCCAAGGTGAGCTTTGCTAATCCACTTGGAAGAGAGAGAACAAGGATTGAAACTGATAGGATGGATAGGGAGAGACATAGGGACCCACAGAATCCAAGAAATACAGATGAACTCCCTCTGCCAAGGCCTAGAGAACATGCTAGAACCTTAAGACCCACACAATTGGTTAAGTCCATGAAGAATTGCTTTGATGACACACGAGACCCGTATGACCATGTAGCAGAGTTTAGGCAAGTTTTGAGAGTTGAACAAGTGGAAGAATTGTTCACCCAATATAATGCTTTTGGCCTAACACTCAAGAACACTGCATTGACTTGGTTTCAACCACTTCACCAAAACCAGTACAGAAGTATAGACCAACTTCTTGAAGCGTTCATCACTGAGTTTTCCAAAATTGGCATTAGGCATAACACATCTTCCTTGATGTAAAACTTCAAGCAAACACCTCAAGAGACAGTGAGGCTCGCAGGAAGAAGGTTTAGGCAATACCTAGAGAGATGCCCTGTTCTAGAGTTACCCACTCCAGCCAAACAAGTGGCCTTATTTCTAGATGGATTGTTAAGTACCAAGCTAAGATCATATGTGTACTTGAAGGACCCTAGATCCATAGAAGAATGTGTACTCCCAGGCTAAGGAGAAGGCAAGTGTAGAATAATCATTCCTCCCAAGGAAGCTTATGTGCCTAAATCCATTGAACCACACACCTCTTCTTCTATGAATCCATACTCACCATAATTCTTGCGAGAGATTCAGGAAGAGAAATGGGCTAAAGAGAGTGAAGTTCCTCCTCCCGTTGAACTTGTGGATGACACACACGATCAATTCCCACAAGACCTTCCTTCCATTTATGGAGAGCACTAGAGTGCCCAATCTCAAGAGAGATTAGACATTGAGTCCAATTCCTTACAGGAGCTACCCCATTTCACAAGTCCATGGGAAGCAAAGTCCACTTGTATGAGAGCACCTACGGTCATGATAAGAAACGAAGACTCAATCATACCTAGGAACACAGAGGTAGTAAAGAATACTAAAGTGCAGTGCAATCTCACTTTAGAAGAGCTACTCAAGGTCAAGCCTGAATTGTGGAAACATGTAGCCAAACAAGTGCCAGACATGTCGAAACCTCGTTCCCAGGTAGGATCTCATAGAACAGTACCAGAAATACCTTTGGACAAGATAGGAGACATGAGCGAAGGAGAAGAAGGAAACACCTATCTTCCTATCACTCATTAGGGTTACACAACCAAGGCCATTTTGGACTCAGGTGCAGGAGTTGCAATTGCTACCACTTCCTTATGGAAACATTGGGGCAAGCTAGCACTCAGGCCAACAAGAATGAAGTTGCAAATGGCCGATGGTCACATTGAGAGACCCTTAGGGATACTAGAGGGAATAACTCTTACCACTTGTGGTGTAGAGTTTGAACATACTTTTGCTATATGTGACTTTAGCAAGAATCATGCCTACGAGATGATTATGGGAAGACCCTTCCTGAGGCAATTGCAAGTAGTGTAGGATTGGCGGACAAATTCTTTGTATCTGCAACACTTGGGTGTCACAACCAAAGTGAATCTCAAAGATTTCTCTCATAGAGACGTGCCCCCCATTCAATGGAATCCCATCCATAGAGCCACAAATGATACAGAGTCAACGCATTCCATAGGATCAGGATCCTCATGGATGCATGAAGACACTCACTTATGGATGTGTAAAGTGGCCAAAGAGGAAGAGAAAAGGGAAAAGGCTAGAGAGGTAGGTGCGAAGGAAATGCATAGACCAATACAAGATCTAGCGTATGCACCTGTAGTGTTTCTGGATGAAGAGTTTGAGCCTCATGGTTGGGCAGAAATCTTAGCAACTATGGATGTAGCCATCAATGAAGAGCAATGGACACCCCATTGTGACGAGGATGGCTACGACATTTCAGTCTTCACAATAGAGCCAATCATGTGTGATCCAATCATTGAAGAATATGAACCTACCACTGATGCATTCGAGGATGCAAGTGACTCCGATCTAGAGTCAATCATTATGGACCCACCCTTTGCATCAGATGAGGAATATTTCTATGAAGTAGAAGCTCACCCTCAGAGATACAAAGAAATTACAAATGAGGTGAGATTAACCACACAAGTGACCACTAAGAGTGAGGGAAAGAAGAGGAAGAAGAGAGAAGTCTCACCAGAGGAGGAAGAATCCTTGTTTGAGGTCCCGGAAAACTTTAAGAAGTATGAAATAGAAGACACGAGAGTCATGATAAGAATGCCAAAACGCGATGCACAAGCAGGAGAGGCCTATGATAACAAAGAAACCACCAAGAAAATAGTGGTAGCCATAGAAGAAGGAGAGGAGCGATGCACATACATAGGACACGACTTAAGTGAAGATGAGGAGCAGGAGCTGATAACCTTACTACGAGAATATAGGGATGTGTTTGCATGGAGTTACAAGGACCTGAAAGGTGTAGACCCTGACATATGCTCACACACGATCCCCATGACCTTAGAGGCCAGACCCTCTAAACAAAAGCCATACACATACAATGACAACTATGCGGAAAAGATCAAACAAGAGATAGATCGCTTGGTGGAAGTTGGATTTATCTATGAAATCGAGCACACTAAATGGGTGTCCCCCATTGTAGTGGTCCCCAAAAATAATGGCAAATTACGCGTATGCATTAACTTGAAGAAGGTTAACGCAGCCACTATCAGAGATAGTTATCCGCTTCCTATCACTGAGCATCTATTAGAGAGGGTAGCAGGCAAAGAAGTGTACAGCTTCCTAGATAGGTTCTCTGGGTACAATCAAGTAGCCATTGCACCAAAAGATCAGCATAAGACGGCTTTCGCCATAGAGTGGGGCATATTTGCTTCTTGGGTGATGCCATTTGGGCTTACCAATGCTCTTGCAACCTTCCAAAGATTGATGTGCCATGTATTTAAAGAATTCTTGAGGAAGAATTTAGAAGTCTATGTTGATGATCTTTGCGCTCATTCCAACATTAGACAGACCCACATACCTGAACTCAGACAAATCTTTGATAAATGTAGAGAATATCAAGTCTGCTTGAACCCAGAAAAGTGTGTTTTCATGGTCAGGAAAGGCAAGATTCTAGGACATATAGTGTCAAAGAACGGCATATCCACTTAGAAAGAGAAAGTGAGAGCTATAGCAGAACTACCTAGGCCAAAGAATGTCAAGGAAGTGCAAGCTTTCATGGGGATTTGTGGCTATTACCGACGTTTTATACACATGTATGCCATCATTGCAAAGCCTTTGTACGGACTTTTGAATAACTTTGAGTGGACTGATGAATGTGAAAAATCTTTCAATGAGCTTAAACAACGATTATGCTCAGCACCAATCTTGACTACACCAGATTGGAACAAGCCATTCCATGTACATGTGGATGCATCCAATTATGCTATTGGGTGTGTACTTGCACAACCTACAAGTGAAGGTAATATGGACCTTCCAATTGCCTATGCTAGTAGACAGTTAAATGCAGCTGAACAAAATTATACCACTACTGAGAGAGAAGGATTAGGCATGGTATATGCGGTTAAAAAATTTAGACACTATTTGCTTGCAAATAAGTTTAATTTTTTTTTATTGATAATCAAGCTCTACTTTACTTGGTAAACAAGCCATGCAATACAGGTAGATTAGTAAGATGGTTCCTCTTACTAATGGAATATGATTTTGAGGTAGTGGTGAGGAAGGGCAAGACTCAGTTGAGAGCAGATCATCTTTCAAGGCTCACTTCCGGAGAAGCCCCACAAGGAGTATCAGATGACCTTCGAGATGCTTACTTGTTTAATTTCGAAGTTGTACCACAATGGGCCAAGACCTTAATGCCAGTACTAACATATGGGCCTAAACATACAGTAGTCAACACTCAAGATAGGGAGGTAGTAAGGGCCCAAAAGTACCATATCATGGCAGGAAGTATGTATAAGTACACGGATCAAGGAATATTATCTTGTTGTGTGGAAGAGGATGAGTACACAAAATGATTGCAATTAGCACATGTTGGTGCATTAGAGCAACACTACTCGAAACAAAGAACTTTACAGACACTAAGGAGACTCGGAGAGCACTGGCCGACTATGGAAGCAGATGTCCATAGGATGTGCAAGGAATGCCCAATCTGCAGCACTAGACTGCCTGTGGAACATGCCATTCTTTATCAAGTGTCTCTAGTGCCAGATTGGAGCGAACCATTAGTAGCGTTCCTCAGGACGAGAGCATTCCCTCAAGAGATGACAATGGCCAGACAAAGGAGCTTAGGACAAGAAGCTTTAGATTATACTCTCATTGGAGATAATCTATACAGATGAGGAAAAGATGGGTATCTTAGAGTGTGTGTCCATGAGAGCGAATATCTGCAGATCTTGGAGACTCCTCACCAAGGTGTAGCAAGAGGACACTTTGGACCAGATCGGGTGATCAAGGCAATACTATTTGTAGGTCTTTGGTGGCCAACCCTTCACATGGATGCACATACCTACATGAAGAGGTGTGATGTTTGTCAGCGAACTCAGTATCCTATACGCAAAGATGAGATGCCATTGAAACCTATGATGGGTGGATGTGCATTCTCTAAATTGGGAATAGACTTTGTTGGTCCAATTAACCCCCCAACCAAGTGTTCACATGCTGAATGCATCATTGTGGCCACAGACTATCTAACCAAGTGGGTAGAAGTAAAAGCCACAACGAAGAACGATGCTCAAACGATAGCAAAGTTCTTATTTGAGAATGTGTTCACTAGATACGGATTGCCAATAAAGTTAGTGAGTGACACGCTTCTTGAATGAAGTCATAGAAAACCTTCTCCAAGATCTTGGTAATACATAAAAAGTCTGCCCCCTATCATCCACAAGCTAATGGACAGGCTGAGAGCACAAATAAGATTCTATGCAATGTATTGAAAAAATTGGTTAATAATAAACGCTCTTATTGGGACAAACAGCTACACCATGCTGTTTGGGCATACAGAGTTGCCTATAAAACGGTACTCTAAGCCACACCCTTTCAGATGGTATTCGGCCAAAATGCAGTGCTACCATTGGACTTTTTGATACCTACATTGAAAGTAGCACAAGAGCATGACTGGACAGGCCATGAGCTCTCCTCTAGAATCTTCGATCTTGAATGATTAGGTGAAACACGATTGAGAGCTGCAACAGGAATTTATGCGGCCAAGGATAAGGGCTTGAAAGCGAGAGATCTAGTCCTAGTCTACACCCTGAAGCAACATGCACGAAAGTTAGAGAAGAGAGGCTATGGACCAATGATTATCAATAGGATCTCCACAAGTGGAGCAGTTCAACTAGCCACTCTACCGAGTTACATCAGTGGATGCAGAGTCAAGTTATATCAAGAATCCCTCACGAAGGAGATGTTAAATCGACTCAATACTGCAAAGAAACGTAAAGAAGAGGAGAAACGAATCCAAGAAGAAGCACAGGCAAAAGCTTTAGAATGCATCCGACGAATGAAATTGAGGAGACAAGGTAGAGATCAGCCTATGCCTGACACTCAAGAATCTCTCAGTTATCACATGGCCATGTGCGAGGCTTCAGTTGAAGATTCCCATAGGATAGTCGATCGGCGACCTTTTGTGACCCTAGAAGTAGGACAAGGAGAGAATGCAAGGACCGTGAGAGCTTTAATTGACTCAGGAGCAGCCACTAGTGCAGTTCGACTTTCTTACTGCCAAGAATTGCAATTGAAGGTCAATCCTATAGAGGCATATCTCATAGGGTTGGGAGGCATGGAAACCCCATGCATGGGAAAGGTGGAACTTCCCCTCTACATTCAAGAGGTCCTAATGGCAGTAAAAGTGCTAGTATGTGAAGAAGAGGATCTTACCGAACCTCTTGTCTTGGGCCAAGACTGGATCTATGATCATGCAGTCAACCTCAACCTAAGAAGTGGACTTCTTCAGGGTTGGGTAGGTCAAAACTGCATCATGATTGAATTAGGAAATCAAGCACTCAGGCCACTAGACAAGGCACCAAATCTTGGTCCCTCCAGGAACCCACATAAAGATAACAATGCTATTCTTGTCCAAAGTTCTATGGTGCAGAAGATTGTCACTCTTGACAAAAGTGCAAAAGTCAAAGAGGAGTTCCCTTCTTTTCCAAAGAGGATTCGAGGAAAGCAAGCCAGGCAACACACGACACAGGGGAGTCTAATGATCAAGAAGCATGAGCACCAACCTGTACAATATAGAGTACCTTGTGGCATGAAGCAGATCTGGATACATAAGAGTGAACAACCCTCAGCTTTGGAGACATGATCCCAAAGAAGCACCAAACGAGCTACAGTGTCGAAGATTACAACGAAGGAGTATCCTAGGCATCGATCTAGACAAACCACTTCTATTTGGGTTCCAAAGCAGTCAATGAAGGCTATCCCAAATGCTAGACAAATATGGGTGCTCAAGACATGCTTACGAGCTCAAATAGCTTCACCTCCATTCACAAGATTGAATCAACACCCACAATCACCCTTGGCACAAATCCCAGGGTGAACATCTACACTCCAAACTACATCTTCGGTCACACCTAGGAATGTCGAGAAATGGGTACCCAAAAGGTCCCAAACCCAACACAATCTAGTCCACAAACATTTACATGTCATCACCACTAAAAGCTACGCTTACACCATCAAAGTTTGGAGACTTAAACCCCGTATCAAACCACCTGACCCAATTTTGTAAATCAATCCCCTCTGATGTAGGTGCATTTTGAGTACATTGCACACCCAAAATATGCATTTAGGATGAACACTAACCTACTAACCCACATTTACACACATCAGAAACACTGCACCTCATAACCTCTAACCACTCGGAATGTCATGTTATAATTGTGGAAGGAACACCATAACATCTTGTTTCCTATGCAATGCTAATGTGCCTCTCTTCTTCTAGTAGATAAGCATCAACAACTACAAGCACTCTCATGGCAGAAGCAGTAGGTTCGAGCTCACAAGAAGGAGTAAGTACAGTAGCGATTAATGTGGAGATTCTATCTATTGAAGGGCCACCGACTGAACGATCAATAGAGCTGCAACACCTCCAACAAATACCTATATCAGACCCTCCCACAGGAATAACAGAGAGAGTCCATGCAAATTCTCATTGGTTCAATGGCATGCCAGGGCTCCTAGGAGAGGCCAAGTATATATGGGAGTCCAAGTGCGAGTATGATAGATCATGGGTCCGATTCCAATTCTTCTCTAAGGAGTTTGAGACTCTCCAGGACACACAAGACCTTCAAACCATATGGCAACGTGCAGGGCTATCGAAGTACTTTGAGGCACCCTTACCCAAACCAGATCTCCTACGATGTTACTATTTGGTCTCAACATTACAGGCTAATGCAAAAAAGGACAAACTAGGAACGTTTGTTCTTCCTTCTTTGCTGGGCAACAACGAGTTGAAGAGGTTCGAACTTACCTTGGAATTGGTGAGCTCTGCTTTGAATATGCACGACACAGATGTACCTTCTGAGAAGGTTGCTCTCATTCCCACTAACATGAAGGATCAAAAACTACTGAAGCTGAAAGATATGGCAGCACTCACACCAAACATGTCTATCCCTCTCCGTATGTGCATGCAACATTTTGCTTTTCCTAGTCAAGATCGATTCACACAACCTCACAAAAGAATATGGTTTGCTCTTTACTTGGTGGAGACAGGTGCGTTACCAATTAAGCTTCATGTATGGATTGTGGAGCAGTTGTATGAAGCAAATAAAAGGTCATCTAGAAAACTAGTGGTGAATGGTTGTTGTGCAATCACATGCATTATCTACAGATGCTTAGCATATGATGTACCCATTGAACGTGCTTTAACTTGGGCACAACTACAAATGTTTAAGAGACTTAAAACTGCCACACATCAATCCAAGTGCATGAGGTGCTCGATTCCTTGTGTCCAGACACGTGAAGTTCTGACTACTCTAGAAGTCTTGCCACGAGGGGAGGCCACTGTACCTCCCTTTACCATTAGAATACCCAAGTCTGGATCTGAAGGTACATCACAAGCTGCCCCTTCGGCTCCTCCTGTCCCATCTGAATTTGAATTTGCTACAACTGGAGATGTTGAAGGGATGAGCACCTTCGACTTTGAATCATTCTTGCAGAATGCCCAACTCTTCGATGTCAAATTCTTCTCGGACACAAAAGAATAGGGCACCTCTTCACAAAGACGGAGGAAATCCACAGAAGGCCGCCATGTAGATTGGGATGACGATCAGCAAGGTCAACAACCAGGACACCTAGAAGAAGAAGAAGAAGAAGAAGAAACCACCGGAACCCCCGCATATATAGCAGAACTCCGAAGGCTGTATCAAATCATGGAACGAGTGCGATCGCAACAACTGCTCAACGAACAGAGCAGTAGGGTGCTCATGGCTCAGCTATTGGAAGAAGCTGGAGTTGACTCCGAATACAGCGAAGGCCTATTAATCGTGGTAGAAACGTATGGAGTAGTGGAAGTAGTCAGAGCAACGATCCAGAGGCCTCCTGTTCAATATGACCCGCAAAGATTCCAAACATGACCACGTTCTGGTAAAAACATTCAGATTCCCATTACTACGGGGGAAGGACCTATTATTACATCTGAACCCATTGAGATAACTTCCCAAATAGCAGTAACCTCTTGCCAAGAGCTCCCAGTCTATGATGTCTAGATATATAGTGTATGAAGGATTTTTTTCATCTAAAGAAGATCACTTTATTTATCACCAAGATAAGTTAGGGTGAGCATAAAATATATGGTAAAAGTATCATGAGTAGAATAATGTTGGGAATTGAACTCACAACCTCTCGATTAGGAGTGCGATGGGCTAACCACTCGCCCCAAAAGCCATGGTTGAGGATTACTTCCTAATCCTCTCTCTTAAGGCGTGGTTCAACCATCTCCTACTAGGATTATGCGACATTCCTCCCCGCTTAGATTGAGCATTGTCCTCAATGCTCACTTGTGGAGCCTTCTGACTCTCTTGGACCCACTTTCCATGCATGATGCTTCCACCAACCTCAAACTTCAGCACATGGACCAAATTTGGACCTATCCCACCCTCTGTGGGTGCCCAAATGCCCATGCGCCTTCACCCAAGGCCAGTTTCACACTCACCATGGATAAGCGCTTTTTCCAAGTGCCCACAAATGAGGCACGAACCTCCGTCTTGCCCAATTTCTCAACTAGGCTCTGAAACCAATGTTGGGAATTGAACTCACAACCTCCCGGTTAGGAGTGCGATGGGCTAACCACTTGCCCCAAAATCCATGGTTGAGGATTACTTCCTAATCCTCTCTCTTAAGGCATGGTTCAACCATCTCCTGCTAGGATTATGAGACAAATAAGCTTATTTTCAAAGAGTGACTCAAGACTTCCTCCAAGAGATCTTTTACTTAAAGTAACTAGCTAAAATAGTAGAATTTATGTCTAAGAGAGGCAAATGGAGAAGTTTAGAGCATATAGGTATGCTTGACACAAAATAAATAGTTTCTAGAACAATTGAAAGATGCCACATGAGCTCTGTAAAGTTAGATTGTCTACTTTAAAGGAAAAAAAGTAAAATGAATTGAAAGGTTAACATCAAGACTTGCAAGTAAGAACTTTAGAAGAGTTCTCAACATTTCAAGTAAGGATGAGAAAAGATATATAAAAGTACCATAGATATGGAAGTCAGATAAGGGCCTATGAGAATTGATACATAGACTTCAAATTTACTAGCTCTATAGAAAGAATCATATCTTGATTTCATAGTAGTCTAGTATGGGCAGATAGAATAGTCCTATCTATCTCCCTACCTAAAAATGAAGAATAGAGATCCTAGTCAGAGTCATCTTTATTCAGCAAACAAGGAAAGTCAATAGGCCAAGCACTTAAGAGAGTATGGAAAAGATACACAAAAAGGTAAGGTTTGCAAACAACAAACAAGGCAATGTTATAATATAGATCCCAAGTAGGGAGAGACAAGGTTAAATAGCAAGGCAAGGTTTGCATTGAGTGGACAAGGCAAGGTTTTTAGACAAGGCCAGGTTTGCATTTAGTAGACAAGGCAAGGTTTTCTTCAATAGGGAGTAATTATACAACAAGGCAAGGTTGTTCTTCAATAGGGAGTAATTATACAATAAGGCAAGGTATGCAAGCAAGTAACATAATTCCAAATAAAGAACAAGTTTTATGTTTCTATTCATAAGAAAGCATAAAAAATAGTTCAAGAGAAAATAAACTGGTCAAGTGGACCAAAGTTATGTGTCTCAATATAAAAAAGGTGAAAAATACCAAGTCTATTGAAAGCTCAAATAGAAAGGGCATCTATACCAAGAAAGTAAGTTATAATGAGTTATCCATAAGTTTAGAGCCATCAATGATGACTATATTAAAGGAGAGAAAGATGACTTTATCTCTGTAAAGTAACCAAGTCAACTCCATGTTCCAATACATATTGGAATAGATAAATGGAAAGGAAAGGTTCGCAAGCAAGATATTTTGAGGAATGGGAATAGTAACCATGATGTTTCATGTAGAAAACATCTTGGTATTGACAAGGACACAATCCAGTAAGACACATTTTTTGAAGTTCATAATTATAACTTTGTATGTGTCAAGGTCAATAAGCAAAAAGGATTAGGACATAAGGTCCACTTCATCCTTAAAAGAAACATAGTGTGTTTCATGATTCAAAGGAATCAATAATAGATTAAAATAGATTTCTATCCATCTAAGAGATAGTAGAAGATGTGCCAGATGTCTAGATGACATATCTTTTGACTATAGGAATTAGTGACATCTATTTTAGCAAAAGGGATACCATGAGACTTAGGACTTATGTAGAAGTAAGTGGAACACTTAGAAGAAGGTAAGAGGTTTGCATACATTATCTTTAGATTATATGAGATATTCAGATTCAGATCCATATAGTAACATTACAAATTTGGAGATAGAGTGTCAAACCCAGAAGATTGGTTAGATTTAAGAGGATGCATTAAGGCTACACATGTAGAGGAGCATATAGAATGGGATAGATATAGTTGCAATACATGAGAAGGTAGTCAATTCACTTCTTTCTAAGATGGATTGTAGCATACATCCCATAACTCCTAGTTACATATATGCCACATAACTATCCTAAACATATGTAGAAGATAAGGGAACTATTGACAAATAGTTAGCAAGTTCACATAGAATGTCTTCAGATTGCATGTGTCTTAGGTGGAAGATCCACATAGTCTACAAAATATGAAGCAAGGGACA
Source organism: Ceratopteris richardii (assembly GCA_020310875.1). Lineage (NCBI taxonomy): Eukaryota > Viridiplantae > Streptophyta > Polypodiopsida > Polypodiales > Pteridaceae > Ceratopteris > Ceratopteris richardii. Next base: position 153,957,409 of record CM035432.1, read on the forward strand.
CACATCAATTATGTGTATTGTAGATCAATCTTTCTTAGTTAGTTAGAAGGGCAAAGGTAAATGGAGCTCTTCTGCTTGCAAAAGAGCCAAAAAAGAAAGAGGTTTAGATGGTTGTTGCAAAGGCCTATACACCTAAAACAAAGTTTGCTAACCTTGTTAAAAATGAAGAATGAGTGCCTATTACCCATTGTAGCTATGAAATATCTTCTCATGAGCAATGTATGTCTTTAGTAAACTTGAATGTTTCATAATTTGATAGTAACATGTACTAACAACTGTTATCTTATCATGGGAGTCAGAGAGTTCATTCTTACTACTGTTGATGGTAGTTCTTTCACATTGTTAGATGTTTTTTATGTATCAGGGATCAAGAAAAAATTATGATTAGTTTTGGCACTAGGGAAGGTTGCTTTGGTTGTTAAAATTTTAAATAATAGATGTACATCTAATGATATCTTGAATGGTGATGTTATCATTTCTTTTGGATCTTTATGTCATGGCTATATAAGTTCAAAGATTATGCAAAATTTGAGAACAATTGAGCATGTGCGGTTCATGATTGTCAAACTATTTCATATGGAAAACTTTGGCATGCATACTTAGTTCATTTGAATTTTGCTAGTTTGCTTCACATGTAGAAATTTGAAATGGCATCTTCTCTACCAAAACTTGGAGCACCTTCTAAGCATGTCTATGATGGATAGATTTTGGGTAAAATGCAATGTTCTTATTTCCCCAAAGATGGTTAAGTTAGAGTTATGCATAAATAGAAGCTTATTCATAGTGATGTATGTGGTCCCATGCAAACACCTTCATTTGCGAGTTACCTATACTTCATAATTTCATTGATGAATTTTCCAAGAATGCATGGGTTTTTTCATTGAAAGCAGAGTTTGTGTTTGTGTTCTTTAAATAGTTCCTAGTTATGGTTGATAATTTGTTAGCATGTAAAATGTGCAACCTCCATTCTAATCGAGTGGGGAGTATATGTATTCTGATTTTAATGCATTTCTAGTTATGTGTAAGATAAAATATCAATGCATAATGTCGCATACACCTCAACAAAATGGATTTGCTAAGAGAAATAAAAGGTCTCTTACCAAAAGTTAGGTTTTACCACATAGCTTTTAACTTGAGGTTTTTATGTGTGTGGCATATGTATTGAACAGGTGTCCCACTAAAGCATTGTACTCTATCACACCATACAAGTTTTGGCATCTTCCCAAGCCATATGTTCTTGGTCTGTGTGCTTTTTGTTGTCTCACATATGCATTAGCATCTAGAAAACAATCCAAATAAATGGATGACATGGTAGTGAAATGTATTTTTGTTGGGTACATATTGTTGGTGAAAAATCTAAAAGTAAAATCTATTGTCCGTATCATCCATAGACAACACATTCTAGTTAGCCATGATGTTGTTTTTTGTGGAAGACATAAGTCAGCCCTTACTTTCATGCACTAAAGAGACATCATTGAACTCAAAGGATCTGTATGGAAATTTGCTACCTCTTTTTACAAGTGAAGAATCAAATGATGCTCCAAGTGAGGCAATTTATTAGCCTTTACTGAAGGAATTTGGAGAATCTTGGAGAGGCTTGGAGAGGCTTGGAGAGGCTTGGAAGTAGGGTTGTCAAATGGTGAAGATGGTCCAACAAACTAGCATAGGACCTACCCTAGATCTTTGGATATGTAAAATAGACATTATAGGATTGTGGTTAGTGCAAACCAATAGCTACTTTGGAACATCAACAAGAACAAGTTGATGCAAAACACATAACTTGCACCTTGACTAGCTCACAAAAATCTTCTAAATATGGTTGGAAGTTATGACTTCAAACATTGAGAGCAGCCATCACAGCTACAATTGGAAAACTTCTTATTAAGGGCATGTCCTGCATAGGGTTAGCTTTCTATAGTTCATAAAATTCCTAATTTATATCAATCAATGAAAGAGAAATAACCTTAACACTGATTGAATGTCATCTCAATTTTTTAGGGATGTGCAAAAGATGACACCAAGATTGTAAAACTAATATTTCTCTAAATTTACTCAACCACATGAATTGCACATTTTTATACATAAACTAGACAGCGATACCTTTCCAATGAATGCCTAATCACTTTATTTGGAGCTCTGTAGAGAGAGCAGAAACCTCTTTAAGATGACTAAGTCTGAGGAAGAAGGAGGAGAGAAATGAAGGAGTAACACAAAGATGGCCAAAGTATACGTATATTGCTTATATTGTCTTCCAATTCGTAGTATACAATGTTGTGAGACTTTAGATAGAATCTTGGGTAGCTTTCCATGATCCAATCATCTTGAAGTCTAATTCAAATTGAGCAGGATAATTTGTTGTGATTGATTGAATCTACTTTTCCTATAGTCTAGGAAAAGATAAAGTTTAATTTATATCTACTTCTTGATTGATTGATTGAGAACCAATCTCAACCACTCCAAAATTGTCACTTTTTGGCCTTTTTACTCTTCTCTTTTACAAAAATAAATGCTTTGGTAAGTATATAATAAGGTGATCCTATGATCAAACTTTCAATACAATAAATGAATGCACATAAGTGCTTAGGAAATGTATTCTCTCCAACATCCATATGATGATTTGAGATAGAATAGGGTCATCTCAAGCATAATGAAAGCTTGGTGCTCCAACAACTCCCCCTCAAGCTAAAGTATGTTTGAGTCTTCATTCTCTGATAGGTTGAATACATGCCATAGATTTGAACTTGCATAGCTTTCTCCCATCAAGTGTCTTTGTCATCATCTCTACTATTTGCTTCTCAATAGGAACAAATGAAATGTCAATTTTCTTTGCCATAATCTTCTCCCTTACAAAAGTGTACTGAACCTCTATGTGCATTATCCTTGCATGGAAAATTGGATTTGTAGCTAAATGCATGGAACTTACATTACCTCCAAGTATGTGAGGTTTAGAACTTACAAATCCCAAATTTGAATACATTATCCATATGTACTTCTTCTATCATCCTTTGCTCCTACCCAATCTACGTCTGAATAGATTTTGATATCCAAATCTGAAGAGTAAGGGTAGTAGATACCTTCATTAAGTGTTCCTTTGAGGTACTTGAGTACTCTCTTTGCAACATCCATGTGCAACCTTCTAGGTGAGTGCATGAACTGATTAAGCACTCCCAAACTATATGATATGTCTGATCTTATGTGAGTAGCATACATTAAGCTACCAACTAGACTTTGATACTCTTTAGGATCATCAATCTGCTCACCTTCATAAAAGCTTAGTTTATGGTTCAATTCCAAAGGTGTACCTGCAAGCTTGGTGTTCTCCATTCTGAACTTGAGAAGAAAGCCTTGAATGCATCTTCTCTAAGTTAGATATATCCCTTCATCTGTATAAATCATTTGCATACCTAGGAAATATGTGAGCTCGCCTAAGTCACTGATTTTGAACTCCTCTTGTGTGTGTCTTTTGATCCTTTGAATGCCATTCAAGTCATCACATGTCACAATAATGTCATTTACATATACACATAGATAGATAACCTCATTGTGATCCCTTTTGATGAATAAAGTAGGATATGAGTTGCTAGGTTTAAACCCTTGATCTTGAAGGTAAATAACCAACTCCTAATTCCACGCTCTAGGAATTGTTTCAATCCATACAAAGCTTTCTTAAGTCTACAAACATAAGATGTATAATTAGGGTTTTCAAAACTTAAACCTTGTGACATGTATGCCTCTTCAATTATCCAACCGTTTAGAAATGTGTTCTCCACATCAAGTTGGAGGAGCCTGCAATTTCTTGCAGCAGCTACACTTATCAATTTTCTGATTGTAGTCATCTTTGCAACTCGTGAGAATGTTTCCTCATACTCTATACCATGCTTTTGTGACCATCGTTTGGCAACTAATCTCGCCTTGTTACCTACAATTGATCCATCTGAGTTCCTTTTAAGTTATTATACCCATCTACAACCAATTAGCATTTGATTGGGTGACATTGCAACCAAATCCTAAGTGTCCATCTCCTTTCGTGCATCTATTTCTTCTTTCATGACCTTCTCCCAATTAGGGCTTCCCTTTGCCTCTTCATAGGTTGAGGGTTCTTCAAAAATCAAGTCCTTTTCCAAATATATTGAATGCTTTGTAACAAATGAAGAATCATAGTCGTACCTTTCTAGTTGTCCTTTATCTCCCTTGTTGACCTTCTAGGTGCTTGATTGGAGCATTCTCCACACTCTTGCATTTTTGCTTTGCCTCTTGACTTCCATAGCTTGTAATCCTTTTCCCTCTCATCTTGGTCATCATCTATATCACTTCTTGGATCATGGACCTGTGTGTCATGCTTGCTTCTTAGCTTATGGAAATCAAAATCAAGATCATATGGTAGAGTTACCTTTTGTTTGTGTCCATCATACCAAGACCTATGTTCTTCAAACACAATATCCCTACATGTAGTGAATTTCTTGGTTGAAGGATTATAGAACCTATAACGATGGGAAGGTAAAACATCTTGCCGATGTACTGCATGTTTTGAATCTAACAAAGAATCTGGTTTCTATTGGATGAATGGTTGACCAGGGATTACAAGTCAGGTTCAATGCTAATGGTTCATATGTAGAAGAGTACAAAGAGAATGGAAGACTGATCACCAAAGGAAACAAAGTGGGTAGGGTTTTTCACCTTAAATGTGAAAATTCTTGAAATGAATACAACCATGTTCGCAAAAGGTGTAGGTGTTACTGATGATGCAGAGATTTGGCACAAGCAAATTGGACATGCAAATTTGTAGAGGTTGAAGTTGATGCAGTCAAAGGAGATTATCAATGGACTACCAAATTTCAAGGTTGTAGAGATGCAAAAGGTATGTGAAGCATGTCAATTTGGTAAATAGTGAAGGACATCATTTCAGCATGACAAACATGTTAGTGAAAATGTGCAACAAACAGTACATACATATGTTTGGATTCCAACAAAGACCACATCTACAAGATGCAGGTCTTATGTCACTTTCATTGATGACCATACACGGAAAGTATGGGTATACTTCATGAAAGAGAAGAGTGAGGTGTTCACTTACTTACAAAATTTTAAGGCCATGGTAGAAAAGCAAAGAGGGAAGTATAATGAAACATTGAGATCTGATGGAGGAGGTGAATACATGTCAAATGAGTTAAGTAGCTTTCTAAAAAGCCATGGAATTCACCTGCAATTTTCATGCAGGTACACACCACAACAGAATGGCATTGTTGTATGCAAAAATAGACATATTGCAGAAATAGAAAGCAGCCTGATGGCTGAGAAAAATATGCCTCATTGTTATTGGGCAAAAGTTGTGCATATTGTTGTATACATCATGAATAGGACTCTAAATGTTGTTGTACATCAAGTTACACTTGAAGAGAAGTTTATAGGTAAAAAGACATACAAAAATATTTGGTTGTATGGCATATGTACATGTTCCAAATGAGTTGAGAATGAAGCTTGATCTAAAAGCAGAAAAATTTAACTTCATGGGGTACTCCCTTGAGAAAAATGGATATAAATGTTACATCCCACTCACATGATAGGTGAAGATAAGCAGAGATGTGGTATTTGATGAAATGTCAAGCTTCTATGCAGGTGCCAAAGAAGGACTTAATCTTGACTCAAATAACAAAGGAAATGTTGAAAACTTAAATGCAAAATCTCAAGTGTTGAGTGGACTTGATGTGTCACCAAGCAATATTTCCAACTCAAACCCATGGAGTGGAAGATTGCATGGAAACTTCAGTCCAAAAATGGATACATCCAAGAAAGGGAAAGAAAAAGTTTCTACTGATAATAAACCATCTACATGTCTTGCAGACATTGATGGAGATTCAAGTGGTTCACAAAAGAGCCTCGATGAGGAACGTGGATTGCCCTTTGTGAAGAATCCAAAAGTAAGAAAGGCATATGTAGATGATAAAACAAGAAGAAGTGACCTAGGACCAAGAAGATATGGGAGGATGCAAAATTTAGTGCAACAATTGATGTATGATAGTTACATGGATCGTCATTGTGCCTACATGAACAAGGTAATAGAAGATGTTGAACCTTCATGTTTTGAAGATGCGATTGGAAATATAGATTGGGAGAAAGCCATGGGTGAGGACATGGTTGCACTTATGGAAATGAAACATGGAAGCTCATTCCATTGCCACAAGGAAAGAAACCCATAGGCTACAAGTGTGTTTACAAGGTAAATCACAAGGTTAAAGGTAGCATAAGTAGGTGTATAAAGTATGATTAGTAGCAAAAGGATATGCACAAAAATATGGCATTGATTATGAGGAAACCTTTAGTCCTATAACAAAAATATCTAATTTTAGAGAACTTGTTACATTAACTACAACAAAAGGATGGATTTTGCATCAGATGGATGTGAAGAATGATTTTTGACATGGTGAGTTGTAGGAAGAAGTATACATGGACCAGCTGCAAGGATATGAGGACTTAAAGCACCTTGAATATGTTTGCAGCTTGTAAAAGGCTTTGTATGGGCTTAAACAAGCCCCTCATGCTTGGCATGCAAGGATTGCATATTACTTATCCACCATTGGATTTTCTATATGTGATGTGTAGATCACTCATTATACATAAGGAATGGTAATGGCATCACAACTATGATTTATGTTGATGACTTATTGTAGGTGGTGATAATGAAGAAAGCATTTAACACATAAAGAAACTTCTTATGTAGGAATTTGACATGAAAGATCTTAGTTTGTTGTGCTATTTTTTGGGCATTGAGTTTATACATGCAGAAATAGGTACATGGATGTTGCAACAAGAATATGCCTTGAGTATGTTGAAAAAAGTATGATATGGATGATTGTAAGCCAATTTCTATACCATTAGATCAAAATCTAAAGTTGGATACTACATCACGTGAAGCATTGGAAAATGCTACTATGTATAGGAAAATTGTGGGAAGTTTTATATATATCACAATTACAAGACTGGATCTAAGATACATTGTAGGACTTCAAAGTAAATTTATGCAGGTTCTTATAAAACCACATTTACATGCTCTCAGACGCACTCCACGATATGTGGGTGCTACTTTGGATTATGCATTTTTTTATGAAGCTGGTGTAGAATTGCAGGTTCATGGATACACGGATGCAAATTGGGCTCATAGCATTCCAGATAGAAGATCTACTAGTGGATTTCTATACTCATTTGGGAGTGCAAGTGTTACATGGAGCAGTAAGAAGCAGCCCACTATTTCTTTGTCGACCACAGAGGCTAAGTATAGAGGTGCTACAATGTTAGCATGTTAAGCCTCATGGCTTGAGATGCTACTTGCAGATTTAGGTGTGGAAGTGCAAAAGCCTATCATCATTTATTGTGATAATCTTAGCAGCATCGATCCAGCACAAAATTCTATTTTCCATGCTAAAACAAAACACATTGACGTACATTATCACTTCCATCAAAGAAAAGGCACTACCAGGTGATATTGATCTTGTTTATGTGAGGAAAGATGAGAAGGTTGCTGATATTTTCATTAAAGCACTTGGAGCAGAGAAGGTGAAGAAGTTTCAGAAGATGCTTGGATTATAGGACATGACATTGAGCTTTAGGGGGAGTCTTGAGATATCAATCTCAACATGTGATGATCGAGCATGACACATATCACTTTCATTTTCTCTAACATGTATAGTGGTTATGCCGATATATGTCAAGGATAATTCATTGAGCTTTACTTATCTACCGAGAGTGATGGCACATTTGTTTCTTTCAAGCTCACTCATTCACAAACATAAGGTTTTTCCCTAAGTACTTTTCTTTATATAGTGTAGTAGTTGCATTGTTGTAGTAGGTCAATCTTGTATATTCTCTTTATGTAATACCTTGTCTCCTTTCTCTTGGAAAAAGGCCATTGGCACAAAATGGGTATACAAGCTGAAATGTACATCTGATGGAATAGTTCATAGGTATAAGCTTAGGCTTGTTGCCAAAGGTTATGCTTAAGATAAGCACAATGATTTTGATGAGAACTTTGTTTCCTTATGTTGAATGACCACCATTCATAGCATATGTGCACTTACAGCTTATCATGATTGGGATGTACATCAGTTGGAGATTAAAATTGCATTTCTAAATTGTGATGTACATGAAGAATGGAATGAAAACAAAGTGTGTAAGTTGAAAAAGGCATTGCATGGATTGAAGGAAGCACCATGTGCTTGGTATGAAAGGATACATCCCTATTTTCTAGCACATGGATTTGATAATGATCCAACTGAGAGGACCTCATATGTTAAGCATGTCAGTGATTTACTTCTAATCACTTCTGTATATCTTTATGATATGCTACTTATCGATCGTAAGGGGAATTGTATTGTTGAATTTAAAGTTGATTTTCATGCCTCTTTTGAGATGTTCGATTTGGGGAATTTGCAACATTATTTGGACATCTAATTTATGCAACTTGATGGAAGAATAGTGTTGTGTTATATAACATGCATTGACACATTATTGTAGCATTTTTTTTCCTTGAAGATTGCAAACCTACTGCTACTTCCATGAAAATAGGTCTACAACTGATTCTTCATGATGTCGAAGATGTATTTGATATTTTCCTCTATCCATATGTTTTTGGATTATTGATTTACTTATGCATAACCTTACCTAATATTCAATTTTTTTCCTCTTATTTAAGTAAGTTTATGCATTTCTTAGGTATGAAGCATTGGCAAGCAGTTAAGCACATATTTTGCTACTTGAGTGGTGCTCGACTACTTGGATTATTTTATCCCAAGCGAGGATCATTAATTGTTGCAAGGATCTTAAATACATGTTCACATAGAAGATATAGATCTTGAAAACACACAAACAACAAAGATGCAAATAGTCGAGATAGTAGACATGATTGGGTGCAATCTTCCCCCATGCACTCTGTTCGATGGGTCTATAGAGTGCATGTATTTCTAGGATTTTCTATTATATTGAAAATAGAGATTACAATGAGAGCGGAATCAAGAAGCAAGCATGAAAGTAAAAAGTTGCTCTCTTTTATGGAGAGCCTTTGATTTTATTTACATAAATCACGATCTACAATGATCCTTATCCTAACCGATATTTTTACTACTTTTTCTAGAAAGAACCCATTATGTGGGTCTTTATTTACAAAATATATGTAAAATATAAGTCCTATTATTTGCACCTAGGCACATGCAAAATGTCAATGCCAGTTGCTATATCAAAACACCAAAACACATTAATAACTCAATAACTTAAACTCCGAAATTCCAAAATTCAGCATATTCCATAATTGATAATATTGACACTAGATTTACATGCTTTTTTTACTCAAGTTGGGCAGGTTGCTATGACACTTATGTGTCCCACCAGTTGTTTTTGCTTCATGCTTTTTAGCTCATGCATATCTTCATTAAGCAAGAGGCAACTTCTAGTTGTGAGACTGAGTGTAGGGCACCTTTCATAGATACTATCAAGTGTGTATAAGGCTCATATGCCTTTTGGATTAGTTGGATGTTGGTCAGCCCTCTTTCATTAGCATCTTTACTAACAGTTAGAGTGCATTGGAAGTTGTGAGGAACCTTGTGTTCCATATCACACAAACCAATAGGTATACTATCATTATGTAAGGAGAGAATCTTTGCTAGAGATTTCAATTTGGCTTATGAGCCCACAGAGGATAATGTTGCAAACCATTTTAGGAAGGATTTGCCTAGGTAGAAGTTTGAAGCTTTTTATAAAGAAGATTTCAATTTGGCTTATGAGCCCATAGAGGATAATGTTGCAAACCATTTTAGGAAGAATTTGCCTAGGTAGAAGTTTGAATATTTTTACAAAGTTTTGGGCTTACTTTCTTTTTTGGATTGATTTCATTCCACATAGCTTGCACTTCCTTATACATGAGTGGCAACTCCTTGTTCCCTTCATCACTTCCCCCACCTATAAAATTTCTAAGCCCTTCACTTATAAAAACGTTTTGTCAAGTGAGTTAGTTTGGTCGTTCTTCTTGCAAAAGTTTTTCACTTTGATTCTCCTTGCATTTTGAGCATGTTTATTCCTTGACTTTGGGTATGTGTCAATTTCTTAATGTTCTTCTAACAATTATCTATCATAATTATAACCTTTTGAATCTATTTTGGGTGATGAAACATGTTTAGCTAATCAATGCGAATGACGATTTACTCAAGGGAAGATTCTTGCCTCAAAAGATCCGGAAGGAAAGAAGAGTTTTAGGAGTTGTTTCTTTTTATTTTTGGAATCTTTCCAAAATAAAAAAGGAATGGTCTTGTGAGAAGCCTATATAAAGTCCAAGTCCTCATTTGTAAAGGGACCTTTTTTTGTTGAATCTGAAGTGAGCTCTCTTCTTGCAAAACTCTTATTTGTGCTTTTCTTTGATTTTTGAGTGAGTGTGATGCTTGATTTTGGGTGTGTGACACTATTTTTAGGTTGATTGCATCTTTTTGAAGTGTCTTGACTTTATTTAACACTTCTTTAGATGATTAAAGTGAGAGATTGAAGATTTTTTGTAGGTTTTTGAGCTCTCTATAGGGCATATATCTAGCATATTTTTTGCATATGCAAATGTACTAAATGCCGAGAGATTCGAAATGGGCTAAAGCATGCATCAAATAGATCTATAACGAGGGCGGTACGGGCATTTTGTGATTCCACTTTGTGACACCATCAACAAGATTGGTCATGTCATCAATAAGCTTGTTGACATCTTGATCTTGATTTATCGCGATTGTATCGTGGACATGTGCTCTTGGACTGAGGGAGGATTGTGCTTGCACTCACATCGCCATCTACTTGACCATCGTGATTGCTTATGGACTTGTGGAGCTACATCACATGTGAATCATCCAAGGGACTATTTAGAAGATGTGCTTTTACTAATTGACTTGACAACCTTCCATCACATGTGCTTATGATGCCAATGCAACTAGATTGAGGTGTTATCTTCAGGGATTGATGATTTAGAAGTGTGTAGGTGTTCCCTATGCTGCAACTTGACCTTTGGTACTATTGTTAGAAGATCATGAATCGAATTTAGGTAACTTACATGATGGATTTTGAAATCATGGGATTGCATCACTCAGGCAATTGTCATCACTGTGTGAGGTTTCACTCTTTTCTTCAACAATTGAAGAGCTCATCACACCATCACTCTTACCTCTCGGGGTAGGAAATCATACCATCATGATCGATGGGTGATAAGTATAGTTTTATGGCATTGTACGTTGGTAAGCCAAGAAGTAGGTTTCTCTTTTTCTTTTCCTTTGTTTTGTTTGATAGTTCTAGTTCCTCTGTGTTTGATAATGTACACTTTTTAAGTGTGTGGATGCACTTGGAGTGACTCTTTCATGAAGCTCAAAGAACATTAAGTGCGGGATTCTTCATGTGAGATGCCCAGAGAGCATTGCCAAGGTTCAAATGGATTGCATCATTAAGCTTGAAAAAATGGATTGCATCACAAAGAATCGGATTTTGCATCATTATACTAACATGAATTAGTAATACCTCCTAAGCGCATGGATAAATGTAGCTCTTTTTTCTTTTTTCTCACAACTCGCCAAGAGGTGAGAACCCCTTAGGACATTAGTGAGGTTTAAGATTTCTAGCGATGGCATTATTGTAGAATGGAGGTGGGCAAAAGGGGATCTGAACACCAGCATAGGAGTACATTAAAAGTCTACCTGCTAAATACCTAGAGAACAAAGCTTGTTTCCACTTCCTAGGAGGGATCTCATACAAAATATCTGAGAAATTTCACTATCTATGGCACATTTCATATTGATCAAAGTATGCCATCCACATTTAGCCAAGACCCTACTTTGATATTTATGGCTATTTTGGTGCTTCCTTGAGGTTTGTGGGAGATTATCCCCCCCTCCTTGCATCCTGGTGATGTGTGAGCTCTTGCCCCCTAGACTTTTTGTACATTACCTTCATTGATATACTTTTCTGTTTCTCTCAAAAAAACAAAGAATGGAGGTGGGCAAGTGTCGCTAAGCATCGAATGAATTCTCTATTAGCTGGCATGCACTTCTTGTCCAAAGTGGGGAACATAGGAATTAATTGAGCTAAGGGCTTTATTGTTGTGTTTACATTTGGCATGCAACGTTTTTCTCGTTTAGTCATCCAATATATGACGATTGCATCGTTAGTCGTTGCATGTTTTGCATCAATAGAGTAAGCGATTGCATTGCTAAAACACGCCCATGTGCATCACAAGGCATCAGATTGGGCCCTGATTGCACCGATTGCCTTGTGTGCGTTGGAAGCAAAAAATACAGTTTGACAAAAGGACAATTAAGAGGTGCTGAAGGAACCCAGTGCAGAGAGTAATGAGCATTAATGATAGCATCAATTTTCAATAGTAAGCGTCTCATTGTTCTAATGGTTGAGTCTTCTGTCTCTTGAGGTGGAGGTCGAGAGTTCAATCCCTGGGTTGGACATGTAATGGTTTGACCAGTCTAAATCATGTAATGGCTTTGACCAATCTAAATCAGTTGAGACTAGTTGTAATCTTCTCTAACCCCTACTTAATGGGATACGGGGGATCTTCTGGGTACTACGCCCATTCATTTGTACAATTATCCTTTCAAAGTTAAAACTCGAAAGAGTAGGCACTTGTCAAACCTCCATTAAAAAAAAGGACACATGTTTAGCTTCCTTATACTCATCTGACAGGATCTTGATGTATTTTTCTGTGCTAGACCAAATGTAACTCTTGGCAGACAATTTTCTTTTGGTCTTTCCAAGTATGGTTGTATCTTTGGCCTGGAATGGATGCTTGTCCTCTCCACTGATGGAATCTTCAATTATTTAATTTAATTATTTTTTTGCTGCTTTAATTTAATTTAATTATTTAATCTTCAATTATTTAATTTAATTATCTTTTTGCTGCTTTAAAAAAAAAAACAAGACGAGTGAGAAAGATAGCATCGGTAAGCCTTCTTTGACCACTTTATAAATTGATTGAAGGATCCTACCACTTCTTGCCATTGTAGCTCATAAGATTGGCAGCCACATCATCCGAGGGTGTCTACTAATTAGCAAGTAGTAGGAGAAGCTCAAGGGCAAAAAGCACATCGGCCAATTCGCATTTACAAAAACATCGACACAATTCTGTTTCCAGCTTTCATTCCATAAGGATCTATGCAAACTCTTTTATGACCTCACAAATAATTTGAAGTTCAGAATCCCGTTGAAAGCATCATTAGTGTATTAAGTGAACTGAAAGTGTCACATAATCCTCACAGTAGATGGTTGAACCTCACCATAAGAGAAAGGATTAGGAAGTGATCCTCAACCATGGCGTTTGGGTCAAGTGGTTAGCCCATTGTACTCCGAGATTGTGAATTCAATTCCCAACAAAAAGGAATTTCCCAAGAGCATTACTAAAGAGTTACGATTCTGCCTTAAGGTGAAGAACTCCTTAGGGAATCGTAAGACAAGGGGAAATAACTTTTGATTGAAGTCGTTTCGGTTGTAGCATCATCAAAAAAGTAGACAAAAACATTACTGAGAAAAATGGTGGGAAGTACTTATTTTTCTAAGCTACACACTTTTGACAATACACTCTTGTTACACCTTGCAAGGAGGATCAGTCACATCCTCTAGAATTCGAAAAGTCTGACTAAGTGAATACATATCTTAAAGTTAAACTTGAATCATGACGTAGAGTGTAGAAGAATATCAAATACCTCTAAGGACATTCTCTAGTTGTGAGTAAACCCTTCATGCTTAGGACTAAAAAGCTAGCAACTCCGTCAAGTTCACTCTTTTTAGCATTTGCTTTCCAGCTTCCTTACATGCATTTGAGGTCAAGGAGAACGTTAGGCCGACATAAATCTATCAAGAGTCACCTTTCTCTGTAGGAAGTAGCTATAAACCCAATAGTTAAATTTTGCAATGATCAATAGGAGGATAAGGACCTATCTATCTTCTTATGTCCAACCTTGAGTATACAAATGAGAAAGGAGAGATAGTAATTTTGGATGGCATGGGTGACAATGACACACTTGAGATTCCACCCATGCCACCTAAAGGAATGGTACTTACACGCATGCACATACTCCATTTTTTGAAATCCCACCATTTGTGGAAGGCCATCTATATCAAAAAGAGTATGCACAAGAGGTATTGGACTGATAATAAAGCTACTTCACCTACCAAAAGAGTGGTAGTCTATGTGTACCATAACAAGTACATTCCTACTCTCTTGCCTGAAATCAGAGAGAAGGTGGGAAAGTCTTATTGGGAAATCACAAAATCAGAATGATATTTTGCAAGGCCTAATCATCAATTGTTTGAGTAATAATTTAGGACTTGAAGGATCCAAGAGGAAAACCACAAGGCTTAGCCTATAGTTAGTATAGACCCTTTTGACATTCTATTGGGAAACCTTAACGAGGAAATCAAAATTAGATTTTCATAGAAACCTCTAGATAGATTCCAAATGAGGGTGTCACTGCATCCATCGTATCCATCGTTGTTGGCTCTTTGGCTCTCTGGAAGCTAGTGTTACTTTGGGCTTCCACACCCATATGCTTTTTGGTTGCCTTTTTATGTTTGTCGAAGAGGTGGGTTGATCTGCTTGGGTTCTTTGTGCTTGGTGTTGACCCTTGCTTCTCCTTGGCATCTTTGTGGAAAGTGTACTTGTGAGGGAGATTGGTGGTGTTTGCGCATGTAAGAGTGTCTTGGGTACCCACATTTGTAATCGCCCTTGTTGAGCTGCAACTAACTTCTTTGGCACCCAAATTTGTACGTTATTATGGTCGGCCTCCCTCGATTGCTTTGGTACCAAAATTTTTCGAAGACTGTAGGATTGAGCTGGTCCTCGTTTCTTGGTGCTTCTTTTAGCATGGTTGACTTGCCTGACTGGGAAGGGTTGTGGCAAGGCTAGTGGTTGTTCTCCTTTTCGTACCCAAATCTGCTTCATGCCCTGAGCTTCTTTCTTCTTGAATTCCGTCTGTCTACTTGATATAGCAGTTGTCATTTTTGCTTGCCTCTATGGTCGAGTTACACTTGCATTCGTATGTGAAGAAGAAGAGGGGTTTGTTGGGCTTTCAGCTTTTGCTTCCATGATTGAGTCCTTGTGCTTCGTAGGGTTTTTGATACACACGACATTTTCTTTACGAAGATTAGTTTCGGAAGAACTAAGAGAATGTGTGCTACTTGGCTTTGTGCGCATGCAATTCTCTAATTCTAATGTGATACATTGTTCAGGTGCCCCAACTTGAAGGAGTTGACATCGTAGGTTCAAGTTGACTGCATGGTCGTAAATCCAATCTTGACCCAAGACAAGTGTCTCTATAATGTCTTCATCATGACAAACTAGCATTTTGACTTTCATTGGAACATCTTGAAGGTAGATGGGAAGTTCCACCTCTCCCAAACAAGGGGTTTCCACACCTCCCAAACCTATGAGATAGGCTTCTATAGGCTTTATGTTCAATTGCAAGTCTTGGCAGTATGAAAGTCTAATTGCACTAATTGTTGCACCTGAGTCAATCAATGCTCTCACAGTCCTTGCATTCTTCCCTTGTCCTACTACGATGTTCACAAAGGGACGTCGATCAATTATTCGAGAAGCAATTGCACTTGATGTTTGACACATAGCCATGTGGTATCTTGGGGCCTTACTATCGATATCTAGGCCTAGGCATCTTAACTTATTTCTCCTAATGCGTTCTCTAGCCTCTGCCTGTGCTTCTTCTCTAACCCTTAACTCTTCTTCTTTTCGCTTCTTAGTAGTGTTGAGTCTCTATAGCATATCCTCTGTAACAGGTTCTTGATATAGCTTGACTCGACAATCACTGATATAGTGGGGCAAGATATCACCTTCTAGTGTAGCCAATTGAACTGCACCGCTAGTGGAAATTCTATTGATGATCATGGGTCCATATCCTCTTTTTTCCAATTTACGGGCATGTTGTTTTAGTGTGTAAACCAACACTAGGTCTCCCTCTTTCAAGCCTTTATGTTTGATATGTGCATCAAAGTATGCCTTTTGTCTTTTCTTTGCAGCATAGATGCCTGTCGTCGCTCGTAGTCTTGTCTCACCTAAGCGTTCGAGATCAAAGATCCTAGAGGATAACTCGTGTCAATTCCACTCATGCTCTTGTGCTATTTTTAAAGTTAGGATTAGGAAGTCCAATGGTAGCACAACATTTTGTCCAAAGACCATCTGAAATGGGGTGGCATTGAGTACCATTTTATAGGCAACTCGGTAAGCCCAAATAGCATGATGAAGTTGTTTATCCCAATCAGAGTGCTTATTATTTACCAATTTTGTCAAGACATTACATAGGATCTTGTTCGTGCTCTCAGCTTGTCCATTAGCCTGTGGATGATAGGGGGCAGACTTCTTATGTATCACCAAGAATTCTTGGAGAAGATTTTCAATGACTTCATTCAAGAAGTGTGTGCCCCTATCACTTACTAACTCTATTGGTAAGCCATATCTCGTGAACACATTCTCAAATAAGAACTTTGCCATTGTTTGAGCATCATTATTTGTTGTGGCTTTAACTTCTACCCACTTTGTAAGGTAGTCGGTGGCTACAATAATGTACTCAGCATGGGAGTTTCTAGCTGGGGGATTAATAGGACCTACAAAGTCTATGCCCCACTTCGAAAATGCATGTCCTCCCATCATTGGTCTCAAAGGCATCTCATCTTGTCTAATTGGGTACTTGGCATGTTGGCACGTGTCACATTTCTTCACATAGGTATGTGCATCCATATGAAGAGTGGGCCACCAAAGTCCTAAGAATAGAATAGTCTTAATTACTCGATCAAGACCAAAATGTCCGCCTGCAACACTACTATGGGCAGTTTTTAAGACTTTCAAATAATCTGATTTTTGAACACACAGTCTTAAGTAACCATCTTTTCCTCTCCGATATAGGTTTTCGCCTACTAAGGCATAGTCTTTAGCCTCTTGCTCCATGCTTCGTCTTCTTGCTAGACTAGCCTCGCTAGGTAATGTTCTTGATCTCATAAATTGTGCCAATGGAGCACTCCAATCTGGAATTAATGATATGTGATAAAGAGTCGCATGCTCCACCGGGGGTCTCTTTTGGCACACTGGACAATTCTTGATCCACGCATGAATTTCTTTGTCTATACTAGGCCAATACACTCCTAAATGTTTTAGATTTTGCAATGTTCGTTGTTTAGAATAGTGATTCCCTAGAAATCCTTCATGGGCTTGTTGCAACCAACTACTATGTTCATCATCCTCGACACAACAAGCTAGAACACCTTCCATATCTTGTTTATACATGCTTCCTGCCAATATTTGATAGCTTTGTGACCGCACAATTTCATCCTTGTTCGTCTTCACCTTCTTATTTGCGGGTCCAAAGGTTAGGACTGGTACCAACTTAATTTGCCCATTTAGGAACAACTTCTAGATTGAACAGATAAACATCGGGCAATTCATCAGACACTCCTTGCGGTGGCTCTCCTGAAGTGATGCGAGAAAGGTGATCCACTCTAAGGTGGGTCTTACCTTGCCTAACAACCACTTCAAAGTCATATTCCATTAGTAAGAGGAACCATCTTACTAAGCGTCCTGTGTTGCAAGGTTTATTGACCAATTATAATAAAGCTTGATGATCAGTGAAAAATTTGAACTTGTTGGCCAATAGATAGTGTCTAAACTTCTTTACAGCATATACCATGCCTAACCCTTCTCTTTCGATTGTGGTGTAGTTTCGTTCAACAGTGTTCAATTGCCTACTAGCTTAGGCTATAGGCAAATCTAAATTTCCTTCTCCTGTGGGTTGTGACAACACACATCCTATTGCATAATTGGATGCATCCACATGTACATGGAATGGCTTATTCCAATCAGGAGTGGTCAGTATGGGTGCTGTGCACAAGCGTTTCTTCAGCTCATTGAAGGACTTCTCGCATTCATCGTTCCACTCAAACTTTGTCAACAAGGCATAAAGAGGCTTAGCTATAATTGCATACATGTGAATAAACCTACGGTAATATCCACAATGGCCCATAAAGGCTTGTACCTCTTTAACATTCTTTGGCCTCGGTAGCTTTGCGATGGCTTTTACTTTGTCCTCATCGGTTGAGATTCCGTTCTGAGAAACAATATGACCTAAGATTTTACCTTGACGTACCATGAACACACACTTTTCTGGGTTCAGACACACTCGGTATTGTCTACACTTGTTGAAGATTTGATTGACCTCAGGAATGTGACATCTCCTTTCTTGGGAATGAGCACATAAATCGTTCACATATACTTCTAAGCTTTTTCGCAAGAACTCTTTGAAGACATGACACATGAGCCTTTGGAAGGTTGCAGGTGCATTAGTCAGCCCAAATGGCATCACACGAAATGCAAAGGCTCTCCACTCTGTGGCAAAGGTTGTTTTATGTTGATCTTCTATGGCAATGGCTACTTGGTTGTAACCTGAAAATCCATCAAGGAAGCTATAAACTTCCTTGCCCACAACACGCTCCAATAGATGATCAGTGATTGGAAGTGGATAGCTATCTCTAATCGTAGCAGCATTAACTTTTTTAAGGTTAATACACACACGTAACTTTCCATTCTTCTTGGACACCACTACAACGGGGGACACCATTCAGTATGCTCAATTTCATAGATGAATCCGGCTTCAATCAATCTGTCGATTTCTTCTTTTATTTTGGCTGCATAGGTGTCATTATATGTGTAGGGCTTCTGTTTGGTGGGCTTGGCATCTGCTATCATGGGGATCGTATGAGAACAAACCTTCGGATCTACTCCCTTCAAGTCTCTATAGTGCCACGCAAACACATCCCTATATTCCCTTAACAAGGCTACCAACTCTGCTTCCTCTTCTTTACTTAGGTCATCTCCTATGTATGTACATCTCTCTTCGTTCTCTTCAATGGCGACTACGATTTTTTTGGTCTTTTCTTTGTTATCATATGCTTCTCCTGATGTGGCCTCTCTCTTAGGCATTCATACCACAATTTTTCGGTCCTCAACTTCATATTTCTTGAAATTCTCTGGTAATTCGAACAATGATTCCTTCTCTTCTTGTTTCACTCCTTGTCTTTTCTTTTTCCTTTGACCTCCTTCACTTTCGTCCTTTGAATAGATAGTTTTAATGCTTGTGAGAGGTTCTTCTTCCTTTTGGGTAAATAGTCCTATGTCTTTTAGATAGTGCTCCTCTGAAATAAAGCAACTATCCATCACAATGGACTCTAGATCGTCATCGTTCTCTTCTTTTTCTATGAAGTCATTAGGGTCACATTCTTCTAGCAAGGGTTGACACATGAACACTGAAATATCATAACCCTCCTCATCACAATGAGGTGTCCATTGTTCTTCATTGACAGCAATGTCCATGGTGGCTAAGATTTCTGCCCAACCATGAGGCTCAAATTCCTCATCTGGAAAGATCATCGATGTATAGGTTGGGTCTCTAATTGTTCTATCTCCTTGAGAAGTTCCTTTTTTCTCGCTTTTAGGCATTTCTCCTCTTCCTTGGTGACCTTGCACATCCACAAATGAGTATCTTCATGCATCCAGGATGTCTCATATGAACTTTTAGAATGCACAGAGATCGAATCTTCTTGCTTCTTGTGGATAGGATTCCACTGTAGGGGTGATACATCTCTGAAGGTGTAATCCTTCAAATTGACCTTGGTTGTGACCCCTAAGCATTGCAAATATAAGGAGTTGGTTCCCCAATCCTGTACAACTTGCAGTTGTCGTAGGAAGGGCCTTCCTAGGATCATTTTGTAGGTAGTAGTTTTACCAAAGTCACATATAGCAAAGGTGTGCTCAAACTCTACACCACACGTGGTTAGAGTTATCCCTTCTAGCAATCCTAGAGGTCTTTCAACATGGCCGTCAGCCATCTGAAGCTTCATTCTAGTTGGTCTTAATGTTGGTTTATTGCTTCCACAGGGAAGTGGTAGCAATAGCAACACCAGCACCAGAATCTATGATCGATTTGGTTGTGTAACCTTGGTAGGTGATCGGAAGATAAGTATTACCTTCCTCACCTTTGCTTACGATACCACCTTTAGAAGATATGATACCACCTTAGAGACTACGATCACGATACCAACTTCCACGATACGATACTACTATCTAGACGATACAATACTGAAAGTGGTCACGATACAATACCTCTACATGCGACGATACGATAGCAAGTTAGTGGACGATACGATACTTGAGCACTACACGATATGATACAAGATTGCTCACGATACGATACTAGGGTAAGGGACGATACGATACCAGTCCAATCGCGATACGATACTGCTTGTGCTTCACGATACGATACCACAAGGTGCACGATACGATACCAAAAATTTACACGATACGATACGGGAACTCTCTATGGATGATACGATACGGGAACTCTCTATGGACGATACAATACCAAAGGGTCAGATGATATGATACCGCTTTTTTGCACGATACGATACTAGATTGGGCACGATACGATACTGAGTCGACGATACGATACCAAACTAGCACGCGATACGATACCGCACAGTCAACAATACGATACCAAGACCGAGACGATACGATACCATGTGGACCGTGATACGATACCACCGGGGCGACCGCGATCGCGATACCAGCGCTTGACGATACGATACCAGAATGGTATCACGATACCTCAAGTGGGCGTGCACAATACGATACCTCGATAAGTATCGCAATACTCGGGAATTCTGGTATCACGATACCAAAACTCAACTGGACACGATACTTGGAGATTTTTAAGCCCAAATTCAAAAATTTTTGCAAATATGTGTACCTTAGGTTCTCCTTGTCACTCCTATGAGTCTGTGTTTGCAAAGTCACCCTTCAAAGTCGTGATACGACACTCACGATACTAGATGCAGCTCTTGTCACTCCGCAATACCACTGCTCATATTTTTTATGTTCTACTGGTGCAAATCTCTGTATTTCAAAAGTGCCTAAGCTCTGAACCCTCTCTGAACTCCACAAATAGCCAAGGAGGAAGAAAAAGAGGTGAAATAGGGAATGTACAGTCAAAAAAGGGAAAAAATCAGAGAAGGTGAAGATGAGAGGAGATGGTGGTGATGATGATGAAGAAGAA
Organism: Ceratopteris richardii; assembly: GCA_020310875.1. Lineage (NCBI taxonomy): Eukaryota > Viridiplantae > Streptophyta > Polypodiopsida > Polypodiales > Pteridaceae > Ceratopteris > Ceratopteris richardii. The sequence goes on from CM035432.1 coordinate 153,978,528, forward strand.
GGAAAACTCATAAACTGAACTGAAAATGGTGATTTTTTTTACCTTCCAATGTCGCTACTCTACGTCTTACCGTCACACGCTTGTCCTCCAAGCTCTCTCCCCGATAATGGTGCCAAATTTGGTGTCACTCTAGCACAATGGCAAGTACCAACGCGAGGAGTTTCACCTCATAAATGTCAATCCGCGGAGACGTGAGGACCGGTATGAAGACCGAGAGCAAGTGAAGTGCACAAGTGCGTGAGTGAAAGCACAAAAACATGCACACACATACACACACACATGCGCACAAGGTAAGAGCAAAGAGTGGAACAATGGAAGGACTTGAATTACAAAAGAACTCTCTTACAAAGCTGAAATCTACAACGAGCTAACCCCAAAAATGAGCTCTCCAGCCCTTTTTATAGTTTTTTGAGTAGTTTTGGCCCTGTCCAGACCTAGTGTCCGGCCTAGTTAAAAAATAGGTTCCAAGGCTTATTTGGGGGCTCAAACGGAGTCTAAAAATTATGAAAATTGGTAGGATGATACTTCTAATACTCCTCAAGCTCAAGGACTCCTTGGCTTGAACAAAATGGAGTTCTAAAAATAGAAAATGGTATTTACAATGGTTTTTAGTGATAAAAATCACTATATCTATAGGGATTTCTTCTGAAAATTTGACATGTGCTTCTTGGAGCTCCCTACATGCTCCTTCTTCTTTAGTGTGTCCTCTTCATTGATGCGCTTTGCTACTTGTGTGTGACCTTGACTGTCAACACTTATCCTAACCACTATTTTTACTACTTTTTCTAGAAAGAACCCATTATGTGGGTCTTTATTTACAAACTATATGTAAAATATAAGTCCTATTATTTGCATCCAGACACATCCAAAATGTCCATGCCAATTGCAATATCAAAACACCAAAACACATTAATAACTCAATAACTTAAACTCCAAAATTTTGAAATTCAGCATATTCCATAATTGATAACATTGACACTAGATTTACATGGTTTTTTACTCAAGTTAGTTTGGTTTCTATGACACTTATGTGTCCCACCAGTTGTTTTTGCTTCATGCTTTTTAGCTCATGCATATCTTGATTGAGCAAGAAGGAGACAATTGTGGCCACTTCTAGTTGTGAGGCTGAATGTAGGGCACCTTTCATAAATATTATCAAGTGTGTATGAGCCTCATATGCCTTTTGGATTAGTTTGATGTTGGTCAGCCCTCTCCCATTACCATCTTTACTAATAGTTAGAGTGCATTGGAAGTTATAAGGAACCTTGTGTTCCATATCACACAAAGCATAAGTATACTATCATTATGTAAGGAGAGAATCTTTGCTAGAGATTTCAATTTGGCTTATGAGACCACAGAGGATAATGTTGCAAACCATTTTAGGAAGGATTTGGCTAGGTAGAAGTTTGAAGCTTTTTGCACAGTTTTGGGCTTACTTTCCTTTTTGGATTGATTTCATTCCACATAGCTTGCACTTCCTTATACATGAGTGGCAACTCCTTGTTCACTTCATCACTTCTAGGGGGGGTTTGTTGATATATTTTGGTAGTGATGTGTGTGAACACACTTAGGACTCTTGCGGCACTTTTTTTCATCTTTAGGAGGTTTTTTCCCTTGTCCTCTATACGCGCTTACAATCTTAACGGGTCACTTATCTTTGTACATTCACATTATAAGACAATTAATGTTTTCTTGTTCTCCAAGATTCTTCTTGTTTTGTTTGTGTGCTTCCATAGTCCTCTAACTCCAACACCATTTGAAACAATGAGACATGCAAAAGTATCATTTGTTAACAATGTGTTCTTCTAGACTAATGGTCAAGGAATAAGCTTAGTGTAGTGGATAAGTTTAATGGATGGGAAGGAGGAGGCCTTTGGCTCAATCCCCATGAGTGCATAGGGGAGAGTGTTTCTACAAAGACTCTCTAGAGCCCTTCTAGAAGCATCCATCTCAAGTTAAATTGAGTTAACTTGATTATATGGAGACACAGGGCAGGATTAACTCGTGTACTAGGACACCTAACATGTGTAGACTCTAATAGAATGGGAAACTTGTCTAGTTGTGGTTAGACATGCATAGGTTGTGGTTAAGCATGCACATGTAAGCTTCAATTAACTCTCGAGGACATCCTCAATTAAAAAGCTATATAATATCCAAAAGGGAGAATTGTTCATTATCATTACTCATATACTAGGACATATTTATGACGAAGGGCTACTTATCCTTGCACATTCTACATTTCGTAATACTCTCTGTTGGAATCGTAAGATTCTTCTTCCTTTTGTTATGTTACATGGTGATGGTAGTGACATGAAAATGTTTTGATGTGCATGCATAAATTATGTAGCAATGAAGGGTTGTACATATCTTTGGTAGGTGAATACGTTTTTTTTCATGGAAATCCCATAAGAGAAAGAGCTAGATCAGGGTATGTTTTTGTAAATTTTGGACTTTTCAAAGTAGAATAAAGTCAAGATGAGGGGGCCACTATAAAATTTCTAGCCGTTCACTTATAAAAACGTTTTGTCAAGTGAATTAGTGAGGTCTTTCTTCTTGCAAAAGTTTTTCACTTTGACTCTGCTTGCATTTTGAGCATGTTTATTCCTTGACTTTGGTTATGTGTCAATTTCTTAATGTTCTTCTAACTATTATCTATCATAATTATAACCTTTTGAATCTATTTTGGGTGATGAAACATGTTTAGCTAATCAATGCGAATGACGATTTACTCAAGGGAAGATTCTTGCCTGACAAGATCCGGCAAGAAAGAAGAGTTTTAGGAGTTGTTTCTTTTTATTTTTGGAATCTTTCCAAAATAAAAAAAGGAATGGTCTTGTGAGAAGCCTATATAAAGTCCAAGTCCTCATTTGTAAAGGGACCTTTTTTTGTTGAATCTGAAGTGAGCTCTCTTCTTGCAAAAATCTTATTTGTGCTTTTCTTTGATTTTTGAGTGAGTGTGATGCTTGATTTTGGGTGTGTGACACTATTTTTAGGTTGATTGCATCTTTTTGAAGTGTCTTGACTTTATTTAACACTTCTTTAGATGATTAAAGTGAGAGATTGAAGATTTTTTGTAGGTTTTTGAGCTCTCTATAGGGCATATATCTAGCATATTTTTTGCATATGCAAATGTACTAAATGCCGAGAGATTCGAAATGGGCTAAAGCATGCATCAAATAGATCTATAACGAGGGCGGTACGGGCATTTTGTGATTCCACTTTGTGACACCATCAACAAGATTGGTCATGTCATCAATAAGCTTGTTGACATCTTGATCTTGATTTATCGCGATTGTATCGTGGACATGTGCTCTTGGACTGAGGGAGGATTGTGCTTGCACTCACATCGCCATCTACTTGACCATCGTGATTGCTTATGGACTTGTGGAGCTACATCACATGTGAATCATCCAAGGGACTATTTAGAAGATGTGCTTTTACTAATTGACTTGACAACCTTCCATCACATGTGCTTATGATGCCAATGCAACTAGATTGAGGTGTTATCTTCAGGGATTGATGATTTAGAAGTGTGTAGGTGTTCCCTATGCTGCAACTTGACCTTTGGTACTATTGTTGGAAGATCATGAATCGAATTTAGGTAACTTACATGATGGATTTTGAAATCATGGGATTGCATCACTCAGGCAATTGTCATCACTGTGTGTGAGGTTTCACTCTTTTCTTCAACAATTGAAGAGCTCATCACACCATCACTCTTACCTCTCGGGGTAGGAAATCATACCATCATGATCGATGGGTGATAAGTATAGTTTTATGGCATTGTAGGTTGGTAAGCCAAAAAGTAGGTTTCTCTTTTTCTTTTCCTTTCTTTTGTTTGATACTTTTAGTTCCTCTATTTTTGAGAATGTACACTTTTTAAGTGTGTGGATGCACTTGGAGTGACTCTTTCATGAAGCTCAAAGAATATTAAGTGCGGGATTCTTCATGTGAGATGCCCAGACAGCATTGCCAAGGTTCAAATGGATTGCATCATTAAGCTTAAAAAAAGGACTGCATCACAAAGAATCGGATTTTGCATCATTATACTAACATCTTAGTGATTATATCAACAAGAAGTCTTAGTTAATGTCCAAAAGTTGCATCCCAAGCAAGTGTCTCTCCTAATCTATGGGATTGCATCGTTAGTGCTAGACTCCTCGCAAAGGAGGAGCTAACACAATAGCAAGAACCTCTGGATTGCATCGCAAAGGAGGAGTTAACACAATAGCAAGAACCTCTTCATTAATTGATGACATAACAAGTCTCTGGTGCTTCATTTTGAATGAGAGAGCTAAATTTTCATAATATCTTCTAGAAGGTGTTTGCATCATGAAGGTTTACTTTATCATTATCATCCAAGGTCACTTATTGCAGGAAGATTGCATCGATGAGGGAGAATATCCAAAATAACCAAAATTACATGTTAGCCCTAATGACAAACCAAACTTGGTGATAGTGAATCGAAACCCACGATTGCATTCGCAAAAAGTAACGTTTCATCTTAACAATGGCATGAATTTTTTTTTTATATAAAGGAAGTTCGGCAATAGCCTACTCTCCCGGACTTGAATTAAATTAAGAAACAAAGGTACAAAAGAAGGGGACTAGTGCCCACGGGACCCCCCAAATCCCACAAGGCAGGGGAAGCTTGGTTGATTCCTAGGTTGCATTACAAAGAAGGTTGATCACCCTCTCGTCGCCCTCATGCGGGACCCACTTGGGTTTGAGCTTGTTGTTGATCAAAAGGAGGACTTGATGGTGCCTGAAGGGGGGGGATTTCTTACTGTTGACAATCCTTTTGCCAAGGAGGAAAAGAGATTTTTCAATCGACCACTCCCTGGGAGGGTCGCCAAAGTTGAGAGCACACCGCTCCCGCCAAATTTTCCACAGGACTTCCCCTCTGATTGCGTTCCAGAGAGCCGCAGAGCATCCAATCGCTTCTCCCAAAAGGACTTGTTTCCAACTAAGCTGTTTCTGAACTCTGATTTTCAGTCCAACCGTCTGCCAGATTCTGTAGGAGTTGGGGCAAGTAAGGAAGATGTGTGGGACATCTTCGATTGCACAGTGGCAGCGCTTGCACCACGGAGGGATCCCACAAATTTTGTTTGCCTTATGGTTAGTCCAAATTCCTCGATGAAGAATTTGCCATAGGAGAACAGACTTCTTAATCTCTATAAGTGGGTGCCAGATGCCCATGAATTTCATGTCCCACCGAAGCCGCGTCCAAGACAGGCACCACTTCTTGTTGAGGCTGACCTGGAGGTCAGTCGCTTCTTTGATGTTCGGGATTTTGAGTAGGCTATTCCCATTGTGCCATTTGAGACCACGCGCGTTCGGAGCATCATGTCCCATGAGAAGGCGGGTTTTGTGACGATCCCAAGCGAGGCATCTGCTTTGCAAGGTGTTCCATTCTTCGTAGGAGATGTTTATGCGAGGGTCGATATCCTCGTAGCTGATCCAGCTGTTGGTGTCATGTTTCCAGAGGTGTTTCCATTTTTTGAATCCTTTGTTCCATAACTTCTTGGCATTATGAGTGTTCCACGACTCCACACTCCTGATGCCATGAATCGGAAACCAAATAGAATCATTTTGTCTGATTCCGGCCGCCCACTTCCAGTCCTCACTAATTCTTGTGAAGCTTTTGACTTTATTCCAGCCCTTCCAAAGAGAGCAGACGAGGTTGGAGCCTTTCGGGAAGACAGGTATCGGGGAGAATAGCAGTGTCATGATGTCAAGGTTTTTCCAGTTCGGGGACCCCGTGAGAGCCAACTCATTTTTGTTTCTGAAGATCAGCTTGGCCCACGAGGCCTCCCTATTGCACCAAGCTTTAATCATCCATTTGGCTGCCAGTTTGTTAGCCATACACCCAATGTCCAGGATGCCAAGCCCCCCGCTATCTCTAGGGCTGGTGCAGATGGCCCATTTGATTTTAGGCACCCCCCTTCTGTTATGATCACCCGTCCAAAGAAAGTTTCTGCAGATGCTATTCAGTTTGGACAGGCCTTGCTCATTCGGTCTCCAGCAAGAAAGGAAATAGATGGTAGACGAGAGGAGGAACGTGTTGATAACCATCGCCCGTCCAGCGAGATTGATTTGCATGCCTCTCCAGTAATTGAGCTTGTTTTCAAGTTTGGCCAGCACCCAGTTCCATCGCTGCTCCATAGAGACGCCAAACCCCAGGGGGATTCCTAGCAGCCGAAAGATTTGGCCCTGCGGAATGATTTGGCAGCCATGATCAATGAGAAGGCCAGGTTGATGTCCCACAATGGCCCTAAAGGCGGTCTTATTGTGGTTGATTTTGGATCCAGAGGCCTCACAAAAGGTATGAAGACACCTCCAGAAAGTCTCCAGGCTGGTATTATCATTGTGAACGAACGCGTTCATATCGTCGGCAAAAAGTCTCATGATGATTTGACTGTGGTCGTGGGGTAGCTGGAGGCCTTTGATATTGCCAGCCTCCACATGATGAGCCACAAGTCTGCTCAGCCCCTCAGTGGCGATGGCAAAGAGAAGGGGGGCAAGGGGGCACCCTTGCCTAATAGATCTTTTAAGATGGATCGCCTTCGAAAGTTTGCCGTTAACGTTAATTTGGGTCGTTGCGTTGCCGAGAAGGGTCGCGATCATCTTGGTGAATTTCTGACTACATCCGAGGTCTTGGAGCGACTGCAGAATATAGTCCCATTCGAGCCTATCGTAAGCTTTGTCAAAGTCGATCTTGAGGAAGACCACATCTTGATTAGACTCATTTGCAAATTGTAATACCTCCTAAGCGCATGGATAAATGTAGCTCTTTCTTCTTTTTTCCGACAACTCGCCAAGAGGTGAGAACCCCTTAGGACATTACTGAGGTTTAAGATTTCTAGCGATGGCATTAATAGAATGGAGCTGGGCAAAAGGGGATCTAAAAACCAGCATAGGAGTACATTAAAAGTCTATCTGCTAAATAGCTAGAGAACAAAGCTTGTTTCCACTTCCTAGGAGGGATTTCATACAAAATATATGAGAAATTTCATTATCTATGGCACATTTCATATTGATCAAAGTATGCCAGCCAGATTTATCCAAGACCTTGCTTTGATATTTCTGGCTATCTTGGTGCTTCCTTAAGGCTTGTGGGAGATTCTCCCTCCCTTTTTGCATCCTGGTGATGTGTGTGGGCTCTTGCCCCCTGGACTTTTTGTACATTACCTTCACTGATATACTTTTCTGTTTCTCTCAAAAAAAACAAAGAATGGAGGTGGGCAAGTGTGGCTAAGCATCGAATGAATTCTCTATTAGCTGGCATGCACTTCTTGTCCAAAGTGGGGAACACGGGAATTAATTGAGCTAAGGGCTTTATTGTTGTGTTTACATTTGGCATGCAACGTTTTTCTCGTTAAGTCATCCAATATATGCCGATTGCATCGTTCGTCGTTGCATGTTTTGCATCAAGATGCGTGTACCATTGGGAGGCTACAATTGCATCGTGAGGAGTCATTGTTCCCATTTTTGTCGGGTATATATATATATATATATATATATATATATATATATATATATATATATATATATATATATATATATAAGGAAGGAAAGGTGATTGATATCATTTACAAAATCTAAGGGACAGATGTTTTGGGATACGCGCAATAGAGTAAGCGATTGCATTGCTAAAACACACCCGTGTGCATCACAAGGCATAAGATTGGGCACCGATTGCCTTGTGTGCGTTGGAAGCAAAAAATACAGTTTGAGAAAAGGACAATTAAGAGGTGCTGAAGGAACCCAGTGCAGAGAGTAATGAGTATTAATGATGGCATCAATTTTCAAGGGTAAGCGTCCCATTGTTCTAATGGTTGAGTCTTCGGTCTCTTGAGGTGGAGGTCGAGAGTTCAATCCGTGGGTTGGATATGTAATAGTTTTGACCAGTCTAAATCATGTAATAGCTTTGAACAATCTAAATCAGTTGAAACTAGTTGTAATCTTCTCTAACCCCTGCTTAATGGGATACAGGGGGTCTTGCGGGTACTACGCCCATTCATTTGTACAATTATTCTTTCAAAGTTAAAACTCGAAAGAATAGGCATTTGTCAAACCTCCATTAAAAAAAAAGACACATGTTTAGCTTCCTTATACTCATCTCACAGGATCTTGATGTATCTTTCTGTGCTAGATCAAATGTAACTCTTGGCAGGCAATTTTCTTTTGGTCTTTCCAAGTATGTTTGTATCTTTGGCCTAGAATTGGCAATTTTCTTTTGGTCTTTCCAAGTATGGTTGTATCTTTGGCCTGAAATGGTGCTTATCCTCTGCACTGATGGAATCTTCAATTATTTAATTTAATTCTCTTTTTGCTGCTTAATAAAAAAACAAGACGAGTGAGAAAGATAGCATCGGTAAGCCTTCTTTGACCACTTTATGAATTGATTGAAGGATCCTACCACTTCTTGCCATTATAGCTCATAAGATTAGCAGCCACATCATGCAAGGGTGACCACTAATTAGCAAGTAGTAGGAGAAGCTCAAGGGCAAAAAACACATCGGCCAATTCACACTTACAAGAACATCGACACAATTCCGTTTCCAGCTTTCACTCCATAAGGATCTATGCAAACTCTTTTATGACCTCACAAATAATTTGAAGTTCAAAATCTCGTTGAAAGCATCACTAGTGTATTAAGTGAAGTGAAAGTGTCACATAATCTTCAGAGGATATGGTTGAACCTCACCCTAAGAGTAGGGATTAGGAAGTGATCCTCAACCATGGCTTTTGGGACAAGTGGTTAGCCCATTGTACTCCTAGGTAGGAGATTGTGAGTTCAATTCCAACAAAAAGGAATTCCCCAAGAGCATTTCCAAAGAGTTACGATTCTGCCTTAAGGTGAAGAACTCCTTAGGGAATCGTAAGGCATTGGGGAACAAAAGAGCATACAGTTTTGCATCCACACATTGAAGAGATCATTGAAAGAGGGGGGCAAAAATTTATTTGATTGATTGTGTTTAAAAATTCTTTCCATAATTGTTTCATTTGGGAAGTTTTATGAGTAGTAAAAGAAAACAACTTTCGTTGTGGCATCAGATTTTCAAGAGCTTTTTGTTCGTGCATTGTGCATTTTCTTACATAAGCATTTGCTTTCCAACTTCCTTACATGCATTTGAGGTCAAGGAGAACTTTAAGCCGACATAAATCTATCAAGAGTCACCTTTCTCTGTAGGAAGTAGTTATAAACCCTTTAGCCACATGTGAAAGCTCTCATCAAGTAGTGAGTCTGCATTAAATTAGAACCATATGGTGGCTTCTGAGGACATGCATGTGAGCCCCATGAATCCCAACAAGGGAGGACCATCAAGCAACAACTATTGAAACATTCTAGAATTCCAAAAAATCAATGCCCATTGGATATGCATCTATTTAGATAGACTCAATCAACAAGTGATTAAGCTTAAAAAACCTAACTACTTAATTGTAGTTCTACACCCAATAGTTAAGTTTTGCAATGATCGCTAGGAGGATGAGGAACTATCGATCTTCTTATTTCCAACCTTGAGTATACAAATGAGAAAGGAGAGATAGTAATTTTGGATGGCATGGGTGACAATGACACACTTGAGATTCCACCCATATCACCTAAAGGAATGGTACTTACATGCATGCACATACTCCATTTTGTGAAATCCCACCATTTGTGGAAGGCCATCTATATTGAAAAGAGTATGCACAAGAGGTATTGGACCGATAATATAGCTACTCCACCTACCACAAGAGTGGTAGTCCATGTGTACCATAACAAGTACATTCCTACTCTCTTGCCTGAAATATACATATACGTATACATATACATATACATATACGTATACATATACATATATATATATATACCTATACCTATACATATATATACATATACCTATACCTATACATATACATATACATATATATATATATACCTATACCTATACATATACATAAACATATACCTATACATATACATATACATATACATATACATATTGTAGCTCAGTGATGAGTAGCACCTCCTTTAATGTCAATCCGGGAAGACATGAGGATGGTATGAAGACCTCGAGCAAGTGAAGGCACAAATGTGTGAGTGAGAAGCACACCAACATGCACACACATACACACACACGCGCACACACAGCAAGAACAAAGAGAGTAGGACAATGGAATCACTTCTATTACCAAGAAGTTCTCATACAAGCTCAAAACTACAAGAAGCTAGCCCCAAAAATGAGCTCTCTAGCTCTATTTATAGTTTTTGACTAGCTCTGGCCCTGTCCAGACCTAGTGTCCCGCCTAGTTAAAAATTAGGTTCCAGGGCTTATTTGAGGGCTCAAACGAGATCTAAAAAATATGAAAATTGGCAGGCAACTACCTCTAAAGCTCCCCAAGCTCGAGGACTCCTCGGCTTGTAGAAAATGGAGCTACAAAAAGATGAAACGATATCTACAAGGGTTTCTAGTGATGAGAATCACTTTTAAAATGATGTAAGGTTTGGTAAAATTTTAATAGGTTGCCTTAGTGCTAGATCCGCATGCATGCCCATACTTGGCTTCTTCCCATATGATGCCAACACTCTCCCCCCCCTAGCGTCTGTCGCCTCTGACACATCTCTGCTCCACCGTTTGATCAATGTACTGTTGTAGTATGTCGGTAGCCAATTCTTGTTCTTTAATCCGTAGTCCTTTGACCAGGTCTCTCTGTAGGGCATCCCAATTAACTGCTCCAGGCATGTCAAGTTATGGTGTGGTGTAGAGCTCTGAGTGCATTGTTTGTTCACATGCGAATAGTTGTAGTAGGTGGGTTGGGCGTGGCGCGAACACTTCTGAGTGTGCTTCCCAGAACCCCGTGGTGAACATGTCATCAAACGTTTGCTTGTAGCAAGCAGGGAGATACCTGATTCTTGCGTGTCATGCGTAAGCGACTCGTATGCTCGGGGTTGTGCTCATATCATAAAGTAGTTCATAGTTACCGTTGATGAAGCCCGGAATTGGCGGCTGGATATTACGTACATTTCGAAAAGTCTTTAGCACCACTTGCATCATGTCCAAAATTTTGAGCATCATCTGTGCAGCGACATCTGGCATGGGGTGAAGGCGTGGCATCCAATGTCTGATGGTAGCTATCATATATGCTACTGTAGGTGTGCCTGTTGGTGGTGCGATCGAGGGGTAATTCAGCCATTGTTTGCAATTTGCGTTGTTCTGAACCTTTATAGCAAATGCTTTCCATGATCGTCTTCATTGAATTGGTCTGAAGCAAGGGTTATACTTCAAATGCATGGGAGCGTGGTCCCATGTTCTAAGCATTTCTAGATAGGTTTCGAGTAACTTTTGCCTCCAGATGGGTTGGAATATGGCCCCTTTTTTGGCTACCTCTGGAATATCCTCTGGTTCGAATTGTGTTGCGAACGTGGGGTACCTGTTAGTGACTCTTTTGATTTCTGCATTGTAGTCGGCCAATAATACAAAATAGGGTTTATATTGTAATTCAGAACTAGTTATCAGTCTTCTAGGGGCCAGGTGTCTGAAATACTCTGATTGAAGTATGGTTTCTTCAGTGGTCCTCATTGCCAGCATCTGAGTGGAGATACGTTCCTCCTGAGTTGTCCCCATTTCTTCTACCTATTTCATCCATGCCAAAGGAGGCTCTTCATAAGTGTCTTGTCCTTCCTCCATGATTCTGCCTCCTGGAAGGGGTGTGTTAAGATTTGGGTAGTGGCAAGTGGCTGCCCGAGGGCTGGGAAATATGAAGGGTGACCTATTATAGTTTGGTCGGGGGCGGGGTGGCCTATATGGGGTTCAAGAAGTTGGCTGAAACTAGTGGATGGAGGTAAAGGGCAGGATGGAGAAATGGTGGTGTGTGGTATAGTTTCACTAATGGCTATTACTGGTTGTTCAGGAAAACTGGTAGTGAGGGTTTCGGAGGGCGGGATGGGAGGTGATGGTGGAGATGGTATCTGTGTATTTACCTCTGGTTCATCAATGTTAGTTGGGCTGGCCATGTGAACATCTTCTTGGGTGGTGGTAGGGAGGGCTGTAGAGACTTCCATTTGAATCATCTTCCCCCTTCGTGGTTGTGTATTGATCCTTCGTTGATCGTATTGAGGAGGGTTGCGATGTAACATGATCCGCATAGCTTCTATAATCCCATATGTCTCCGCCAAAAGGTTCAATGATTCTACAAAGTGGGGATCCACGTTCTCCGCTTGCAACATCTGGTTCATTAGTGCTCTATTTGCCTCTTCTGATAGCTTATGTCTATTTTGTACCTGCCTGATTGTTTTGTAGAGCCTTTTAAGTTGTGCAGTGTAAGCAGGGGTTTCCTCCTCACTCTCCTCTGATTCAATCCTCTGCACCTCCTCTTGTTCGTGTGTGCCTCCCGCCTGAGTGTGTTGTGCCTCATCTTCCCAATGTACCCTTCTTGCCTCACTCTGTGGCCGTTCTCTTTGGGATGATGATCCGGGACCGTCATTGTCAAAAAATAATTCACTCTCAGACAAGTGTGTTGTTTGTAAGAAGCTTTCAAAGTCAAAGGATGGATCTGATGCCAATGTAGCCATGGATGCAAGCTCAGCATCTGTGGGTAGTGGGGGGGCTGATGGAGTGGATTGTACCAAGTCTCCTGATTGTAGTCCGTGGAGATGGATCGTGAAAGGGGCTGCTTGTTCTTCTTCTCTACAGGAGGTCTCTGTGGCAATTTCGCGAGGAATCAGAACCTATGAAAGTGATCCACGCATTCTTTTAGTGGGTTGAACCCCTGATTTCCGCCCCTGGAAGAATTCCAATTATGAGTACTTGAGGGCTTGTGCAATTGGCACATCATAAGCCAGGCATCTGTAGATGATTCTTGTAATGGTGCAGCAGCCATTCAAAGTAGGCTTCCTCACTCCTCGCTTGCCTGCTTCATATAACTGATCAAGGATCCATACTGGCATTTTCATAGGTAAGCTCCCGGTCTCTGCTAGGTATAACCCATACCAAATCTTCTTATGAGGCTGGGTGAACCGGTCTTGCATCGAAAATGCGAAGTGTTGAAGGCACATCCGCAGTGGTATGGCGATGTTGGGGGTGAGGGCACACATTTCTTTCAACTTCTTGATTTTGTTGTTCTTCATTGACTCTGGTATCAAAGGATCTCGATCGGAGGGTACATGGGTGCCATACATCTGAAGGGCCTCCCTTATTAAAGTGATATTCAACTCAAACTTCTTCATTTCTTCCTAGTTTGATAGAGAGGGCACCAGGAATGTGCCTGAATGATCTTTGTCTCCTGTTGCCTTGAGAGTTGCATTCAAGTAGTAGCACCGAAGAAAATCAGGTCTAGGCAAGGCTGCACTAAAATAATCTTGCAATCCTGCTTTTTGCCAAATATCTTGAAGAGGGGCAACATTTTGCAGTGCTTCAAATTCTCGTGAGAAGAACTAAAAGGTCCACCACACTCCTCCACATCCCAACTTGGATTCCCAGATATGATCTGCGTCTCCCAAATCTCTTGGCATCTCATTGAACCAATGAGGATGCCCCTTTACTCTTTCTGTCAAGCCACTTGGTGGATCCAGAATGGGAATTCTTCTCACATTCAAAAGCTCTTCAGGCCTTGCTGTCAGTGGGGCCTCCACAGGCATGGTATCCCAATTGCTTTGAGTGCTAGTGCCTGCCTGAGAGCTCCTGCCTGCTGCTGCTTCCATGGGAATCGGGTGCTTATCTGCTAGAAGAAGAAAGGCACATTAGTGTTGCATAGGAAACAGGATGTAATGGTGTTCCCTCCACAATACTAACATGACAATCCAGATGGTTAGTCGTTAGAGGTGAAGTGTTTGTGATAGATGTGAGTGATGATTAGAGGTTAGTGTCATCCTAGATGCATACTTTGGTTATGCAATGGACTCAGAATGCACCTATATCAGAGTGGATGGATTTACAAAATTGGGTCAGGGGGTTTGATACAGGGTTTAGTTTGCCAAACTTTAATCGAGGATTCGTAGTTCTTAGAGCTAAGGACAGGTAAAGATTTATGAGCGACATTGTGCTGGATTTGGGACCTTTTGGGTACCCATTTCCAGACAGTCCTAGGTTTGACTGAGTGTGTGTTAGTGTGGGATTTAGGTAGAGTTCCTGAGTTGTTTTTCAAGAGGACTTGTGAGTGTTGAATTATGCCCGTGACTAGAGTTGGAGCTATTTGGGCTCGAAAATAGACCTTGGGCACCCATATCTATCTAGCATTGGGGCTAGCCTTCATTGACCGCTTAGGGACCCAAATAGATGTGGTATGCCTAGGAGGTTGCCTAGGGTACTCCTTCACTTGTATCCTTGCTGGTGTAGCTTGTGTTGTGCCTCCTCAAGAACCTGTTACTAGAGCCGTGGGTTTTCCATCCTTGCGTATCCAGATCTGCTTCGCGCCACGAGTTACTCCTTGTTGCACTGGTTGGCGCTCCTGCCTCTTGATCAGCGACCTCCTTCGTGTTGTGTGATGTTTGGTCTGCATGTTTAGAATCTTCTTTGTAACAGCTAGGAATTCCTCATTGACTCCTTTACCTTCGGTAAGATTGACAATCCTCTGCACCATAGAACTCTCGACAAGAACATCATCGTTATCTTCATGTGGATTCCTGGAGAGACCAGGAGTTGGTGCCTTTCCTAATGGGTTGAGTGCTTGATTTTCCAATTCAATCGTAAGATAGCTTTGGCCTGCCCAAGCCTGAAGAAGTCCACTTCTTAGGTTGAGGTTGACTGCGTGATCATAGATCCAGTCTTGGCCCAAGACAAGAGGTTCAGTAAGATCCTCGTCTTCGCATACTAGCACTTTTGCTGGCATGAGGACCTCTTGAATGTAGAGGGGAAGCTCCACCTCTCCCATGCAAGGGGTTTCGACACCTCCTAATCCTATGAGATATGCTTCTAGGGGTTTTACCTCCAATTGCAATTGTTGGCAGTAAGAAAGGCAAACTGCACTAGTGGCGGCTCCTGAATCAATTAAAGCTCTCACGCTCCTTGTACTGTTTCCTTGTCCTACTTCTAGGGTCACAAAAGGTCGTCGATCAACTATCGTATGGGTCCGCTTACCTGAAGCCTCACACATGGCAATGTGGTAACCATGAGCTTCAAGATTGTCAGTCATGGCCTGACCTCTACCTTGTCTTCGTAGTTTCATTCGTCGAATGCGTTCTAAAGCTTCGGCCTGTGCTTCTTCTTGAATTTGCTTTTCCTCTTCCTTACGTTTTTTTATAGTAGTGAGTCGAGTAAGCATTTCTTTGGTTAGTGGTTCTTGATATAGCTTGACTCTGCATCTGCTTATGTAACTTGGTAGTATGTCACCTTCTAGAGTGGCTAGTTGTACTGCTCCACTTGTGGAGATCCTATTGATTATCATAGGTCCATAGCCTCTTTTCTCCAATTTTCGTGCATGTTGCTTCAATGTGTAGACTAGGACTAGATCTCCTGCCTTCAAGCCTTTATCCTTCACATGTGTATCAAAATACGCCTTTTGCCTCTTCTTGGCTGCATAGATTCCTGCTGCAGCTCTCAATCGTGTCTCACCTAAACGTTCAAGATCAAAGATTCTAGAGGATAGTTCATGGCCAGTCCAGTCATGCTCTTGTGCTACTCGTAATGTAGGTATTAAAAAAATCCAATGGTAGCACCGCATTCTGGCCAAAAACCATCTGAAAGGGTGTGGCTTGGAGTACCGTTTTATAGGCCACTCGGTATGCCCAAACAGCGTGGTGTAGCTGTTTGTCCCAATCAGAGCGTTTGTTATTCACCAATTTAGTCAGCACATTGCATAAGATCTTATTTGTGCTCTCAGCCTGACCATTAGCTTGTGGATGATAGGGAGCAGACTTCTTATGTATCACCAAGAATGCTTGGAGAAGGTTTTCTATGACTTCATTCAAGAAGTATTGTGCCTCTATCACTCACCAACTCTATTGGCAATCCGTACCTCGTGAACACATTTTCAAATAAGAACTTTGATGTTGTTTGAGCATCATTTTTTGTAGTGGCTTTCACTTCTACCCACTTGGTTAGATAGTCTGTGGCCACAATGATATACTCAGCATGTGAACCCTTAGCTGGGGGATTAATAGGACCCACAAAGTCTATTCCCCACTTAGAGAATGCACATCCACCCATCATAGGCTTCAATGGCATCTCATCCTTGCGTATGGGATACTGGGTTCGCTGACAAACCTCACACCTCTTCACATAGGTATGTGCATCCATGTGAAGGGTGGGCCACCAAAATCCTGCAAATAGAATTGCCTTGATCACCCTATCTTGACCAAAGTGTCCTCCTGCTACACCTTGGTGAGCAATCTCTAATATCTTCAGATATTCGCTCTCGTGGACACACAATCTAAGATACCCATCTTTTCCTCGTCTGTATAGATTATCTCCAATGAGAGCATAGTCTAGCGCCTCTTGTTCTAAGCTCCTTTGTCTAACCAGAGTCATTTCTTGAGGGAATGTTTTCGTCCTCAGAAAGGCCACTAATGGCTCGCTCCAATCTAGCACTAGAGACACGCGATAAAGGGTGGCATGTTCCACTGGTGGCTTAGTGCAGCAAATTGGGCATTCCTTGCACATCGTATGAACCTCTGTTTCCATAGTTGGCCAGTATACTCCAAATCTCCTCAATGTTTGTAGGGTTCGTTGTTTTGAGTAGTGTTGCTCTAATGCACCTACATGTGCTAATTGCAACCACTTCGCGTACTCGTCCTCTTCCACACAACAGGCTAATACCCCGTGATCTGTATGTTTGTACACACTTCCTGCCATGATATGATACTTCTGGGCTTTTACTATCTCCCTATCTTGTGTGTTTATTATTGGGTGGTTAGGCCCATATGTCAATAATGGCACTAATGGCTTAGCCCACTGAGGTACAACTTCCAATTTAAACAAGTAAGCATCAGGTAAGTCATCTGACACTCCTTGTGGGGCCTCTCCAGATGTGAGCCTAGAGAGATGGTCTGCTCTCAAATGAGTCCTTCCTTTCCTCACTACTACCTCAAAGTCATATTCCATTAGTAAGAGAAACCATCTTACTAATCTGCCTGTATTACATGGCTTGTTTACCAGGTACAGTAGAGCTTGGTGATCAGTAAAAAATTTGAACTTATTTGCAAGCAAATAGTGTCTAAACTTTTTAACCGCGTACACCATGCCTAATCCTTCTCGTTCGGTGGTTGTATAGTTCCGTTCAGCAGCATTCAACTGTCTACTGGCATAGGCAATAGGAAGATCCATATTACCTTCACCCGTAGGTTGTGCAAGTACACATCCAATAGCATAATTGGAGGCATCCACATGAACATGGAATGGCTTGTTCCAATCTGGTGTGGTCAAGATTGGTGCTGAACATAACCTTCGTTTAAGCTCATTGAAGGAATTCTCACATTCATCAGTCCACTCAAAGTTAGTCGGAAGTCTGTACATGGGCTTTGCAATGACAGCATACATGTGAATGAACCGGCGGTAGTAACCACAATGCCCCATGAAAGCCTGTACTTCCTTGACGTTCTTTGGCCTAGGTAGTTCTGCGATGGCTCTCACTTTCTCTTCGTCAGTGAATATGCCGTTCTTAGACACTATGTGTCCTAGAATTTTGCCTTGCCTGACCATGAAAACACACTTTTCTGGGTTCAGGCAGACTTGATATTCTCTGCATTTATCAAAGATTTGTTTGAGTTCAGGTATATGGGTCTGTCTAATGTTGGAATGAGTGCAAAGATCATCAACATAGACTTCCAAATTCTTCCTCAAGAACTCTTTAAACACGTGACACATTAATCTTTGAAAGGTAGCAGGTGCATTGGTAAGCCCGAATGGCATTACCCGAAAGGCAAATATGCCCCACTCTGTGGCAAAAGTCGTCTTATGTTGATCTTCTGGTGCAATGGCTACTTGATTGTAGCCAGAGAACCCATCTAGGAAGTTGTACACTTCCTTGCCTGCTACCCTTTCTAATAAATGCTCGGTGATAGGAAGCGGATAACTATCCCTGATAGTGGCTGCGTTAACCTTCTTCAAGTTAATGCAGACACGTAATTTGCCATTCTTTTTGGGCACCACTACAATGGGGGATACCCATTCAGTATGCTCAATTTCATAGATAAATCCAGCTTCAACCAAGCGATCTATCTCTTCCTTGATCTTGGCCGCATAGTTGTCATTGTATGTGTATGGCTTTTGCTTAGAGGGCCTAGCCTCTGAAGTCATGGGTATCGTATGTGAGCATATGTCAGGGTCTACACCTTTCAGGTCCTTGTAGCTCCAAGCAAATACATCTCTGTACTCTCTTAGCAAAGCTACCAACTCTTGCTCTTCTTCTTCCATCAGGTCATGCCCTATGTAGGCGCATCTTTCTTCTCCCTCTTCTATGGCGACAACTATTTTCTTGGTAGTTTCCTTGCTATCATAGGCCTCTCTTGCTTGTGCCTCACGTTTAGGCATTCTTATCATGACTCTCCTATCGTCTATCTCATATTTTTTAAAGTTTTCAGGGACCTCAAATAAGGATTCTTCTGCCTCCGGAGTGACTTCCTTCTTCTTTCTTTTCTTTCCTCCACTCTTAGTGGCTACTTGTGTGGCTAACCTCACATCATTCGTGATTTCTCCGTGTCTCTGGGGGTAAGCTTCAACTTCATAGAAGTATTCTTCATCTGATGTAAAAGGTGGGTCCATAATGATTGACTCTAAGTCGGAGTCACTTGCATCCTCAAATGTATCAGGGCTAGGTTCGCATTCCTCTAAAACTGCATCTCCCATGATTGACTCTATTGAGAAGACTGAAATGTCATAGCCATCCTCATCACAGTGGGGTGTCCACTGCTCTTCATTGATGGCTACATCCATTGTTGCTAAAATTTCTGCCCAGCCGTGAGGTTCAAACTCTTCATCGAGAAATACTACAGGTGCATAGGCTGGGTCTTGAATTGATCTATGTGTCTCTTTCGCACCTACCTCTCTGGCTTTTTCTCTTTTCTCTTCTTCTACTGCCACTTTGCACATCCATAAGTGGGTGTCTTCATGCATCCATGAGGATCCTGATCCTATGGAATGCACTAACTCCGTGTCATCCTTGGATCTATGAATGGGATTCCATTGAATGGGTGGTACGTCTCTATGAGAGTAATCCTTGAGATTGACTTTGGTTGTAACACCTAAGTGCTACAAAAGTATATAGCAAAAGTATGTTCGAACTCAACACCACATGTAGTGAGAGTTATACCTTCTAGCAATCCCAAGGGCCTCTCAATATAGCAAAAGTCGCATATAGCAAAAGTATGTTCGAACTCAACACCACATGTAGTGAGAGTTATGCCTTCTAGCAATCCCAAGGGCCTCTCAATATGGCCATCGGCCATCTGCAATTTCATTCTCGTTGGTCGGAGTGCTGGCTTGCCCCAACGCTTCCATAGGGAAGTTGTAGCAATTGCAACTCCTGCACCTGAGTCCAAAATTGCCTTGGTTGTGTATCCCTGATGGGTAACTGGGAGATAGGTATTTCCTTCTTCTCCTTCACTCATGTCTCCTATCTTCTCCAATGGTATTTCAGGCACTGTTCTATGAGACCCCAAGTGAAAATAGTGGGGAGCCTGAGTATGCTAATGTCATGTACACAAACCCCAACTCTAGACCTCAACCTAGGCAGGTACGACCCCCATTTCCTAGAGGACCATGCTTCAGATGTCAGGGAGATCACCTTATACGTGATTGTCCACTGCCTGCCCCTGCACAACCCCAACCAGTGACAATTCAAGGTTTCTGTCAAGACTGCGGAAAAGAGCATCTCCTAGGAGATTGCCCAAAGAACCCTAATAACATGCCTAAAATCACTCCTATCAATGTCATTGGGTTAGTGGTAGACTCTACGGGAAGTATAACTTCCACAGCCCCATTGCATGTGGTCACTAGAGCCCAAGCCTTGCAGCAAACTCAAGGAGTAGGGCAGGAAAAGAGTTCTGAGGTTAGTGAGACAGAGAGTATAACCAAGAAAAGGACAAGAGCATGGAGAGATAGCCGGGAGAGAATGAAAAGACAATGGTCACAGAAAATGAGCGAACTTGAAGAAAGCTTGAGAGAAACCAAAGCAAAGATAAGTGAACTCGCATCTCAAAACCACTCTCACACCACCCCTCCACCACCTTTCCCTTTACCCGCCAATCCATCTTCTTCCATTCCCCAACCTTTCAATACACCACCCTTAACCCACCCACCACCCAGAGTAGGATCAGTCCTAACCGATCCCACTCCTGAAGATCTAGACATGATGCTTAAAGCATATCAGGCCAGAATCCAAGAAGGGCCCAATGTAACAGATCATGAGAAATGTTACCCTAGAGCCGATCTAGAGATAGAGCGAACAAAGCTTTGTGCTAAAATGGTCGAATTGGCGCAAGCCACGTTTGAAGCCAGTCGCTTGTTCAATGGCTCTAACCCCATCAGAACACCATTGCACTTTGATGGTCTATTGGATATATTGGAGAGGTTACTTGCAAAGTCTGGAAAAGGAGCCACCTCCCAGGCTAAGGAGAGGGCAAGTGATAGAATAAGCATTCCTCCGCAGGGAGCTTATGTGCCTAACTCCACTGAACTAGACACCTCTTCTTCTATGAATAGGTATTCACCAGAGTTCCTGAGAGAGATTCAAGAAGAGAAGTGGGCAAAGGAGAGTGAAGTCCCTCCTCCCATTGAACTTGTGGATGACGCACATGATCAATTCCCACAATGTCCCTTCTATTTATGAAGAACAGGAAAGTGCCCACTCTCATGAGGGGTTAGACTTTGAGTCTAATTCCTTGCAAGAGTTACCACATTTCACAAGCCCATGGGAAACCAAGTCTACTTGCCTGAGAGCACCCACAGTCATGATAAGAAACGAAGATTCGTCCTCATAATAGTATGACTTGTTATGCTCGGGTGACTGCATGTAGTAAGCCTGTGGGCTATCAATATGTGTGGAGTCAAAACTATGGTCACTTGGATCACTGTCTGATAGCAATGGGGTGACTGGGACTATGGCTCTGTTCAGATTTTCTTCAGCAGATGCATATTTCACTGGGATCACATTGGTTGGAGCAGGGGGTTGCTGCACTAGGACTGGTTGAGGTCTCTGCTGCCCTTGATAAGGTGGCAGATAAGGTTGCTATGGTCTGTTGTATTGTTGTTGTGGGTACTGATTCTGGTATCTACCCTGTTGTGGATATGGCTGAGGGTAATTTTGCCTAACAGTTTGTTTGTTATATGGGCAGTCCTGTGCAGTGTGGTTGGTGTACCTTCACTCTATGGTGCAGTACTGGCTACTAGGATTCACCTGGGGTTGGGCCATAATGGGACATACATTTGCCATATGGTCACCTCCACAAGTGTAGCACCGCTTAACTCGGGCAAATCTTGGAATTTGTTTGCTAGAGACACCTAGTTTTTGAGCTACCTTCTCTGCAAGTTCCTCAATGGATGTGGACTGACCAGATGTGAGACTACTGGAGCTATCCGAATCCTTATAGATTTTTGATAGCTCTAACTCCTCGCCTAGATTATCCTCAATGTCTATGCACATGCGCACGCATTCTTCTATAGTTCTGGGGTCCTTCAAATACACATATGACCTAAGCTTGGTGCTCAACAAGCCATCTAAAAACAAAGCCACTTGCTTGGTTGGTGTGGGTAACTCAGGCATCGGGCACCTCTCTAGGTATTGCCTAAACCGTCTTCCTACTAGTCTGACCGTCTCTTGAGGTGTTTGCTTGAAGCTATGAATTAGTGAGGAAGTGTTGTGCCTTATGCCACTCTTAGAAAACTCAATTGTAAATGCCTCTAGGAGCTGGTCTATGTTTCTGAAATGCCTCTCGTTCAGTGGTTGAAACCATGTAAGGGCAGTGTTCCTAAGGGTTAGACCAAAAGCATTATATTGTGTGAATAGGTCCTCTACCTGTTCAGCTTTCAAGACTTGCCTAAATTCTGCCACATGGCCATAAGGGTCTCCAGTGCCATCGAAGTAATTCTTTATGGACTTCACTAGTTGAGTTGGCCTCAGGGTCCTAGTGTGTTCTCTCGGCCTTGGCAAAGGAAAATCATCAGCATTTCTTTGGTTCCTTGGGTCTCTAAATCTCTCGGTTTCTTCTCTATCCGTCCTTGTTCTCCTTCTTTCTCTTCCTTGGGGGTTGGCAAAGCTTACTTCAGGTCTATCTCTACTTCTATCTCCTTGAGCTCCATGAGCTTGGGAAGTCCCAGCTCCTTGGTGGCTGTAGGACACATTGGACCGAGGTTGGGGAAAAACAAATTCACCCTTCCATGTGTAGGCATGTCTGCCATGCTCAGTGACCACGAAGATCCTCTCTGATGTATTGTCTAGGTAGGTTACTTTGCCTGGGCTGTCAGGGTCTTTAAACTCATAGATTGTGAGGGATCCTATTTCATGAGGCTGGGTAGGCTTATACCTCCAAAAGGCCTCATCGGTTCCACGGTTTAAAAGCAAATCTATGCTTTTATTATCTTGGGGAATCCACTCTGGAGTCATAATCCTGGTCAAGACTGATTTACCACGAGGAGTCCTAGGCTCTCTCTCTAAGTTCCCTTGCTCTATATCACCCATGTCATTTCTGCGATCACATTCCCGAACTCATCTGTTCTATCTGGGAGAGTGCTGACTACATAAATAGTCCCTTCTTTATCTAGGTATGCTCCATTCTCGAATTTGACTACCGGGTGTTCTAGTCCATGGGGTTGATCAGGGTTCTTAATCTGGACCACTGATCTTCTCAGGCCGTCTTCGTAGATGCGAGCACCTAAACGATTAGTCCTGATGTATTCCAATTGAGTCTTGTAAGGTCCTTTTGGCTTTTCTAGGTATGCCACCCCTGAACTACCTACTGGTCTCTCCATGTTATAGGACATCTCAGAATCACTTGTTTCTGATCTGGGAGTGTATGGGTAATCACTCAACTGCTGGGCCCAAGACCTAGCAGTGTGATTGACACTAGCTTCAGAAGATCTGAGGCTTTGTCTGTCTTGGCCTAAGTGTCTGCCTGACCTAAGATTCATATGCCTGGTTTCTCTACCCCCTTGATCCCAAGCACACTCTCGTTGCAGGTTAATTGGCACCAATCACTTTGTTCTTTTTAGTTGATCAGGGTTCTTAATCTGGACCACTGATCTTCTCAAGCCATCTTCGTAGATGCGAGCACCTAAACGATTAGTCCTGATGTATTCCAATTGAGTCTTGTAAGGTCCTTCTGGCTTTTCTAGGTATGCCACCCCTGAACTACCTACTGGTCTCTCCATGTTATAGGACATCTTAGAATCACTTGTTTATGATCTGGGAGTGTATGTGTAATCACTCAACTGTTGGGCCCAAGACCTAGCAGTGTGATTGACACTAGCTTCAGAAGATCTGAGGCTTTGTCTGTCTTGGCCTAAGTGTATGCCTGACCTAAGGTTCATATGCTTGGTTTCTCTACCCCCTTGGTCCCAAGTACACTCTCGTTGCAGGTTAATTGGCACCAATCACTTTGTTCTTTTTAGTTGATTATTATGTTATGCCCTTGTTCAAGATCACGTCGTCAGGAATACTTAAGTGAAGTTCGCACTTGATAATTGATCGATTCAAGTTTACTTTTTTCCCTTAGGGTTTTCGCACTTAAGACCTACTTAATGCTTGCACTTAGTTGATTAGTTCTCTTGGACTTGATTCGTGCCTGACATTGCCCTAATTAATTACCACACCTAAGTTGTACTTAGCCTAGGCTAGGAATTGACAAAGGAGGGTTGAGAGAACTTCCAACCTCAATCCTCTGGTTGCTCAGACTTCTGCACAAGCCCAGGAAGCCTTCTTCCAAGCTTGGTACACACCCTTGCTAGCTTGCTTTGAATTGCCTTGCTTGCACACAATGTTCCTGCAAAAATTCACAAGTTAATATAGCTCCTTTACCATAATGTATTGAAAGACACACATCAACAATTACTGGCCCCCCCTTGAAGTAACTCACTGCACCCCCAAAACCTTATGACCACCTAGTCTCACCTAAAGGTCAACTTAAAAATACATGTTCTAAAACTCCATGTATGATTCTTACAAAAACCAATGGAGGTCCACGTAGAATTCTCAACAAGCTTTCCAACGAGACCAAAATCTCATCAATCGGAGTTCGTATGGTGAAATTATGACCATTCAGGCACTTAGGGGTCAAAACAGGCTCTCAGGGTTCAGGAAATTCCTCCCTGGTTTCTAGGTCTTTTGCCCACTCCTAAGGCTCTAATGTTATCCCAATGTGTCCAAAATTAAGCCCAAATATACCTCAATTCACTCACTTAATTCACTCTAAAATTTCATGCGTTAAGCCCGTGTATCGCGATAGGTCGGGTCGAGGTGTCACGATAGGTCGAGGTGTCGTGATAGGTCGAAGTGTCGCGATAGGTCGGGGTGTCACGATAGGTCGAGGTGTCGTGATACCTAGGAGTGTCGTGATAGGTCGAGGTGTCGCGATACTTGGGAGTGTCCCGATAGGTCGAGGTGTCGCGATACTTGGGAGTGTCGTGATAGGTTGAGGTGTCGCGATACTTGGGAGTGTCGCGATAGGTTGAGGTGTCGCGATACTTGGGAGTGTCGCGATAGGTCGAGGTGTTGCAATACTTGGGAGTGTCGCGATAGGTCGAGGTGTCGCGATACTTGGGAGTGTCGTGATACCTGGGAGTGTCACGATACCTGGGAGTGTCGCGATAGGTCGAGGTGTTGCGATACCTGGGAGTGTCGCGATAGGTCGAGGTGTCATGATACCTGGGAGTGTCGCGATACCTCGAGGTGTCGCGATAGGTCGGGATATGGTGAATTTTTCTGTTCTGTCTAGTGATCCTAGGAGCTCTAGGGCTGCGCAGTGTCGTGGTGCACTCAGAATCGTGATTGGGGAAACTTTTCGGTGTGTCGCGATAGCTCGAGCTCGACGCCTCGGAGTTTGCACAGACAGACTCCGTACCTGCAGAGCTTGCTGGAGATGATGATGAAGCTGAAACCTGCAAGAAACATGCAAAAACACACACAAACAAGAACACACACTCGCTCTCTCTCAAACTCGCACAAGGCAAATGAGGGAAATGATTTTGGAAGTGGGAATATAAGGTGGAGAAGGAGATGAGGATGGAGATGGAGATGGAGAAAAATAAGAAATTTACCTACTACTTACCATTCCAACGCGTCCTCTCTACATCTTACCATCACACGCTCATCCTCAAAGCTCGATTCCCCGACAACAGCGCCAAAATTTGGTGTAGCTCAGTGCTGAGTAGCACCTCCTTTAATGTCAATCCGGGAAGACATGAGGATGGTATGAAGACCTCGAGCAAGTGAAGGCACAAATGTGTGAGTGAGAAGCACACCAACATGCACACACATACACACACACGCGCACACACAGCAAGAACAAAGAGAGTAGGACAATGGAATCACTTCTATTACCAACAAGTTCTCATACAAGCTCAAAACTACAAGAAGCTAGCCCCAAAAATGAGCTCTCTAGCTCTATTTATAGTTTTGGACTAACTCTGGCCCTGTCCAGACCTAGTGTCCGGCCTAGTTAAAAATTAGGTTCTAGGGCTTATTTGAGGGCTCAAACGAGATCTAAAAATATGAAAATTGGCAGGCAACTACTTCTAAAGCTCCCCAAGCTCTAGGACTCCTCGGCTTGTAGAAAATGGAGCTACAAAAAGATGAAACGGTATTTACAAGGGTTTCTAGTGATGAGAATCACTTTTAAAATGATCCGCATGCATGCCCATACTTGGCTTCTTCCCATATGATGCCAACACATATACATATACATATACATATACATATACATATACATATACATATACATATACATATACATATACATATACATATACATATACATATACGTATACATATACATATACATATACATATACATATACATATACGTATACATATACATATACATATACATATACATATACATATACATATACATATACATATACATCTATAGGTATAGGTATAGGTATATATATATATATACCTATACCTTGTTACCTTGTTCCAAATGGCTAACCCCTAGTCTTTCTTGAAAGAAATCAGATACTCTATCTGATTCATAGCTAAAATATTTGGAAAGCAAAAAAAAATAACTCAAATTATGTGAAACCAATTCAAACTTCTAAAATACTTGAACTTATTGTGAGTCAAATTCTAGGTGACTCAAGACTTTAACTTTGCATAGATCTGTTTCAATAAGGTCTTGAAGCATTTTATCTATCTTCAAGAGAAATAAATTGGATTCTAAAAAAGATTCTTAGAGTAAAGCTAGAAAATCCAACCGCAAGATACTAGGATGGTAACAAAACATCAATGTGAGCATCCATCGAGGTTCCATTGATAACATTTTTACTCAAAACCCAAAATGCTTCACTTGAGATTAAATTAATATTTCCTTTATTCAATCCCTTTATGGCTTCATTTATTGGAATGCTGCCTTATGCATTACTAGCCAAGAGATTGATGTCGCCAAGTTCCTGTCAACTTGGTGATGTCAAACTAACTTAGTCTTTCCAACCTTAATGGAAAGGATCATTTCAAAGTCGTTATTTCTTTAGAAATTTGGAAAATATTTCTAAATGAAAAACACTTCATCTTGAAATCCTCCATAATTCAAATAAGATATATGCATTGCCATATTTGAATTATAAATGAAGGTCTTAGAAGTTAATTACTTTGTGATCTTCTTATTTAATATTGAAGTGTCTTATAAGATCATGCTTTTATCCTCCTTGAATTTAAACTTCTCCTCTGATGTTTTAGTTCCCTTGATGAATCTTACTTCAAGATTCATTCTAGTAATTTTAAGGCAATGCCCCTAACTTGATTTTCTAGGTTTTGATTCCTTCATATGATCATTTCACAATCTCATGCTTTGCCTTGGAAACTTGAAAACCTTTTGATGGAGTATCCATCCTTCTTTTGTGGGGTTTTCAAAAAAAAAACCATCTATAATTCCAAGTTCTTGAATTTCTCAAATTCAAGTTCTATTGGTTATAGTCAACCAATTTGTAATGGCAAGAAATTTTCACTTCTTTTTGTTAGATTCCTTTCTTACTGAAGCTTTAAGTAGCTACCTCGAGGACTTTCCAAGAATCTCTCTATTGATTAAGTCTAAGCATCTACTCATACTTTTGGATTTCACTTTAAGAGATCCCTTTAAGGATAGGTAGACATTATGTTTTACCTTCCAAAAATTTAATTAGCTTCATCACAATTGTAGACTACATAGATGGAACAACTAACTCTTTTCACACTTTCCTTTGGATAAGTGGAAATTATGAATGTTGTAACTTTGTGGTTTACAACCACATTTTGGTTTAGGGATCCCATATTTTCTAAATTTTAGCATGCCAAAAAGTTATTTTCTAGACAACTATTTTGACTAAACATCTATATCCTGAAGATGTTTAGTTTCCCTTTCCGAACCATTAGTTAGGCTTAATGATTTTGCCGTTTTTTTCCTAGAAAAAGATACCTAAAAAGAAATTGAAGCTTCCATCATGTGATAACTTGTATATTTAGAATATCTTTCAAAAATACATCATCATGTAAAATTTCCTAGCCTATTTATGAACTTATTTCTTATTTTGGGAAAAGTTCATGGATCAGTGGAGATCCATTTTTTGGAACTTCTTGTATTCCCAAAAAAAAGATCACCTTGAATATGGTAGAAAAATGATGTGATCCATGGAATCGAATACTAAGTTATTTCCTTTAAGTTCTTGTTTTTAAGATCTATTTTATTTCCTAAAGATCACTTGTCTAGGTTTCATATTGGAATTGCAAATCTCTTGGATGAAATCACAAAGTAGCTCTCTACCTCTTCTAAGAGGAAGAGGTCTTTCAAAGTTTCCATGTTTTCTCCTAGCATTGTGCATCCTTATTATAGATGCAATCATGGAACTTATCATCCATCTATTGAACTTCCAAACTTCAATTTATGTTTTCAATCACTCTTTGCTGATTTCCATAACTCCTTTGGATGCAATTAAGTGAGAAATAAGTGCTCATGGAATTATAGATACTTTCTTAAGTTATCATCCTACTTGGATACAGAAGCAATACACAAGAAAGTGTAAAATCTCTTTTAACTTTCCTTTATGAATCTCTAAGCATCACTTGGACTTAGAGTCATCATAAATCTTTATAAGTTTGCAAGTAATCATGTATTCTTGCCTATCAAGATGTAAGAAAACTTAATGCTTACCTTTCTTATTGTGCCTACTTTATTAAGCAAGACATCTAACATACTTAGTGTAACTCTTCATTAAGTTTGTGATGCTTACGTATCACCTTGGGAAGGAATCTACTAGTTACTTGAGTTGCAAGGTTCTAACTAGCATGAGTTTGCAATTAACTAGTTTTTTTTTCTTCCCCTATGTGAAACTTGAGCTTTTAAAAGTAAGCTAACTAGTATGAAAGTACATTTGTTTACGTACTTAACAAACAATTATATCCTTAATGCTTTCAAATGCATGTGTGTGTATGCAAATGCATATGTTTTCATGCATGTTTTGGAATGTTTTTGCATGCCCTAAATGAACTCAAGCATTGATCATGCTTCCCATGCATGCACTTCATGCATTTGTGCACAAAAATGCTAACTTTGCTTCTTTTAAAGATACAAACATGCTACTGCACATGCTTGAGAGCATCTAGAACCTTTGTCTAATAATGTCTTGTGCATTTAAAGCATTCTTTTGAAAGGAGAAATGCACAAACAATCGTTCATTTCCATGCATAAAGTGGAAACAATGAGTAATAGATGCAAACATGTGCTTGATGTGTTTTTCGATACATCTATGTTTGCCTATTTTGCTTTCATTGATTAATAAAAAGTGAAGACTTATTCCATGCTTCCATGATAGCTAGATGCAAACTATATGAAAGCAAAGAGCAAAGCAAGTATTGAAATGAAAACATAAACTTAGAAAATACTTAGTTCGGATAGATAGCTATGTCCTTCCACTGATCCTTGGAAAGAGCTAAACTCCATTTGATATCCTCCACTTTGTTGTGATTTCCCACTTCATGCCTTATTTTGCCTCTCCATCTTGATCTCAGGTACTTGTTGAGAGCATGTAGGCTTCCATCTTAAAAATTGAATGGCAACAATGTCTCACCCTAAAGTGACAAAGATGCTAATATGTAGATTTTAGAAGTGTTTCGACACATTTACTATGTTGTAACACAAACATCCAATATATGGAAATTGTTGGATTCCTAGTCAGTGCACAACTCTTCAATTTAAATTACTAGAGTTTGAGTCCTAACCGCCTCGATCTATGCACTTAGTTTTTTGTTGATTTTTTCAAGTAGCAAGAGGGCAAGACCCAACATCAAGGTGCAAATGGCGTGGACTTGGATAGCTTGGCAACATTCCTTCGAATGGGAGAGAGTTTGATTCTTGCCAATGATGGTGTGAGAGAACAAGGAAGAATCTCTCCTTTTATTCTCTCTAGCTCTCAAGAGAGCTAGCCTATTTATAACTTATAGAATAAAGCTATCCGCCTTAAACAATGCGAGGTTGCGAGTGTTCTATTGGATAGAGCTATCTTCTCATTTCTTGAGCACACAAGTTCAATCCTTCATGGCAGGCGA
>CM035432.1:154013182-154015682 GCA_020310875.1 Ceratopteris richardii
AAATTTCCAAAAGCATAAGCATAAGTGGAAAAGCATACTAAAAGTGTTGTTTTTTGTTATTTCTTTATGCAAAGGCTTGTGACTAGTTACTTTCTGCTCCCACTTTTTTACATTAGGTGTACATAAACACATAAATTAAAAAAAAACATAAAACCATCAAAAACATAAAAAGAATTTTACTCTTCCTAGTTATGGATTTAGGACCTTCTTCACCACTTAGGGATGACACATGCATGGTTGATCACCCTTCAAATGCCATAGAGACCATGAGTATTAAAATCTCATAGTTAGAGAGCACGCTTCATGACATCTTGGAGCACGTACATAGCTCCAAGAAAGAAGAAGCAGTGTGAGAAAACGACCTGCGAAGAATGGTGTTAGATGCTCTTGGTGAGCATCAAATCCTAGAAGTTCCTAGCGAGGGTGTTCTAGTAAGAGAAGCCTGATGGAAGCTTAAGGATCTCAAGCTACCAAGATATCACATATCTTATAGTGCACAAATTGCTGATGCTATTGAGTAGTGGCTCAACAAGTGGAACTAGTGCTTTCGACTATGCCATATCGTGGATGATAGGCATAAGATTCAGTAGGTGACCTACAACCTCATGGACCTTGCCCATAAGTGGTGGCATAAGATTGAACAAGACAAGAAGGAGCCCACTACATCGGAACAATTTAAAGTACTATTTTATAGCAACTTTATACCACATGATGAGATGTCTAGAGCATTAGACACTTGGTTTTTCATTCGTGAGAAAAACCAAATCATTCAAGATTATGTGGACAAGTATAGGGAGGTACTTCTTAAAGTACTTGACTCTATCCCAAATTTTCTCCAAGTTCACAAGTTTGTCTTGAGACGTAGGGAAACTATCCGACCTCTAGTTAGAAAGGAGAGGTCATTGTTTGGCACATGCCCTAGAGATGGCTCTAGTCTATGAGGACTACCACAGGAGCATAGGCTCCCAGGGCTAGAGATCCTGATGGAATAAGATGAGTTGGCCCTTTTCCACTTCCACTCCTATCTTGAACAGTGCACAACCTTAGAAAGAGGTTAAGTAGGATGATCAAGACAATTTCAAGAGCAAAGAGAAAGGTGTCTGATCTGGCTTGTAACAAGTCCATCCTTACCCATCAATAGAAAGAGAAGGCAACGAAGGAATCATTATGGTATGAATGCTTAGGAGAACACCGCTTTAAAGATGGTTCTAAGAAGAAAAAGATAGCAACAGAGTGAGGTAGATGAGGATTTCCGTGATTCCCCATCTCAGGTATCATCTCCTATAGTGGCCATGACGGTCACAAAGAAGGTTCCTTCTGTTCCAGACACTATGCTTTTGCCAGTGGCACAAACAAATTCCAGTTCCTTGATATAGAACTCATTGTTATGATAGGATTCATGGCAAGAGAACCTATCAAAGGTCCTCTTTAACATTGGGTCCTATGCATAATGTCATTAGTTCTTGACTATTCAGAAGGTTACACTTAGACACTGTGCAGTCAGAGTATGCCTACACAGTGGAGCTAGTTGAGGGGAAGGGTATTGAGACATGGGGCTGACGAGAAGGGTATTGAGACATGGGGCTGATGAGTAGTAGGTCTACCCATCTAGATCCAGTCATTCAAAGGACAAATTGGATTTTGAGATAGCATGACTCGCTTGTTTTGATGTAGTCCTAAGTAAAAAGTGGCATGCTAGGAAACGACCAGTCATAGATTTTGCTTCACATGTTTATTAGTTTGAGCATGAGGGGAGGTGATGATTGACATGTGGAGAGCTAGGTCTCCAAGAGAGGCGATTGGGGACTGCAACCAAGTTGCTCTAGATCGATTGTAAGTATATTTATTTTCTTTATTTCATGTATTCATCATGTGTAGTGATGGATTCTTGCAGTCAAGGAAACTCTAGTTGCAGTGCTTAAGTACTTTCAGAACAAGTAAGGGTAGAATTCCAAGAGTTGTTTTTAAAAACTTAACTTCGGGTTTACCTCCTTGTAGGAACATTGAGCATAGAATCGAATTGGTATTAAGAACGAGCTCAACTGCTCTGATACCAGCTATTAGAAGTCTCCTAATTCTCTCGTGAGGACTTGAAACAAAGACTCATGAATGCTGTGTGTGCCACTCTCCTCCCATCCATTATATCCCTTTGCATTCAAAATAGTAATGCTCTGAATGGTCTAGTGCAAACATGTGGCCACCATGCAACACTCATCCCCATTACCATTGAATACCTTAGGATATCCCCCAAGCTAGGGATCTTGGCTATGAATAGCCCTTGTCACGCACACACTCTTTGTAGACCAATGTAACATATAACTTGCTTGCAGATGTTGAATTGAAAAAATGCTTTAATCTCCTTAGAAGATATTGAATCAAAACTTAGATTATGGTTTGATGATCAGTGTCTCCTATGTTACATAAAGGAAATCTAACGAACAAAGATCATGGAAATGATGATGTAATATTCTAGATATCCCTTCCTTCCACAAGAAGATTG
>CM035432.1:154028182-154090682 GCA_020310875.1 Ceratopteris richardii
TGTACTTGATTTTTGTTGATATCCTGCAAGTTTTGTGAAGTTTTTGTTTGTCTGCATGATCAGTCTATGCATTGCATTCTCCTTTATTTTTTTTTTAGTTTCATTTGGCTAGAGATGGTAGGAAGAGTAAGATTGTGAGGGGAAGGGACAAGTAAGGTGGGGTTGAGGAGGATGAGAGAAGCTATGGAGGTACTGCATGCATGAGTCAACTGTGGTCACTCTCTGACTTATGCAGTTAATGTTTCTTTTCAGGACAACCTTACGAGATGGCAATTTGATGTAAGAACACAATGAATGCCTTCCTGTATTTGGTAACATTGTAAATTCTTCCCATTGAATAATAGATGCAAAATATTTAGAATCAAAAGAAAAATATTGATATATGCTATGTGGATTTTTGAAAGATTTTAACGTCTGTCTTGTTGATTTTATGGACAAGGGAGACTACACTGCATGGCAGAGGAGCAACACTTGTTGGGGTTGATAAGTTTGGGAATAAGTACTATGAGAAACTTGAAAACGTTCAATATGGTAACTTCACTAACTTTTCCACAGTACTGTATAACAAAAGAATTGTTTGTTCAGAGATATCAGCCTTGACTCTCCAGGGAGACACAGATGGGTTGAATATGCTGATATAAAGAACTATGATGCATCATCGGTTCCACCAGAATGGCATGGCTGGTTACATTATGTCACAGACCATACACCTGAACAGGTAAGATCTACAATTTATGCAAGTTCTTTGGAAAATAAGTAGTCTGCCTTTATTCTGTTCACATTGTTGGATAGTGAACATGAACATTTTGGTTTATTTTTAAAAAATCTGCAGTATGAATAATTGTCCTCCTTTATTTATCAAAAAATAAAAATGTAATTGAAAATTGTTGGAGTTAGACGTCTGCGGAAGCACGCGAACAGCACAAGGAAGAAAGAGAAGCTTGGAGCACAACACACAATACTGAATGTATTACTAGAGAATGTACAAAGATAAGTAGCCCATTAGGGAAATAGGTGTATATACAAGTCGGGGAAAAAAAAACCTCCTAAAGAGGGAAAAAAGTGCCCCGGCGGTCCTAGTGTGTTCACACACATCACTACCTAGATATATCAACAAATTCCCCCTGGGAGTGATGCGGTGAACAAGGAGCTTGCACTCATGTATAAGGAAGTGCCAAGCTATGTGGGAATCACTCCACAAAAGGAAGTAAGCCCAAAGCTTTGCGGAAAGCTTCAAGCTTCTCCCTAGGCAGAGCCTTCGTGAAAAGGTCTGCAATGTTCTCTTGCGTGGGCACATATGCCAAGCTGATCTCCCCAACAGAGAACCTCTCCCTGACATAATGATAATGCACCTCAATGTGCTTAGTGCAAGCATGGAACATAGGGTTCCTCGCAAATGCCAATGCACTCTGACTGTCAGTGAAGATGGTGGTGGCAGAAGACTGACCAACACCCAAATAAGCCATAAGGCGTATGAGCCACACACACTCAACAATAGCTGTGAAAGCTTCCCTATACTCAGCCTCACCATTGGAAGTGGCCACAGTAGGCTGCTTCTTGCTCAACCAAGATATACATGAGCTACCAAGCATGAAGCAAAAGCCACTAGTGGACACACGAGTGTCATAGCAACCAGCCCAACCAGAGTCAGAAAATGCATGCAAATCTGGCGGTAGTGATCCCCCCTTGGGATAAAACAACCCAAGTAGTCGAGTACCACTCAAGTAGCGAAAGATGCGCTTAACCCCCTGCCAATGCTTGACTCCTTGGCAATGCATAAATTTGCTCATTTGTGAGACAGCAAACTGAATATCTGGCCGAGTAATGCATAAGTAAATCAAGCATCCAACAACCTGTTGATAGAGAACAGCATCAAATGCATCTCAAGCATCATGAAGACTAAATCGTAAACTTGTCTCCATAGGAGTGGCAATAGCGTACATTCTTCAAGGCCAAAACGCTTTAATAATGTGTCAATATATTTCGTTTGACACAAAGCCATTCCACCATCAACTTGCATAAACTGAATGTCCAAATAGTGATGCAAATGCCCCAAGTCAGACATCTCAAATGAGGCATGCAAATCAGCCTTAAAATCAGCAATATGCTTCTCAATAGGACTAGTGAGCAGAATGTCGTCAACATAGACAACAATGATTAGAAGCACATCATTAGCACGCTTAACATATAAGGTGCTTTCAGTTGGACTGTTCTCAAAACCATGTGCAATCAAATAGGGATGTATCTTTTCATACCAAGCACGGCACTGTATACTGGTGTTTTATCCCACGTTCAGCCATAAATGCATTAAAATCAGAAGACATATATTCCCCCCCTCGATCAGAACGGAGGGTGCTCATTTTACATGCCGACAGATTTTCAGCCAAAACCAAAAACTATTGAAGCACATGAACACTTCGGACTTTGCCTTCAATGGATATACCATGCATGCTTGGAAAAATCATCGATGAAAGTCACGAAGTAAAGATAATTCCCAAAAGAAGGTGTCTGCATAGGACCACAGACATCACTATGTACAAGCTACAATTTTTGAGTAGCCCGAACTGAACCATCTTTTGGAAAGGACGAACGTCGCATTTTGCCCAAAATACAGCGTTCACAAACATGTTTTCCAGGTGCCTCAAGTTTGGGCAAAGAGGACACCATTTCAGATTTCTGCAGGTGTAGCAAACTAACAAAATTCAGATGACCAAAGCGTGCATGCTAAAGCTTTGCATTTGACATAGCCTGAGAATCATTTACTGCACATGCCAAATCATTTACAGATCTTTCATAGTCTATGAGCTTATATAGCCCAAGACATAAAATGCCAGAAGCAATAATCATATCGCCATTTGACAGATCATGAACTGTACACTTGTCATCAATAAATTTCACAACCAACCAATCTTGGCTAATGCAGAAACTGATAACAGGTTCTTCTTGATCCTTGGCACAAATAAAGCATCAGAGAACGTGAAAGAACTACCATCAACAGTAGTCAAAATGATCTTACCAACTCCCATAACAGGATAAGAGGAGGAGTTTGCGCATGTAACAGTATTCCCTGTAGGGGAAGGCTCGAGTGAAGAGAAGAAACTGCGCTGCGAGGTAATATGTTTGGTCGCCCCACTGTCAAAGTACCAAACATCTGAGTCTACTGCAGACATGCACTACTCATGAGAAGATGGTTCAAAATGGCAGACAGTAGTGAACGCCCATTCTTCTTCTTGCACAAGATTAGCAGACTCTGTTTTTGGTGTAGAGGCCTCTGCAACAACCATTCCAGCCTCTTTCTTCTTTGCCTCTTTATCAGCCAGTTTTGGACAGTTCTTTATGATATGATCATTCCCTTTACAGTACTTACAAAACAATTTTTGCTTTTGTGTTTTCTTCTCATCTTTATCTTCCTTCTTCGAATATGCAGAGTTAGCAGATTTCTGCTTACTAGTTGAAGAGCTCCATTTTCCTTTGCCCTTCTGACTAGCAAGGAAAGCTTGATCTGCAACTCGCATAATGGACCTGTTCTGCTTGGACTGATCTTCCTGCAACAGAATAGAGATTAACCCCTCAAATGATAAGGCATTCGGATTGCCTTTCATCATCAATCGAAGAGTGGAAGCAAAACTCCGATATGAATTAGGAAGACCATTCATAACGGTCTGCAAAAGTGAGCTATCTGGTATAACCTCATCAGTAGAAATCAAATGTTCCTTCAAGTCTTTGATCTTCGTTAGGAAACTGTCCATAGAATTTCCTTCATTCATGTGCTCACTCTCCAACTGTTTTCAGAGGTAAGCAACACGAGTCTCATTCCTAGCTTGGTACAATGTGGTAAGTGTATCCCAAGCATCCTTAGCTCTTCTGCAAGAGCGAATGTGAGGAATAATAGCACGTTTGACAGACAAAGCTATCAAAGCATGTGCCTGGGCATCTCTACTATCCCAGCGAATCTGCTCTGCAGTAGGTGCAGCAGAAACCGAAGCACGAATAGGAATATGCAGAATATCATCATCTTCGACACCTTCTGCATCAGCTTCAGTACCTGCAGTTGTAACAATTGCAGGTGTGATAGGATGTTTTTCGACACCCTGTACAATGTTCCACAGTCCTTTTGCAACCAACACATGTCGCATCAGATAAGCCCATAACAGGTAGTTGGTACCATCCAACTTATCTTCAATAGCCAACATACGAAATACATCATTGCTTTCAGCCATGGCTGGTGACTAAAATACCTTGATGCAAAAAATTGACTGTATCTCAAAAAGTTGAACAGAACTGGCCAAACAAATTCCGCTAGACCTGTAGCATACTTCGAGATGCTTATACTTGCGAACAAAAATTGGTATATACCTTTGGCACAAAAAGACAAAATAGCTTGCACAAGTGTTGCGATAGTGTGTTCGGAGGCCGAAATGAGCTCAAATCGCGATTTTGGCACCACAGATCGAAGCAGATTTGATCTGGGAAACGCGCTGAGTATGCTCATCAAAATTCGTGTGATTCTGAGACTGCAAACGGAGGAGTGTCCTAGCTACTGCAAACGGAGGAGTTTATTTGTTGGAGAATGCCTAATTTCTTGGAATTCTAAGAAGCTACTTGCAGTAGCTACATCTTGAAGTGAATCATAATATAATGCTACCTTTACAACTATACTTAGGCTATTTGGTTGCTAAAAACTTTAATTTATGTTGATGTTTATGTTCACTTACCTACACAAATATTTTCAGATAGTCAAAGTGCTATTGCTATTGCGAAGAATCTTGGACATCATACGAGGACAAAGCATATTGAAGTTCATTACCATTATATTCATGAGCAAGTATATGTGCTCACTAACTCCATGGCTTCCTTCCATATGGGTGTGCGTGCAACATTAAAAGAGAGGGCATACTGTATGAAAAGCTTCATTATACCTTGTTTTGCCTCAAGCTCCCGAAGCCTCTGAAAACCCGCACGTACGGATGCCGAAGAAAGTGATCCTCTAGCCACCTTCATTGGTGGCTTAGGGTCACCCTCAAGATCGATGGTATCATGTCCATGCTCATCATTCCCTCCACTAGAGGATCCCCTATGAGTCTGATGTGCTGGAGCATCATGTGGAGGAGGATCACAGGAGCTAATAGAGGTGGAGGTGGGCCGAGAGCTCTGTGGATACTTTTTGGCTTCCCTTTGAGCTACCCACTCAAGGAGCTCATCCTTGATGTCAACTTGCATAGGCTGCTTGCATGCTGCAATGTCCAAGCCACTAAATTTGGCAAGGTGG
Organism: Ceratopteris richardii; assembly: GCA_020310875.1. Taxonomy (NCBI): domain Eukaryota; kingdom Viridiplantae; phylum Streptophyta; class Polypodiopsida; order Polypodiales; family Pteridaceae; genus Ceratopteris; species Ceratopteris richardii. Next base: position 154,033,452 of record CM035432.1, read on the forward strand.
GCTTTGATACGATCTGCCCCACCACCCCCTTTGTAACCACATAGGTTACATGTCCATCTCTCACTCCCACCCGATCCAAACTTCCCTTGGCTAGACACGTACTTCCAACAATTTTGCTTTGGTTTAGGCATGGTGAGTCTCTCTCTCTCTCTCTCTCTCTCTCTCTCTCGTCTTCTCGAGGCTCGGCTGAGGGCTCTCGGCTCTGTGCTCCTTGGAGGCTGGAAGATATGTGAAATGCCCTCTCCCGCGAGCCTGTTTCGGGCTCAAGGGAGAGGGCAAAAATGTTTGTTTGCAACATTCGCAACGCGTTGTGTTGCAACTATGGTTAGGTTTCTTGAAAATTATGGATTGATCACATTCAGATCACTTTAGTGTATTTTCATGTGTTGTTTGTTGAATCTTGAGCTTGCTTCACATAGCATCCCTCGACCCTAACTTTAACCTTTCTTGTTTATACATTTTAACCTCATGGACCCTTGCCATCCCAACTGAACCTTGAGGGTTGCAAATGTAAGGTGAAAGGGGCATACAAGAGGTCTCTAGTGGCATCTTTTCTCATCAATGTGATAGCCTTTGTGAGCCATTTAGAGTCTTTTGGGCATTTTCGAGTGTCTTGAAACCTCTATTACAAAGCTTAGAGGCACGAAAGAACTATGAAGAGCCAGAGGGTTGAGGCTAGAGCATGCTACCTAGTAACTTGAGACATATCACATAATGTATCTCATGTTGCCTTTAGATTTGAAGATGTAATTTGTACAATTGGTCTATGTTTTTAATATACATCTTCATTCGTACATTTTGTCCCATGTTGCAACATTGAATTCTTGTGTGCAATGTTAAGATGGATCATAATGTGTATGTACTAAAACAAATTTGGACTCTTGAGTTTATGATCTATTGTAATTAAATTCATTTAATTTTACTGTAGCACACATGGGTATGTAGGATAAGTACTACTATATATCTATTTGTTTGTTGATTTTTAAAATTGAATGCACCCTAGGCACCTTACCTCCGGGGAAAGGTTCGGTACTTGTATCTTATATGCACAAACCATTATGCACCGTATCCACCGAACAAGTATTTGTGCTAGGAAAGGTTTGACACTTATACACACTAATCATTATGCACCGTATCCACCAAGTGACCTTGATGCATGCATGCATTCATGCATGATGTATGTATGCGTGCATGCATGTATGTATGTATGTATGTATGTCTGTGTGTATTTATAGCGCACACATGAAGCTCATATGTACATATATAGTATATACACACATAGGTGCATGTACTGATACATCTATACACGCACACGCACGCGCGCGCGCGCACACACACACACACACACACACACACACACACACACACACACGTGCACACACACACACACACACACACACACACACACACACACACAGACAGACAATGCATGTATGCATGTATGCATGTATGATTGACATATTTATGTATGTCTGTATGCATGTATGTATTTATGTACGTGTGTGTATGTTTGTATTTTCAACACACACATGTAAGTTCATATACCTACACACATACATGCACATACACCGATACATGTGTACACACATATACACATGTACATGAATCCATATATTCATGTACATTTACATGCATGTGTGTATGCATCATATGTATAGGTATAAGTATACATATAGGTATGTATGTATGTGTGCATGTTTGTATGTACATACACTTCTGTGTATATAGCCGAGGGTCTCTGTCTCTCTGTATATGTATGTCACATGTGTGTGCATGAGTATGCATGTATACATGCATTAGGCATGTGTGGCCTATTGAACATGTGTAAAATCTGCATCCGCAGGTTGTGGGTTCAAGCTCAATAAGGCACTTATCAGAAACGGGCAATATGCAGTTCTGAATATGAGTTGATTAATGAATTAGAGAATGATAGCTCTCCCATTTATCAACATTTAAAGGAGTCTTGCCCTCCCTGCTTATTGAGGCAATTGACTGTTAGATCAAGGAACTAATCTGCATGCTATTAGGTTGAGGGAAGATCGTGGAGATCAGAGGTTTTTGTCCTCAATAAATGGATGTATGTGTACAGAGATGTTAAGAGAAAAATAAACATATTTTACACTGATGCCAGAGAACAACCAAACACAAGATGCATTACAAATGAACTAAAATTAGAGCAGATCCTGCAAATGACTCACACTATTACAGTCGTGTGTAAACCAGAGTAAATCTTATTGGACAGTCGGTTGCCTCAGTGTTAAATCAAAATGTAGAATTTAAATGAAGCAGCTTTTATATTTTAAATTAATCAGCATTTCTGAACTGTGCACGTGCATTACCAAGTCCCCCCACTCATACCACAGATGCATACCAACCAATCAGCCAACCAGCCTACAAACACCTTCTTTTGGTTTTGAGTAGGCATGTTCTCCTGCATTTGAGCTGTTGCCCCATTTTTTTCTCTCTAACATGCAATGAATGAAATTACAGAGAGCTTATATTATTGCAGATTCAAAACTTGATTTTATTGTTGTTCCTGTATGCCTCATTCTTTTTTTTCAATAAATTGGGCTGCAGCTTGAAGAATTGAAGCCTGTCAGATATGGCGTGGAACACAGACGCAACCAATCAGGGCTTGGTGATCAGTATTCTTATTTCTCAAAAGGTCATGCAAAAAATCCAAGCCAAAGAGACTGGACAAGATATGAAGCATGGAATTCTTCATGAGTTCTTTTAAGTGAGAGAAGTCCTTCAATCTGTATTTTACTTGTGACGAGCACATGCTCGTTAAGTCATTGATTTCCACGAGCAGGTTTGGACCTCAAAAGCAAATAATGAAGATGGATCTGTGTATGTGTGCTTGTGAAGATGTCTGTAAGCTTAGCAAGTTGACATTCAATGTCGGTGTCGTCTCTGGAGTTCTTGCAAAATGTGCCAGATAGATTTGCATAATTTCATGATTTGTTGTGGACTCTTTTGGAGGGAATAATGAACTGTCATTCTACACTGTCTGCACGGGTCATTGATGCTTACATATAATGAATACAGCACATGGTGGTGCATCATTTGCAGATACTAAATGTCATACATGCTGAACTTCAGATATATGCCTTGTGGATGAGTTGGCAATGTCTATGTTTTGCTAGTAAACCTGCAATTCAAATTATTAGGCATGATGGTCGTATGATCTTTTCTTGAATCAGTGCTACCTAGTACGATATCCTCTTTGATGGCAAGCAACTCTAGAGTTAGATCAATGTTCATGCTCATCTATGTGTATGTATGTAGGCAGGCTTGTGCTTGTGTCTTGGATTGTTCTCTTAGTTTCTCTGCGTCTCATCATTTTTAAGAGTAGTATATGCATGTATGAAATGTTTTTTCAATATTGTAGACATGGTACTCTTTGAACCTACTACAATTTTGAGCTGTTGGTTATTGAAGAATCATACATATATACTCCATAATTGTTTATATAGGTCGATGTTAAACTTGTAATTGTGTAGTAGAGGAGGTGAACATTTGGTTTTTGAATGGGCAATGGCTCTCTTATTTTCATTAATGATGAGACTAGAAATTTTGTGGTGAAATTTGTGAATGTAGGTTTTCCCAGCTCACTTTGTTGGTCGATGTTAAACTTGTAGATGATAACCTTGTAATTGTTGTAGAGCTGAACGTTAGGTTTTTGAATGGTTAATTGCTGTCTGATTTTCCGTAATGATTCGGCTAGAAATATTGTGGATAAAATTTGTGAATGTAGGTTTTCCCAGTCCACTTTGTTGGGGCATTTTGAAGGTCACATGCAAACTTGTTCTGCTGGAAGAATTTTACTTTGATGACGATGTCCTAGGTTCCGGTTCTCCTACAATGAAGTAAAATCACTATGCTCAGTATTTCGATTCAAGTTCATTTCCACCTTGTTTAGCCTTAATTCTTCGAAGGAGCTTGTGTCTAAACAACTTGAAATAGGCAAATGAATGCAAAAGTGTTGGCAACTCTTCTCGTTTAGAATTGAAGTGAGTGGCTCTTATCTTTGATATTGATACTTTTATTATTCTTTGAGGTGATCGACAGTGTTGAGTTCTTGACTGGCTGACTTTTTTTTTCTTTCGGTCTGTATCTTATTTTGGCCCTCAGACTTACGCATGATATTCTTCGGTGGAAAAATTTGTATGGAGAGGATGACTATTTTTATTAGAATATTAGGATGGTTTTGGATGAGGGTAAGGGAAATTTCATTGAACACTCGGGCCTTAACATAGGCATTATTTTGTCCCTTGAGATTGGGTCCGTCGGACTATCACTACTTGCATTGATGGATTAGCATGGGAAAAGAACATTTTTTGGGGCATTTTGTACCTCCATCCAGTCTCTTCCTTGTGTTAACTTGTGAAGAAATGCTTGCTAGGCTTCAGTATCACTTGTTATGAGTGAAAAGAGGAAGATCTAGAGAGGAAAAAGCTTTTGTAATTGTGCTCTAACTTGTAGGCCCATGTGCTTTGATTTTTTGGGATATAAAAGGCTTTCTAAAGAAGATGGTTCATGTTATAGATGTGGGTGTATGAATCATGGGGGGCCCCTTTGCCTCCACATTCAATTCGGAAAGTGGAAGTGTAAATGGGACAAGAACGCTTAATGATAACACTATATTTATTTATGGGAACACACTAAGTCTTATAGGATAGATGTGATAACATTGGATCATGCTTGTTAGATTTATTGACCATATGGTTCTATATGTATGAAAGATATGTGGGATGTAAGAAGAACAAACAATCAAAGATCTTATTTGGATAGACAAGATGTAGAGACGAGCATATTATTCTCTTTAAGGTTTTACTAGACTTGCATGCAACATGTGCAACCGATACGTGTACTTGATAGGAAATTCAATGTCGTGAGAGCACATTAGACATGCAAATCCTTTGTTGAAATGTTCTTGATCTTTGTGCATGTCATTAGTTATAGATGAATTCATTAACACCAATGAATTGGCATTCTTTATCCAATCCCATTGTTTGTATAGTGAATGTGACCTTATGCATGAATTTTGTTAAATATTACTTGAGTAAGTTGCTCATGTTGAGCCATCTTAAAGATTTGGGAGTGCAAGTTTTGGGTTTGTTCCACTTTTGGATTCCAATTGGTGGTCCTTGAGATCTTGAGTGGAGTGTTCCTTAATTTGTGTCATTGATGGACGTATTTGTTTGAAAGAGTCACAAAGTATTGTATAGCTGCTGCATGAGATTTTCTTGGTTCATACAAGTGATTGTTGGGATTTGTATTCTTGACACACATTGAGGCTTCCAAATCTGCACATCTTTTAATGAGATTTTTCTTGATTGCTTATTGATAGGTTGGGAAGAATCTCTTCACTACTTGGATGTCCCAATGCATATCTATTAACATGGTTGGAAGATTCTACATGTGCATGAAATATGTTGTTCAATTTAGGAGCCTTCAAGTTAATAGCCAAGATCAATCTTTTCTTCACAATTCCCCAAAAAATCTATCACACTCATTTTTTTGTTCAAACTTCGTGATTAGCTCATAAAGAGGTTTGACAATTGTGTACACATGAATGAATTGTTTGTAGTGGTTGCAATGTCCCATAAAGGCATGTACTTGATATTCCTTTTTTTTTTTTAAATTTCTAGAATGGTTCATACTTTATCTTCATTAGTGGAAATTATGATCTTGAATAAAACATGTCATAGGATTTTACCTTGTCTTACCATCAAGCTACATTTTTTTTGAATTCAGAAATACTTTATGCTTTTAAGATTTTTCAAAATTTTATTGAGATATAATATATGATTCGTTTTTCTCTTTATGTATAAACATAAATCATCCGCATATACTTCTAGATGTTTTGTAGAAACTCCTTGAAAATGAAACATATCATATTTGGAAAGTTGTTGGGATATTGGTTAGGTCAAATGACATTACCATAAAGCATATATAGTGCATTTAGTGGTAAAAGCTATTTTATGTTGGTCTTGAAGGGCCATGCCACATGAATATATCTTAAATATCCATCAAGGAAGCTATAAAAGTTCTTTCTCCCTACCCTTTCTAATACATGGTGAGTTATTGATAGTGTTGAACTGCCTCTAATAGTAGTCAAATTCATTTTTTTTTCAAAATTATGTACTCAGCTTTCCATTTTTTTGGGCACTACTATGATTGGTGGTACCCTTTGGTATGCTCAATCTTGTAGATGAATCCTATTATTGAAAAATTACAATCATGATGGAAGGAAAGGGGCCCACTATGTTAGTGAAGTGAACTGAAGAACAGAAGACAAACATGATAGAAGTAAAGGGGCCCACTAGAATTTTCTTTTGACTTGGGCCATGAAGCAAATGACAAATCACTTGAAGATGCGAAGAAATAATGGAACCCAAAATGCAAGAGTGTTGGGATAGTAGGGCATTCCATGTCACATATTCCTCTTTTTTGAGCAAAATTTGTATATTTTTGTATGAAGACTCCACTTTTGTAAATTTCAAGGAGTCCTTGAGTCTCAAGTGTGAATTTCCAGCCTTGTATATTTTTTATCGCAATTCTTAGTACTCATTTTGAAGGCCAAATAAGAATTAGGATCATTTTTAAGTGTTTTTTTTTGTCTAATATACATGTGAAAAGGGCCAAATCTTTTAGTATAAAGGATAAAAAAACCCAACTTTGTAAGCACTTTTCATTCATTTTGAATAGAATTTTGTACATCTTGCTTCTTGAGTATTTTTCTCTCATCTCCTTCTTCACATAGAGCTTCATGGTGTTCTTGAGGTGTCCTAATCCCATACCCACCTAAGGTAAGTGTTTTTTCATGCATTTCTTGCATGTTTGTTGCCTATAAGTGATTGTATGTGGGTTGATCTTATTCTTTGGTGCTATTTTGGAATCCATTGCTTCACGAGACAAGTCTCAACACAATTGAATGGTTAAACATGCTTGGAAGACAATTTGAAGTTGATATAATAACATTGGATGCATGTTAGTCTTCATGCTAGAGGATCTACAACAATTTTTGATGTCGTTGTTGGGGGTGTGTTGTTCACGGTCTCCATTGAAGCTTAAAGCTTGAGAGAGGTGGTAAGATTGCTTTGTTGAAGGTGTGGGATTGATCTATTGAACATTTGAAGGGTGTTTTGCATATTTTTTCAACATCATCTTGAAGTTTCACATTTTGTTTCAATCATGGAGGAAGTTGTAGGACCTATCTACATATACATTTAATCTCTATCTACATTTTGGGGCTTTTCTTTTTGCTAGTTTGTGTAGCATATCCGTTTTTAGGAGACATTTAACTCTCAAAAGCCAAAAAAAAAAGGGAAGCCCTAAGTCTTTGTGCATAGTCGATTGTTAGTGGCAAGAGTGGACAAGACGCCTTGAGCAAACAAGGGAGCTTGAGGAAAGAAGGCCAATGAGAAGGACGAGGTTCAGATACGGGTATGAGTAGACAAGGAAGTTAGAGGAGGAGAGGTAGGGATTAAGGACCTCAAATAGATTTCCATACCTTCATTTTCATAAAGAGTGATTTTCATCACTACTATTATTGTACATAACCATTTTTTGATCTTTCCAACTCCATTTTGTGAAAGCCGAGGAGTCCTTGAGTTTGAGGAGTAATAATAGAACCTATGTTTCAAATTTCATAATTTTTGGAGCTCATTGGGCTGTCAAAGTAGCCTATGAACCTAATTTTTAATTAGGCCAGACACTAGGTATGAACTAGGCTACTAGATAGTCCAAAACTATGAAAATAGCTAGAGAGATCATTTTTGGGGTTATAGAGTTAGAGATTGAGCTTTCTTTTGAGCATTGTAGACCTTTCTTGAGTTACTGAATACAAGATTCTACTGTTCCATCCTTTGTCTTACCTTGTGTGCATGTGTGTGTGTGTGCATGTCATTGTGTTTCCCACTCACATACCATCCTCACATCTCCATGGATTGACATTTATGAGATAGATCTTCACCACAGTGGTACTTCTATTGTGTTAGAGTGACACCAAATTTGGTGCCGTTTTTGGGGAGCACAATTCGAGGACAAGCATGTGATGGTAAGATATAGAGTATGGACACTGGAATCATTGGTAAGTAGGTAAATTTTTCTATTTTCTTTAGTTTTTTCATCAAAATCTCCATCTCCATCTCCATCTCCATCTCCACTCTCCTCCTCCTTCCATCTTGATGTTTACCAAAAAATTTAGCTTTTGTTCATATCCCCACCTTCCCCTCCATTCCCCTCATTTCACTAGCGAGAGAGAGTGGGAGAGAGCTTGTGTGTGTGCTATTTTTTCATGTTTGTGAGTGTTTTTTTGTAGGAATCTACTTCGCGAGTACCTCTAGTAGCATGATGATGTACTATAGGTCCTGTTTATGCATCTCGAGGCAAAACCTCTGTCTATCGTGAAAGATAGAAAAAGTCAGTATCTTTGTTTTGCATCATATGCACAATAGACACCTCCATATCAGCATCCTAAAACATTAGATGCACATGTAAAATTTCCATTTTTTTGGTCTATTGTGATAGATAGAAACTACATTCCAAACTCCTCCCCATTCACCCCTCCTTATACCATCACCAATAAGAACCCCTGAACCCAATCCACTCACAACCATTGATGTTCACATAGCCATATAATCTGTAGCCACCATAATATCCGAACCTATTTTTGCATTCTGTAGCCAAATTTTACATACCCAACTCTTCTCCTCCCATGATAACTCACTATATCATGCTAGTGTGTCCGCGACCATAGCTTTCCTCACCATCCTCCATTCCCTCCTCTCCAACAATCTTTTGCTCCGTTCCCATATATCAATGATACTCCTCCCCACTCCAGTTGACCTCTACGTTTTCCTCCACATTCCAACCATAATAAACACGTCCTTCATTTTAGGAATCCCTTGCTACTTCATTCATACAATATAGTCCATTTTATTTATTGTGAATCCTCAAACTTCATCACAATTTTTATCAAGCATGACACACGACCACACACGGCAACCATTGTATCAATATTCACAATTGATGCCTCACACCAACATGTTTGATCCCATGGACATTTTGCCTCCACTCACCAGACCTCCCCCATCCCCATAGTTCCACAATCCCCGATCCGCCCTCCACCAACATCACTATGATAATTTCCACTACATCTGCTCTTCCCCTTCCCATTCCCACACCCCTTGCATCATACCCTCTTCAAACTGCATCCATTATGCATACATCCACAGTTGACTCTACCCTTGCAACAATGGTGAATTGTGCCAACCAACAACGGTAGGAGTACACTTCATTGGCATAGAGGAACATTGCACTTCAAGCTTAATCAACGCGTCTACGAAAATGAATCTTAGATCTGGTGGCTGTTAATGCTTTGTTACAAGATTTGGTGGCTGCTAATACAACCATCTCACAATCAGTTAGAAGCACAAATACAAGAAATGGATAAGCAAGCAGTCAAGCACCTACCACTTAGCAACACAAATGGAACCAATTCCAAGCTCAACCATAACATGTCATTATTGAGAAGGCATCTAGCAGCAACAAAAGAGGAGAGGCAACTTGAACATCAAAATTAAGGGAATCGAGAGGAGGTAATCGAAAACACCCCAGGAGCCCCTATTAGCCCTTCTAAATTTCAGGGGATTCCTCCTAAAAAGCATTAGTCATCCTGGAAGACCATGCCAATTTATTAGAGGATCATGATAAATTGTTCAAAGAAGTAAATCAACTGCAAAAGCAACAACTAGAAGGATTGCCTACACCACCCTCAACAGTTCCTCAACCCACAGTGTTGAATTTAGAATTAAATGGCCTTGTCACTTTACAAAACCAAATCATCAAGCTTCAAGCTACACTTCAACAGTACAAGTGGCTTCCATCACCACCTGAGGCACTTGAAGTAGACAAAACAATTCAAATTTTGGTTGATCAAACTTTCAAAGAAGAATACGAGCCCTAGTCAACACCAGGCAGTAAGCTCACAATAGAAGGGTAGGACACATTTGAGCTACCCAGGCCACCATGGCTGAAACAAGTAGAAGAAATTTCTAGATCTCAAGAGGAATGATTAGAAATCTAAATCTTAGCCATGATAGCGATCGAAGAACAAGTATTGAAGCCAGATTATTTTAAAAATCTAGCACATAGAAGGCTCATAACCACCTTTGAGCAATAGTACCAACTTTAATTTGTGATCCTCATGGACTACAATGCAAAAGTGAAATGAAGTATTGGCAAGGCACCCACCTGTGCTACATAATTCAAACCCAAGGATATACTAGAGACGACTCAAAGACGCACAATTTTTCAGCCCAATTAGAGGTTGAAGCTATTGGAAGAATATCCATAGATGTTACACACATGGTCTCATGCTCCGCTCCATATTTTATACATCTCGTGCTATGGACGGGTCCAAAGGCATCTCTCATGGCAAGCATTTTCCATCAAAGTGAAGAACAATGCACACTGCATAGATTGGGTTAACTACCCATATCTTGCACCTTCGGAAGGACCCCCTATAGTAGCTTACATGATCGAAACTATTCACCATTGGATGCCTCGTTTGAAGCCCATGCCTGATGTCATCGTGTAGATGCTCATTAAAATATTCAACCTTATGTTGGTGGTATTCAAGAATCTCAAAAAGGTACCTGCTCCTCAAATATCCACATAGGAATTCAAAAATAGAGATCTAGATCTTGTTTATGACCTAAGCACAACTCCTTCCCTCAAGATTGTGTATGAATGCCATTCTTGACTAAAGTACCTCCCTGCCTGTTACAAACAAACCTTTGAAGACATGTTCACTACATAATTTTGGGAGTACCATTCCGAAGTATTTATCTCAAGAACCACTCATCTATGTCGATATATTTCGGTAGTTATGTGAACACACTAGGATCGCTGAGGAACTTTTTCCCTCTTTAAGAGGTCTTTTTCCCCTGGCTTGTATATACACCTATAACTCGTTAGGTTACTTATCTTTGTACATTCTCTTGGTAATACAGTCAATATTGTATATTGTGCTTCTAAACTTCTTCTTCTTCTTCATTGTGCTATTTGCATGCTTTCGTAGACCTCAAACTCCAACAATTGGTATTAGAGCAAGTCACCGCTTCATCTAAGGCATCATGGACACTTCTCCGATCATAGTCTTAGAATTGCATGAAAATTGGTGAGCATACTCAACGCAATTCAATTAGCATTCAAAACAGCTTTGTTGTGTGGTGTCGAAATCACGATCTAAGCTTGTTTTGGCCTACGAATGCACTATCATAACACCTATGCAGGCAACTTCATCTTTTTGTGACAAAGTTATATACAAGTTTTGGTTCAGTAGTATAAGATCCTCGAAGTCTGTTACAAGTTTAGCAGAACTCAATAGGGTAGTTCTATTTAAATTTTTGAGATACATTCATTTTTCTACATTAGGGTATTTTAGTCAGTGGCCATGGATGAAAGCAATTATGTATTCCGTATGTTGGTTGTTGAGGATAATTTGGATGGTACCAATTACCCATTATGAGCTTATGTGATGTTTCATGTATTGGTTACAAAAGGACTATGGAATATTGTGCGGGGTGTTGAAAAACATCCTATTACACCTATAAATACAATTATTGAAGCTAATGTAGATGGTGTGAAAGATGGTGATATTCTTCAAGTTCCTGTTCGTGCTATGTTTCCTACTGCATCTACTGTAGAGCAACTTTGTTGGGATGGCAAAGATGCTCAGGTGCATGCATTGATATCCTTGTCTGTCAAATGTGCCATTATTCCTCACATTCGCTCTTGCAAAACAACAGAGGATGCTTGGGATACACTAATCACTTTATATTAGGCAAGGAATGAGGCTCGTTTTGCTTATGTTTGAAAACAGTTGGAGAGTGAGCACATGAATGAAGGAGATTCCTTAGATAGTTTTTTGACAAAGATCAAAGATTTGAAGGAGCAGTTGATTTCTACTGATGAAGTCTTGCCTGACAGTTCACTTGTGCAGACTATTCTAAATGGTCTTCTAGATTCATATCAGAGTTTTGTTTCTACTCTTTGATTGATGATGATGAAAGGCAATCCAAATGCCTTAAAATTTGAGGAGTCAGTCTTTGTTCTGTTGTAGGAAGATCAACGTAGGTAGAACATGTCCATTATGTGTGTTGCAGATCAAGCTTTCTTAGATAGTCAAAAGGGCAAAGGTAAATGGAGCTTATCTACTAGTAAGCAAAAATATGCTAATTTTGCATGCTCAAAGAAGGATGACAGAGACAGGCAGAAAATAGAAATGTGAAAATGGTTTTCCAAATAGTGTAAAGGAAATGATCATGTCATAAAGAGTTATCCAAAATTGGCTACAAAAGAGGCAAAGAAAAAAGAGGTTGGAATGGTTGTTGCAAAAGACTCTACACCCAAATCAGAGTTTGTATCCACTAAAAGCAAAGTTCAAAGTATTTATGTGCTTCAAAAAGTTTCTGGTTTTGGTTGAAAATATGTCAGCATGTAGAATTGGCACCCTCCATTCTGATCAAGGGAGGAAATACATGTCTTCTGGCTTTAATGCATTTCTGGCTGAATGTGGGATAAAACATTAGTGTACAATGCCGTATACCCCTCAACAGAATGGAGTTGCTGAAAGGAAGAACAAGTCACTCATGGAGATGGTGAGGTGTATGGTCAAGAGTTAGGCTTTACCACATAGTTTCTGGCTTGAGGCTATCATGTGTGCAACATATATACTTAAAAGGTGTCCCACCAAAGCATTACAATCTATCACTCCATATGGGGCATGCATGGTTGCAAGCCATCTGTTGGTCATCTGGGTGTCTTTGGTTGTCTGGCATATGCATTAATGCTTGAACAACAATGCAAGAAATTGGATGATAAAGTAGTGAAATTTATTTTTGTTGGGTACAGTTCTGAAAGCAAAGGCTACCATTTGTATCATCCATAGATTAAACAATTTTTGTTAGTAGTGATGTTGTTTTTGTGGAAGATGCAATTCAACCATTACTTTCATGTACTAAGGAGACATCAATTAGCTCCAAAGATGTGTATGATGCTTTGCTGCGTCCTTTTATAGGTGGATAGTCTACTGTTGATCCAAATGAGGCAATTTCTTAGCCTTGGTAGATTCCACATGGTGATGTAGATCATTCCATTTTTTATGCTTATTTACACAATGCACTTGTTGATGCGAGGTCTGATATAGAGGAGGCAAAAACTATGCCTAAATGGCTAGCGCATACTTCACGAGAAAATTAGATGCACCATCGTACTCGTTCAGGATCTCATAGTGCTTCTTTTGCATCAAATTGCTGTGCTATGGCTGCCTCTAGTCTTTGTGATGCAAATGAGTCTGTGTCATTTGATGAAGCACAAAATTTTGAAAATTGGATGGCCACTATGCAATCAAAATATGATGCTATTATGAAAAATGGTACTTGGTCTTTATGTGACTTGCCTCCTGGCAAGAAGGCCATTGTCACTATGTGGGTATACAAGTTAAAGCATAAGCTTGATGGATCAATTGACAAGAATAAGGCTAGGCTTGTTGTAAAAAGTTATGCTTAAGAAAGAGGCATTGATTTTGATGAGACCTTTGCACCTACATGCCAAATAACTATTATTATAGAATCTGTGCACTTGCAGCTCACATGGTTGGAACAAACATCAGTTGGACATTAAAAGTGCATTTCTGAATGATGACTTGCATGAAGAAGTGTACGTTTTTCATCCCTTTGGTTTTGTGCACAAAGGGCATGAAAACAAAGTGTGCACGTTGAAAAAGGCATTATATGGTTTGAAGCAAGTACCATGTGCTTGGTATGAAAAGATACATGTCTACATGATTGCACAGGGTTTTGAGAACAATCCAACTAAGATCACCTTATATGTTAAGCATGAAAATGATGTGCTTCTGATCATTGTTGTCTATGTTGATGACATCTGCTCACTAGTCCTAATGAGATGCATATTGCTGATTTTAAGGCTGATCTGCATGCCTCATTTGAGATGTCAGATTTGGGACATTTGCATCATTATTTAAGCATTCCGTTTATGCAAGTTGATGGAAGAATAGATTTGTGTCAAACAAAACATATTGACACATTATTGCAATATTTTGGCCTTGAAGACTGCAAACCTATTACCACTCCTATGGAAATAGTTTTACGGTTGATTCTTCATGATGCGAGAGATGCATTTGATGCTATTCTCTATCAATAGGTTGTTGGATGCTTGATTTACTTATGCATTACTTGGCCAGATATTCAGTTTTTTGTCTCATAGATGAGCAGGTTTATGTATTGCCCAGGTGTCAAGCATTGGTAGGTGGTTAAGTGCATCTTTCACTACTCGAGTGGTACCCGGCTACTTGGATTCTTTCATCCCAAGGGGGAATCATTACTTCCAGATTTACATGCATTTTTTGACTTTGATGGGGCTAGTTGCTATGACACATGTGTCCACCAATGGTTCTTGCTTCATGGTGAGAAGCAACCTACTGTGGCCACTTCTAGTTGTGAGGCTGAGTATAGGGTAACTTTCACAACAACTATTGAGTGTGTGTGGCTCAAATGCCCTATGGCTGATTTGGGTGTTGGTCAATATTTTGCCACCACCATCTTCACTGACAGTCAGAGCGCATTGGTAGTTGGGATGAACCTTGTGTTCCATGCTCACACTAAGAACATTGAGGTGCACTAACATTATGTCAGGGAGAGATTCTCTACTGGAGAGATCAGTTTGGCATATCTCCCCACACAAGAGAACATTGTAGAACTTTTCACAAAGGCTTTGCCTAGGGAGAAGTTTGAAGCTTTCTACAAAGCTTTGGACTTACTTCCTTTTGTGGATTGATTCCACATAGCTTGACACTTCCTTATACATGAATGCTAGCTCCTTGTTTACCACATCACTCCTAGGGGGGATTTATTGAAATATTTTGGTGGTGATGTGTGTGAACACACTAGAATCATCAAGGCACTTTTTTCCCTCTTTAGGAGGTTTTTTCCCCCGACTTGTATATATGCCTATAACCCTAAGGGGTTACTTATCTTTGTAAATTCTCTTGGTAATACATTTAGTATTGTGTATTGTGCTCCAAGATGATTCTTCTTCCTTTTGTTGTTCTCGTGCTTCTGCAGACCTCAAACTCCAGCAATCTGCTACACCTCTTTGCATGCAAAAAATGGTATATTCCACACACTATAGGCTACCACATCTTGAAGTCCCAGGCGCCATTGACTGGAAACATCTCAATCTAGGTCTTGCAAAAGGACTCCATAGAAGAGAGCAAGAGCTAGTTATCAATATAATCTAATATTACATTGATTTCCCATACCACAAGGGCCTTTCAGGGACAAAAAATTTGAGAGGGGGGAGTGTCAGTGGTAGGAGTGAACAAGGCGGATCGAGCAAACAAGGGAGGTTGAGGGAAGAAGGCCAATGAGAAGGAAGAGGTTCATATATGAGCGTGAGTAGACAAGGAAGTTAGAGGAGGACATGCAAGGATTAAGGACCTCAAATAAATTTCCATAACTTCATTTTCATGAAGAGTGATTTTCATCACTGCCATCATTGTACGTAAGTTTTTTTGAACTTCCCAAATCCATTTTAAAACCGAGGAATTTTCAAGCTTGAGGAGTAATAGTAGAACCTATGTTTCACATTTCATAGTATTTGGAGCTCATTTGAGCCCTCAAACTAGCTTACGAACCTAATTTCCACTAGCTAGTCAAAAACTATAAAAGGAGCTAGAGAGCTCATTTTTTGGGGTTACATAGGTAGAGATTGAGATTTCCTTGGAGCATTATAGAATTTTCTTGAGTCATTGAATAGAAGATTTCATTGTTCCATCCTTTTTCTTACCTTGTGTGCAACATGTGTGTATGTGTGTGCATGTCATCGTGCTTCCCACTCACTCAATTGTGCAATCTATCACTCATGATCATCATACCATCCTCACATCTCCATGAAATGACATTTATGAGGTGGATATTCACCATGGTTGTACTTCCATTGCGCTAAAGTGACATCGATTAATTTCCTTTATTTGTTTTTTCATGCTTGACAATCGATTGCACACCTGAGCACATACTGTGAGCTTGGAAGTGCATCCTTTTGCTACCGTAGAGAGGTTGAGGTGATTTCTTGGGGATACTGGTTGCAAGTGTAGAGATCATGAACTATGGGAAGCAAGCTGATGGTTGAGTCTCTTTAGAGCCATCATTGGTGTGCATAGGGAGGTAAGGTGCACTATTTCTTTGGTTCTCTTTGTTTTGAGCTTCAACTAGGCTAGCTGGTAATAATAGAGAGTCAAGGACAATTGAAAATGCATGTTTGTTGCTTCATAATAGGTGGGAATGCAAAGACATTATTCAACTACAAGAAGAGCTTAAGACATGCCTTATTGAAGTGCGGATGCATCAGAGCACTTAAGGAAGGTTGAAAATATTAGATTGGTGCACATTAAAAGAATATGGTTTTTCTTTCATTTGGTTTAAGGGGCATAGAGCCATCATTTGGATACTTTATAGGGATAAGATATAAATTTGAGGGATTTTATTGCTATAGTCTATTGAATTGAGTATATATATAAAAAAGGCAGGCTTATTGTTTGCTAATAAAAAGCACTGTTATTGAATTGTGTAATTGAAATTTGTAGAGAAATTAGACATCCATAAGTGAGTTTTAGAGCTTTTTAGGAGGGTAGTTAGTCTCACATGACATCATAGATGATGTCAGAGGTAATTTGAAAATTTACAGTTCCAAAAAATCCCTAAGTTAAGGAACCATGACTGCCCCACTTGAAAAGGCAGTTGTCCAAGTGCATAATCAAGAAACGTTCCAAGATATCAACAAGTCAAGTCTCCAAGTCGAATTCTAAAGTCAATAACTCTGTAAGGAATCAAAGAACTCCACAAAAACTTGCAATTGCATACCAACAATTGATCTATGCAAAGAAATCATTGGCATGCGTATTAGGCATTTGGTGAGTAGTTGATACTCATTGAGTGTCATATCATAAGGAGTGGCAATGGGGGATCAATCATAAGCTATTTTGAGAGAAATAGTGACTAAATCCCATAATGAAATTTCCATAGACCTTGATCCATCAGGGAATTGCAAGGCAAGGTATTTTGGACTCCAAATAGTGCCTCTACTAGGCGAGAGACATCCTCCATTGTGCTAGAAAAACCACTTCACAATAAAAGAAAAATTCATATTCATGATTGGACAAATTTGAGCAACCATTAGGAGGAAATATTAGGGTTTTGGGGATGTTTTTGAGACCCATTGAATTTCTAGACCTTGATGAAGAAATTGGGAGGTGTGCCAAAGCATTTTCGATGTCCCAAATAGGTAGAAGACTTGAATTTGATTTCCGTAGGTACAAAGGGGGTTAGGCCACTATAGTGGAGCTTTATTAAGGTTTCTAACCAAAGGTGAGTTCTAGTGCCTTCGAGATTTTCCTAGGCTATAAAGTATAACCTAAATTATTGAAAAACATAAGAAAAAAGCATAATTGTACTATAACAAATTTCCCTACTTAGACTAGTCTCTATGTAAAATTCTTGAAGTTTGGGAGCGCCTATCATGGCTTGATTCATCATTTGAATTTGAGGGATACATTTTGGGTAGTATCAAAAATCATTGTGAGCTTGAAATCATTAAAACCATAACTTCAATCACCCTAGGAAGTGAGTGGAGTGAAGCCATTGGAACTGAGCATTGGAGGAGGAAGAGAACATAAGAGTGTGCAATAGTATTAAGGATGAGTCCACCCTATAATGCACATGAGAAATTGTTATGAATTATGGAATGTGTTGAACAAGGAATTTTTGGAGTTAATTTATTAATTGATTAATTTATTAATGTGTTTTGGTTTTTTGATATAGCAGCTAAAGGTTTGTGACGGCGTGAAAGGCATGAAATGATGGATATCAATAATCAGATTTATATAGTTTGTAAGTAAACCCACGTAGAGGGTTCTATTTTTAGAATCAGTTAGTAAAAGTAGTGGTTAGGATAAGGATCATTGTAGACCACGATGGTTCCAATTTCTCTTTTTGTTTTTGTTTGAGTTCTAGTTCTTGAACCGAAACATACATCTACACCTATGTTTACACCCACATTTACTCCTTCGGCTTACTCCAAGGCATCAACTAAGGCATAGAACTTAGGCATAACTTTGGGATCTTTGGCTTCCTTGGCACCCATGGCTCCCTTGGCGATCGTTGACTACGTATGAACCCCTTCTAATTAATGAGTGGGAATAAGGAGTTTTATACTCACCAAGGAGGGAGGATTTGAACCCACAACTTGAATCTCACAAGGGAAGGGCTTTACCACTACACTATCTCTTTATGTTGTCACTCTAGTTCTCTTTTCTTATATTTAACACAACTTGCATTTCTTTCTTACTTTTTCAATTCCCAAAAACCACCCTTCCTTTTACATTTTCATTCAAGCAATCTCAAAATTGTTTTTACATATCTAGCAAGAGGGTTTCATTCTCTACATATCCATGGACCCTACCAACACCATGGAGGATTTTGGTGAGTCACCTCTACCCAAGGTACCACTTGAGCAATAGCTAGAACTCTTGTGGCATGAACTTTGGGGTGCTCAAAATGAGATCCTTCAACACGACGAAGTACTTCAAAAGATGCAATCTAAAGAACATAACCTTGCAAGGGTGGTAAACACTATTGTCTCTGCCCAATTTGATGGCACACATTCCAAGATTGGTGTTGAAAATTACCCATTTCTATGGTTTGATAATCGTAAGGATGGCCCTTTAGTTCTTTCATGGTTATCACAATTTGACGATTTCTATTTTGATGAATCATATTCTGAAAGTGATACAATAAAATTTTCTACTAACTATTTAGTAGGGGAGGCTCAACTTTGGTGGAATGTCCTATTTCATAGTGCAGATCCTCCGGCCACACGGAGAGCTTTTCAAGAAAATCTTAAGAAGTCTTTTCTTCCCTACAATTCCACCTACATGTTCAATGATTGTGGGCTGCATTTACATGGATGAAAGGTGATAATTCAACTTATACAGACCATTTTTGGCAATACTTAGTATTTCTCGGCCTGCTTGAAGACGTTTCTGAAGATAACATGAAGAAGAAGTATGATGATGGTTTAGAGAAGGAGAATCAAGCTAAGCTTCACTCATGCCAACCTACAATGCTTCATGAAGCTATTGCCTTTGCTCATGATGCATAGAAAGAGTACCAATCGATTATTAAAATGATATGTTGGCCGCAACCACATCATCAACAACAACCTTTTCACTAGTCTAATTTTCTTTGATTATCAAACTTAGATTTTTGCCTTTCTTTAATCTTGTAGTTTTTTTAGATGTGATGCATTTACACATAGAATTTAGTATATAGGAGCATACTTTAGTCTAATTTAACTCCTCCATGAACATTTCCATGCATGTGTTTTTACATGGAACATACTTATTTTATTCAGTGATGGGACATGTGATTGGCTATCCTCGTCTATTTTATTTTATCAACCAAGGTCAATTGCTTTTTCAACTGAGAGGCATGTTATGAATTATGGAATGTGTTGAACAAGGAATTGTTGGAGTGATAATTTATTAATGTGTTTTGGTGTTTTGATATAGAAGCTGAAGGTTTATGAGGGCGTGAAAGGCGTAAAAGAGTGATGGGCATGTTAAATAGTTACCTGCACCATCTACTTCGACTGTGAAGATTGAAGAAATTAATGCTATTTTTGATGATGCTGATGGGTTGACACTTGATAGTACTGTGCCAATTGAGTATCTTATGGATGATTCTCTTTCCCATACATGGCTGCTATATTTTGGTGCTTCTTTCCATGTGACACCACATAGAGAATGGTTCTCTAATTATGCAGCAAAGTCTCTTGGAACTGTGAGACTTGGTGACTCTTACTAGTGTGACATTGTGGGGATTGGAGATGTGGTTGTGCAGTTCATTGATGGTTCAAAATTTACTATGCATAATGTACACCATGTACCTCAATTATCACGTAGTTTGATGTCAGTTGATCAACTTGATGACCTTGGTTACAAGGTGGTCTTCTATGCTCAGTCCTTTCGTATATCAAAGGGCAATACAATTATTGCAAAAGGAAACAAAGTTGGCTCACTTTATCCTTTATTTATATCATAGAAATAGCACTTGTTAGCTGTTACTCAAAAACCTATGGCTTGTATTTGGCATGGTCGTTTGGGCCATATATCTTGTAGTGGAATGGAAAATCTTTCTCGTTTTGGCTACTTACCTGTGTTATCTTTCTCTGATTTTTCATTTTGTGAGCATTGTCAATATGGAAAGCAAACCAAAAATGTGCATAGAACGCACATTGAATCTTCAATTCAGCCTTTAGATCTTGTTCATACACGTGTCTGGTCCTATGCCCACTAGGTCCTTAGGTGGTTCTCTTTACTTTGTCACTTTCATAAATGATGCTACTAGAAAAGTCTAGGTTATCCTATCAAATCAAAGGATGAGGTATTCCCTACTTTCAAAAAATGGCTTGTTTCAATTGACACTGAAAAAGGAACTAAGCTTAAGGCTTTACATTCAGATAATGGGGGTGAGTATAAGTCACATGAATTCAACCTTTTTTGTCAGTCTAGAGGGATTCCTAGAGAGTTTACATATACCCCAATATAGAATGGTGTAGCTGAAAGGATGAATAGAACTATTCAAGATAGAGTAGTTTCTATGTTGCATCATGGAAACCTCTCACAAGGCTTTTGGGCAGAAGCAGTATTGATTGCAGTTCATGTGATTAACCTTTCACCTATTACTGCCAAAGGTCTAAAAGTGGCACAAGAGTTATGGAGAGGGAAGCCACCATATTATGATCATCTTCGAGTTTTTGGGTGTGAAGCATATCTTCATATACACAAGAGTCTTAGACAAAAGTTGAACCATTACTCAAAGAAATGCATTTTTCTTGGATATGGTTGAGAAGGACAATTTGGATATCGCTTATGGGATCTTGAAACATGGTTAGTGATCAGAAGTAGTGATGTCATTTTCAATGAGTCTAAGATGCATAAACAACCCATTAAGGAGATTGAAGTGAGAAGAGTGGTGTTTGAGGATACTAGTCCTTTAGTTAGCATGCATAAAAATGCTACACATAGGGACATTCAAGAGAATGTCCGATCAAAACAGTCTGCACATGTTCCTGTTAATTGCTTAGCCACTGAGCGCATTATTCTTGAGAAGGTTCACACTCAAGGTAATGCTACATATGCTTTGACTAAAGCTCTACCACATGATAGCTTTTGACATTGTTGTCACTTGATGGGGGTTACTTGATTCATGATCTTACACAGTCACTTGTATACTGTGTGACATGCCCATCATGTGGGAGGTATAGTTTGTATACTTACACTCAGGCATTCTTTATCATTCTTTATTTTTTCTCCTATAGTTAATTTGGCCATATTGGCCTTTCGTGGGAGATTGTTACCGGTAGTGTCCATGTGAAAGGCCAAATGGCCACCAGACACTTCTTTGTATATGTTCTTTAATAAAACATATAGTGGCCTGGTCAGCCACAAATTGAAAGTTCGATCGCATTTTGTAAGACCTAAGAAGTCTGTCTTCGTGCTCCCTGTGTACTCTGTTTTTTTGCATATTCTGTAGCCTCTGTGCAGAGTACTATGTGTAGCCTTAGGAGCTCGGTTTTCTACTCTGAGGATATCGTCGTGGAGCTCTCAAGAAGGAAAGTGCACCGTGGTGCATCACCTTCGAATTACTTCACTAGATACTTAATTTATAAGTATCTTAAACTTGTAGGTTTTCTTAGAGTTCTCTTCTAAGGTTTCAAAATACCTTGAGACTTCTTACCTCTAAGTTTTTAACAACTCTAATAAAATTGAATGCATCCCAAAAATCAAGAGATTTCTCAAGTTTCATCAAACTACAGACTAATCCTAATTTTTTTGGATCTTAAATTTAAAGATCTTTGACACCCATTTGTGGAGTGTATGAAAGTGACCCTTCTCTAACAAATCCTCCACCATAGGATTGGACCAATGTGAAAGTCTCCAAAATTTGCAGTGCCATGTTGTGGTATAAAAGATACCACAATAGGAAAGAAGATATCACCCATCTCTTCTTCTCATGTCCGAAGAATGCCCCTCTTTGGAAAGGCATTCTGGATCACCTCAAGCTAGAACATCTGATCAATTGGAAACAAGCTTTGATAGGAGAAACTATTGGTTGCTCTTTTAGCCTTATGGATGCTATAAAACAGAGCCCTCTAGAAAATTTGGAAGGAGGAGCATACTACTAACTTTAGAAGTTCTTGAAGCAAATGATAAAATTATGATACTTCTGAGGTTATCATAGTTATTTAACCTGATCCCTCACGAAAAAGTTAATAGGCTTCTAAGGCTCTTGTGTATCTCGGTCTTTCTTGTACTTTCTTCTTGTCAATTTAGTTTAAGCTTGGTTTTGGAAAAAAAGCACTAACCTCCCAAGGAATTCATGTTATAACATTTGAACCTTCGAAGATTTATAGCCGTGGGCGGGTTCGTAGAACTCTGCGCATCCGCAATGTGATTCCTAAGGGCAACCTTTTCAGAGAGGAAAAGAATAGCAGTAAGCAAAGTGGAAGTACGACATTCCACGATGCTCTACTACGCCCATGAGCATATTCATTCGTGAATCGTAGTACTCTGTCAACCTTATTAGCGAAGGTCAGTTGGTTGAGCTTTGGCCTCTTGAGGCGGAGGTCCTGAGTTCAAGTCCCGGGCTGGACATGTAATGGCTTAGGCTAGTTGAAACCAATTGTAATCATGTCTTTTTGTCTAACCCCTGCTTTGTGGGATACGGGGGGTCCCGCGGGTACTATGCCCATTCACTTGTACAGTTGCAATTTCAAAGTTAAAGTCCGGGGGAGTAAGCTTCGGCTGAACCTCCATTTAGAGAAAAAAAAAAACCTTATTAGCGAAGAATTTTGAATCACGAGATACTACAGAAAGAGTCACTGCATCTTCCTTTAATTTGGGATATATCTCTGTTGGCGAGGGCTTGCCCCTTGCAAAGCACGTACCTTTTCTGTACTACTAGTCATTTTTCTTGTTCTCCCTCTCAAAATAAAAAAAAGCGTCACTGCATCTGTAGTGGAGGAGTTTAGCTTTGCTAGAACTGATGCTTTGGCTTCGCTTGTGCTTTTGGGCGCCCATGAAAAAGCATACGCACCTTTCCGAGTTCTAAAGCTTATAATAAAATATTATAGTGCGCTTGGCAGATCTAACGCTGTTTTGTCCTCATTTTGGCTCCACTGGTGCTATTTTCGGCACCCATGAAAATGCGATTGCCTCTAAACGAAAAGAAAGAGATGACAGAAATGCGGTTTTGAAAAAAGAAAGAGAAGGCAGGGAACCCTCTTTACCAGACTCTGACTGGTTTTTTTTTTTTTTTTTTTTTTTTTTTTTTTTTTAATAACTTATGTGACTGCTTTCCATCGTCCTATGCCACCTTTAGTCAATTCAAAGAAAAGCTATCACATGTGATGCACTGGCAGAGGAAAAAGTAAAAACGCGATATCTGAAAGCGAGAGTGTTTTGATATAGTGGGATGGCGGGAGTAACAGCCTACTCGAGTCTGAAGGCGAGAGCTATGGCGGATGAGGTAGGCTCCTGCGGGTGCGATATGCGAGTGACGAGGAAGCTCTAGAAGACTAGGTGTACATAAGGGCAACAGAAGAAACACATTGCTCCACCAAGAAATGCTAAAAAGCAGACGTCGTTCCAACAAATACGGCGATTTTCCACGGGTATTTCAGTGAAGTATGAAGTGTTTATTAGAAAAATGGCTTTATGTCAGTGAAAACGAAGTGTTTTAACTTTTGTTTGATACCTTCAGGCTTGGCTTGGAAGTGCCCCCTCAAGAGTAGGATCCTAAGTCAAGAAGTTGGGAGGAAAAAAGAAGACCACAAGAAGAAAAAAGATCGGGTCCCTCCCCTCAAAGAGGGCAACCATCAATAATGAAATTCACATCACTAAACGTTAGGGGTCTGTCTGACCCGTCAAGAGCGGCGATCCTTGGCCAGTGGTTCAAAGACAAGTGCCTCAACCCTGACTTTATCTGCTTACAAGAGATTAAAATCGACGGAGAGGATCTCCAGAAACGGCTTAAATGCATTTCTCCGAACCACCTTTGGTTCTCCACTTCTCACCCTAGGGGGACGGGGGGCGCTGCTATCGGTATTAGTCACTCCTTGTCTGGCAATGTCACCTTGACTTTTGAAGATCGGAATCATCGTTGGATTGCTGCCTCTATCAGGTTCCCTTTCCAGTTCACTGCGGTCTCAATTTATGCCCCTAATGGAGAAGCAGATCGAATGGAAACTTGGGCTTCCCTCGACTCCCTTTCACATAATGTTATGATTTGTGGGGACTTCAACATGGTTGAGTTTCCTGAGGATCGATGGAACAACAAAGGGAAAATTATTGACGGTCAAGAGAAAGAGATATGGGATAAAATCAAGCTCCATCTCGACCTAGTCGAGGTAAAAGACATGAAGGGGTTCTCCTGGTCAAATCTCCAATCGGGGGACTCTTTGAGGAAAGCAAGACTTGATAGATGTTACATCGATCAGAACACCATCCTTCAGTGGGGTATTCCCTCGATTTCCCAACACATGGACTTGACTATCTCGGACCACTACCCGATTACTCTGTCTTTCAAACCGATTTCCATGTTCAAGAAAGCCCCCTGGTTTCATGCTTGTCGGACATCGTTTTCCCTCCCCTCTGTCCACCAAGAAATTTCAGAAGTGTGGGCAGAAGCCTTTGCCTACTGTAATGAACCGGCTAAGTGTTGGAGAAGTGCGGTGGAAAGGACACGAAAAATTCTTATCAGGACTCAAAAGGCTATAAGAGATATCCAAAAAAAAAAGAAGAGAAACGGTGTACCGGAGGCTCTCATGGCTTGAAGAAGAGGTGAACAAAGGCAAGTTACATTGCCAACAAGGTGTTTTGAAAATCAGGGGAAGACTAAGATTAGAGGAGGAGGTTCAAAGGAAAAATCTTCAAATTTTCTTCAAAGATTGGTGGGCGGGGAAGGCCGACAAACCATCGAAAGAGATGTGTAACATCCTCAAAAGAAAACAAGCTAGGGAATCCATCCCCCTATTGGTCGATAACAATGGAACCGAATGTTGCACGGAAGTTGAGAATAGATCTATCATCGTCGAACACTTTACCAATCTTCTCGGGGTCTCGACTGCCCCTTCCCCCCATAGGCGCGACTCCATGGCAACCATCTCAAGGGTTGCTCAATCTAGATTCCCACAGAACATGATTGCTCTGCTGGATGCTAACATTTATGAGAATGAAATTATCGAGGTTATTGATGCCCTTCCCAATGGGAAAAGTCCGGGTCCGGATGGTCTCACTAATGAGTTTTTCAAGTCCTTCAAACATGAGGTGCCCACCCCACTGCGTCTAGTGTGGCAAGAGGCTCTCTCATTCGGTGCCCTCCCTCAGTGTCTTAATAATGGAGTCATCAAGTTAATCCACAAAAGGGGAGATAAGAACAAAATTGAAAACTGGCGTCCGATTACCATGCTCCAAACTGGATGTAAGATAATTGCAAAAGTTATCGCCAACAGAATCTCTTGTCATTTAAAGTCATGGCTGTGTGAGGACCAGAAATGTTTTATCAAAGGTAGATCTATACTTGAAGCAATTGTCGATATTTGGGAAGGCCTTGCTTTCGCTGAGGAGTCTGCTCAAGATCTGATATTCATTAAGATCGACTTCGACAAAGCGTATGATAGATTGGAATGGGACTTTATTCTTCAATCATTGAAAGACCTTGGATGCAGCCAAAAGTTCACGAAGATGGTTTCCACTCTTCTTGGAAACACCTCAACTAGAATAAATATCAATGGCAAGCTCTCTAAGCCCATTCGTTTAAAAAGATCAATTAGGCAAGGCTGCCCTCTAGCTCCTTTACTCTTTGCTATCGCCTCGAATGGACTTAGTCGCCTATTAAAGCATCATATGGACGCTGGCTATCTCAAGGGTCTTTCCCTACCTCATAATCATGGCCAAATGATTGCGAGACTTTTTGCTGATGACATGAATGCCTTTGTGCACAACGATATAAACAGCATTGAGGTGTTTTGGTGGTGCCTCGACATCTTTTGTGTGGCGTCAGGTTCAAAAATCAACCATGCTAAAACTGCTTTTAGAGCAATCAGCGGACCTACTCCCCAATTGTTGGTGGATCAGGGGTGTCAAGTTATCCTTAGTGGTCAAGTCTTCCGTCTCCTTGGCATTCCGATGGGATTCGACATCTCAATGGACCAACGCTGGAATTGGGTGCTATCCAAGCTGGATAGCAAGCTGAATCATTGGAAAGGTATGCAAGTCAACTTGGCAGGGCATGCTATGGTTGTTAACACATTTATGCTGTCTACAATTATTTACTTTATCTCGTGTTGGAGACCTAAGGAGAAAGACTTGGCCAAAGTGGAAAGAATCTGCAGAAACTTCCTTTGGACTGGGGACCCCAACAGGAGGGGGATTCCCAAAATCAAATGGGAAACTTGCATTAGCCCTAAAGACTCAGGGGGCTTGGGAATTTTGGATATCGTTGGGTTGGCTGACAAGCTGGCGGCAAAGTGGCTTATCAAGGCTTGGAGCAATAGGGAGTCCTCTTGGGCTAAATTGATCTTCAGAAACACACAAGACCTTACCTTAGTTGGCCATCCTAGTTGGAAGGACATAGGGATTCTCACGCTTTTGTTCTCCCCCCACCCGGTGTCCCCAAAAGGCTCTAGCCTCGTGTGTTCTTTATGGAAGAGTTGGAACAAGGCCAAACAATTCATCAGAATCAGTGATGAGTGGAAGTGGGCAGCTGGGATAAGACAAAATTACTCTATCTGGTTCCCGATCAGCGGCATTAGGGGGGTGGAGTCTTGGAGCCTCCAAACTGCAAAGCGGTTATGGAACAAGGGGTTCAAACAGTGGAAACAACTCTGGAAACAAGAGACCAGCCAGTGGATTAGGTTCAAAGAATTGGATCCGAGACTTAGAGTTACCCGTGTGGAATGGACTCTTCTTCAAAGCAGGTGTTTAGCATGGGACCGCTCATCTACCCGCCTTCTCTGCGGTCAAGACCTTCCTTGCCTAGAGGGCCTCAAATGGAGCAATGGTAAGAAGCTATCCAGAACCCCCAACTTCAAAGAGAACTTAGATGTTCACCACACTCTTAACAAGAGATGGTGCCTTTCTTGGACCAAACTTTGGTGGGAACTAAAATTCATGTCTATTTGGCACCCCTAATTGAGGTCAAAAAGTCTGTTCTCATGTGGCAGATCTTGCATAAAGGTATTTGGTCCAATGCAAGGGCCAACAAAATCTGTGGTGTGCCGCCATGGTGCAAGCGTTGTCATCGATGCATCGAAGATTTAGCTCACCTGTTTTTCGACTGCCCCAAGTCCCGTGTTATCTGGCGTCACGTGACCCGAGTATTGAGACTCACGAACCAAATCAATTGGCAACAGGTGATGTTGGGTGAGGCGGTCGGCTGCTCATTGAGGCTGTGGAATGCCATCAGGGGTGAGACTCTCTGGAAGATTTGGAGGGAGCGATGTGCTGTCAATTTTGGCCAAACTCCTAAGGAATGGTCGATTGAGAAATCCTTGTTTCTTCTAGGTAAAAGAATCTCCCGAGATAAGGGATCTCCACCGTTTAGACATCACTGTATTTATCTCCTCAAAAACAACAAGTTGAAACCCAAATGGGTCCCACATGAGGGTGATGATAGATTTATCCGCCTCATTTGTAATGCCATCTAGCTTGCCATACTCCTCCCTTGCATTGTGGGATTTGAGGGGTCCCATGGGCACTAGTCCCATTCTCTTGTAACTTTTCTTCTTTATTTTAATTAAAGTCCGGGAGATTAGGCTAAGGCCGAACTTCCTTTTATTTAAAAAAAAAAAAAACTTTTGTTTGATATAAAATTAATTTGACTTATATTAAAAAGTGAGAACATAGAAGAATATAGTGAAACTAAGAAGTGTTTATTTTGTGTTTCGCACAGAATGGTTTTGAATTATAATTAAAAGGAGAATTCCAAAGTAGGCCCAAGAGTCAATCGTCTTCTGTATGGAGATCATCTTATGTTACCGAGGCTTACTTTTATGGTTCTAAAAATTTTTCTTCCTACGTAATTAAATAATTTCTCTGAATATAGCTTTTTGAGGGTATTTTCAAAATCTTTGATGCATCCTTACTTTCAGGTTTTCATACACCATTAGGGTGAAAAACGGTTCAAAAAGGGTTGTGTAAGGATTTCAATTAGTTGTGTTTAATCTGGATTAAAGTTGTCAAATCCTTTAAGAAATTCCATGTAAGTTCATTTAAAACGTATCTTATGCAAATTTTGAAGATAGAGAAACTCGTGTGATAATCATGAAAAGTTTGTGTGATATCTTACGCTTCGAAGTTTGTGCTCATCGGGCGCTGATCAAAATTCAAAATTTCCTCTTGTTCACGGACCTATATAATATATGCTGATGACGTTTTGCACTTTTTTACTCTACTTTTCATAGCAGGCCTGTTTCTCTCTTTCACGTCATTTTAGACACTTGTCGGTCACTTTTCATAGCAGACCATGGAGAACCTTAACCCAAATACCCTCGTTGAGCTTTCAAACAATCGAAATCATTGTGATAAGTTCCATATCAACATTGCAGTTAGTCATGAGTATGCAACGACAAGAAAAGTATTCCGAAGGGCTCTTCATCCTCCTGAAGTGGATGGATTGCAAAAGGAAGGCAAGAAACATATCGACATATGGACAGATGGATCTGTTTATCCAATTGATCCACAAACTGGAAGGTATCCCCCTTTTCATAATCTTCATGATCTGATTAGATTTGTAGGAGATGGTGAGGATGGTTTACGAGGCTATTGTTCAAGGCTCTAGGAGATTTCAAAGAATTATGTACAATACATAAACTATCTACAAAACACACTACATTAGAAGGATTTACATATGAGGGAGCTAGAAAGCAAATTATCCACTTTATCTTCTCAGTTTGAGTCTTTTAAAAAAATGAAAGAAACTCCTATAGGTTTGAGAATGCGATCAAAATGAGTAAAGCCTTTTTTAGATTTGATTGAAAAATCTGGCCAAAAAAAGAAAAGGATGAAAATTGTAAGAGATCATGTGACAAATGTGCTAGGTTTCAATATGTTGAGTAGTTTTGGGTGCGTACATTTCTGTAATGAAATTGTGAGCCAAAATGATGTTTTAAGACTATTGAAACTGAATGAAAATACATGCTTGAAAGGCTTTGTTTTCCAAAAACTCATGACAGAAATGAATCTGTTACTAGAACCATCCAAAATTCAAAAGATTTGTGATAGCGTCAGAGTCAGTAGGAAAGGTTATAGAGCAATTTCAAAAGTTTGGTGTGAATTTTTAAAATTTAACAAAGTTAAAAGGTTTGGATTGCCTAGACCCCATCATGTAGGAAAGTTTCAGCTCTGCTTGAATAAAAAGATCACATCAATATTTGGTGAATATAAACATATTCATGGTAACATGCCTTACAAAGTAGGAAAACAAAAGTTACATTTCACTTACAATGCATTTAACAACATATGGATATATATTATAAAA
This sequence comes from Ceratopteris richardii, assembly GCA_020310875.1. Lineage (NCBI taxonomy): Eukaryota > Viridiplantae > Streptophyta > Polypodiopsida > Polypodiales > Pteridaceae > Ceratopteris > Ceratopteris richardii. Next base: position 154,063,145 of record CM035432.1, read on the forward strand.
CTTCAAACATACATGGTTCAGTTCTATAATATAAAAGAACATGAATGTTCTAGTCTGTTGAAATTTGTAATCAAACTTGATGAAGCTGAGCTTAAAAACATCAAAAGATGGAGAGAATAAGTATTGCACTGATGAACAAAGCTTTGGACTATAGCCTTGGGAAATTGGATACTCCATCTCTCAAAGTACAATCAGAAATGGAGTTATGGTGGGTTGGTTGTGCTCAAGTTCCATCTGAGAGCCATAAAACACTTAAGTGGTTATTCTCACAGACAAACATTCCAAATGTTATCCAAAGGCATCATGCAGGAGAATTGTTGAATGTCAGAGACTACGAGAACTTTCAAGTTGAGTGGAATTTGAGTGGAGACCTAAAGATGCTCAAATGCATGTTTGGTATAAGTGGGGGAGCAAATTCTAAGTACCCTTGCTTGTACTGCATGCAAAGCCCAGGCACAAATGGATGGATTGCTAGAGCTGAGGCTGAAGAGGCTCCTTCCAGACAAAATGTTATTCTTCATAACTACTATGTTCTTCCATGATTTGGGATCCCATACTTCCAATAGCATTGACAAATGTACACATATGTACACTACATGTAGAGTTAAGGATCATTGACAAATTGGTCTACCTTCACTTGGATTATGCATATTCTATCAAGCCTACAACTCTTGCAGATGAGTGCATAAAAAAATGTGAATGTCTACTTTCAAAAATGGGATTTCATGGTGGTGATGTTCATCTAAGAAAAGATCCAAAGCTTTCATAAAATACAGGTGATGTACTACAGGATGTCTCAATGGGAGGTGCAAAAGCAAGGAGATTCTTCAACAACCATGATGACAAGCAACTAAATGCCATGTGGAATTGTTGGAAAAAATTTTGTGAGATCATGACTAATGTAAAAAGCAAACCAAAAATAGCAAAAAAGAGAATGGAGGTGTGGGTCAAACTAGATATTTCTTTTGAGATCATGAGGCAGCAGGTAACATCAAAAAGTTATGTGACAGATTTCAGAAAGGTGACCATAGAGCTTATAGAAACCATCATAGAGGCATGGGGTGCCAAAGACATAACATACTACTTGGTGAGTTCCAAAGATAATTTATTCAATTTATTTTTTTTAATTGAAATAAAGATCTGATGAAATTCTTTTGCTTTTCTAGCATATTCTTCTTGTGTATGGTGCATTCTTTGCAGAAAAAGAACCACTTGCCATATGGAACACCCAAGGCATGGAAAAATCTTATTATCAAGCAAGGACAAGCTTCGTTAGGTGCACACAAAGGACCTCATGCCAATATAATCAAAAGAATATGACTATCACCAAACAAAATCATCATGTATCAATATCACAAAATGAAAAAGACTACATTTCAAACAGAGCTTTAATATTTGCAATGTCTTTTATTTCTTTGAGAAATAAAGATGTCTTGTTTGTACATTTCATGATGTATTAAGCTTTGAAAAGAAACATGTCTATAACCATCAGACGACTTTGACCAAAGAACAAATCATGGATCAATAACAATTAATATTAGGACATGGATCAGTTACACCAAAATAATTTGCAATGTCTTATATCACATTGGGAAATTTTTGTATATGTACATTTGATGAGTAATAGAATTTGAAAAAATGAAGTCATTCCTTGAGTCTCTTTAAAGAGCTTGGCTCTGGCAAATCACCTCTATATCGAAGGAACTCTTTTCTCCTGTATCCAACAATGCTTTTTACATCTGACACCCCTGGAGCCATTGCATAGCTTGAATAATAAAGAAAGTACCCTAGCCTTGAAGCATTGAGTCCTGGGGCATATAAAAATATTTTGAATGCAGCTGCTCTTTCAAGCAGCAAAACTTTGAAAGCATTAAAGGGTATTGGAGTAAAACCCATGTATTTTGATAGAGTCCTCAAGGAGAACAATGCAAAGTCTGGCTCCTCACTATAGTGTTTGTGAATAACACAAAAATAGTCTAGGTTCAATGGAAGATAGTGGATAATTGAATGAATATCCACCTTTGTTTTCCCTTTCTCTTCTATGGTTTTTCTTATTCCCTTGCCCTTGCCAAGGTAGTTGTCTTCATCCTATATAGTTAACTATGTTAAAAATAGAAAAACAAGGTCAGATGAAGTGCAAGCGCACTTAAGGAGTCATGAAAAGTAACTTGAAACAAACAGACAAAAAGCAAGAGACCCGACTGATGTAAGCAATCAGGGTCTTCAGAGAAATTTAGATGGTGCTTATCGTTACATCGGTCGTTATCAATATCTCTTTGTAAATTACCTAGAAACATGTTATTTTTGCTGAAGAAGGTGAATTCTTACATAGCCAGATGTCTATTATCAATGCTACATGCAACTCCTAGAGATGTCCGATACAAGCGATAAGGCCCATCGGGAAATAACCGATGGGCCTCATCGCTTGCATCTGTCAAAACATAAACTATACACTGAAAACGGTGTTTTTCACATGATAAAGCTTAACCTGTCATTGCACCATGCAAGTCCAAACACGACCAATGCAAGCGATAAGGCCCAATGGAAAATATCCGATGGGCCTTACCGCTTGCATCGATCGTGATCGATTTCTCACTCTATAAATGGAGATCTTGGACAAAACCGATACAAGCAAAAGATGTTGCATCGGTCGCATCTCATTTCCTAACCCTAAAATTCATGAGAATATATTAAACTACATACCTTGACCTCATCTTCCTCCTCAAGTCCAAACACGACCGATGCAAGCGATAAGGCCCAACAGAAAATATCCGATGGGCCTTATCACTTGCATCGATTGTGATCGATTTCTCACTCTATAAATGGAGATCTTGGACAAAAACGATACAAGCTAAAGATGTTGCATCAGTCGCATCTCATTTCCTAACCCTAAAATTCATGAGAATATATTAAACTACATATCTTGACCTCATCTTCCTCCTCAATGAGCTCTTTTGAGTCAATACATATTGTTCCTTTGTCCCCAGCAACATCCAAGAATGAATAGCTGTGCCCAAATCAATATATTCCAAGTTGCTTCTGATGCTCATCAAACTCTTCATCAGCAAGTGTTGGCTTCTCTGAGATAGCTTTCTCAAAGCATTTTGAAAGAGCTTGTGATGAATCTTTGAATTCTTCATTTGACAAATCCAAATCAAGACGCAAAAATTATTCTTTTCTTTCTTCTTTCTCATTGATGAATCTCCTTGCAACTTCTTTTGACTCAGCTATAGCTGCAAGGCAGTGGTCCTCCCTAAGATTGAAAAGTTCCTGAATGTAAAATAGAGGGATAAAATCCTTTTCAGAGATAAAGTAAAATGGTAGATTTGGGAGAAGTAGGGACTTCTCAAACACTTGAACTTCTTCAGTTGGCTCCCTTATTGCAGTCTCTCCTTTAAAAGTAGGCACATCAAAACCTTTGACTTGCTCTTCTTCTGCTTGGAGATTGATCTCCTCAACAATCTCCATGACACCTTTCATACTTTTTGAGCTTCCCTCAAGTGTCAGCTCTAAGAAAGGCTCGTCTTCAACATGAACACTTTCCTCCTTTTCAACTGAGATGTGATCAAACCATATCAAGAAAGCAATGTTTAAAGGGAGCAAGCAGCAGTCCTTTTCATGTTTTGAGCATAAATCTAGCTTCCCTGGAAAATGGGATATCCTTTTGCATTTTCTTGTGATTTTTGCCCTATCTATTGGATTCTTCCCAAAGATGTGAGGATGGACATAGGTTTTCTGAGAAATAGAAAGAATCTTTCCATTGATCAACCCCAAGAAGTTCTCCCACTCATCCTTAAGAAAACTTTTTGATTTCTCTAGGAGTTTTTCAAAATCAATCTTGGGGTTGGATATCGTCATTGCATCAGGAAAGTAATCTATAGTTAAACCCTCTTGAACCATGAAATCAAGTAGTTTCTTTGATGGAGAGACACTAAGGATCTCATTCATTCCCTCCATCTAAGCTGCAGCTTCTCTTGTATGCCCTAGAGGAGAACACAACCGATGCAAGCGACTCAAGCTAGTCAACGTGGGTCAAAGGGGGAAAATCGCTTGTATCGATCGTGTCGAGGATGAAAGAAAAATATGCACGAAAATGAGACAAATTCTATGAAGGTTCAAAATTTGAATTGGTGAAGGGAGTTGCTATTTATTTGCGAGGAGGGAGGGAGTAACAATCAAATGATGTGGACCAATCAATGAGTGCCATGTGGCAAAGGTATGTTGGGAATCCCAACAGATAGATGATGTGGCCCACTCAAATCATGCCACATGGCAAAGAACATTGGAATTCACAACGGCTATATGACATGGACAAATCACGATGTGCCATGTGGCACCAACGGTGAACTCAATTTTGAGACCTATTTAAGCTTCCCTATTCATTTCTCTCATTTTTTTTCTCAACACTTTCCAAGCATCGAGTTGCTATTGCCACCAAGTTTTTTAGCTGCTTCTTAACAATTTCTATAGAGAATGCTCTCTGTGTCAGGTAATATGGACACGACCGATCCAAGCGATAAGGGACATCCAGATGTTTTTCGATGACTCTTATTGCTTGGGTGGGTCGTGATTCTGAAACTGTATCATGGCTTAAAAATAATGTTTCCTTTGATTGTTTGCTATAGTGTAAATAGAATTGATTGACATTTCATGATGATTAAAAGGACGACCGATCAAAGCGATAGGCTACATTCGGGATTTGTGGATAACCCTAATCGCTTGGATCGGTCATGTTTCTTAAATGGCATCGAGTCCTTGATCATAGCTTGCAAATTATGTTTTGCTTAGTGATGTTTAAGCTATTATGCATTGTAAGCTATATTCAAAATAGTATTGATTGATATTTCATGATGATTTCAAGGACGACCAATGCAAGCGATTAGGGACATCGGAGGATTTCCAGATGTTCCTAATCGCTTGGATCGGTCGAGCTTCTTAAATGGCATCCTTGATCAAAGCTTTGAAGTAATGTTTTATTTGGTTAAGAATTAGCTATAATGCATTGCAAGGGAAATGGTATTCACGGATATTTCATGACGATTAGAAGCACGATCGATGCAAGCGATTAGGGACATCCGGGCATTTTTGGATGACTCTTATCGCTTGGATGGGTCGTGTCTCTGACAGTGGAAAGAGTCCTTGATCATAGTTTTTGAGAGTAAGTTGCCTTGCCTTTCCACTTCCATGCCTAAATTTTTTATTTATTGATTTGTAGGGTTCTTCAACAATGTGAGGAAGCAGTTTAAAGAAAAGTATTTATCATAGATCCTCTGGCGAGATAGTGTATTTTGCATAAACATAGAGATGCCAAGTCCTTCCTAGAGAATTTTATAGAAGAGGTAGAATGGGTTATCTACCCATATATTAAAAAGTAAGTATTCATCTTCATTTTGAAAAGTACATTTGTTTCATTAAAGAAAGTATATTTACATGCAACTCATTGACAGGGGCCATTGGAGTCTTATTATTGTTGACTTCAATGCATATCAAGCTCTTTTCCTCAATTCTCTTAAATCACAACATGGGAATTGCAAAGTGTAAGTTGCTATACATTTTGTTGTTCTCTATTTAAGAGCCATGCCATCCATTCTGATTTTCACTTTACAATGCAGTGCTGCAAAGCTTCTCAAGATGCATATTGATCAGAATTTTCCTGGAATTGCTAAATTGAATGAACAAAAGCAATTTGGATACATACAAATTCATGTGCAATTGCAGAAAGATGCAACATCATGTGGCTGGAGAGTGATTGCAAATGCTGTAAGATTCTTGGAAAGAAGGTTTTATAGTCCTGCATTGAATTTATCAGACTATCCAGATGCATGGATCATCTTGATCAGAGAGAGAGCAATAAATGACATTATGAAACATGCAATCTGCCCCAATGATTGAGAATCAGCTCCACCCCCTCTACCTGATAAAAAGAAGTTTGAAGAAAAAAAGAAAGGGCATCCTCTTCACTCACCATTGAAGCATGGGACCAAGAGAATGAGACAAGGTGAAAGCTCCAAAAAGGGCCACAAGCATCAGAGAAAAGAGGGCTCCAAAAAGGATAGAAAGGGATGAATCATTTTTGAGTCTAAGATTGAAATCTATTGTAAAACCAACATAGGTTGGAAGATTTATTTATGTACGAATTGTATGTACTTATGCCAATCTTCATCTGGAAGATGGTCATTGTAACCATATTTATTTGCCTTAACATTATTTATATGCCTTGAGAAATATACTGTTGTATTGAACTTCTTGAGAGTTAAACAAAAGTTCATTGCATGGTCCAATTAAATTTGGTCGTGTCACAAATATTACTGCATTGTGGGTTTTTTACTTCATTCTTGTTGGAAAGTTTAAATTGGAGAAGATAGAGAAGAACGTAAAGGAGAAAGAGGACACGAGCGATACAAGCGATACGGGGAATCAGAGAATTTTGGATTCCCCTATCCCTTGCATCGGTCATATTATCCATTTAAACATAGCATCCCCTTTAAGCAACCTTGCATGAGATGAGCTGTTGCAAGTTGTTTTTATAGTCATGGGTCAAACCTTTACACAAAGTCACTTTTTGAAGTCTCTCTCGGTAGTTTGCTAACACGACCAATCCAAGCGATAAGGGCGATCCGACAAGTTCAGATTGCGCTAGTCACTTGAATCGGTCATCTTCTCTAATCTCATCTCCTCTGTTTTATGACTTAAGTCATGCTCTTCATATTTTGAAATATCATACCTTGGATTGGCATTTGCACCAGATTCTTCACCCTCTCTAATATTACTTGTTATGTGCACCATGATACTTTCTCTTGCATAACTTGAGGATAGAAAACATGGATATAATCAAATAATTTAATTGAAACTAATGTGCACCTTTGATGGACTCAAATAATTTAATTGAAACTAGATATTGAAATCTAGATCTCTTGTTCATCTAGAATTCACTTATCCAAGTTCCTGTATAATTATTTCTTAGTTGAAACTTCATCAGAATGTTAAGATTAAACAAAAAATGCCAATATGAGTTTAGATGAAGGGGAATAATTGAAGTCATCAATTCACTTCTGCAAATAAAAATCAATGGAATTATGAAATAAGGGACCTAAAAAATATCTAAGAATGTCTTGGTTTATATTCTTATCATTGTACAATAAGAACCTCATCAAAATCTTGAAATTAAATTAAAAAATGCAAATATGAATCTAGACATTTAAAATACATAATTTAACACACATTCTTTGTCACCATCTTGCAAAGAAAATTCAATGGAAGTATCAATAGAAGCTTCTATAAGAGGGAGATACATTATGTAAGAATGTCAAGGGTTAACTTGTTACAATCTTAAGGGTTGGAACCTACCTAAAACATCATCAATCTCTGAAATAGAGACTCTCCTATTCAACCACATTGTTTTTGTTTTCTGTAATAACATGTTTTTAAAGCATGCTAAAAAGACATGAATAGGCAAAAACCATTGAATCTTTATCCTTCTCGAAATTCGGCTTGCTGATATTGCCTTTTGGATGTCAAATTTTATTTTGCATAGAAAACTTGAAACTATTGAATGATCAGGAGCATCCCAATCTAATGAAGAGATGCAAGGAGTAGGTACATGTACAAGATTTCCATAAGAACTCCTCCTTTATGACACTTGATAATCTGCATAATGGACAAATAACTCTATGTTATTGAAAAATTGAACAGATTTTTCTGCATACACGAGTTCTGCATATTCCTTATGAAGAACTCTGAATGCTCCTGTTAAACATTCAACATGCCATTCCACAATATTGGAAGGAAAGATATTTACAATACAAAAACATATGTTTTGTTAGACAAAAACAACTGGAATGATAGAAGAGCATTGTAAAACTTCACTTACAGTACGAAGGGAATCACAGATGATTTTCTATAACAAGATCCTTAGCGGTGTACACATGTACTCGTGCAAACCAACTGCATCTCTTCAATTTAAAACTGAGAATACGTCCCTTCTAGTGGTTTCTTGTGTTGTCTCTTTTGGCACGCTTGACTTTATGGGCACCTCTGCACGTAGGAAGCATAGTTACCCATTCATTTACTTTCACAGCAAGATGTCTCCACAAAGAATCCTCTCTTCTGCTATAAAATTCACATGAGGTTACATGATTGGAAGGACGACGAGAAGAAGAAGAAGAAGCCATTTGAACTTAGAAGAAGAAGAATGTTCAAAGCGAGAAACCGACGTTCACAAATTTTGGCAGTATTTATAGAGAAAAAGGCTTTGTACACGTGGAAACTTTTGATTTGATGTAAACCCTGTCGCTGAATGATCATGAAATTTGTGAACCCAAAAATATTTTGTATCTTCAAAAATCAATTCCTTCTTGGAAATTTGAGAATATGCTTTGTGTAGTATGCAAAAATATCTTTCTTTTTTGCATCAAACCGAAAAATTGTACACTGAATACGAGACTCTTCATCACTTTAGTAGCGCTTTTAGAGAATATTGTATTAAAAAGAGAATTTCTTCATACGATTAAAAGAGACAGCAATGTTATATTCTTGTACACGTGGAAAGAATCTATTTGTCAATTTCCTTAATCTGTCATTAGCAAACAACCCCCTTTCGTCCGTTTTTGTCCTAATGCATCTTCTTTAATCACATGCCTGAGGGTAGTAAAGCAATCAATCATCTTCCCTAAAACAGCTTGTTACCTATTGATAGGTTGGCCAAGCCGAGTAAGTCTTTTGACGCAATCCTACACCTTCACACTATTTGAACACAAGAATTAAAGATAGCCCAAATTTTCCTCTCCCTTGAGGCATCTCTTACACCATGGAGAGGCATTACAACTTGTTAGCTTTGGCATTGTTCCAAATGTCTCATTGAAGAGTTCGTTAGCGTACTACTTTTCTCCTCTTGTAGAGCAGATGCTAGTCTATATGTCTATCTATCTATCTATCTGTCTCTTTGTTTGTCTGTCTGTCTCTCTGTCTGTCTGTTTGTCTGTATGTCTATCTGTATGTCTGTCTATCTGTCTATCTGTCTGTCTATCTATCTCTCTGTCTATCTATCTATCTATCTATCTATCTATCTATCTATCTATCTATCTATCTATCTATCTATCTATCTATCTATCTATCTATCTATCTATCTATCTATCTATCTATCTATCTATCTATCTATCTATCCATCTATCTATCTATCTATCCATCTATCTACCTGTCTGTCTGTCTATCTATCTATCTATCTATCTATCTATCTATCTATCTATCTATCTATCTATCTATCTATCTATCTATCTATCTATCTATCTATCTATCTATCTATCTATCTATCTATCTATCTATCTATCTATCTATCTATCTATCTATCTATCTATCTATCTATCTATCTATCTATCTATCGATGGAGATCTCCAAAAGACAAGTTACACTTGAGTTTAGAACACCTCTATGTCAAGTATAGCTCAAAACATTCACCAATTTTGAAATCTTTTACCAAAATATGAACACTGAGCTTCTCTATGAAAACTAGCTTCACTCAGGAAAGTCTACCTCTTTTACTTTAATAAGTAAACCTGTGTTTGAAACAAGCACTTTCTATAGGAAACTTTTACATATGCAAATTTAAACAATTGATTCTCACAAAATAGAACCAATTTAATAAAATTCTTTTAGACATAGATGGCTTACCTTCCAACTTAGATTTTGACTCTTGATTTGAGTAAAACTTTACATTGGATCAATTCTTTGATCATCAAGATTGCGCATGTTTCAGAAGACACTCATCACTTCTTCACATACAAATGTTCCTACTCAAAATTCTCTCAGCTTGATTACAATTAGACTCTCAAATCTTGACCATAGATGCATTAACTATAGAAGGCATCTACAAAAGGATCGTTGAAATGTTCAAACATAGAAGGAGAGATGGAGAAAAGATCGCAACACAAGTTTTAGAAGTTTTCTTCTATTCTCATGGAAAACATCTGATTAATGAATTTCATACATTCGTCATACATTTTTCTTCTTCTACTCATCTATATTTGTTCTATATCTCTTCTCGCATGTGTCATGACTCTATACTGTATATATAGGCATATATGTACAAACTCATCACCATTACAAAGCATAAGTAAACTAATTACATGCTTAATTTACATGTATATACAAATCATTATCTTCTGATTTTCCTCTTTCCTTCATGCTCCATTCTTTGTTCTTTTCTTCATCTTCGCTCTTCAATCTTCATTGTAATCATCAATTAATGATTGTCTTGCTCCAACAGCTCCCCCTCAATATTTAATTGTGATTACCTGTCTTTTCTTTATACCTACCATTTCTTTAAACCTCTCCAACTTAGGTCCATCCAAACTCTTTCTCAACATATCTGCAACTTGATCTTTTGTAGGAGTGTACATGATCTCTATCTCTTTGTCAATTACCTTTTCTCTCAGAAAATGATATTGGATCTCAATATGTTTAGTCCTAGCATGAAACACAAGATTAGCTGCCAAATATAAAGAACTCATATTATCTCCACAAATAATTGGAATGCTCTGATTAATATCAAAACTCTTCATGAGAGTTTTCAACCATATCACTTCCTTTGCAGCTTCAACCATGCCTTTATACTCTGCTTCTGTGGATGATAAAGCAACTGTGTGTTGCTTCTTAGAACACCAAGCTATCAATTTATCTCCCAGATAACACAAATACCCATGTGTTGATCTTCTATCATCAGAGTTACCTGCCCAATCTGCATCGCTACAAATCTTGATCCTTGTATCTGATGTGAACCCATAATACAAACCTTCTTCAAGTGTACCCTTGATATATCTTAGTACCCTTGTCTTGCAATCCAATGTACCTTTCTTGGGCAATGCATGAACTGAGATAAAACTCCAACTGCATATGATAGATCAGGCCTTGTTAATGTAGCATAAATCAAGCTACCCACGATACTTTGATAAAGCTTCATGTCTTTGAATTCTTCTCCTCCATATCTACTCAATTTGTGATTCACCTCCATTGGAGTTGGTGCTATCCTGCAATCTGCCATTTTAAATTTGATTAGAAAATTCTTCAAATATCTTTCTTGAGTTACATATACTCCATGTTGAGTATATAAATTTCCGTTCCTAGGAAATATGACAAATCTCCCAAGTCACTAATCTTGAATTCTTTCTCCATTTGCCTTTTAAGCTTCTGAATACTTGTCATCTGTCCCTGTAAGTATTATGTCATCAACATAAATACAAACATTTATAAATCCATCTTCACTTGCTTTGACTAGCAAGCTACTATCTACTTTTGATGCTTGGAAGCCAAGTTCCTTCAAGAACTTTACAAGCTTGTAGTTCCATGCCCTTGGGGCTTGCTTCAAGCCATACAAAGCTCTCTTGAGCTTACACACATGATCTGGATAAAATTGATCTTTAAAACCATCTCGTTGTTCCATGTAAACTTCATTTGAAATGTAACCATTCAAAAATGCATTCTTCACATCTAATTGAGATAGCTTCCAACCTTTGCAAGAAGCAATAGCTATGAGAGTCCTTATGGTTGTCATCTTTGCAATAGGACCATAAGTTTCATCATAATCCACACCATATCTCTGTGCATATCCTTTTACAACAAGCCTGCTTTGTACCTAGACATATTTCCATCTGCAAATGTTTTTTTTTTTGTAAACCCACTTACATCCAATTACCTTCTGATTAATTGGTTTATGTACCAATTCCCAAGTCTCATTCTCAATAAGTGCATCATAATCTTCCTTCATAGCTTTTTCCCAATTCTCCTTTCCTTTGGATTCACCATATGTGGATGGGTCTTCATCTGTTTTTATCATATAAGCATAATCTTTAGTAGTCAAGAATGAAGTATCATAGCTATACCTTGTGGGTTGCCATTTGTGCCTTGATGATGTTTTGAGTTCTCCACTTCTTGAAGTTTCTGGTTCATCACATTCTAGATCAAACCTTGGAATCTCTTCAACTTCAACTAATGCTTCATTGTTCTCTTCTTCTTCTTCAAATATTTGAACCTTTGATTTACCTTTCTTCTGATTCAATGTTTCTTCAAGACCTACATAAATATTATTTGTACCTGAGTACCAAGTACTTTGCTCATCAAATGTGACATCCTTTGATACAAGAAATTGCTTTGTAGATGGATTCCACAACTTGTATCCCATTTGCTTATCATCATAACCAATAAACACATATTTTTCAGCCTTTGGTTCCAACTTATGACTTAATTGAGAAGGAACATAAGCATAGGCTAAGAAACCAAATACTTTGCAATGATCTAATGTAGCTCTCTTACCCCACCAAGCTTCATATGGTGTCATACCCTACAAAGCTTTACATGGTAACTGTAGCTCAGTGATGAGTAGCACCTCCTTTAATGTCAATCCGGGAAGACGTGAGGATGGTATGATGACCTCAAGCAAGTGAAGGCAAAAGTGCGTGAGTGCGAAGCACACTAACATGCACACACATACACGCACACACACGTGCACACAAGGCAAGACAAAGAGTGAGAAGCAATGGAGTTCTTTAGATTGCTTTCAACAAGCTCATACAAGTTCAATCAATTACAAGCTACCCCAAAAATGAGCTCTCTAGCTCTATTTATAGTTTTTGACTAGGTTTTGGTCGTGTCCAGACCTAGTGTCCGGCCTAGTTAAAAATTAGGTTCTAGGTCCCATTTGAAGGCTCAAATGGAGTCTAAAAATTATGAAAACTGGTAGGTAGGTACTTCTAATGCTCCTCAAGCTCAAGGACTCCTTGGCTTGCACAAAATGGAGCTACAAAAATATGAAATGGTATTTACAATGGCTTTTAGTGATGAAAATCACTATTTTTGTAGGGATTTCCTCTAACGATTTGACATACACATCTTCAAGCTCCCTACTTGCTCCTTCTCCTTATGTGTCCACCTCTTTGATATGCTTTAGCTTCTTGAAGAAATAATGGCCTACTTGCCCGATCTTCTTTGACTACTCTGTCTGCTTGTACCTTCTCTTCACTCTGACTCCCTTCGTAAGCTTCCTTGTCTTGTTAGTCCTTCAGTTCCTTGACTACTGCTAAACCCCCCCCCCCCCCCTCTCTCGCGTCTGTCGTCTCTAACAGACCCTTGTTGAGTGGGTTGTTGGATGTAGTACTCCACAACGTCTGTGGCTAAATGATGTTCTGCAATTCTCAACCCTTTGGCCAAGTCAGTGAGTAGAGCATCCCAATCTACAAGCCCGGGAACCTCTGGATGTGGTATACGTAGCTTTTCTGAATGGAGAGCTTGTTCCACGGCAAATAACTGTAATAAATGAGATGGTTAGTGATGAGTAGCACCTCCTTTAATGTCAATCCAGGAAGACGTGAGGATGGTATGATGACCTCGAGCAAGTGAAGGCACAAGTGCGTGAGTGCGAAGCACACTAACATGCACACACATACACACACACACACGCACACAAGGCAAGACAAAGAGTGAGAAGCAATGGAGTTCTTTAGATTGCTTTCAACAAGCTCATACAAGTTCAATCAATTACAAGCTACCCCAAAAATGAGCTCTCTAGCTCTATTTATAGTTTTTGACTAGGTTTTGGCCGTGTCTAGACCTAGTGTCCGGCCTAGTTAAAAATTAGGTTCTAAGTCCCATTTGAAGGCTCAAATGGAGTCTAAAAATTATGAAAATTGGTAGGTAGCTACTTCTAATGCTCCTCAAGCTCAAGGACTCCTTGGATTGCACAAAATGGAGCTACAAAAATATGAAATGGTATTTACAATGGCTTTTAGTGATGAAAATCACTATTTTTGTAGGGATTTCCTCTAACAATTTGACATACACATCTTCGAGCTCCCTACTTGCTCCTTCTCCTTATGTGTCCACCTCTTTGATATGCTTTAGCTTCTTGAAAAAATAATGGCCTACTTGCCCGATCTTCTTTGACTACTCTGTCTGCTTGTACCTTCTCTTCGCTCTGACTCCCTTCGTAAGCTTCCTTGTCTTGTTAGTCCTTTAGTTCCTTGACTACTGCTAACACCCCCCCCTCTCTCGCGTCTGTCGTCTCTGACAGACCCTTGTTGAGTGGGTTGTTGGATGTAGTACTCCACAACGTCTGTGGCTAAATGATGTTATGCAATTCTCAACCCTTTGGCCAAGTCAGTGAGTAGAGCATCCCAATCTACAAGCCCGGGAACCTTTGGATGTGGTATATGTAGCTTTTTTGAATGGAGAGCTTGTTCCACGGCAAATAACTGTAATAAATGAGATGGTCTGGGAATGAATATCTCTGAATGATATTCCCAGAACCCCGTGATAAACATTTCTTCAAACGTCTGTTTGAAGCAAGCAGGTAGATACTTTATACGGACATGCCAGGCATAGATGACGTTAATGGAGGGCGTGGTGCTCATGTCATAGACAAGGTCCTGATTCCCTTCATTAAATCCAATAGCCGAAAGATGAGGTTCTATGATGTTCTTAAATATCCTAAATGTAATCAGCATGAGCTCAAAAATTTTTAGGCACATCTGTGCCATAACATCTGGGACATTCTTGAACTTGACTGCCCAGTGTCGGATGGTTGAAATCATGTAGTTGACTGTGGGTTGGCCATTAGGAGGTGCTAGGTACACATAATTTAACCACTTTTCACATCCTTTAGCCGTCAAAACTGTTTTTGTGTACTCCGGCCAAGACCTTCTTCGAAAGACAGGGCAGTAGCAGGGATTATACTTGATATATAGAGGCATGTTATTCCACGTGCGATTCATCTCAGGGTAGGTTTCAAGCAGGAGGATCCTCCAAGTAGGTTGATGTATATTCCCTTGCTTGGCACTTGCAGGGATATCATCCGGTGCAAACTGTGTCGCTGAGGTTGGTTCTTTTGTTGTGCGTTGCTTGATTTCAGCATTGTAATCTGCCACTAATACACAGAATGGAACATACAGATCATCAGACGTGCCAATCCACCTATGATGGGAGAGGTTTCTAAAGTAATCTGATTTTATGATGACTTCTTCCAGTCGTGACATAGACGCTATCTGAACTGCAACTCTCTCATCATGGGTTGTAGCAACCTTTTCCAAGCTTTGCATCCATTCAGGCGCCTCGATCTCAATCGTGTCCATTCCTTCTTCCGTTTGCTTACCTTCGGGTGTTGGCATGGGAACATATGGGTCTTCAAAGATCTCCTCCACTTGAATTGGCACTAAGTCTTCAGGTTCTGGTTCCACCAGGGGAGAGGGTTGATGCTCGTATTGTAGAACTCTATTTCGTAGTTCTTCTAATTCTGCTCTGAGTTTTGCGACTTCTTCAGATGTGTCGACTTCAGTTGTGACTTTGCTTGGTGACTCCTACTGGGTTGCCAGTTGCTTTAATAAGTCATCTCTTTCTCTTTCTAATGCTACGTGGGCTTCCAGGAGGTCCGCATGGGTTTCCAAGACAATTTGCATATTTCCAGATGGGATAGCCTTGAATTTCTCTGGGTTGATTTCCTGTGGTGAACCCTCCATTGCTGCTTCCAAGTTTTCTTTGTTCTGTCTCTGTAGTCGTTTATTTTCCTCGAGTGCTGTAGACATGTGTTTCCGTAATAGGGCCAGGTTGCGTCGAAGCTTGAGGTTCTCTGTTATCTGGGAGTGTAGCAGCTCATCAAGTTGTTGTTTTTCTTCCGCATCTGACTGGGGTGGATTGGCCACTAACTGCTCATGTTGTTCTTGTAAAGTGACATACTGTTGTTGTAGTAGCCGCTTTTCCCTTTCTAAATCAATGAATCGTGCTTGTAGCGCTTCATGGCTTTGGAAGAGGCTCGTACGCTGGTTATCAAGATGCTGGTAGTGCTGTTGTAGTTGAGACATACACTGGTACATATTATTAAATACATTATTAATAGGGGTGGATGCGGGAAGGGTGTTGAATGCAGACAGGAAGGGAAAAGGGAATGGGAGCGTGTATGCTGTGCTTGAAAAGGGTGAAGTGGGTGGTGGGGGAATGGGAGATTGTGGATGTATGGGGGGAGGGAGAGGTGCGGAGGTGGGTGATATGTCCATGAGGTCAAAAGTGGATGCAGTCGTGGGGGTGATTGTGAACATGGGAACTATGGGTGCGGTGATGGTGGTGAAAGTGTAAAGTGGTGTGTGTAGTTGTGAATATGAACTGCCAAGAAGTGTGATCGAGGGAAGGGGGTTTTCCGTGGCTGCAGTTAGAATTATAGTGTCAGTGGTAGTGTATACAAGTGAGGTGGTGATAGGGTGTGTGGGTTGTGTGGATTGACTGACAGTCTGTGCTTCGGTATGGGTAGTGGACTCTGTGGCAGTGACAGTAGTGGTTACACTGGTAGTGGGGGTTGAAGTTGGTGGAGTTGGAGGTGGGGGTGGTAAAGGGGGTGATGGGGGTGCACTGGATGTATGGGCTTCCTCAGTTTCCTGAGTGATATGAGCTGTGCCCGTGGTTGTGGATGTGGTGCCCTGTGGTTCTGATACTAATATATTCATTTGTTTTCCTGATCGAGGGGGGCGTTTGCCGTATCATCGCTCTGATCTTCTCGAGTATGCAAGAGCTGTATGCACCGTCTCAGGTACCCCCAACGCATCAGAAATCATATCAAGGGTTGCTCGGTATTGCTCGTCCACACCTTCCTCTTCAAGGATTTGGTTCATGAGGGCTTTTCCTGCTGCCAGGGACAATTTGTGCTGTTCTTGAACTCTGTTGATGGTATCATACAACTTTTTCAACTCCTTCGTATAAGCCGGGGCACCCTCAAGTTCCTGTAGAACTCCTTGTTCATATTCCTACTCTTCTTCTTCTGTTTGTCCACCTCGTTCCTCCTCTTGTTCTTCTTCTTCTTCATCCACTTCAACTACCTCTGGTTGTCTAGGATGGGGTTGGTTTGTAGCAGTTTGTTGCCCACTAGCTTGCTCTGCCTCGACTTCCGCATTAATAGCCTCGATTATTTTGGCTACCTCCTCATCAATTAGGTCTTCTAATGTGAAGCCGTGAGGAAACTCTAAGTCGGTTGGCACAGGTGGAAACACTAGATTCGGTCCATCAGTGCTGTGTCTTGGTAATCTGATAGTGAAGGGTTGTACATGCCTCGGAAGTCGTGGAGTTGTCTCAGGTGTCAGTGTCGCACCGCGGGCTTGTGCACAGGGCATCTGAACTACGCCTCTCATTTTCTTTGATGGCAGCGCTGCGATTGATAATCTACGTTGAAATTCCTATACCCTGGTCCAAATTAATGCCCTTTGAAATGGCACATCATAAGCCAAACATCTATACACAATCCTGGTGAGGCCACAGCATCCATACAGTATCGACTTTTGCTTTTTATACCACCGTTGATGTGCCAAGTACGCTTTAATTCATTACCTCTGGTCAGTGATGGTAGAACAAAGGTACTATATCCCTTTTTCTCTTTACTAGGGGTCAGAGTGCTAATTAAGTAGGAACACTGTAGAAAATCTGGCTTGGGTAACTGAGCCTTGAAATAGTCATAGAGTCAAGCCTTCTTCTAGATGGGTTTTAGACCTTCATCATTTTGAAGCCTCTCAAATTCCCTGGTGAAAAAATGATATCTGCCCCATCGCCCGTTGAACTCTATCTCGGCCTTCCACATGTAAGTGCCTTCACCCAGAGATCCGGCCACATCACTGAACCAATGTGAGTTTTTGCTGACCGGCATTGTGTGCCCCTGTGGAGGATTCTGAATTGGTATGGCGTGTAATGCCCTCAATGCCACAAGGCGTTCCTTCAATTCCTCTTCAATGGGAAGACTTTCAATGTCCACGATTTGGGGGCTGGTGCCTGCCTGAGAGCTAGTTCCTGCCTCGGCCATGGTGAAGAGACTGGTCACCGGTTCTGTGAGAATAGACAAATGAACGTTAACATTGCCAATGGACAGCAAGCGTTCATGCGTCCCCATTACAACATTAACATGATTTTAGTGAGAGGTTAGTAGGTCAATAAGTGCTTGGGGATCGTGTGTGTAGTTAGTGAATGGATATTCCTAAGAGCTAAATGGAAAGATGCGGTGTATGAGTGATGTAGTGAGTAAGTGGTTATGAATTTACAAATGAGGGTCGGGGGGTTTATTACACGTTTTGGGCTTCCAAACAAACTGATTTGCTTTTGGTCTTGATTTTGTGGAGACTCTGGAGGGCTTTTCAGGAGTGTCTACTTGGAAATGAGGCTTTTTAAGGACCCATTTACAAGTGATTCTGATTCTGCTCATGGACCAATGTGTGTCCGTGCGTGTTGTATAAGAAAGGGTATGAGATGTTCGAGTGAGTGAACCATGTTGTACAGGGTGTGGCCTCGGTGTAACTATTTGAGCCCGCAAGCAAGCCTTAGGCACCCAAATTTGTCGTGATTGTGGGATGGCCTTCATCGACTTCTTAGTGTCTTGTTGTTGATTATTAATAAGAAGTTTTTCCTGTGTGGTTGGCTTGATCGCAACAGGGTGTTTGCCTTTCCGCACCCACACTTGTTTCAATGGCTAAGACATTCTGCTTCGCACGTTCTTTTGACCTCCAGCATAGGTATTACTCTGCTCCATCTGTATTTGATCTGCCTTTGGTTGCTGCATCCCTCTGGTCTCTGGAAAAGAAGGGAGTGCCCCTGACTTCTTGATTGAAATCATCATTCCTCTGCATCACACAGTTTTGGACAAGAACAACATGGTCATCTTCATGTGTACCCCTGGAAGGACCAAGGGTGTGTGCCTTGTCTAATTTCTTGAGTGCTTCATTGTCTAACTCAATTGTAATGCGATTCTGATTTACCCAGACCTGAAGGAGTCCACTTCGTAGGTTTAGGTTGACTGCATGATCATAGATCCAGTCTTGACCCAAGACAAGAGGCTCCGTGAGGTCCTCATCTTGACACACTAGCACTTTAACTGTCATTACTTCGTCTTGAATGTAGAGGGGAAGTTCCACCTCGCCCATGCAAGGGGTTTCCACACCTCCCAATCCTATGGGATATGCTTCTATAGGATTGACAGTTAATTTCAACTTTTGACAGTGAGAAAATTTAATAGCACTAGTGGCTTCACCTGAGTCAATCAAGGCTCTTACAGTCCTTGCACCCTTTCCTTGTCCTATCTCTAAGGTTACAAAAGGTCGTCTATCAATTATTCTATGAGAACTTATTCCTGAGACTTCACACATTGCCATATGATAACCTGGGTCCGCAAAGTCATCTACCCTGGCCTGATCTCTACCCAGTCTTCGCAACCTCATCCTTCGGATGCGTTCCAATGCTTCCGCCTGTGCCTCTTCTCGAACTCATTTTTCCTCCTCTTTATGTTTTTTGGCAGTGTTGAGTCGATTTAGCATCTCCTCTGTCAAGGGTTCTTGATATAACTTGACTCTGCATCCGCTTATATAGCTAGGGAGAACATCACCTTCCAGTGTAGCGAGTTGAACTGCTCCACTGGTTGAGATCCTATTTATGATCATAGGTCCATAGCCATGTTTCTCTAATTTTCTTGCATGTTGCTTCAAGGTGTAGACTAAAACTAAATCTCCTGCCTTCAAGCCTTTATCCTTAACGTGGGCATCAAAGTATGCCTTCTGTCTTTTGTTAGCTGCATATATTCCCACTGCCGCTCTTAGTCTGGTTTCACCTAGTCGTTCCAGATCAAGAATCCTCGAAGAGAGTTCATGACCCGTCCATTCATGCTCATGTGCTACTTTCAGTGTAGGTATCAAGAAGTCCAATGGTAGCACTGCATTTTGACCGAATACCATCTGAAAGGGTGTGGCTTGGAGTACCGTTTTATATGCAACTCGGTATGCCCAAATAGCATGGTGTAGTTGTTTGTCCCAATCAGAGCGTTTATTATTCACTAATTTGGTAAGCACGTTGCATAGGATCTTATTTGTGCTTTCAGCTTGGCCATTAGCTTGTGGGTGATAGGAGGCAGACTTCCTACCAAGAACTCTTGGAGAAGATTTTCAATAACTTCATTCAAGAAATGAGTGCCTCTATCACTTACTAGCTCTATTGGCAGCCCGTATCTTGTGAACACATTCTCAAATAAGAACTTGGCCGTCGTTTGAGCATCGTTCTTTGTCGTAGCTTTTACCTCTACCCACTTGGTTAGATAATCAGTGGCAACAATGATATACTCAGCATGGGAACCCTTAGCTGGGGGATTAATAGGACCTACAAAGTCTATTCCCCACTTGGAGAATGCACGTCCACCCATCATAGGTTTCAAAGGCATCTCATCCTTGCGTATCGGATACTGAGTTCGCTGACAAACATCACACCTCTTCTCATAGGTATGTGCATCCATGTGAAGGGTCGGCCACCATAATCCTGCAAATAGGATTGCCTTGATCACCCGATCTGGTCCAAAGTGTCCTCCTGCTACACCTTGGTGAGCAGTTTCCAAGATCTTGAGATATTCACTCTCATGGACACATAGTCTCAGGTAACCATCTTTACCACGCTTGTATAGATTATCACCAATAAGTGAGTAGTCTAGGGCTTCTTGTTCTAGACTTCTTTGTCTGGCCAGTGTCATATCTTGAGGGAATGTTTTCGTCCTCAAGAAGGCTACTAATGGTTCACTCCAATCTGGCATTATGGACAGTTGATAGAGAGTGGCATGTTCCACATGTGGTTTAGTGCAGCAAATAGGGCATTCCTTGCACAGCTTATGGACATCAGCCTCCATAGTCGGCCAATGAACTCCTAGTCTCCTTAGAGTCTGTAAGGTTCATTGCCTTGAGTAGTGTTGCTCTAATGCACCTACATGTGCTAATTGCAACCATTTTGCATACTCATCCTCTTCCACACAACAGGCTAATATACCTTGATCTGTCTGTTTGTACATACCTCCTGCCATGCTGTGGTACTTTTGGGCCTTTACTACCTCTCTATCTTTAGTGTTTATGACTGGGTGATTAGGTCCGTATGTCAATACTGGCACTAATGGATTAGCCCACTGAGGCACAACTTCTAAGTTAAACAAGTAAACATCAGGGAGGTCATCTGATACTTCCTGTGGGGCTTCTCTAGATGTGAGCCTAGAGAGGTGGTCTGCTCTCAAGTGAGTCTTGCCTTTCCTCACCACAACCTCAAAGTCATATTCCATTAGTAAGAGGAACCATCTTACCAATCTACCTGTATTGCATGGATTGTTCACAAGATATAACAATGCTTGATGGTCAGTAAAAAATTTAAACTTATTTGCAAGCAAATAGTGTCTAAACTTCTTAACCGCATACACCATGCCTAAGCCTTCTCTCTCAGTAGTGGTATAATTCCGTTCAGCAGCATTTAGCTATCTACTAGCATAGGCAATGGGAAGATCCATATTACCTTCACGAGTAGGTTGTGCGAGTACACATCCAATAGCATAATTGGATGCATCCACGTGAACATGAAAAGGCTTATTCCAATCTGGCGTGGTCAAGATTGGTGTTGAACATAATCGCCGTTTAAGCTCATTGAAGGAATTCTCACATTCATCAGTCCACTCAAAGTTGGTCAAAAGTCCGTACAGAGGCTTTGCTATGATGGCATACATGTGTATAAACCGTCGGTAATAACCACAATGCCCCATGAAAGCTTGTACTTCCTTGACATTCTTTGGCCTAGGTAGCTCTGCGATGGCTCTTACTTTCTCTTCATCGGTGGATATGCCATTTTTTGACACTATGTGTCCTAGAATCTTGCCTTGCCTAACCATGAAAACACACTTTTCTGGGTTCAAGCAGACTTGATACTCTTGACATTTGTCAAAGATTTGTCTGAGTTCAGGGATATGGGTTTGTCTAATGTTGGAATGAGCACAGAGTTCATCAACATAGACTTCCAAATTCTTCCTCAAGAACTCTTTAAACACGTGGCACATCAGTCTCTGAAAGGTTGCAGGAGCATTGGTAAGCCCAAATGGCATTACCCTAAAGGCGAATATGCCCCACTCTGTGGCAAAAGCTATCTTATGCTGATCTTCTGGAGCTATGGCTACCTGATTGTAGCCCAAAAATCCATCAAGGAAGCTGTACACTTCCTTGCCTACTACTCTTTCTAGCAGATGCTCAGTGATAGGAAGCGGATAGTTGTCCCGAATAGTGGCTGCATTAACCTTCTTCAAGTTAATGCACACACGTAACTTTCCATTCTTCTTGGGCACCACTACGATGGGGGATACCCACTCAGTGTGTTCAATTTCATAGATAAATCCAGCTTCTACCAGACGATCTATCTCTTCTTTGATCTTGGCCGCATAATTATCATTGTATGTGTATGGCTTTTGCTTAGAGGGTTTGGCATCTGGGGTCATGGGGATAGTGTGTGAGCATATGTCTGGGTCAACACCCTTCAAATCCTTGTAGCTCCAAGCGAATACATCTCTGTATTCTCTAAGCAAGGCTATTAGGGCATGCTCTTCTTCCTTTGTTAGGTCATGTCCTATGTAAGTGCATCTCTCCTCTCCTTCTTCTAGGGCTACCACTATTTTTTTTTGGTGGTTTCTTTGTTATCATAGGCCTCTCCTGATTGTGCCTCTTGTTTAGGCATTCTTATCATGACTCTCCTATCATCTATCTCATACTTTTTAAAGTTTTCCGGAACCTCAAACAAAGATTCTTCTTCCTCCGGGGGGACTTCTTTCGTCTTCCGTTTCTTGCTATCGTTATTAGTAGTCACTTGTGTGGTTAATCGTACATCGTTCGTTATCTCTTCATGTCTTTGAGGTTGGAATTCTACTTCATAGAAGTATTCTTCATCTGATGCAAAAGGTGGGTCCATAATGATTGACTCTAGATCGGAGTCACTTGCATCCTCAAATGCATCAGGGCTAGGTTCGCACTCTTCTAAAACCGCATCTCCCATGATTGGATCTATGGAGAACACTGAAATGTCATAGCCATCCTCATCACAGTGGGGTGTCCACTGTTCTTCATTGATGGCTACATCCCTTGTTGCTAGAATTTCTGCCCAACCATGAGGTTCAAAATCTTCATCAGGAAATACTACAAGCGCATAGGCTGGGTCTTGAATTGATCTATGGATTTCCTTTGCACCTACCTCTCTGGCTTTTTCTCTCTTCTCCTCTTCTACTGCCACTTTACACATCCATAAGTGAGTGTCTTCATGCATCCATGAGGATCCTGATCCTATGGAGTGCACAGACTCTGTATCATCTTTGGCTCTATGAATAGGATTCCATTGGATAGGAGGGACATCTCTATGAGAGTAATCTTTGAGATTAACCTTGGTCGTGACACCTAGGTGTTGCAAATACAAGGAATTGGTTCCCCAATCTTGTACCACTTGCAACTGTCGCATAAATGGTCTTCCCAAAATCATCTCATAGGCATGGTTCTTGCTAAAATCACAGATAGCAAACGTGTGCTCAAACTCTACACCACATGTAGTGAGAGTTATTCCTTCTAGTAAACCTAGGGGTCTCTCTATGTGACCATCAGCCATTTGCAATTTCATCCTCGTGGGCCTGAGTGCTAGCTTGCCCCAACGCTTCCATAGGGAAGTGGTAGCAATTGCAACTCCTGCACCAGAGTCGAGAATTGCCTTGGTTGTGTACCCCTGATGGGTAATAGGAAGATAGGTGTTTCCTTCTTCACCTTCACTCATTTCTCCTATCTTGTCCAAAGGTATCTCTGGCACTGTTCTATGGGATCCTACTTGGGAACGAGGTTTTTCTATCTCTGGTACTTGTTTGGCGACATGCTTCCATAACTCTGGCCTAACTTTGAGTAGCTCTTCTAAGGTGAGGTTGCACTGCACTTTAGTGTTTTTCACTACCTCTGTGTTCCTAGGTATGACTGAGGCTTCGTTTCTTACCATGACTGTGGGTGCTCTCATACAAGTGGACTTGGCTTCCCATGGGCCTGTGAAATGGGGTAGTTCTTGTAAAGAATTAGACTCAAAGTCTAATCTCTCTTGAGATTGAGTGCTCTCTTGCTCTTCATAAATGAATGGGATGTCTTGTGGGAATTGGTCATGTGCATCATCCACAAGTTCAATGGGAGGAGGGACTTCACTTTCTTTAGCCCATTTGTCTTCTTGAATCTCTCGGAGGAATTCTGGTGTGAACCGATTCATAGAAGAAGATGTGTCTGGCTCCGTAGAGTTAGGCACATAGGCTTCTTGGGTAGGAAGGCTTGCCCTCATACTTGCCTTGCCCTTACTTGGAGGGGTGGGTTCCTTTTTTGATTGTGCAATTAACCTCTCCAATCTTTCTAGCAGTCCATTAAAGTGCAACTGCGTCTTAGCTGAACTAGAGATGTTGAAGAGGCGACTGGCTTCAACATGGTTTGAGCCAATTCCACCATCTTAGCACAAATTTTGGTTCGTTCAAGCTCTAGTTCTGCTCTCGGGTAACACTTTTCATGATCAGTTACGGTTGGCCCTTCTTGGATTCTGGCCTGATATGCCTTAAGCATCATGTTAAGGTCCTCGGGAGTGGGATCTGCTAATACTGATCCTACTCTAGGGGGTGGTGGGATTATGTGAGGTGGGTTGGAAGGTGTTGGATCGGATGGTGATGGGAATGGTGGGGGTGGGGTAGTGTGAGAGGGAGTTTGAGATGTGAGTTCAATTATCCTGGCTTTTGTTTCCCTTAGGCTTTCCTCGAGTTCACTCATCTTCTTAGCCCATTGCCTCTTCATTCTTTCTCTACTATCTCTCCAAGCTCTAGTTCTCTTCTTAGTTATGCTCTCAGTTTCACTAGCCTTTGAGCTCTTTTCCTGGCCTACCCCTTGGTTTTGCTGCAATGCCTGAGCTCTAGTGACTACCTGTACTGGTGTAGTGGACGTCACACTTCCTGTAGAGTCTACTACTAACCCGATAACATTGATAGGAGTAATTTTTGGCATATTATTGGGGTTCTTTGGGCAATCTCGTAAGAGATGCTCCTTTCCACAACCTTGGCAAAAGCCTTGAATTGTCACTGACTGGGGTTGTGTAGGTGGAGGTAAGGGGCAATCACGAATGAGGTGATCTCCCTGACATCTGTAGCATGGTCCTCTAGGGAATGGGGGTCTTACCTGCCTAGGTTGGGGTCTAGAGTTAGGGTTTGTGTACATTACATTTGTGTACTCTGGCTCCCAACTAGGTTCACTTGGTTCTTCACTGTAGTAGGACTCACCATGTTCAGGAGATTGCATGTAGTAAACCTGGGGACTATCAATATGTGTAGAATCAAAGCTATGGTCACTGGGATCACTTTCTGAAAGCAATGGTGTTACTGGCACTATAGCTCTATTCAAATTCTCTTCTTCCGCTGCATACTTTACCGCAATTACATTAGCTGGGGCAGGGGGTTGTTATGCTAACACAGGCTGAGGTCTTTGTTGGTTTTGGTATTGTGGTTGGTAGGTTTGTTGAGGCCTAGCATACTGCTGCGGTGGGTACTGGTTCTGGTATCTTCCTTGTTGAGGGTATGGTTGTGGGTACGTCTGCCTAACTGCTTGCTTATTGTAGGGGCAATCTTGCACGGTGTGATTGGTGTACCTCTGTTCTATGGTGCAGTACTGGCTACTAGGATTTACTTGGGGTTGAGCCATAATGGGACATACGTTTGCCATGTGGTCACCACCGCAAGTATAGCATCTCTTTACTGGGGCAAATCTTGGAATTTGTTTGCTAGAGACACCTAGTTTTTGAGCTACCTTTTCTGCGAGTTCCTCAATAGATGGGGATTGCGAGGAAGAGAGACTAGAGGCACTATCTGAATCTTTGTAGATTTTGGAAAGCTCTAACTCTTCCCCTAGGTTATCCTCAATATCAATGCACATGCATACACACTCTTCTATGGTTCTACTGTCCTTCAAGTACACATATGACCTCAATTTGGTACTTAGCAATCCATCCAAGAATAAAGCCACTTGTTTGGCTGGTGTGGGTAACTCAGGAACATGGCATCTCTCAAGATATTGCCTAAATCTTCTTCCTACAAGTCTCACGGTCTCTTGAGGGGTCTGCTTGAAGCTATGTATCAATGAGGAAGTATTATGCCTTATCCCACTCTTAGAGAATTCAGTGATAAAAGCCTCTAAGAGTTGGTCTATGCTCCTGAACTGTCTCTCATTCAATGGTTGAAACCACGTAAGGGCTGTGTTCCTAAGGGTTAGAACAAAGGCATTATACTGCGTGAATAGGTCCTCAACTTGTTCAGCTCTCAAGACTTGCCTAAACTCAGCCACATGATCATATGGGTCTCAGTATGTGGTTGTATTTACAGCCTCAACCCACAAATAATTAGGGCAATTCTTTTCTTTCATCATTGATCTTGCAAACTCAACAAGAGTTCTATTTCTCCTTTCTGCTACACCATTTCGTTGAGGAGAGTACCTGCAAGTAACGTCTCTCTTTATACCTACATTCCATAAATAATCATTGAATTTATTTGAAAAATACTCTCCCCCTCCATCTGACCTGAATCTCTTCAACTTTTGTCGTGTAACTCTTTCTGCATATACATGATAGTGTTTAAATGTACTAAACACTTTTGACTTATCTTTGATCACGAGCATACAACACCATACTCAATAGAGTACTTCCATCCTTGGCTTTAACCGATCCAATAGACCTCACCTTGTGCTTTGTATTCTCACCTGTTTAAGTTGTATGATTAATCACTTTATTCTCAAAATTAGTCATTAAAGCAATGTTACCACTTAGATGATTGTTGCACCCTGAGTCAATGTCAAACACTCTTTGGTCTTCACTTGAAACTTCACATGTTGCATTCATGATTAGAGTTGAATCCTCCTTCTGATCTGATGCATAATTGTAGTAGGTATTGTTGTAGGACTGACTTTGAAAGTTTCTTCCACCATTCCTTCCAAAGAAGCCTCTACCACCTCTACCTCTGAAGCTTCCTCTCTGATTTCTTCCACCTCTGCCTCTTTGATTATAAATCTGATTAAAGTTACTAACACTTTGATTGTTATGCCAACATTCATGAGCTAGATGATTAGTCTTACCACATATCCAACAAGCTTTGAGTGATCCTTGTTGTTTGTGCCTCTTCCTCTACTTCTGCCACTTCCTCTTCCTCTTAGGAAGTTTGCTTGGCTTGGAGTACCTTCATCTTCAACTGATTGTTGCTTTCCTTTGATAGCTTTCTTCTTGTCTTTAGAATACATTGCATGACCTACATTCTTATCAACATTTCCTTTGATATCATTCTCAAAAGTTAGCATATGTCCTAATAATTGATTCAAATCAGGAGTGAAATGATCTAATGAAAGTTCAGATGATAAGGTGAAAGGCTTTCACTTCTCATCTCCTCTTAGACCTGTGAGAGTTTGTCTTAACAATTTATCTTCTTCAATGTCTCCATCAACTGCACCTAAAGAATCAGCAATGTCTTTCATCTTTGTCACATAATCAGATATTGATTGTGAGGCCTTCTTCTTGAATGTGGTAAACTCTGCCCATAGTGATGCTTTCCTTGACTTTGTTGTATTCTAAAAATGCTCTTCCAAAGCATTCCATATATCACTTGCACTTTCAAGTCCTCTAATGTGAGAAATCAAGTAATCATTCTTTGTCATAAGATTATGCTCCTTGT
>CM035432.1:154113182-154128182 GCA_020310875.1 Ceratopteris richardii
CTCATTTGACGTAGCATATGAGATCTTCTTTGTGCTAAATATCTTGCACGTTCTTCATGGTTTTTAGTAGATTGTAACTTTGCTTTTATTCCTGTACAAAAGTCACATTTGGAGAACGTACTTGACTTTGATAAAGAAACTGTTCTAAATTCTGTATTCCACATTCTTGAAAATGTTGGTTGAGATAATTTATTATATCCCAAACTCTCTAATGTCATATTCACCTCTCGAAGAATATCCACTTGTTTATAATGTGATGGAAGCACTCTTTGTGTTTCACGAGAACCATCAGTACATGTTCTCAACTTGTGTGGCATTTGATCTGCATTATTATCAATGAAATCATGTATCAAAGCTTTTGCCATTTCTACATGTTTGATACTTTTTCTAAGTATTCCATTATTCCCATGAATGGATACCTTTTGACCAAGTAGAAACTTTTCTTGTAGCCTATAAAATGAGCTCTTTCCAATACCATGAATTAAATACCATGCCTTGATACATACTTCTTTTGCATCAAACATGAAATTAAAACTCGAGCGCTGACTTGAGTTCACAAAGTTACCTTTGTACACCATACTCATGCAATCCAATACATATTTGCATCTATCTGAATAGCATTGTCCCCAAAAGTTTAATCTTGCTTCCAATATTTTAGCCCTACTAGCTACTTGACAACATCTCTGTTCACGACAATCATGCATTGAAACCATCTGAATTCTCTCAAATGAGCATCTCTTATTAGGAGCCAATGTAGTACTTTTTCTAACCTTGTGGATGTAACTTCTTTTTTTTTGGTTCACTTCAAAATATCCACAGTTACTATTTTCCATATGAAAATCCTCTTGTTGATCTGATTCCATTCGAAGAGGAGAAACAACTTGTATATCATTAAAACAATGTTGAATATCAATTGCATGAGAATAATTCTTATCAACATCTACATCCTCAATACCATTGCAATTATCATCATCGATGTTGTATGATGACGTAAAGCAAAAATTTGGATTCTCTCCAGCTTCAAGATCCACATCCTCAATACCATTGCAATGATCATCTTCAATGTCATACAGTGAGTTAAAGCCTAATTTTTGTATCATAGGCTCACCATCTTCTGTAATGATTTGGAGTATAGGCCAACTGACCAATTTCAAAGTTGAATCCAAAGTTGATGCATCCACAGTTTCATCCATAATAACACCTAGGCAACTTTCTCCCAACTCTTTGCAATTTATAGCATCCCATGGATTTACCAATAAAACAATAGCAGTTGCATATCTTTCATGCTTTTCATGATCCAACAAGATGACTCTCTTTCCTTTCCACTTTTCTCTTTCTTCAAGTTGACTAGATATAGTTTGCTTTGTTGCCATCTTGATTTTGCCTGAAAAGAATAAATGAGAAATTAACAATGCTATTCAATTGATCATTCTTTCAATAATTATTGTAAAAATAATCAATTGAATTAAAACTAGATACAACCATCATTTCCACAAAAAATAATCCATATTTGCATATACAGACATTCACTAATTGGACTTAACTTTGAGTCTAGTCAAAAATCAAGGAAACTACAAGAATAAAAATCTCTAACTTCATTTTGATGCTAGCATGTTAAGAGGCAATCAAACCATCCCTGAAATGATATTATGTATGTCTTTGTATGTGTGTATTTTAGTTGTACAATACTATCATGTTTGGCTCACTTAATTTTGAGCTTCTTCTATTCTAAATTGAATAGAGGCTCAAACTTAAGTTCGAGCCTTTCAAACTGCACATTGAATGGAGCTTCAAACTTGAGTTTGAGCCAATCAATAAAACTACAAGAATAAAAAACTCTAACTTCATTTTGATGCTAGCATGTTAAGAGGCACTCAAACCATCCCTGAAATGATATTATGTATGTCTTTGTATGTGTGACAACATAAAATTCATGGGCCGACTCTACGTTCAACAGACATTCAATTTTAAACTCCAACTTGAATCGACATCCAAACATAAGCTTCACCTTCAGTTAGTTCTTTTGGATGTAAGAGAGTATTCAACGTAATAGTAGGCTCAAACTTAAGTTCGAGCGTCTTTTATTAAAATTTCAAAATAGATTCAAGTTAAAAATATTATCATGTTTGCTGAAAAAGCTTAGAGGCTCGAACTTAAGTTCGAGCCTCATTTGTAACTAAACAAATTGAGACTTGACATGATTCAAAGCAGTCCGAGCCTCATTTATGTGACACCATAAAATTCATGGGCTCGAACTTAAGTTCGAGTCTCATATCACGTGAAGACTCAAACTTGATATGATTCTAAAGATGCGAATTTTAAGTTCGAGCCTCTTAGCTCTTTTGGATTCATGAGTTAAGAGGCTCGAACTTAACTTCTAACAACTTTTGGAAAAGCTGAAAAAGTCTGAGCTTCATAATTCAACTCATATGATTCAGAGGCTTAGCTTTTGAAGATGCAAGAAGATTTTGAGTTAAAAATATTAGTGTTTTTACCAGAAAACTTGAGATGCTCGAACTTAAGTTGAAGCCTGTTTTTGCCGGAAAACTTGAGAGGCTCGAACCTAAGTTGGAGCCTCATATCATATGAGCCAACAATCCTAAACTTGATATGACTCATGGGCTCGAACTTGAGTTCGAATCTATAAGTCCTTTTGGATCCAAGAGAGTGTTGAACTTAACATGCTCGAACTTAAGTTTTAGCCTTTCTCACTCTTAGTTGAATAAAGACTGGAACTTAAGTTCAGCCTCTTCGATTCCAAGGTCAATAGAATCTTAAACTCCAACTTGAATCAATATCCAAACTTAAGTTCACCTTCACTCACTTGAAGTTGAATAGAGGTTTCCATCTCACTCTTAGTTGAATAAAGACTGAAACTTAAGTTCAGCCTCTTCGATTCCAAGGTCAATAGAATCTTAAACTCCAACTTGAATCAATATCCAAACTTAAGTTCACCTTCACTGACTTGAAGTTGAATAGAGGTTTCCACTATAAATTTGAACTTATCGTGACAAAGTTAAATAGAGGCTCAAACTTAAGTGCGACTCCAAATTGTATATGAGAGGCTCGAACTTAAGTTTGAGCGTCATATCATGTGACCAAACAATCTCGAACTTGATATGATTCAGAGGCTCCAAATTGAATACAGGCTCAAACTCTCTCTATCCAAGTTGAAATGAAATTCAAACTGAAGTTCATAGTTTGAATTTCAATATCCCTATCTTATGTACAAACTTAAGTTTGGGTTTCTCAAGTTTTCTGAAGTTCATATCATGTGATCCAACAATCCTGAACTTGATATGGTTGGAAAAAGCTGAGAGGCTCAAACTCCTCTTTGTTCTTTTGCACATAACACACAACAATCCCAAACTTGATATGACTGGAAAAGCTCAGAGGCTCGAACTTAAGTTCGAGCCTCTTTGTTCTTTTCCTTATATCATGTGACCAAACAATAATAAACTTGATATGGTTGGAAAAGCTCAGAGGCACGAACTTAATCTTTTGCACATAAGACACAACAATCCTAAACTTGATATGGCTGGAAAAGCTCAGAGACATGAACTTAAGTTCGAGCCTCTTTGTTCTTTTGCACATAAGACACAAGAAACATAAACTTGATATGGCTGGAAAAGCTCAGAGGCTCGAACTTAAGTTCGAGCCTCTTTGTTCTTCTGTTCATATCATGTGATCCAACAATCCTGAACTTGATATGGTTGGAAAAGCTGAGAGGCTCGAACTTAAGTTCGAGCTTCTTTGTTCTTTCGCTTATATCACGTGACCCAACAATTCTAAACTTGATATGGTTGGAAAAGCTTAGAGGCTCGAGCTCAGAACCTCTTTGTTCTTTTGCTCATATCATATAACCAAACAATCCTAAACTTGATATGGTTAGAAAAGCACAGAAACTCGAACTTAAGTTGGAAAAGCTCAGAGGCTCGAACTTAATTCTTTTGCACATCAGACACAACAATCCTAAACTTGATATGGCTGGAAAAGCTGAGGCTCATATCATGTGATCCAACAAATCCTGAACTTGATATGGTTGGAAAAGCTAAGAGGCCCGAACTTAAGTTCGAGTCTCTTTGTTCTTTTGCACATAAGACACAACAATCCTAAACTTGATATGGTTGGAAAAGCTGAGAGGCTCGAACTTAAGTTTAAGCCTCTTTGTTCTTTTGCTCATATCATGTGATCCAACAATTCTAAACTTGATATGGTTGGAAAAGCTCAGAGGCTCTAACTCCTCTTTGTTCTTTTGCTCATATCATGTGACCAAACAATCCTAAACTTGATATGGTTGGAAAAGCTCTTTGTTCTTTTGCTCATATCATGTGATCCAACAATCCTAAACTTGATATGGTTGGAAAAGCTCAGAGGCTCGAACTTAAGTTCGATCCTCTTTGTTCTTTTGCACATAAGACAACAACAATCCTAAACTTGATATGGTTGGAAAAGCTGAGGCTCATATCATGTGATCCAACAATCCTAAACTTGATATGGTTGGAAAATCTCAGAGGCTCGAACTTAAGTTCGAGCCTCTTTGTTCTTTTGCACATAAGACACAACAATCTTAAACTTGATATGGCTGGAAAAGTTGAAGCTCATATCATGGTGATCCAACAAATCCTGAACTTGATATGGTTGGAAAAGTTCAAATTATGGCTCGAACTTAAGTTCGAGCCTCTTTGTTCTTTTGCACATAAGACACAACAATCCTAAACTTGATATGGTTGGAAAAGCTGAGAGGCTCGAACTTAAGTTTGAGCCTCTTTGTTCTTTAACTCATATCATGTGATCCAACAATCCTGAACTTGATATGGTTGGAAAAAGCTGAGAGGCTCGAACTCGTCTTTGTTGTTTTGCTTATAACAACTTTTGGAAAAGCTGAAAAAGTCTAAGCTTCATAACTCAGCTCATATGATTAAGAGGCTTAGCTTTTGTAGATGCAAGAAGATTTGAGTTAAAAATATTAATGTTTTTACTAGAAAACTTGAGAGGCTCGAACTTAAGTTGAAGCCTGTTTTTGCCGGAAAACTTGAGAGGCTCGAACTTAAGTTGGAGCCTCATATCATATGAGCCAACAATCCTAAACTTGATATAACTCACGGGCTCGAACTTGAGTTCGAATCTATAAGTCCTTTTGGATCCAAGAGAGTGTTGAACTTAACTCCAACAATCCCAAACACACAACAATCCCAAACTTGATATGACTGGAAAAGCTCAGAGGCTCGAACTTAAATTCGAGCCTCTTTGTTCTTTTCCTCATATCATGTGACCAAACAATACTAAACTTGATATGGTTGGAAAAGCTCAAAGGCTCAAACTTAATCTTTTGCACATAAGACACAACAATCCTAAACTTGATATGGCTGGAAAAGCTCAGAGACATGAACTTAAGTTCGAGCCTCTTTGTTCTTTTGCACCTAACACAACAATCCTAAACTTGACATGGCTGAAAAAGATGAGGCTTATATCATGTGATCCAACAATCCTAAACTTGATATGGTTGGAAAAGCTCAGAGGCTCTTTGTTCTTTTGCACATAAGACACAAGAAACCTAAACTTGATATGGCTGGAAAAGCTCAGAGGCTCAAACTTAAGTTCGAGCCTCTTTGTTCTTCTGTTCATATCATGTGATCCAACGATCCTGAACTTGATATGGTTGGAAAAGCTGAGAGGCTCGAACTTAAGTTCAAGCCTCTTTGTTCTTTTGCTCATATCACGTGACCCAAGAATTGTAAACTTGATATGTTTGGAAAAGCTCAGAGGCTCGAACTCAGAGCCTCTTTGTTCTTTTGCTCATATCATATAATCAAACAATCCTAAACTTGATATGGTTAGAAAAGCACAGAGACTCGAACTTAAGTTGGAAAAGCTCAGAGGCTCGAACTTAATTCTTTTGCACATAAGACACAACAATCTTAAACTTGATATGGTTGGAAAACCTAAGAGGCTCGAACTCAGAACTTCTTTGTTCTTTTGCTCATATCATATAACCAAACAACCCTAAACTTGATATGGTTAGAAAAGCACAGAAACTCGAACTTAAGTTGGAAAAGCTCAGAGGCTCGAACTTAATTCTTTTGCACATCACACACAACAATCCTAAACTTGATATGGCTGGAAAAGCTGAGGCTCATATCATGTGATCCAACAAATCCTGAACTTGATATGGTTGGAAAAGCTCAGAGGCCCGAACTTAAGTTCGAGTCTCTTTGTTCTTTTGCACATAAGACACAACAATCCTAAACTTGATATGGTTGGAAAAACTGAGAGGCTCAAACTTAAGTTTGAGCCTCTTTGTTATTTTGCTCATATCATGTGATCCAACAATTCTAAACTTGATATGGTTGGAAAAGCTCAAAGGCTCTAACTCCTCTTTGTCCTTTTGCTCATATCATGTAACCAAACAATCCTAAACTTGATATGGTTGGAAAAGCTCTTTGTTCTTTTGCTCATATCATGTGATCCAACAATCCTAAACTTGATATGGTTGGAAAAGCTCAGAGGCTCGAACTTAAGTTCGATCCTCTTTGTTCTTTTGCACATAAGACAACAACAATCCTAAACTTGATATGGTTGGAAAAGCTGAGGCTCATATCATGTGATCCAACAATCCTAAACTTGATATGGTTGGAAAAGCTCAGAGGCTCGAACTTAAGTTCGAGCCTCTTTGTTCTTTTGCACATAAGACACAACAATCCTAAACTTGATATGGCTAGAAAAGCTGAAGCTCATATCATGTGATCCAACAAATCTTGAACTTGATATGGTTGGAAAAGTTCAAAGACTTGAACTTAAGTTCGAGCCTCTTTGTTCTTTTGCACATAAGACACAACAATCCTAAACTTGATATGGTTGGAAAAGCTGAGAGGCTCGAACTTAAGTTCGAGCCTCTTTGTTCTTTTGCTCATATCATGTGATCCCACAATCCTGAACTTGATATGGTTGGAAAAAGGTGAGAGTCTCGAACTCCTCTTTGTTCTTTTGCTCATAACAACTTTTGGAAAAGCTGAAAAAGTCTGAGCTTCATAACTCAGCTCATATGATTCAGAGGCTTAGATTTTGTAGATGCAAGAAGATTTGAGTTAAAAATATTATGTTTTTACTATAAAACTTGAGAGGCTCGAACTTAAGTTCAAGCCTGTTTTTGCCGGAAAACTTGAGAGGCTCGAACTTAAGTTGGAGCCTTATATCATATGAGCCAACAATCCTAAACAAGATATAACTCACGGGCTCGAACTTGAGTTGGAATCTATAAGTCCTTTTGGATCCAAGAGAGTGTTGAACTTAACATGCTCGAACTTAAGTTTTAGCCTTTCTCACTCTTAGTTGAATAAAGACTGGAACTTAAGTTCAGCCTCTTCGATTCAGAGGCTTAGCTTTTGTAGATGCAAGAAGATTTGAGTTCAAAATATGAGTGGTTTTACCAGAAAACTTGAGAGGCTCGAACTTAAGTTGGAGCCTTATATCATATGAGCCAACAATCCTAAACTTGATATGACTCACGGGCTCGAACTTGAGTTCGAATCTATAAGTCCTTTTGGATCCAAGAGAGTGTTGAACTTAACATGCTCGAACTTAAGTTTTAGTCTTTCTCACTCTTAGTTGAATAAAGACTCGAACTTAAGTTCAGCCTCTTCGATTCCAAGGTCAATAGAATCTTAAAACTCCAACTTTAATCAATATCCAAACTTAAGTTCACCTTCACTGACTTGAAGTTGAATAGAGGTTTCCACTATAAATTTGAACTTATCGTGACAAAGTTAAATAGAGGCTCAAACTTAAGTGCGACTCCAAATTGTATAAAGGATCCCCAAAGTTAAATAGAGGCTCAATCTATTTCTTGGAGAAGCTGAGAGGATCGAACTTAAGTTTGAGCGTCATATCATGTGACCAAACAATCTCGACCTTGATATGATTCAGAGGCTCCAGATTGAATACAGGCTCAAACTCTCTCTATCCAAGTTGAAATGAAATTCAAACTGAAGTTCATAGTTTGAATTTCAATCCTATTTTATTTACAAACTTAAGTTTGGGTTTCTCAAGTTTTCTGAAGTTCATATCATGTGATACAACAATCCTGAACTAGATATGGTTGGAAAAAGCTCAAAGGCTCGAACTTAATCTTTTGCACACAAGACACAACAATCCTAAACTTGATATGGCTGGAAAAGCTCAGAGACACGAACTTAAGTACGAGCCTCTTTGTTCTTTTGCACCTAACACACAACAATCCTAAACTTGACATGGCTGAAAAAGCTTAGGCTTATATCATGTGATCCAACAATCCTAAACTTGATTTGGGTGTAAAAGCTCAGAGGCTCGAACTTAAGTTCGAGCCTCTTTGTTCTTTTGCACATAAGACACAAGAAACCTAAACTTGATATGGCTGTAAAAGCTGAGGCTCGAACTTAAGTTCGAGCCTCTTTGTTCTTCTTTTCATATCATGTGATCCAACAATCCTGAACTTGATATGGTTGGAAAAGCTGACTCTTTGTTCTTTTGCACATAAGACACAAGAAACCTAAACTTGATATGGCTGTAAAAGCTAAGAGGCTCGAACTTAAGTTCGAGCCTCTTTGTTATTCTTGTTTATATCATGTGATCCAACAATCCTAAACTTGATTTGGGTGTAAAAGCTCAGAGGCTCGAACTTAAGTTCGAGCCTCTTTGTTCTTTTGCACATAAGACACAAGAAACCTAAACTTGATATGGCTGTAAAAGCTCAGAGGCTCGAACTTAATGTTCGAGCCTCTTTGTTCTTCTTTTCATATCATGTGATCCAACAATCCGGAACTTGATATGGTTGGAAAAGCTGACTCTTTGTTCTTTTGCACATAAGACACAAGAAACCTAAACTTGATATGGCTGTAAAAGCTCAGAGGCTCGAACTTAAGTTCGAGCCTCTTTGTTATTCTGTTCATATCATGTGATCCAACAATCCTGAACTTGATATGGTTGGAAAAGCTGACTCTTTGTTCTTTTGCACATAAGACACAAGAAAACCTAAACTTGATATGGCTGTAAAAGCTCAGAGAGGCTCGAACTTAAGTTCGAGCCTCTTTGTTATTCTATTCATATCATGTGATCCAACAATCCTGAACTTGATATGGTTGGAAAAGCTGAGAGGCCTCGAACTTAAGTTTGAGTCTCTTTGTTCTTTTACTCATATCACGTGACCCAACAATTCTAAACTTGATATGGTTGGAAAAGCTCAGAGGCTCGAACTCAGAGCCTCTTTGTTCTTTTGCTCATATCATATAACCAAACAATCCTAAACTTGATATGGTTTAGAAAAGCACAGAGACTCGAACTTAAGTTGGAAAAGCTTAGAGGCTCGAACTTAATTCTTTTGCACATACACATAACAATCCTAAACTTGATATGGCTGGAAAAGCTGAGGCTCATATCATGTGATCCAACAAATCCTGAACTTGATATGGTTGGAAAAGCTGAGAGGCTCGAACTTAAGTTAGAGCCTCTTGTTCTTTTGCACATAAGACACAACAATCCTAAACTTGATATGGCTAGAAAAAGCTGAGGTTCATATCATGTGATCCAACAATCCTAAACTTAATATGGTTGGAAAAGCTCAGAAGCTTGAACTTAAGTTCGAGCCTCTTTGTTCTTTTGCACATAAGATACAAAAATCCTAAACTTGATATGGCTGGAAAAAGCTGAAGTTCATATCATGTGATCCAACAATCCTGAACTTGATATGGTTGGAAAAAGCTGAGAGGCTCGAACTCCTCTTTGTTCTTTTGCACATAACACACAACAATCCCAAAGTTGATGTGACCTGGAAAAGCTCAGAGGCTCGAACTTAAGTTCGAGCCTCTTTGTTCTTTTCCTCATATCATGTGACCAAACAATACTAAAGTTGATATGGTTGGAAAAGCTCAAAGGCTTGAACTTAATCTCTTGCACATAAGACAAACAATCCTAAACTTGATATGGCTGGAAAAGCTCAGAGACACGAACTTAAGTTCGAGCCTCTTTGTTCTTTTGCACCTAACACACAACAATCCTAAACTTGACATGGCTGAAAAAGCTGAGGCTTATATCATGTGATCCAACATCCTAAACTTGATATGGTTGGAAAAGCTCAGAGGCTCGAAATTAAGTTCGAGCCTCTTTGTTCTTTTGTACATAAGACACAAGAAACCTAAACTTGATATGGCTGGAAAAGCTCAGAGGCTCGAACTTAAGTTCGAGCCTCTTTGTTCTTCTGTTCATATCATGTGATCCAACAATCCTGAACTTGATATGGTTGGAAAGCTTAGAGGCTCGAACTTAAGTTCGACCCTCTTCGTTCTTTTGCTCATATCACGTGACCTAACAATTCTAAACTTGATATGGTTCGAAAAGCTCAGAGGCTCGAACTCAGAGCCTCTTTGTTATTTTTCTCATATCATATAACCAAACAATCCTAAATTTGATATGGTTAGAAAAGAATAGAAACTCGAACTTAAGTTGGAAAAGCTCAGAGGCTCGAACTTAATTCTTTTGCACATAAAGACACAAGAATCCTAAACTTGATTATGGCTAGAAAAGCTGAGGCTCATATCATGTGATTCCAACAAATCTCGAACTTAAGTTCAAGTCATATCATGTGACCAAACAATCTCGAACTTGAATATGATTCAGAGGCTCCAAATTGAATACAGGATCAAACTCTCTCTATCCAAGTTGAAATGAAATTCAAACTGAAGCTCATAGTTTGAATTTCAATCTCATCTTATTTACAAACTTAAGTTTGGGTTTCTCAAGTTTTCTAAAGTTCATATCATGTGATCCAACAATCCTGAACTTGATATGGTTGGAAAAAGCTGAGAGGCTCGAACTCCTCTTTTTTCTTTTGCACATAACACACAACAATCCAAAAGTTGATGTGACTGGAAAAGCTCAGAGGCTCGAACTTAAGTTCGAGCCTCTTTGTTCTTTTCCTCATATCATGTGACCAAACAATACTAAACTTGATATGGGTTGGAAAAAGCTCAAGGCTCGAACTTAATCTTTTGCACATAAGACACAATAATCCTAAACTTGATATGGCTGGAAAAGCTTAGAGGCTCGAACTTAAGTTCGAGTCATATCATGTGACCAAAAAAATCTCGAACTTGATATGATTAAGAGGCTCCAAATTGAATACAAGCTCAAACTCATCTCTATCCAAGTTGAAATGAAATTCAAACTGAAGTTCATAGTTTGAATTTCAATCTTATCTGATTTACAAACTTAATTTTGGGTTTCTCAAAGTTTTTTTGAAGTTCATATCATGTGATCCAACAATCCTGAACTTGATATGGTTGGGAAAAAGCTGAGAGGCTCGAACTCCTCGTTGTTCTTTTGCACATAAACACACAACAATCCCAAAGTTGATGTGACTGGAAAAGCTCCGAGGCTCGATCTTAAGTTCGAGCCTCTTTGTTCTTTTCCTCATATCATGTGACCAAACAATACTAAACTTGATATGGTTGGAAAAGCTCAAAGGCTCGAACTTAATCTTTTGCACATAAGACACAACAATCCTAAACTTGATATGGCTGGAAAAGCTCAGAGACATGAACTTAAGTTCGAGCCTCTTTGTTCTTTTGCACATAAGACACAACAATCCTAAACTTGATATGGCTAGAAAAGTTGAGGCTCATATCATGTGATCCAACAAATCCTGAACTTGATATGGTTGGAAAAGCTAAGAGGCTCGAACTTAAGTTCGAGTCTCTTTGTTCTTTTGCTCACAAGACACAACAATCCTAAACTTGATATGGTTGGAAAAGCTGAGAGGCTCGAACTTAAGTTTGAGCCTCTTTGTTCTTTTGCTCATATCATGTGATCCAACAATTCTAAACTTGATATGGTTGGAAAAGCTCAGAGGCTCTAACTCCTCTTTGTTCTTTTGCTCATATCATGTGACCAAACAATCCTAATGTTGATATGGTTGGAAAAGCTCTTTGTTCTTTTGCTCATATCATGTGATCCAACATCCTAAACTTGATGTGGTTGGAAAAAGCTCAGAGGCTCATATCATATGATTCAACAATCCTAAAACTTGATATGGTTGAAAAAGCTCAGAGGCTCGAACTTAAGTTCGAGCCTCTTTGTTCTTTTGCACATAAGACACAACAATCATAAACTTGATATGGCTGGAAAAAGCTGAGGCTCATATCATGTGATCCAACAATCCTAAACTTGATATGGTTAGAAAAGCTTAGAGTCTCGAACTTAAGTTCGAGCCTCTTTGTTCTTTTGCACATAAGACTTAACAATCCTAAAACTTGATATGGCTGGAAAAAGCTTAAGCTAATATCATGTGATCCAACAAATCCTGAACTTCATATGGTTGGAAGAAAGTTCAAAAGGGCTCGAACTTAAGTTCGAGCCTCTTTGTTCTTTTGCACATAAGACACAACAATCCTAAACTTGATATGGTTGGAAAAGTTGAGAGGCTCGAACTTTTAGTTCAAGCCTCTTTGTTCTTTTGCTCATATCCTGTGATCCAACAATCTTGAACTTGATATGGTTGGAAAAAATTGAGAGGCTCGAACTCCTCTTTGTTTTTTTGCTCATAACAGCTTTTGGAAAAGATGAAAAAGTCTGAGCTTCATAACTCAGCTCATATGATTCAGAGGCTTAGCTTTGTAGATGCAAGAAGATTTGAGATCAAAATATGAGTGGTTTTACCAGAAAACTTGAGAGGCTCGAACTTAAGTTGGAGCCTTATATCATATGAGCCAACAATCCTAAAACTTGATATGACTCACGGGCTCAAACTTGAGTTCGAATCTATAAGT
The DNA here is from genome assembly GCA_020310875.1 of Ceratopteris richardii. Classification (NCBI taxonomy): domain Eukaryota; kingdom Viridiplantae; phylum Streptophyta; class Polypodiopsida; order Polypodiales; family Pteridaceae; genus Ceratopteris; species Ceratopteris richardii. The sequence continues at coordinate 154,125,980 of CM035432.1, forward strand.
CCTTTTGGATCCAAGAGAGTGTTGAACTTAACATGCTCGAACTTAAGTTTTAGTCTTTCTCACTCTTAGTTGAATAAAGACTCGAACTTAAGTTCAGCCTCTTCGATTCCAAGGTCAATAGAATCTTCAACTCCAACTTTAATCAATATCCAAACTTAAGTTCACCTTCACTGACTGGAAGTTGAATAGAGGTTTCCACTATAAAATTTGAACTTATCATGACAAAGTTAAATAGAGGCTCAAACTTAAGTGCGACTCGAAATTTTATAAAGGAATCCCAAAGTTAAATAGAGGCTCAATCTATTTCTTGGAGAAGCTGAGAGCTCGAACTTAAGTTTGAGCGTCATATCATGTGACCAAACAATCTCGAACTTGATATGATTTAGAGGCTCCAGATTGAATACAGGCTCAAACTCTTTCTAATCCAAGTTGAAATGAAATTGAAACTGAAGTTCATACTTTGAATTTCATTCCTATTTTTTTTACAAACTTAGTTTGGGTTTCTCAAGTTTTGTGAAGTTCATATCATGTGATACAACAATCCTGAACTAGATAGGTTGGAAAAAGCTCAAAGGCTCGAACTTAAATCTTTTGCACATAAGACACAACAAGCCTAAAATTGATATGGCTGTGAAAAGCTGAGACACGAACTTGAAGTTCGAGCCTCTTTGTTCTTTTGCATCCTAACACACAACAATCCTAAACTTGACATGGCTGAAAAAGCATGAGGCTTATATCTTGTGATCCAACAATCTTAAACTTGATTTGTTTGGAAAAAGCTCAGAGGCTCGAACTTAAGTTCGAGCCTCTTTGGTTCTTTGGCACATAAGCACAAGAAACCTAAACTTGATATGGTTGGAAAAGCTCAGAGGCTCAAACTTAAAGTTCGAGCCTCTTTGTTCTTCTGATTCATATCATGTGATCCCACAATTCTGAACTTGATAATGGTTGGAAAGCTGAGAGCTCGAGCCTCTTTGTTCTTTGCTCATATCATATAACCAAACAATCCTAAACTTGATATGGTTAGAAAAGAACAGAGACTCGAACTTAAGTTGGAAAAGCTCAGAGGCTTGAACTTAATTCTTTTAAACATAAGACACAACAATCCTAAAGTTGATATGGCTAGAAAAGCTGAGGCTCATATCATGTGATCCAACAAATCCTGACCTTGATATGGTTGGAAAAGCTGAGAGGCTCGAACTTAAGTTCGAGTCTCTTTGTTCTTTTGCACATAAGACACAACAATCCTAAACTTGATATGGTTGGAAAAGCTGAGAGGCTCAAACTTAAGTTTGAGCCTCTTTGTTCTTTGCTCATATCATGTGATCCAACAGTTCTAAACTTTGATATGGTTGGGAAAGCTCAAAGGCTCTAACTCCTCTTTATTCTTTTGCTTAAAATTAAGTTGAAGCCAGTTTTTGCCGGAAAACTTGATATGACTCACGGCTCAAACTTGATTTCGAATCTATAAGTCCTTTTTGGATCCAAGAGAGTGTTGAAGTTAACATGCTCGAACTTAACTTTTAGCCTTTCTCACTCTTAGTTGAATAAACTAGAACTTAAGTTCAGCCTCTTCGACTCCAAGCCCTAAAAAACCTAGCCCTAACCCTAAAAAACCTAGCCCTAAACTAAAAAAAACCTAGCTCTAACCCTGAAAAGCCTAACCCTAACCCTGAAAAACCTAACCCTAACCCTGAAAAACCTAACCCTAGCCCTGAAGAACCTAGCCCTAACCCCTGAAAAACCTAACCCTAGCCCTGAAAACCTAACTTTGTGTTCTGAAAAACCTAACACTAGCCCTGAAAACCTAACCCTAACCCTAAAAAACCTAATCCTAACCATAAAAAACCTAACCTAACCATAAAAAACCTAACCCTAGACTTGAAAAACCTAGCCCTAGCCCCTGGAAAACCTAACCCTAGCCCTTAAAAACCTAACCCTAGCCCGAAAAACCTAACCCTAACCCTGAAAAACCTAACCCTAGCTTGAAAAACCTAACCCTAACCCTAAAAACCTAACCGTAGCCCTGAAAAACCTAACCCTAACCCTGAAAAACCTAACCCTAGCCCTGAAAAACCTAACCCTAAACCTGAAAAACCTAACCTAGCCATGAAAAACCTAACCCTAACCCTAAAAACCTAACCCTTACCCTAAAAAACCTAAACCCTAACCCTAAAAACCTAACCCTAATCCTAAAAAACCT
>CM035432.1:154159390-154161890 GCA_020310875.1 Ceratopteris richardii
TTTCATCATAGTCCACTCCATGTGTTTGAGCATATCCTTTGACCACAAGTCTAGCCTTGTATCTAGACACTTTCCCATCTGCAAACCTCTTTGTCTTATACACCCCCTTACATCCAATTACCTTCTGATTCTTTGGTCTTGGCACCAATTTCCATGTCTCATTCTCTAGTAGAGCATCATACTCTTCTTGCATTGCTTTTTCCCAATTTTCCTTTCATTTAGCTTCATCATATGTGGATGGGTCTTCATCTGTCTCCACAATGTAATCATAATCTTTGGTGGTCAAGAAAGAAGTATCATAACTATACCTGATAGGTTGTTTTCTATCTCTTGATGATCTTCTAATTTTTACACTTCTTGAAGTCTCTCCCTCATTTTTTTCTGGATCAAATCTCGGTCTATCTTCATAATTGTCCTGTATTTCATTTCTACAAACATCATCATCAATATCTTCTTCATATACCTTCATCTTTGACTTTCCTTTCCTTTTGATTTCTTCAAGATCTGTGCACACATTGTTTGATCCTGTAAACCATATGCTTTGCTCATCAAATGTAACATCTCTTGAAACAAGAAATTGTTTTGTGGATGGAATCCACAACCTATATCCCATTTGTTTATCATCATACCCAATGAACACATACTTTTCTACTTTAGGTTCTAGCTTATGTCTAAATTGAGATGGAACATATGCATATGCCAAACATCCAAATATTTTGCAATGATCAGGAGTAGGTTTCTTAACCCACCATGCTTCATAAGGAGTCCTTCCCTCCAAGGCTTTGCAAGGTAACCTATTCACAAGATAAGTTGTAGTATTAATTGCTTCTGCCCACATATAATTAGGACACCTCTTTTCCTTCATCATTGATCTTGCAAACTCTACAAGAGTTCTATTTCTTCTTTGTGCAACTCCATTTTGTTGTGGGGGGTACCTTCAAGTCACTTCTCTTTTTATACCTGCATTCCACATATAATCATCAAATTCTTTAGAAAAATATTCTCCCCATCCATCTGATCTTAGTCTTTTGAGCTTTTGCCCTGTAATTCTTTTTGCATAAGCATGGTAGTGTTTAAATGTCTCAAACACTTCAGATTTATCCTTGATTAAATATACAATAATCCACTTGGTTGCATTATTAACAAATAGCATATAATACCTTGATCCATTTATGCTATAGTCCTTTGAAGGACCCCACACATCTGTATGAACCAATTCAAGCATATTTGAATACCTGTATCCTTGCTTATCGTATGATTCCTTGTGAGCTTTACCTAGCTGACAAGCTTCACATTTGTATATCATATGTTGACCTTCAATATTTGGTAGAACAAGCACTGCACCATTCTTTGTCATCTCTTTTATTCCCCTTTCATTAAAATGTCCTAATCTCTTGTGCCATCAATCCAATTCAAACATTTTTTGACTTCCATAAGTAAACAATGCATGTCCCACATTACCTTGGACTTTGAGAGTGAATAATCTTCCTTCATTTTTCCCTGTAACAATGCTTTTATATCCTTGAATTGGATCTTCAACATAAACACTATCACTTGTAACTTTGACTTCATATCCCTTCTCAACAATTTGCCCTACACTTATTAGATTTTTAGGAATTGTTGGAACATAAAGTACCTTGCTTAGAAGTGTGCTTCCACTCTTTGTCTTCATTGATCCAATGCTCTCAACTTTGTGTTTGGTGTTGTCTCCTGTTTGAATTGTATGTCCATTCACTTTAGCTTCCATATCAGTCATTAAGAAGATGTTGCCACTCAGATGATTGCTACATCCTTAGTCAATATAAAACACCATCTGATCTTCATTGATTATTTCATGTGTTGCATTCAAGATAAGAGTCAAGTCTTCCTTCTGATCTGAAGCATAATTGTAGTAGGTGTTGTTATAGGATTGAGTTGGGAAACTCCTTCCTCCTCCTCTAGCAAATGACGTCCCACCACCTCTTCCTCTAAAATTACCTCTTTGATTGTTGCCTCCTCTTCCTCTAGGACTAAAATTCTGATTATGACTTCCACCATTTTGATTATTATACCACAAATCATTTGCCAAATGATTTGTTCTTCCATAGATCCAACAAGCTTTATCATTTTCTTTATTCTTGCCTTCTCTACATTTACCTCTAAAATTCATCTTCCCTTTCATGAAGTTTACTTGACTTGAAGATCCTTCTTCATCATTTGTCTCCTTGCCTTTAGCATTCTTCTTCTTGTCCTTTGAATACATTGCTTGACTTGAACTTTTGTCACTCTCTCCTTTAATGTCCTAATCAAGTGTTAGCATATGTCCTAGCAATTGATTAAGATCAGGAGTAAAATGATCTAATGATAATTTTGTAGACAATATGAAAGGCTTCCACTTTTCATCTCCTCTTAGACCTATAAGTATTTGCCTTACCAACTTGTCTTCTTCAATTTCTTCATCTACTACTCCCAAACTATCTGCAATGTCTTTCATCCTTGTAACATAATGAGAGATTGACTG